>CALSCE010010956.1:5013394-5141447 GCA_943593645.1 Bovichtus variegatus
TGTGTGTGTGTGTGTGTGTGTGTGTGTGTGTGTGTGTGTGTGTGTGTTCGTGTAGCAAAAGTCAATTCTGTCAAAAATGAATTCAAAGTCAAATGATGCCCTTTGTGACGCCAAATATACAGATAATAATTTAACATTCTGCAAAATAAATTGTCTTCGATGAAAGAAGGATCGCTACAAATGCACGATAGAATGCATGGAAAGGAAAAAGCTACGGAAATAGAAAATCGGACACATTTCTTTCTGAAATGCATGGGACTCGTCTGCAGACAACATAGAAAGCTGTGTGGGTGGTTACTCTTTACTGGAGATCCTCTCAGTCATCACCCTCCACTGCAGACTGAGTCAACCACCAGTCGCACTTCCAAGCCACAATAGCAAGGTGGGCCTCTGCAGAAATGCTTAAACTGCATCCAATTGTCTAGTGAGCCCTCTGTCTTTCAGCTCCAATACTGTCAAGGTGTGACAGCAGGATGAAAAACATAATAGTTTTCTGTTCTCCAGCGAAGGAGTATTTTAGTAACTCAGTAAAGAAAGTGTGTATGTTTTGGCAATAAAAAATAAAAAAATAGAAAGGAAGTTGAAGCTTCTTTATGTTGAAGCCGTGTGGAATCAAGTTTTATCCGAAAAATTATTATGTCCAGGTCAACCTTGTTAGTTAAAATAATTTCATGTCAGGTAAGGTTTGAATATAAAACATTTAAACTATGCATGGACGTTTGCAAAATGTTACAATAAACTAACACATCATATATAAGTTTTATTTGACATTTTCAGGTACAAGTATATGGTATGTATACAGTGTACTGTATATTGTGTAACTTCACAGTATAGTCTTGTTTCTCCCACAGGAGCATTTCACAATAAACCAAAACTATCTTTTAGTGTTTCTTCATGGGAAATGACAAAGAAAAGCCACTAACCATCTCCAGAGGACAAAAAGCAGCTCTTGGTGCCTTGCTAGCTGAGACAGACAAAAGGTGAGTGTCAGAGTGATAGAGGAAGTGCTTGTCTTCTCTTCCTGCTCTCAGTGGCACAAGAATGAAGAGGATGTCTCTGAGTACACCAGGGCTATCCATTACTGAGTTAACAAGGTCTCGGCTACTCTATAAGTGAAATCCAAGGTCTGTCTGTTCGTCACACGAAAGAAAAAACAAATAAACACACACATGAATTTGTCGAGGTTTTACTCGGGGCCCGGTATGTGCCAAAGAATGCTTAGTCTTTGTCCATTAAAAACAAGAAACCTGTATGGATACACCATCATGGGTATCATCATCTTGGGTCCACCTGCAAATGCAAACAGGGAACTTCTTAGAAGAAGGCTTACATTCCCCCCCGAAAAAAGTTAGTTCCTGCCAGAATGACTACCATGGTCTACCCAATGAAATACGTTGGGAAAAGCAAGGTGAAGTGCCTCTGTGCTGCTAGGTCACACTTGAAATTCATCAACCAGGTTTAATCAGTCCACTCCCAAAGAAATACTTTGAAAATTCAAATTGAACAATAGAAATCAGCGTGTTAAACTAGCTTCATTATGGAGAGAATTCTCATCATAGACCCCCAATATACATGTCCTTAATCAGGCCCTGCATCAGAAACGATCACAGGGTACAGATTAACCTGCCCCAAGGCCCGGGGGGGGTCGGGGGTTGTCCATGCAAAGGTCTATGGTGCTACATTGGGAACAACAAATCCGTGTTGAAGTCAGAAGGAGGAGAGCTAGTTAATGTTAAATAATGTAGCTAACAGCTAACATTAATGGCGGTTGCGTTGAGTTACACTATGATGCGTTCAAGCTCTATTGAGTTAAAACGAATATCCGTTGAAGAGAAATGATAACATTTCACATGATTTTTTCAAATGTAATCTTTTAAAATGTAGTTTTTTGGCAAGAAACTAAACAAAGTTGTAGCAATATAAAACAGATATTAGAGAGGGAATTATGACCTGTTAACTTCCTAACACCAGCGACCGATAATAGTTAATTAAAATATAGAAATGTCATGATTCAAAAAAAAAAAAAAGAACAAATATTTGAATAAAAACACAATAACTTATTTCCTAATAATTTTAATAAAAGTGTGTTTTATGCAAATAACCACTTTACATGACAATAACAAAGTAAATGTATAAGTTTTAGAATTGTATAATGTACAAAGAGACTTATTTTTCAGGACGGTTCATCGACGGTGGTTAAAAAAGTTAGTCCGGCGTCTCGGATGACAATAGGGCAAATGATCCAAATTAGGGTCTCTGCATCATTCATGAATTTTGCATGTGCTATTTTGTGTTTTTCTTCAGTAGTCATTAGGTTCTTCCCACATCAATCTGTCTTCTTGGCTCAAGCAGCAAAGCCGTTGTCTCTACTTTCATCGCACGCAGCTAACGGGTAGGTCAGGAGAATCTAGTTTCTGTATTTGGTGTTGATAGGGGGGATAAAGGAAGATTGATTCCCTCAGTCTCATCATTGCAGGTGTTTGCCTTTACGGCCAGCGTCTTCTACAAGCAGTTTCTTATTACACTCTGGTGAGAAAGGAAGACCTTCAAGTCTTGTGCAATCCGACAATGCTCTGAAGAGTAATTTTCGAGACTAAATTTAGGGGGGCAGGCAAATCAGTTTTTATTCAAAGCAGACCTGACTCAAACGGAGATGCACCGCACTGTGGTCAGACTTCAAACCAACTCGTTACTTGCCTTTTTCATGTTCAGACTGCTGCAAATCTCCAATCCCTGCGAACACAGCTGAAAAAAAGAAGCAGACTGTTGTTGATTTCCATCTTTGTGGGAGGCTGTCTCCCTAATAATGTGCACATTGATGGTGAAGCAGCTGATGAGCAATTTGTAAGCAAAGGTTTTGTCTTAGTCTGCAACTTGGTCATATATTTGACATCACCTAGTGAGTCAATTTAACCAATAATTGCCATTTGTTGTCAGCCTCCTCGTGTAAAACTGTTCCTAGTAATTTCACTTGTAAGTGATTGATGCACTGCACTCTCAGAAGTGAAGCCTTTAGATCAAACTGAGAAGATAGGTTGGATTTCATCATTAGAGTTAATCCATCAACAATGTCAGAGCACTGAATAAAGCCAGAGTAAATGAGAGTGTTTGCTCTGTCTTAAGGGTAAATATTAGTTTGTCCAGATAATGCTATGGGGCTGCTGAGGGTTTCCGCAATGCTTAAGTTACTCCAGCATCTGCTGTCTTCCACCAGAAGAATAGTTTCCCACTCTTTCTTCTGCTCGAAAGCCAAACATCAGTAGCAGTCTCAAGTGGCTGAAAGTTTTAGTTGATAATCCGGTCTGTCACTCAGACCCACAGTAAGATTAATAGCAGGGGAACTCCTGGCAAACATCCCACTCAATCAAAACAGATAACTTGGTTTGAAAGGTAGTTGTCTGATACAGAGCTGAGTCAGAAATTGTTGCTTTACTTTGTATGGGAGCATGTGAGGGGGTATGTTGTTCAAAAGAATGCTATTTATTAAATATATGCTATTTTTAACAGACCTGCACTATATGGTCCTGTGTAGAGTGTTTGTAATGTTCATTTTGTAGATAAAGTTGTGAACCAACCAGTATTAACCAACCCTTAAAAAGGTCAACATTGATGTAACAGCTTTAATAATAAAAGTGTAGGCAGTGTTGAAATGACCAGCGTCAAATTAAAAGCTCAGAGGGAAAAGGGAGCCCTCTACTGCTGAGTCAAGCTACCATAAAGCTCTGAACACACACACACACACACACACACTCTCTCTCTCTCGCTCTTCTGTTTTTGCCTGCAGTAATGAACCAGGAAGTGTTAGCTGCTTCATTAGGTCAGTAAGAGTGCAGAAGCTGCTCAGAGATGAGAGATTTTACAATTTAGAATCAATCTTCAAGGGTCAAAGAAGACATGACATTGACAGACTGAAAATGCATTCAGACTTTTAGTACCATATCCCTGAAAAATAAATGTCCCCGCTTTTTAACTTAAACATGCAGCCACTCGACCATGAAAGTAACCAACCAAAATGAGATCCAGCTAAACCACACCGATGCATGAGCTGCTGTATGAATAAATATTGCAGATTTGCAGCTGCAAGATAGGTGGACTACTCAGTCATGGAAAATATAGGGTCTAGATATGACATTCACAGAGATAATAGCAGCTTCACGCTACGCTGGGTCCAAAGGGAGCTGAGCACGGCTAATTCCAAGCAGCGCTGCTTTGATCTTTTGTTGCATCTGCGAGGTATTTTATGTTTATTTGTTATGGGACGTTGGCCGATTTCTTTTCCCTGTGCGCTTTATGAGTTGCAAGCTCATTAGTCCCCTTTCTCTCAGTGACATCTAAGGAGCTAAAAGGATACCTGTGAGACCGTTTGAAGTTGCCTTAATTGTGAACGAACACTCAAAACGTCGAGCCGAGCCAATCTTAGATGCTACCCAATGATCCCGCCTCGTTGACTGCCCCTGAAAACCCTGCTCTCGTCTCAGACCCGCCGATAACCATCTTTAATGAATAGCTGTGTGCTTCAAGGAGTGCTGGCTGATAGAGATCATTTCAGGAACGGTGGGGTTCAGGTCTCAACAACAATCAGGGAATTCCATCTTAACCGTTTGGATGTCCTCCATAATGCCACACACTCTGAGATTGCTCTCGCAATGGACCTACACCAAAATAAAACTTGGCACCGGCAAAGAATTCTTGCCCAACTCAACAACTCTAAGTATGAACACCCCGGACCCCTCCCAGCTCCAGGATCTATCTGTCGTTGTGAACGCTGATTCTTTGTTGGTGCTTTCTGATCACAGGTGGAGATACCGGTCAGCTAACCGCCTTATAAAAGGTGCATAGGCGAGGCTGGCAACTGAAGGCACAAGCACAGCTCCCTGTGAGAGCGTCTGAAAGGCCCAAATTGAGCCATTTCCCCACAATCTCCAGGGAGAGTCCTTATCGTCTCCAACATCCAGAGTAGACTGGGTATAATTTGCAAAATACTATGCTGATACTGCAAATGAGGTTTAATAGCAGTTGAGGCCCAGTTAAGCTTCATAAAGTATGTTTGTGGTCTTTGATAACCAGTAGCAGGGACATTTTCTTGAGGGGAAAAAAAACACAAGAGAAAAGTCAAGGCATCAGTCAGTGGGTGTCTGCTGTCATACTTCACTGATATTTGTGGGATTGCTCATCCTGTCCTGACAAAGTAATTAGACATGAAAAACACAAGCAAACTGCTCTGCACCGTCTTCTTCCCCCAGGGTGGATGAGAACTGTAATTAGTCAAGTCTCACTTTGACAGGCTGTCAAACTGTAATACTGTGTTTTGTAAAACCCGGGGCTCTGTTTGTTAATTTATAACCCTAACCGTATAAACGATTGTAATGAATTGAGAAAACATGCCTGATTACTGTATGCTGTCTTCGAAGCAATCAATCATGCCAACAAGTCTACCTTAAACAGCAATCATTTTAGAGAGAACATATCTGCCCAATACCTGATGTTGAAGCAAGTAAAATTAAAAGATTACTTTGCAGGGATCTTTTTTGTTTGCGTTTGAAATTGTGTAACGTGACAGATTGGAGTTTGAGCTAGAGATTTCTGGTAGAGATTGTTTGACTCCAGCCACAGTCATTTTTTACGTGTTCTTGGAATACATTTTTGGAGCATCTTTTAGCTCGATTACTAGGTTTAATGATGAGAATCATCCAATTACAAATGTATTGGCTAATATGAACCAAGCTGTTTAAGATATTATAACTTGGAATAAAAGATGCTTCTTTTTGGTAGTGATTTAAAGACTGATGTAGGAAGAGACAGCTAACAAGACTGAGAGTCTACAGCGAGGCTAACAACTCTGTGAGGCTTTGGTTAGCTGAATACTAACGTCTGCATGCTAACATGTTCACAATGACAATTATAAAAAACATGCTGATGTTTAGCAGGTATAATGTTTCCCATGTTCACCATCTTAGTTTAACACGCTAACATTTGTGAATAAACGCAAAACGCAAAGTACAGCTGAGGCTGCTGGAAATGTCATTGGTTCTGCAGGTATTTGGTTGTAAACCAAAATATTTTATGAATGGAAATGTTGAGCTGATGAAGGCACAAAACCATGAATATAAATAAAAGTAATGGCAAGTCTATGAAGCCCCCAATGGCTCATGGTGGGATTTTTGTTCAGAAAGGAGAGATGTGACACTTTACATTGTGCATTTATTGTTCATTACTCCTTTCAAAAGGGCCAAGCTCGGACAGTATCCAGTATACAGTATACATTATACAGCTGCAGCTGCTTTGCCTGGCTGCGCTGGTAGAAGCTTTGGCTGTGGACATGGTTATTGCTCGGACTCCAGCTGCATTTGTGGTTGAATCTAAAATGCAAAAGATATAGTTATGGTAGCTTTACTGTTGCTCGGCTAGTTATTTGTCTAGCTACAATGATACTTGCGCCAGAGCCAGCCACAGCTGAAGGTGAGTTGTGGTCACAACAGAATACTACATCATAATACAGGACATTCTTCGTCTATAGATCAGGTATTTCCAGTGAACGCAAAAGTATTTCAGAAAAAAAGTTCCCGTATAGTCCATCCATCCAATCCATGTTGGGATATTCTGGTCTGGACCAAAAGTGGTGTAGAGACCAACAAACCGACATTGCCAACCCTAGAGCCACGCCACCACAGCTGATAACTATTAGTTTTGGAGGGGAGGAATAAAGACAAAGCTTATTATGCATTATTCATTTCAGCATTCTAATGAACTATCTCTAATATACTTTGTCAGCGCATCTATTTCCTTTCATTTCACCTTATAAGATGGCAATCTTAAGTTTCTCATATGTCCGTTTAAGACTTGCTTAAGTAAAGAGCAGATAAAGCAGAAGATGAGACGCTGTTGAGAGAAGAGCTTTACTGGGTTTGACAGGCGCTGACCTGCCCTCAACAGGTAAGGAATAGTCTTCAAGTTCTCACCTCAAACTACAGCTAATGTTTTGCTAAGGTTCTGGAAAGAATGGGAGGCTAAACTCTGATCCAATTATCACATTTTACTTCCTGACACTCAGTTTGAAGCAGGCAACACAGAAAAAAAGACATTCGAAATCATTTAAAATCAATCGAGGTAAAAAAAAGGTATGGAAGATAGTATCAGCGATAGATTATTCATTCAGGATGAAATGGGCTTCCATGAGACCGGAGATAGGCCTGAGCAAACACATTCCCATCCGCTAGTGAAAATGGATATGTTGTTGACCTGTCCAGCCACACAAAAGCCATTCCCAGTGCTCAGGTGAGTAACCCTCCTCCAGCCTGAATCTCTTAACTAAATATTGTGAGTGTCCCTCTTTATATCTGAGAGTCTGTCTGTTTACCTTCAGATCCAGGGGATTAGAGCATCAACACTGCATGTAGGTGGGGGGGGGACTCCCACTTCTCAGGTAGACAGAGAAAAAATCCAATGTTATTATGTTTTTCACAACTGTTTTAAAAAAAAAGATACATTTTATTAAACTAAATTCTCCTAAAACAGGGCTCAACATAAAGAAATAAAAAAAACTCACACATGTAAGTAAAAATGTGTTTTTTTAAATAACACAATATATTTCAATATGTAAAAAAATTGTCAGTTAAGAAAATAGACTGATTATTGGAATTAAAACTATCAAATGTTGTAATTTGCACGAAATAGAAACATAGACTAGTTAAAATATCTACATCTTTATAAAAAATAGTGTCATAAAGTTATTTTTTAAATATGTCATATTTGTTAATCCCTCCTATCGAATTCAAATCCTTGTGCATCATAACTGAGCCAGCCTCCTGAATCCAGTTAAAGGCTTTACTCCAATATTACCCATTCAGCAATTACTGTTGTGAGTTGGATTTAGTTTTATAATGACTGAACTGAGCTGGCCTGCACTTCAGTGCTGCACAGTGAGCCAGATGGGAGCAAAGATCCTCCTCTGTGGCTAGAGCAGTGGAGCGTGAGCCAAAATGAGAATTAGAGTAAACTTCAACATGTCAGCACGTCCTCATATCATTTATTTTCCACTGGTTTGGATGGATGTGGCTGAGATGATTGCTGATGATTTTTGAAAAAGTCCTTTGCACATCCCCAAGAACTTGTATAACATGATCTCTCGTGCCCTGTTCGGCTTTTTTTCTTTGTGTTTTTTTTTCTTTGCAACAGCTGAGAGAAAGCTGGATTTTCATCTCAGATATTTAAACATTCCTTCCTCATCTATGTGATACGAGCCGTGAAACCGTGTCACTCACTACTATTCTTACTACACCTATCGTACTTTTCATTCTAATCTTTTCAAGGGCCATCTGCAATTCTGTGAAGCAATTCAAAGGGAATCTTGTGTTTATGCATATCAATTAAAAAAGAAAAATGCCACCCATGCAACATGCATTTTTTCCTCATCACCGTCAGCGTTCTTCTTTTACTCAGCCAATGCAAAACTTCCAAAAATGTGCTTTCTCCAATCTCAAATCTGAATAGGCTGTGGTCCAACTGATTGTGTAGGGTTTGTCCTACATGAGGGCACATTGACTGTGTGCAGTGGAGGGAGGTATCTCAATCTAAGAGACATCCACATGGGTGGTACAGGAGGAAAATGGAAATGGTATCCACACTCGCTTTTCTGTATGCTGTAAGTAAAACAAACTGTGCATGAGTGCAGAAACTATAATAGAGTCAAAATGTATAATGGCAACCACTCTTGCTAATCCCTATAAGGCTATTTTTTATGCAAGAGAAGATGGCCAAACTTGGTACTTGTATCTGTTGGAACACACCAAGCGGTCAGTGTTGTGCTGTACATTTTTTCCTCTACTCTTGTGGTGAGCCCTTTTTTCCAAGGACATTTAGCCTAATCCGCTTCAGCTGCCTTCATTCAGAGTTGGTAAAAGACGACCCCGTCACTGATTCTGGTAGTGACATTGCAAGACTGTTTTTCATAAAACATAAATATCTGTTAAGAGTCTGGGTATGATCCAATTTTATGAAATGATGAGTAACATTTCCTTATTGCCGCTCGCGCCCCATGCTGTGAGAAATTGTTGCCACAGATACGACTCTCGTTACATCCTGCGACCAAAGGATAGCAAGTCCTCATGAGAAAAACTCACCATCTCTTTCACAACATCAAAATTTCCACTCCCTTTTTTAAAATACAATGCATGCGGTGCAATTTAATCTCCCCTCTCAATAAAACCAACATTTAAGTTGTTTCTAACAAATGGATATGAAGTACTGTGTGAGTTAGAAAGCAAAAGAAAAGCAGATGAAATGCCACATCTTCATGGAACCTATTTACTGAGTTATAGAAAATGTTTACACAGAAAACAGATATATTATAGGTTTGACTAATGCACATGTATAACAACTGGATAGACATGCAGTAAGCTTTGAGTTGTGTGTTGAACTGAAGAAATATATTTCCAATAATCATGTGAAAAACTTTTGTGGCAAAACAGAGATCCTTGTGTTTTACGTGGAAAAGTTCCAGTCTTCACACATTGCCTGTTTTGCCGTCATTTTTCATTCTGAAAATGTTAAATATACACATCTATTGGAGCAAGCACTTCCTTTTTAAAATAAGCAAATTATGTGGCATCTTCATCATCCGGGATTTAGACATTTGGACAGCTTTATTCCTTTGTGCGTCCTTCTGTCGGCGTGCTTTCTCTTCTGGATGGGAACTGCAGAGAGCTGGGTACAACACTGCTGGGTATTCTACCAGATGGATACTCAGTATGAATCAGGGCTAAGTTTCAGCCAAGGCCCGAATGTGTGTGTTGGACTGCACATTGCATATCTGGAGACCACACAGGTTCCATAAGCATGTCTAAATCTCTCTGCTGCCCTCTATCTTTGTCTGAACATGTCCCTCTGGGATCAGGGTCATAAGTTCATTAACAGCAGGGAACCTGTGCTCAGACGAACACATGCCGTTGAGCTGCTAATTATCCTTCAACATCTCTTTGGCCCCTACTAATACAAATATGATTAATTGCACGTCTGTACTTTTAAAACAACAAATTAGTAAAGAAGAACATTTTGTCTTCAGTTGCATGCAAATAAAACCTCGACATAGTTTTAGACGCCTTTTGCATGCAGGTGAAAGAAACATGCAGCAATTAAATCTTCCATATTCTAGGTGACAATTCACACACCTGTGATCAACCTATTCATAAAAAGAAATGGTGTTTTCCATCACTTCACGTCAGTTGGGGATCGACATCGAAAGCATGTGGTCCCAACCTGCTGCCTCTGTCATATTATCTCAATAGTGTTTAGCAACTGTGGGAGAAGAAATTCAGCTGTGTGTGAAATAGCCCCCCAGCCAGCGATTGCACACCAACAACAGTGAACCCCAGGTCCATCGTATTCTTGCGTAAATATACAGACAAACAGATGATTTCATTACCTATGGAGCTCGGTGTCTGGGCGGCAGAGGGAGTGGGAGGAAGGCGCAAGTGATCTCACCCAATGTGCTGAAACCTCACCGTTATAAATGAGTTTGTCATACCACCATGGTTGGCCATAAATGACCTCACCAGACGTGCTGCTGTAATAAACTAAACTCATAAGAATGTGCAGGAAGAAAAACACCGCCCGCGGTGAGCACGGCTACTAAGAAGCGAGAGCTGGCTGCTAAAAAACATAAATCTTGCCCTGATAAATCTCAATGGACGGCTGTCACTTGACATGTGCGCGGAGTTGAAGTGTAAGGCAGGAGCAGGTATGTGGTAAAAGGGGACACACACCCTGGACATCCGCAGTCATGGAGGAAAAGCCCCCTCTACTGTGAAAAGAGACTTCCATATGTACTTGTACCTTCTGTGGCCCTTTAACCTAGAACAGATGTCATCAATAAATACCCCTGACCCGTGGAGGCATTCCAGCGTGTGATTGAGGTTTTTTTTTTTTTTTGTAGAATACTAGACTGGCTTGTCTAGATGGTCAACACCTGACCAAACTGCAAAGGTTTACAATATAGATGTGTAAAGCCTCTTTTCGTGTAATCACGGGACTCAGTGTTCAAGAAACAGTAACGCTTTAAAAACTCATTGGGTAAAGTAACAGCTTAGCTTACACACACTGCCAGCTCCCATGGGAGCAGTGTGAGAACTGCTACAATCTGCCTCCTGTTACAAGGTCTGCTACTAAGTTATGACCTATCGCCTTGCCATTCTAATCTTCCCACAAACATCTGTAAGGAGAGATTTACATGTCTTCTTGTGCTTTATTGCGACATGTCTTTGGTTTTCCATTGGCCTTGAAACTGGGATTGGTCCTGTGAAATGTGGCATTCCCATGTTCGCGTGTTACAGTCAATTGTTCTTCATGCAAGACTTGATTTGTAATAATTTATTTATTCATCTTTTGTTGTGGTGCAATGCCACAGTGACGGGCCAAATTGGGAATTATCAATTTACAAACACAACCAGTCAGGAGAAGTGTTTGTCAACTACGATCTATCTGTCAAATGTTTGTTACCTCCACCAACGTGGTTGTGTCTGTTAGGTTTGTCTGTCAGCAGGATTACGGAAAAACTACCAGCCTGATTTTCATGAAACTTGGTAGAAGGGTGTATGGTGGCCCAAGGAAGAACCCATTACATTTTGGTGCGGATCAGAATCACGGGGATTCACACATTATTGTTCACTTTCCTTAAAGGTGCTGTATGACATTCAGTCTGAGGTGGGCTGGTATTGGTTGTAGGCGTCTCCCACCTCTGACATCACAAGCAAACATCGAGGTGGATGAGCCAAAATTGTGGCATCTGGCAGTGCTAGCAGCGCTAACACTGCTAACAAGAGCAACAGTGCTAACAACTGCACCAGTAACAGTGCTGACAGGGCCAACAGTGTTTACTGCGTCCTGCTTCCGATGTTGTCGTCCCGGCCGCATGTATGCAGTGCAGAGTGGTGGCGATTAGCTAGCAAGTGGGACACACACACAGGGACTCACATGCACTAACATGCACGCGTGGCCGACCCGATTATTAAAACAAAGACCAGAGAAGCTCAGATTACAACACACGCAGAGGGACGGTGACTCAATTTTCTGCCCAGGAGGCCATAGCTCAACAATATCTTTAAAGAGAAAATAGTTGCTTGCTGCTATATTGATGTTCGGAATGTCGTATAGTGTATAAAACCTTAAACATTGCGAGATAGGGCATTTGGCTTTGGCGGAGGTCTGTGCGCTCCGAGTGCCCTTCTAGTTTTAACTGTTTTAATTAGTGATTAGATTCATGAGTAATAGCAACTTTGAAAGTACCAGCCAACTACAAACATGGCAGGGTCACAGGGAAGTCCTTAGTGAAGGTTGGACTGTGAGGCTCACTGAGCTGCGTCTGATAACCATCACAAATGGAGCATTTCAAAGGGACACAGACTTCCACATTCAGTGACTTCTCTTTCTAAGGGTGGTTTCTCTCTGTCGGCCATGCATGGAGGTTAAAGACACATTCACATGCTATCATACAGTATCCAGGTCGGGCAAGTATGATAATCTACTCAATATGTAAAATGTTTATTTTGTGGAGGGACCTCAAACAAACTGAAGCAATATTTACAGAGAATGGCAGCCAAATATTCGGCCTTTCCCCCAGCCATTACTGCTCCCTCATTTATCTTCTAGTCTCCTGAGCAAGATAGACAGGAAAGTAATGCGTCTGAAGCCTTAAGGACACTATAACATTTTTTTCTGTATTATTTTAAAGTACTTCACAGACTTACAGACATATTTCTCTCATGTATTAGCATTTCCTAGCATACCGTACAGCACAATATTTACATTCTCGACAATATTATACTTCTACTGCCGCCTCTGTTTTGCTAACAAATGTAAAAAAGTAAGGGGAAGAGGAGGTAGGAATATCATCATCATTATAAACATACAGTACAGTAATATACTGGGAGAAGACACAATAACATAGATTTGCATGAAACCAAATCAAACCACCATGAATAAATACAACCTTTCTTATGTTTTTAATGTTATATTTTTGTTGGGTGTAGGATGTTCCGAATAGTCATTCGATGAACCCAATGTGTTTCAACTACTGTATGTCTACTTTAAATATATGATGATATTTTTATATTACAGGCAACATTGATGGAAAGCAACACATGCTTAGAAGGATTTAGTAGTATTTGGTACAATTACAGTACAATGGAATCCACAACCACATAAATAACAACTATTAGGTTCCATATAGAGTGATTGAATGTGTGTGGATCACTTATAGTTCTGCAAATAACAGTGAAGAATAAAGAGATCCATGTGATTCCTCTAGTTTAATTAATTCCCCTGAAGAACCATTACCGCATATAATATCACCTCCAATACAATAAAGTAGCCACTCTACTGAAGTTGCCATGATCTAACCCGTTATAAGCTACAACTTCATTAAAAGAGAGAAATCCTGTGAAGACGCTTGACATGTTTGGTCACTCAGAACGTTGCATGCCAGAGATGGAAACCTTGGTGGTCCATCGTTGGTCACTATTAAAGCTGCATTATTTTTCTTCCTCTTGACCCTTGGAAATGTCTACAACACCAAGATGCCCTCTCTTAGAAATAGCAGCTGTGTGTAGTTACATAACAGGAAACAGCTGTCAGAGGCAATCCCAGTGTCTGGCTCTTTTGGTCCGGGTCTGGACTCCTGTACAGGTTGTGCTGTTTGTTTTGAGAACATGCTCGGTTCTTGTAAAGGCGTCCTGGAGTCAATGAACTGGAGGATGCCTGGGTTTCACAGAGAGATGCTGCGTGTCAGATAGTAATATGGCTTGCTGGATGATCCATCCATGCATCCAAACCATTTATTTCTTCCTTTTATTTCTGTCTTTTTTTCACAGCTTCAAAGAGCTGAAAAGTTTATTTGTCCTGCAATGTTTCAATACAGGATAAGTCCAAATCAATCGTAATATGTGGGAAAACACATTTCCCCATAAGCGTATTTGAGAATGCAGTTTAGTTGTGTGTGTATATTAATTGTGTAGGAGACAGGATTGAGTCTTCTTCATGGTGCACCATTTGTCATTTTTGAGCAGTTTGAGCAAAGGTGACTTTTAATATACATACACATCAAAATTAAGATGTTAAAAAGAAATCTAACAAAAGCTAATAATACCAACCTGACAAAGTAATGAAAACATGGCAATCGCAGCCTGATTAGTGTTCCAGTAGTTTCCTGCTATACATTTTAAAGAATTTTAGGCACAAATAACGTGCAACCAATCTGTCTGTTTTTTGTAAGATTACCTGTCCCTATAGCTGGACGTCAAAGAAAGCAGTCCACTAAACCCAAAAGGCGTCCATTATGTGGGATGAGGAATTCCTAATGAGAGCTGAAAATCAAACCGTTGTGTAATCGGACACTGTACTGTACACAGTAAAGATCCTCCAACTCGTTTTCCCCTGAACACTTTCAGCACCTGATCAAAAGTTTGCTGAAGGTCATAAAAATTCCTCACCTTCAGTTAAATTTATGGCAGTACTCATTAGTTGAAATAAAACAGATTAATGCAAGTGCAATTAAATGTGACCTATAGGTTTAATAATCAAGTGGAGTCTACTTAAGCATGTCTTTTCCATTCTCCCCAGCCGTCCTGGAGTCCACATAAAACTTGTTTTAGTGAAGGTGTACACTGGAAAGAGTGGCGAAGGAGACTGCTGAGGAAATTTTAAATGCTCTGGGTTCTGTTTGCAACGTTTTAATAGTAACTTAAAAACCTCGTATTTTGAAGAACTGCTCATGCTGTTATACATTTACAATATATTCCTTTTTCAAATATATGCTGAAGTTCTCTGGAGTTAAATTCCTTCTTTTCACTTTTAAATGTTCAGCCTTGGGGCCCTTAAGTGTCAGTGTGGGATTTTTCTGTTGATCTCGAGTGTTAGTCCACATCATGCTGTCCCACAGGGATGGGGTATTAGTTCAGAGAAGAGGAAGCCACTACCTCATTATGCTGCTAATTTTAGGCACCAGGAAAAGATGTTTGGAAACTTTTGGCCCAGATTCCAAGTGCTGGAGTGGTACCCGCTCTGCTTGCTATTCCCGTGGGTGAAGCAGGGGTGATTTTGGTACTTGAGCAAGCTCAAAGAAACAATTTACAACATATACAGTGGAACTTCAAAAGTGTCTTATCAGAGTCAGGCATCAAACATGAATGATTCCATATGAAATAGCAACTTTCTGTTTACCGTAATTAGGGGAATATTTTTCCATTAGGGAAGTGAAAATAAATTAACATGGCTTTGGTTGAGTGAGCTGACGTGCAGACTTTTTTTTCTCCTCAGTAAACTTCAGGTGGTGGTTCAGGCAAACAATGCCTTAGAAAACAGACTTATTGTGATACTTAGTTGTTGTTTTTTTGGTCCCTTGGAAGCCGTGCAACAAGCTGTAAACACAATATTGACAAATACTCATATAAAGTTGATATAGCGAACATATTAGCAAACATTGATTTACATATCCAACAGACACGGAGCAACATTAGCATTCACCCTTTAGCTCTGATTTGGATTCCCTCAACTCATGCAGAAAATATTAGGCCCCTAAACGTCCACTATCTTCACCAGCTAGTTGCTAGTGTTGTCTGTCTGTAGTTTGTTGCTGCAGTTAGTGGCTTTTCCACAGAAAACAGTTGCCTGCTGCAGCATGAAACAACACTGATGAGACTGGAGAGACTAAAGCAAAACAGTAAAGTTGTAGGCTGTAAAACCAAAACAATGAACGATGCTAAAATGCTCTGTAGAACGGAGGGGAACTGCAGAATCATGTGATAATTGTGTTTCCTCTTTCATATTAAATAATGTAATTTGATCTATTGTAGATATACAAATATTAATATTAGCAGCTTCAAAGTTTAGAAATGAGCTTAATAGTATCATTATCTCAATAACAGGTATTTATTTGCGTATATCTACGGCAATAAAATTGTTCTTATCTTTAAGGGAAAAAAATCACATGTTTCATCTAAAAGAGATGTCAGGCTTTTCTCAATCATCTATTTATAGAGTGTTACAAGCGAATAAAAACTTGAAAAGCATGTTGAGTGGCAGAACTCTCTTAAATCCTGGCGTCGGCTCTGAGTTGACCATAAACCTGGCAGGAGCTGTGGGGAGGGATGGGGAGGTAAACCTAACAAACTCATAGTAAACATGATGGTTGATTAATTGCAGATGAAACAAATGACACTCTGACACTGGCCTCCGAGGAAATGTTCTCAAGGAGCACAGCTGACTAGAGAGACGTGGCGCCGGTCCTCCCATAAAAGAGTGTGATGGTTATTAAGACTCAGCCAGTGAAAATGGATTACACTATCTTCAGAGGACATCATGCAGGTTTGTATAAGTGGAAAAACATCTGCTCTCTGGGTTACAGTCGATACTGAATATGTTTTCCTACATGTTCAGGTTAACCTTATGGGAGAAATGTATGAAAAGAAGTTGAAAAAAATGTGGCTGAGATATGAATTCTTCTGAAAATGCTTTAGGAGGTGTAATTACTGTAAATGACAGGTATCCAAAATTCTCAAAAATATTGCGACACAAAACATTAATTGTGAGAAATCATTGGACTGACGTCTTTCAGAAAACAAACAATTTAGAACGATTGTATAAATACACAACGTGACCTAATGCGGTACTTTCCTGGGATGGTGAAAAGAAAAGTGTTTGTTGTTATGCCAAAACATCCATTTACAGCACTGTACATCAATGTCCGGCCCCTACCCAGTCGCGTTAGACCACCCACCCACACAGTGTTAAAACACAGTCAAGAAAACGGTCATTAAACCGTTTCCCCAGGTCACTCAAATCAGACTTGTTAAAGCTGTGAACTGGAGGAAAGACCTTGCTGGTAGCCATCCAACAAGCCCCAGCCTCAGCACACTGACCCTGATCGATAAGATTTGTTCGCTTCGCTAAAAGGCCCAGATGTGTCACTGTGTCATCCGTCTCTGCTTGTCATGTCTTTATTGTAGAATATTGATTTTCTTTTTTTATATATTACATTATTACATTACAGGTCATTTAGCAGACACTCTTATCCAGAGCGACTTATAGTGAACTAACTACAGGGAGCAACTCAGGGTTAAGTGCCTTGCTCAGGAGCTCAATGGTGGCAGCCTGGTATTGAACTTACAAACTTCTGGTGTTCTATTTGGAAGCCTGACTACTAGACTACCACCACCTATATATATATATATATATATATATGTATATATATGTAGTGATGTTTTGCATGTTTACAGTGTCCTGCCCAGATTCTCGTGTCAGTTTCGGTTACCATAATAAGACCTTTCATACAATTTCAAATGCTAATGATCTGCAACATTTAAACACTGTAGGCAAGTTGATTTGTATGGTGCCTTTCAACAAAAGCTTTACATAACATAGAGAAATACTCACTGGGTTAATATTTAAGATTTACTGTTTTGAATTACTTTTTTTGTAGTTTACAGGAAGTGCACAAACCTTAACCAATGGTAGAAGTGTTGAATTGTTGATAGGAGCATTAATTTGTGTTTTTTATGTGTAATATTATTTTCCATTTGCATCATCAATTTACAATTCCTGTTATAATCCCTACCGGGAATCCTTAGAACCTTTGACATTTTCCTCTGTGCGTTATTCTTTTTGCTTTTATGAATGTAAATTGATGGGGACACACTGTATACAACCAGAGGCTGTATATATAAAGTGGACACAGTGTGACATCACCCACTGGTTTGTTGACTACAGTTTTGAAGCCTAGTCCAACCAAATGCTGAAGACATTTTCAGGCGGCCAAATCTTTACAATTAACTTTCATGATCTGAAAACACATTGTGAAAGGGTTAAAGTTGTGAGACAACACCGTGGTAGTGACCTGTCAATCACAAGGTAACCACGCCCTAAAGCATAACCTGTTTATCGTCTATTTAACTCTAAACGGGACCATCATTTACAAAATGAGCATCATGCTGTATGGAAGAAGATTTGAAACTAGCAATTGAGACCATAAACTCATTAGGAAAATGTTTACTGAGGTAATAATCAAGTGAGAAGTAGGGTCATTTTCTCATAGACTTCTATACAGTCAGTCGCCCCCTGCTGGCTATAACAGAGAATGCAAGTTTAAGGCATCTCTGCATTGGCTTCACTTTTCATGAACAGAATGGGAACAATGGTAAAAAGAGGCCTAATGGTAGACAAAGATGTTGAATGTACCTTAAGACATTGCACAAAGTTGAGTTCTGCTCAGCTTTCTATTGTCACCATATCACTAAGATCTCTGCTGTCTGTCACTGCTTATCTCCCAGAGACTACGTGATAACGTACAACTACTGGCTGCTTTGTCCTGTGCTGTCACTGCAGTTGTGAGCACATTGGCCAGCCTTCTTTGCCTGACGTGATCTCTGGAAAATTCAGGGCAGAAGCAACACTGCTAACACCAGTGCCAAACACTTCATGTGTCCGTGTTGTTGTCAGCAGCATTTCCAGCACACTGGGACTGCACAGCCAAATTGGTCCATACATTTTTTTTTTTTCGTCAGCTGAACTGAACAGTGACTTACAGTAGCAGGGGGACTTGGCATTTGCCTGTAAGACATAAAATAAAAAGAGACCAGATGGCCCTTTTCAGGAATACATTTTTATCCACAACAACAGCTAACAGGTCTATTTTAAAACACTGTATCTTGAGCTGTTATGTTGAAATTTTCTAGACAGCCATTATCCATTGTGTTACTCTAATAAATAATGAATGATTCCCAGCACTTTACAAAGTTAAGCAACACAGTCTTGATTAGGATTGGAAAAATGACTATAATAACAATATAGCTGCCAAAGTCAAAATGTGGATTTTCCCGGTTTTGGCAATGGCTGCCATGACTGGCTCAGTGGATCATAAATAACAAAGTGAATGGTTATCACAACAACGCTCAAAGCTTACCCTGACACACAGAGGAACGCTTCTCCTGTTTCTGTTGTATTGTTGGTTGAATAGACGTCATTTGACTATTGGGCTGATTTTCACACAGATAGCGAAACAGTGTTTGCATACTTGAAGAAACCGGTGGGAAGATTAGTTAATTGGTATCAAAACAGGTTGGGCACGGGCCACCACGTCTGTCTTTCCATGAGCAGCAGCCTGTGCAGGTGAAGCAGAGTTCATGACATCAGCTGGCTTGTCACACGACACAAGATGAACCTCAGCACTCACATACTATTTGAATTAAACTCAATGAAATTCAGAATATGAGACTTCAGCTGATGAAAACTTTGTATTGTAGAGGGGAATGGCTTCATTTGAAGGATAAAAGTTTAAAGAGGAAGTCAAAATTGTAAATGGGGAACCAATCAAAGCACAGTGCGTTACCAAACCATAGCTTTGCATGCTTCTGTTATAATGACCTTAGAATGATGGATGAGCTACATATTCATATGCTTTTTTTCACTGTTGGAGGAATTTCTCTCTGGCAGTAGCGAAGTCCATAAATAGGTGCCAGTTTGAGACTGGTTTCTCCCTACGTGGTGAAGTGTGGGTGGCTTTTTGGAGCTATAGTTTAAGCACATAAAAAAAGCAATGAGGAAATTCTCGTGTGGCCACATTTTTGGTTTTCTTTCCTCTTGCTTTTATTCTCTCTCCCTCTTTGCAAATGTTGTGTGATAATTTATAATTTGATGTATAACAAACATGTGTAGGATATCCCCTTGTAATGCCTGAGCACAGCGTCCTTTCAGTGCTGTTAAACCAAAGCAGGCAGACTGACAAGAACATGGCTAGAGCATTGGTGGATGGCTTCTCTGGTTGCTTCTCTGTCTTTGATTTTTGTATATTATACGTTAACATGCATTCCTATAAGGATTCCATTGGACTGAGTCTTATTACTCTGTGGTGAGTAGATCTGAAATGTAGTTGACATCTTGCAAATGTTAACGTTTAAAAGTAATATATCGAGAAATTGGAGAAAATCTGTTAAAACCACAGTAACAAATATCTGTTAATATATATATTGTTTAATCATGCAGCTTTAGCATAGGTTCTTTATCAATATTCATGCAGATTTATTTTATAGTCTCCATGTTTTAAGATGAATTTGGGAGGTATTGGAGGTATTCAGGAGGTACTGATGTATTGGATATGTCAATGGTAAAATATAACGTAAGGCTCGGGTTTGGTTGAAATACATGTTTACCAGATTAATAATAAAAAAAATGCATCACAGTGCTTCTTCAGCATACTCTAAACTGCTTATGTTTGCAGAGCACTGGCGCCGTAGAATAATTGTATTACCTGAGCGTTCTGCTAATGTTGAAGGAAGGGGTGGAGGCGCTTGTTTAAGATACTGTTATGATAGCACTGCACTGTGTTTGCATTGCGCAAACTGAATAGATGGCCTGCTTACATCATATCCACGTCTGGACTTAGATTTCCTGTTAATCCACTGTTGGTGCATTCTTGCATGAACTGTTGGCAATGTCTGCTCTTCTTATTTGTTGTGATAGGTATTAATGCATTACAATACGAGGAGTGCTATGAAATGCATTGTGGTTTTACTTGTCAGATTTACGTAGAATTTTGGTAACACTTACTATGACGCCCATGTCTATAATGCATTATAAACATACTCAATAGCATAGCAATAGCATTGTATAATCATTAGAGTCATAAATATAAACCTATAGATGTTCATAATGCTTTATAACAATAATTATAACACATTATAAAGCATTGTATAATGACATATAAGGTCAAATATCAATATTTTATGAAATACATTTTATGATGATCTTCACTTTACTTAAAACAAACAATAACCACTTATTGAGACTTATAACCAGCTTGTAAGTATTTATATTTAACTATACTTTCACTTAAAGCACCCAATGTGCACTTAGAGTAACTTCTAATCACATTATAATGCAATATAACAGTGATTATAAAGCATAAAAAAAATATTATAATACACTATGATTCATCACTGACAGACATTGGTCTGTCAGTGATGAAGTGTTATGATACACAACCTTATAAGTCATTATAAAATGCTTTATGATGTCGTGTGAATATTGCTATAAACCAATATGTATGGTGTTCATAACTATAATTATACAGTGCTATAAGCAGTTTATAACGCAATATAAATATGTTTACAATGTGTTATAGACATGGGCGTGAAAAAAAATTTCCAATTTCTCTTCTATGCCCGTGCATGTCATAATGTCTTCTCTACCTGTCACGATTACAAGAAAGGTTTCTATGAATATTTTGAGAACATGTCACGAGCTGACAGCTATGAAAAATAATCAAACAAGATCAGGGTTGCACAACCTTAGAAATTCCAGAATTAATTTGGCGCCCGTCCAAGCTGCATGGCCAGAGTTCATTTTAAACGTTAAGAGATGATTTATGAAGACTTCTGGATAAATTCCTTAGCTTTTGCATCACTATGCAGGTGATTGTTCTGCCAAGACACTCATGGCCCGGCCTCCTGTGCAAGAGTCAGCCTGCAATATGGGCCAAAGATAACGTGATGTTTGAATGTTTTGCTTTTTTCCCCCTCCTACTTCTGCAGAAGGTGAGAAACCGAGCTACCAGCAGTGCTCACGTGTTTGTAAGCACCATTCTTTAGGAGAGATATGATGTCTGTAGAAGCTGGGGGTTGTTATAAATTACCTGGTGATGAAAGTGATAATCCTTGTCAAAACAGCTCCTATACTGGCATGGGCAGAGTCAAGATCGCTGCCCATCTTTCCCTGTAAAGCTTTGTCACATTTGATTAGATCGTGATCTGGATGTGGTTGACTTAGGGGCAAAAGACTGCAGTCACATATAGATGAATATTAGTAATGCACAACTGTAGCTACAGAGTTGTGTCTTTACCACCGGATGAAAGGAGAACAAAATGCTAGTAATGATAAAATAGATTTTGATCACAAACCTATAAAAACAAAGCCTGAATCACTCAGTCAGAAATGTACTGATGTGAACTTTTAAACCATGCTTCAAAAAGGATAATCTGCCTATTAAGCAGCTTTTCAGACCCCACTAACAATTTCCTGGGTCAAAGCACAGTCTGTTTACACTCCTTTAATCGAGACCTGCTTGTCACACGAAATTATTAGAGTAAGGTATCATTTAAGGATAAATTACTTTGTTTATCATACGTGCAACCTGAAAGCGTTTGCAAACCGCCATCCGAGCACATTAAAGGGTAGGTTATACTGCGCCTAACATTTCCCAAATTTAAACTTTCTTTTTTTATTTTTTTTTTAAATAGCCAGACATTTAACCACATAATGACCGTGATAAGTCCTCGTTATCGGGCCACAGAAAATGCTTTGAGGATAAGGTTCTGTAGATAATAATTAAGACGATACAGTCAGTCGGAGCTTGCAGTGGGCAACTTCATGTTTAATTGCTTAAATCAACATGATAAGATGCTCTTTAAATGTCTGCGTGGCTCTGACAAAAGCATGCTGACATTGTGAAAAGGCATTCACTGTTTACTTATTCAAGACCTCCATTACAAAGATCCAATCAGCTACAAGCATCAAGATGGAGAACAATGTGAGTGCACGTAGGGTTCGTTTGATATCTGCAAAAACAGAAATACATGTTGTATTAAAATCAGATAATCTCGAGCATAGCTTACTGCGTAGGAGGCAAAAATGCAATACTCAAAAAAAATGCATGAAATCGCTGCTAAAGCAGTCATATCATTCCACTCTTACTCATCAGACTAGACTGCTCAGCACAAACACAATCTCATAATCATTACCATTACAGATGAAAGGCAAGGCCCAATTAGAGTGGCTCCAATTGCTGCAATTAAATAAGTGTGGTTGAATGATAATATCTTTTCCCCCCAGAAATAAAAGAAAAAGACGGCAGCATTGAATAATCATACAATCAAAAACAATCAAGTGGGACTTTGAAGTTGTTGCACTACCAAATCTTAGAAATACATCTGGTGAAGAAATGGTGTATTGGGCTCGGCCGACAGGCGCCGTTGGACCACTGCGTCCTGGGCCATGGGGTCGGGCCCTACTTATTCCAGTACCATAGGGCTGCTTTTGGGTTGCTGAGGACACTGGTGTGTGTTCCCACCCACAGAGCACTGCAGCAGACGGCCACAGCCCTTTCAAAGCCGTCCAAGACTTGTCCCATGATCCCATCCCTGCATCAAAACCAGCTGAGTGTGAGTGCGGCGTGGTAAGCACTCGTGCTCGCACATAATTTGTAGCTGACTGCTACTCTTGCAACCGATTGATCGCTGTGTAAATAAACATGATATGAATGGAACAGAACTTCACCGCTTCACTCTGAAAGATTTAGTCTCACATTCCAAAAGACTTTTCTAAAACTATTTTAATTTGATTTGAAGTCCTTAGACGTCCGTTTGTCTTGTCGTGTCATCTGTGCTCATATGGTTGTGCCGTGTCAAACGCAGACCGTCCATTTCACAGCTGATGAGCTGCTCACAGGACAGTTTTCCAGCTGGGCTGAGATCCAGTGTAGTTCCCCTTTACCCAGTGGGCTTCAGGAGCACTCGAGCATGCCAAACAGAATACACCCTGATTGCTCCAGACTGGGACAGCAGATATTTCTTCAGTCGTTAGACATTACTGAAGCAAACAAACACGACAACCAGCTTACTATCTTAAATCAGTACAAAATGCTGAGGTGGACCCATCTCAATAGGGCTAATTATCATTACGATGGTGTGCAGCTGCAGGAAATGATAGAGTAGACATTTCATGTGCAGGTCTGTTGGGAATATTCTATCTTTTTGGGACTTTCTGGCTCTGCCTCTCAAGAGAAAAATGTGAAAACATGCTGTAGACATTCAAAATGCTTTTAATGGTGCTCTCATTTGATCATTTTGGAGTGTAAATAGTGGCTACTGCCATGTTCATCGCTTTTTACTTCAGTTCTCGGATAACCTGTAAAGTCAGCTTTAAAAAGTCTACACAGATAAACTGACTTGAGAATGAATTCGATTCAGTACTGAAAGTAACTAAACATCTCCTGAATCACCCACTTTGGACAAGTTGCTTCATCCATCCTCTATCTTAAACTATGAATAGCTGGCCTCAGCACATGAAGCACAGCTGCTCAACATGGACACTTAAGGGGCATTAAAGGACAGTTAGGAGCTTTTGAACCAACTCTGATCTGGGGGAAAAAATTAGATTAAATGTCCGATTAAGGACGACCAGAAGTTGAAGTTTATTATTCCAAAGGTTGAGTGGGTCTAATCATAGGCTCCAGTACTTAGGGATTTGCTGCTGCTACTGGGCTAAGCAGCCATTTGCACTGTGTTTACATAAACTACCCAGTTACTTGCATAGTTTACTTTAGTACCAACATGTGGCTGGCAGAAGGTTTAATATCGCAGTCAGCGTAATTGCTGTAGTTATTTAAAAGATGTGTTTATTTTAAAGAATGCCATATCAAAAGCTGCAGAAATTGCGATGGTGTAAACAACAGAACATCAGGTTTGTATCGACAGATATGAAAGGAAGAGTAGAACATCTAATGGGAGACCAGGTAGTCTTTTGATGGCTTAAAACGGCAAAAATTATTAGACATTTTACATTATAAGCTGAATAAATAGTTTAACTCCGGACTTATCTAACTGAGTGAGTGACATATTGTTGAACCAGGGTTTTTGTCCGTGCATCTTCCAGCCTTATGCAGCTGACTCAGGTGCTTCTCAGTTCCAGGACAGAAAACTTGCAACGGAAAAATGAGACTGGAGCAAATTGACAGCCTTTAATAGTGAAAACAGACGTATGACAGTGCTGCGTCTTCATCAGAGTCAAAAGTCACATACTGTCTATTGCTGCTATACTAATAATGTCAGTGGGCTGCTCACCAACACACACTATGTGTCTAAATTTGGTGAAGTTGTACTTTTCCTTGCAGTGCTTCTTTGGGGGTATAGTCTGTCACATATTACGAGCTTTGGCAGAAGTGTGAAGGAAATACATGAAATTGCCTCAGGGGATCCATGGCCGACTTAACCACAAACAGACCATGGCAGACTTCTCACAACAGGTATTTTTGTAGCACAAGTGAGAGGTGAAAGTTTAGCTTAAGTTACTTCAAATGAGAAAATGCTGTCACAGGCCTTTCATGTCCTGCACTCAAACGCTTTGTGTCGCCCACCACGGTGATAGCCATGAAAAACTGTTTTGATGATGAAGTCACTACGTCCTAATCTGATTGTTCGTCTTTTTTTCCCCGACTTGCTTTAGGGCACTTTTCCTACATCCTGTCAGGAACGCGATCCAAAATACAAACATGTTCCTACAAAGCAGTACACACAAAGTTATCATAGGTGATGCAACTTATCCAGCAATGAGTAAATAATGTAAGCAATATTTACAGAGGCTGTTATCCAAGTTAAACAGCGATGTTGACATCTCACGCACCTTTTTTATTAATAACATTGTTTAAACTTGCTGTTGTAAAATAGATGGCTTTACAGTGGAATAAATGTCAGAGGGGTTTTAAATAGTCCAATAATTAAATATTGTGTCATTAAATTTTTTGAAAAGATCAAAATCCAATGAAGACCTTTAATCTATAGCCTTACTTAATTTCTTGTTGTTTTGTTTTGTTTGTTTTTTGTTGGCCACTGACATAATATCCTTATGAAGTTAATATGATAAACATGCTAGCAAACAGATGCATAAACATGAACATGAAATTTGGGGATTTGTGGCTGCTATTTGGTAATATAATATTAATAATGTAATCTTAGCGTTCCAGTACAAAGGTAAATCTTTAAAATAGGTCACAAATATATAGGTTTCATTAATATAAAAGGCTAAATAATTTCCCTAAACAGCTGGGCTCTGTAGTTTTTACCAAACATTACTCAAATATTAGTAAATAATGTATTTGTGCGGAACTATTTTCAGCTGCGGATTAACACACATTTGCTGTGTGTGAGTATTCAGCAACAGGAGGTAAGAATACGCTTTGGCTACACAGGCAATAATTAGGATCATTTATCGTTGGTTTTGGTGTTTTCATGGGATTTGTTGACAGTAAGAAAAATATAGAATATTACCAGACTCATCCTTTAAACAATTAATAAATCATCAAAAATGTTATACATTTATTGTTGAATAATCATCTCAGCATTGATAGTTATTTATGTTCCTACAGCATTTAATACACCTCCATAAAACCTTTTTGTTGTTAAAATACTACCGTTCTTGCCTCTGAAAAACTCAGTTGTAAAGTATCACTCGACATGCTACGCAGCTAGCATGTGCAGCAGAGAATAATCTACCAGAGACATATGGATGATATTAATGCTCTGCATGCAGAAGTTAAATTGACCAACAGCCAATCATCCAGAAACTCTGAGTGTTACTCCTTTAACAGTGAACTATGTTCAACCTGGCAACCCTATTAAAAGCTGTCAGCACCACCGCCATTGCCACATTCACTACTGATCCTCTGACTCAGTCAGCTTCACCTTGACTCTTAATATTTTTAGAGTGAGATTTAAAATGTCATTACATCATCTGTGATACTTTGGTTTTCTTAAATGTCTGTTATCTTATATGAAAAGTTCAAAAGAATTAACCCTCAGCAAAAACAGTCCTATAGTGTACTAATGTCTAACAGTTTCCTGCCACACTTAGACAGAATAGATTTCCTTTGATTTGTTTGTTTTTGTATTTTCCATTATTCTTAACTCACTTTTCGGTGGCAAGGTACTTCCTTCCTGACCCCCGAGCAAGTGTGTCTGTGTGTACCTTTGTGCATGTCTTCAGGCTTATTTTCTGAATAAGGCCCTCTTCAGTGCAGAAAATTGCATTACAGTCCTGGCAGGAAAACATTTGAGAGCCGACTGTTTTCCTGACTCAGTTTACCGTTTTCATTGCAGAAAGGTAACCTAATCTTTCATCCTTAATGAGGACATATTTCATGGCAAATGCATGATCACTTAAACAGTTCACCTCACCTTATTCAAATCACATTTTTCCTGATTGGGACAAGCGATACCCAAACATTTCAAAATGCACAGAAATGTTTGAAGGCCAAAGGCTTAACGTGATATACGGTATAAGAGGGAATAATAAGAGTGGTGTAGCTGACATACTGGGAGCATTTTCACGTCTTAGGTTTGACTGACACTGGACTGAGCTCTACAGTAAGAAATCTTTCTCCTTGGCTCTGCTCCATTTTTACATATCCTTCTCCCATGCTAACAAGGTGCAGTGTTTGCTAAATGTAGCCCATCACTTGTGTGTCTATTAGTGGCACATGGAGAGGAAGAAAAACATATACACCCTCAGTGCATCATGAGCTGGTGTTCATTTGATAGTTTTGAACATGGGCAGCCCACCTGGTTTTGATTTTGCAGCTTTGCATGCTGGTCAGAGTTGCCTTGTTTTATTGGAAATCTTGTTCATATATCCCCTGCCCAGTCCTCGCTGACCTCTGACAGCTCCCGTGGGGCTCATGGGTACCACCAGGACCAGGAAGCACGACGGTGCCGTGGTTTGTGGACTCGGATGTTGCTTACTAAGATGACACTTGTGAAAGTTGTTCAACAGTTTGAGTTGTGTTTGTGTAGGCCTGCTATTTAGTCACTCTAAGAGCGAGGGAGTGTTGTCATTTAACTGTGAAGAGCTGGTGTGTTAGCAGGACTGTATGCTTTTATACAGGGTGTTAGGTGTGGGAGGTATGTGTTTGGTAAACAGGTACAAAATGATCTGTGTTAGAGTGTGAACTTCTACTATGATCTCTGCTGTAGGTACTTTATTATTAGCATAAATTGTAGCTACTGCCATACAAAGCCAAATATTAAGTTGATCTACTGGTGAGTAAATATATGAAAGTAATACAGGACACTTGAGAGCCTTGCTGCATTGTATTCCATTATATATATATATATATATATATATATATATATACTGTGTATATATTTTTATAATTTTTGTTGTCTGCTGCCGCCTGAATTTGGTGTTTTTCTTCGTATAAATAGAGAAATTTCCACCATAAATTGACGCAGCAAAGAGAGAAATTGTTGTAAAAAAACCCCAGAGGGCAGGAAATTAAGTGTTTAATACTCAATAAAAAGATGTGTGTCTCCATCAACGTTGAAATAAAACCTACGCCCTTGAAATATTCTTTCAAATATTCTTATTTTAGTTTGATTCTATGTCATAAAAAAAGAGGTTGTCATCAGAGTCTGACTGTAGGTTGCTATGAATTATTTTTCAAATGTACTTCATGGTTATCAATATCGATTCAAGTGTAAACCTCGTTTTTAATTCACTACAAACCGCTTTTAATGATAAATACGTTGAAGAACAACAAAGTCAAATGACTTTCAGTGAAGTTATTTCCAGGCATGTGCAGGTACTGTTTATGAGTATTAGAGTTTTTGCTTTTCAGTCTTATGGGCTTCTACAAAGAAAAATAGTCAAATGAAAGTGAGCACAGATTTTAAATAGATCTTTAAAGAGAGCAGAAACGGAGATCTCCCGTCGGTCCCTCTCTGTGCTGCTGTAGCTATAACAGAGAGCAGAGGTAGTAAATGGTCTGCAGATATATTAAAAATGACACAGCACTTTAGATAAGGCCAACACAACCCATGTGATTATGGCTATTGAAGCTTGGATATTTTGTGGCCTTGCAGGGGGGAAATTAATGAGAAAAACATAGATTTAACTTTGTACAATATGTGTTGGGTTTGTTTTGTGTTATTATTTCTGAGTTTATTGGGTTCCATGCAAATGTTTTCAAGGCTGAAATTTGATATTGCTGTTAATCTTTGTAAAGATGCATTTTAAAGTGCTGCATTGCTTATTTCTTTATATTGTGCCCAACATTTGTGTTGCATCTGTTTTTCCCATTACAATAGTGCATGGCATTTGGTAATATATAAAAAAAATTTTTTTTGATTTTATGTATTTTGGAAAAAAATAAACTGCCGAAAAGCCAACTGTGTGATTTATTAACCATTTATTTTAGTATAGAGCTTGGCCAATTCTGAGTTTTTGCTGAGGATAAAACATACTAAATCATTTGAGTCCCCTCAAAGCTCTAACGTACAATACTCTTTCAGGAACAGCCCAAATCCATGTAAGAAGTGAAATAGTAAATAATAGCCTTGGATTTAGCTGGGATAGACCCTGACACTGGGTCGTTGCTTTGCTTCAAACATAACGTTTCTTTTTTTTCTTGACATGGATCACTATCCTGATGTAAAGCTGGCATTCTGTTCTGATTTAAACTAATAATTTATTGCATCTGGCATCAGGGTCTGCACAACAAGACCAAAGGCACAGCACAAGCTTTCAAAAAGAACCTGATATTTCTGCACCCTAATCAGTTTAAGATGAAACCTCTTCTTTGTGAAAAAGCTCTATTTGCGAGATCTAGCAGACAAAACATCTTTCTAGACTTACAGGGCCATTAATATAGATATAATCATAGGGCTCTTCCAGAGGGTTTTGCCCTCAGAGGGAATTCCTCTCTAGTGAGTGCCCGACTCCCTTCAAAGCCAAAGTGTGACTTACAAATGACTTGCTTTCAATGAGTGACGGAGGACAAGAGAGATGGCCGACATCCCCTTCGTGGAGTATTAATTTGGCTCAAAGGGTTTCGTGAGACATAAGCACACGCATTGAACATACCCAACCACCATATTGTATTAAAACAAAACTTCATTTCACTATCAAGACACCATCAAATGTCATATTTCAGAAATGAAAGCTAGATTCTAAGGGTGAGAACGTGGATTTTAAATCGTATCATTGCTGAATTAAACATCTTTGCTTCACAATTTTAAAAATGTTACATTTGAACTACTAGCTTTAAACACTTAAAAAAAAAAAAAAAATGTTTAAGCAACCACATCCTGTCCTGGTTCACCTTACAATATCATGGAGGTTGCAAGACTCATCGCATCAGAATGACGAGAGACTCATTAGGATGACAAAGCGAAACGAGGCCCAGCTTCCCAGCCATCAAAGCAAGTTCGGAGCTGCCTTTTGAAAAACAATGGCGCAACAGCTAATGTGGCTCATTGAAACGCTCGGCTGGCTGTGAATGGCCACATTTCAACACGTTAAAAGACATCTTCAGAGTCAAGCTTAGTGGAGGTGAGACTGTCACTTCTGCTGGCGCCTGTCCTCACCTGGCTGCATAACTTCACCAGTGTCAAGCCAACAATCTCCATCGCCAGACATAAACTTCTACTGTATATGTGAGTCCTGCCAAATACACACACTTTGCAACAATACAGCATTTTCTGATTCCCTAAATGCTTTGTGGGTCTGTTTAATATGTTAAATTCTGCTTTCAAATTATGATTATTTAGTGCCAATTTTGCCTTTCATTTCAAACTAAATGCAGTTGATAGTGCACTGATATTTGATTCATAGTCAAATAAGGCTTTATCTTTTAAATTGTACATATTTTTGTGTGTGTGTTCTTGTATGAAGGGATCCTGTGTTCAAATTTAAATGCATCTATTTACTTATGCATGTATTGTTCTTTTACAGTATGTGCGCGGTACCAATAGGGAGTGTGCCCGATCCTGGTAACCCACATAAGAGAGGGTGGGCCACAGACTTTGGGCAGCTCTTGTCTGAATTATACAGCTTGGTGAGATCCACTGAGGGTGACCCCACTTGTTGAAAGCAAGCACACAAATAAGATCTGGTTTCTGTGTGCCGCGAGGGCAGAGACAGGCTGAAAGTCCTGAAACAATTCAAATTTCAGGAAGGTTTTAGTTTTAGATTTTTATTTAATTTATCTGTTCCTCCCAGGTAAATTGTGTTGTTGTAATAAAAATGTGTGGTCAAATGCTGGGGAAAAAAATACCATAAGTTCCATTTCATGTAGTACATTATATTTTAGACTTCAAATAATCAGTTTAGATTGTTTACAATTTAGTACAATTGCTCTTTTATAATGTTTAATGAAAAAAAGACAGATTTTACAGAATCGGCCTTAATAACATTTAAATGTTATTTTCAAATTCATATATCCTGACCAAATCTAGATGTCCAATTCATGGAACGCCCACTTCAACAGAACTACCAGGAAATATTTTAATTGGTGTTTTCATATTTACCTAGCTGCAAATGGAGCATTGAAATGAAATAATGTCTTCCAGTTGTACCCCAGAACAACCCATAATGTTGGCAATTAAGCTATTAACTTGAAAGTGAACATGTTGGGAGATGAACAAAAAAAAGAAAGAAATTGGAACATACTTCTCACAAGAGATGATGGTTCTGAACACACCACGCATCTCCATTTACTTTCACATAAAAGGCATTATCCACACATCTTAAAGTTTTTATTTCAAAACATTAAAGGGACACAAGTAGAGCATATTCACATGGGTTGTATTGTTAATGGTATGAAATAGAAAACAGTAATTATTTAAGATCAATGACTATCCTCCTCTAGTTATGTTACTGTACAATCTTCACTGCACATTTTCTAGCTGTAGTCCAGGATAGGAGCTATTAAACCAGCATCAATACTCCCACCTACTGGCCAGTGCCTGTTAGTGTGCGGCCCTGCAGTTCTTTTACCCCTTTCCCAACCTCCCACCGCCCACCTCAAGGCTTCCCTTCCTGCTGGAGGAATGGTAAAGTGATCTGTTGGTCCCTAAGTGCTTTTTGCTGTCAGTGGTGTTGACGTGGGATGCAATAGAACCCCAGCTGAGGCCACCTTGATGGAGCAGACCTGTTGGGCTGTGCAGACAGCATCAATAGACACAGTGTGCACATTCACTCTCAGACATGTTGGACATTTATTAGTTTTTTTCTGTTTTGCTCTTTTCTGTTTCTGTAAATCTCTAGTTTTATTGATTTAACAAAATAATTACTATTTTTTTTTAAAGCTCTAAAAACATTGGTTTATTTCTGAATGTAGGACCAAAGAGAGTTACTCCTTTAGTAAAAAGTGACATTGCTGTGTGTGACAAAATCAATTTAACTGATGGACATCAGTTCCATCACTGTCTCTGGTAAGAAGAATACGTGATAATATTCTGGTACGTATTGTAAATGGGTGTTTTTGTTTCCACCAAGCTCCATCAGGGAAAACAGACGTATTTAAAGGTCCGTTCGGAACGATGGAGTGTATGGGAAAATCCCCCCCAACTGTAGGAGGAAGCCATGGACACAAACAGAGGAGAGTTGGGGACTACCTGCTGTTTAAACAGATAGCAGGGCCTGTGTGGCCACGGCTGCAAAGGCCCCTGAACTTCGCTCCACTTCAGATGTTTAAGAGTCCCAGCGAGGGCATTGCAGTTCTCCTGAGAAATAAGCAACTACTTGGCCAGAACAGCCTTTGGATCCCAGGGTGGACCGCCAGCGGCGATGCAGAACTCTTCTGCTGATTGGTTAGCGGACATGCAGAACATCCTCCAGGGAGCTGATGCTTGGGTGGTTCAGGAGATTGCCATGCAAACGCAATTAACTCAAATAAGCTTGTGGAGAATTACTTAATGTGCATCAGGCCCTTGCCGAGTATACAAAGTATGGAGAATATCTACTGTTGCAGGAGTTCACAAGAGATACACATTAAGCTGGGTATACACTGTACGATTTTAGAAATGTTGCCATTTAATTCCAACTCCTGCTGTAAGAGTAAATCGTCTGCGATGTAAAGCCAAAGCACACGATCTATGTGCTCACGCTATACGGTCTGATCGTCAAGCCACAACCTGAGTGCTCACGCTATACGTGTAAAATACAAAATGAACGGTCCCTGTGGACTCTCAGTATGGCGTGTACATTTTACATAGAGAATTGGAGGTATACTAGCTTGGATTTGCTGTATAGATTGTACATTGTTAACTATTGGGGAATGGCTGAAATTCGGTTTGACGGTTAAAATAAGTAATGCGGCTCAAACGATCTGGTTAAACCGGCTAAAATAGTACAGCATATGTAGGCCCGGCTTTAGTGTACTATTAGAACCAAACAGACAAAAATAATTTGTCACGCATTAGAGATGACATATAAATGATGGGAATAAGGGCAATAAACAGCATGTATATTCAGAGGGATATAGTAAGAGCAGTTTGACTTTAGAGGCTGTAACAGCAAAACACCTGTGGCCCTGTGAGCAGAAGCTCTGAACTTTGGACGCTGTGTGAGGGCCGGGGCCATGACTGCTTCCTTACAGAGCCAATGACTGGCCAGGGACCCAGAGGAGCAGTTGTAAAAATAGATGCAAAAGCAATACCTGCCCGGTCTACGAAGCCTCCCATGTTGAGAGAGAAACAGGTGAAGAAAACATGTATCTGATTTAGTTCACACACATCACTGCAGAGGAACTAGTCTCTGGTTTAGGTGGATGAATAAATACTCTCTGCAAATCTTCATTTTTGCATAGACGTATAGAGAAAGTAAAAAGCCATCTCAGGCCTGGAAGACAAGCTTTTCTTTATAAAGCTCACATCAGAAAATACAGCCTATTGATGTGTGGCCACCGCATGGCAGCATGACCACCTAAGCTCTTTTTATTGCACCCATTTCGTGGTTCAGCGGAAAGCTGCATTTATTTAGAGACACATGAAAGTGTCAATAAGCCAAAGTATTAATTGGGAGCCACCCAACCTCACCTCAACAGTACCCTGTTGTTAATGCAAGCGCCTTACCCCTGCATTTCCTCTGGTACTGAGCTAATCATAATATATTAACTGACCATACAGGAAGCCGTGTCCCACTGTGCAGTTTTAGTTACCAACTCTGCCTTTCACTTTTTAAAGGCCATTTAAGGTAAAGGCGGTTAAGAAGAGCATTTTTTTTACTAGTCCAGTTTGTTTGTGGATGCCAAACACCCACGGCCACTGTTGAACACAGCTGCTTTCACCCCAAAACTCCACCTTTAAGAGAAACAATTTTATAGAGACGCGGTGACATCATTTACACGAATATGTTGTCGAAAATCCAAGAACGTCCCGTTGTATATTTGATTTGGCCCTGGGCACCTCTGCTGACCAATACATCACATGTCCTGAGCTACGACTATTTAATGTAGAATCTCCAAAAATCACAAATGCAGTGTGACCAAATGTTCCAGAGATGTACCAGTATACTAAACAGGTCATATATCTCGCTCTCCTCTCCAAACAGAAATAGATTTCGCTGAATTGTTTGATAAATTTGGTCTAAGGTTTTCCAGCCATCCTTATTGGAGCTCCTACTGTTTTTCTGGCTGTTGGTGGCCTAAGCCCTAATCACCCTGCGTTCCCTCAGAGGCCATAAATTACTCCGATGAGATGGTGCTTTGTGTTCCTACTGCTGGGGAGCGGGGCGAATTCACAGCGCCGTATTTTGACAACCCGTACTTTAAATCATTGTTTTATGACAGATGGGAAAACTTCTGCACTTTCACCGGCCTGATTTATGTTCATTTGGGTCTGGAGGACACTATAATTTGCAAGTAATGTGAAAACAGATGGATAGAGAGATACCAAAGGGTAAGACTGACCTATACATTCTCAGTGCAGCTTACAAATGGCATCCATATGCTGCAAGAACTCTTCCAGTTACATCTCCATTACCGTGTGTGTGCGCGCGTGTGTGTGTGTGTGTGTGTGTGTGTGTGTGTGTGTGTGCACATGTTTGAAGGGAAATGAAGGAAGAAGCCTGTGAACATTTTGTGTTGAAGCAGGGTTTTGTTGAGGGAAGTTGGACAAAATCATGTAGAGCATTTATCAACAGCAACATCAGCAGTGTAATATGTAACATGTACACAGTTATACTTTTAATGCTGATCTAATATGCCAGTGACAGTTACTCATTTGGATATGTTTGACGTAACACTTTGATTATTTGACCTTGGTTAACAGTGTAGCTTCCCATCTCCGTTGATGCATGAAAAATGGAAGTGAAATAATTTAAGCCATACTGGAGCAGATTTCCTCTCTGGTCAGATGTCAATTCAGAAAAATTACAAAGTTGGTCTGCTTCATTTCCACTGCCTCAGGTCACGTAGCAAGGTCGTACACAGAGCGCTCAACAAAGCAGATTTTTCTTATCCGCGCATCAAAATCACATCAGACACACTCTGTGGGTCAGGTTTAGGTATCACCAACCTCTCTTTTCATAACTCCAAGACTGGACTGTTTTTCATAAATAAGCAGTTATTAATGAACTATAATAATAAGTTCAATTTGTCAGATCCCATTTACTTTACCAAAGATATTTCTGACAGACAAAGATTGATCAATTTCATTTAGTGTTCTGGCAGAGGACCAGCAAATGTAAGGTAATCTGTGAGGAAAGAAAACTCAAAATATATCATGCACAGCCTGGGAGCCCGGGACGACTCGTGTTTTATGGCTTTTCCAATGAGGCAGGACAGTATGTGAGTGAGCAGTGTCTGGTGCAGTCATTGTATTCCAGCAAAAGGAGTGGACCACCCACATGAAGTCAGTGATGGAGTAAATACTGTTGCATGGCCACGTCCCCTTCCATCTCTCGCAGAGTAAACGGCGGTCGAACGGCGGGGCTCTGCTATCTCAGCTTGCCTCCAGATCACAGGGGCAGAGGCTTGAGGCGGAGAGGATGAATTCCCCCCACCCTCTGCCCTCCCCGTCCTGGTCAGGAAGCCAGCTAATAGTAGTCGATGTCTCAGAGCTGGGTTGAACTTGGCAGAGCCACACGTCTTTTAAGCAGGAGACAAACCGCTCACGCCCCTCTGGAGCCGAAGGGCGAAGTGAGGCTCAGAGGGAATGAGGTGCCTACTGACGCCCCTGTCACAGGATGACGCCCTCGCCTTCCTTCCCTTTAATACACAACATCAGGCACAGTGCATCATGGGAGGGCACCACATGGTACTTATTGAAACAATTGGTAACCCTTTTCTAGTAGCAACGTTGCAAACATAGAGCTAAAGCTATGTGAAATCCTGATTTAAACATGACCAAGTTTCTTGTGTCCCACATACCGGAGCTCCTTAATCATATCCTCTCTTTTTGTTTATTTGGGCTGTTTGAACATTAATCTTTTCAAGGGGGAATAATGTCCCAAGAGCACAGAAAAGAGCAAGCCAATTGGCCTCTTACAGGAGGTCTTTGTAGGCCACATTTGTGTTCTAACAACAGGAACGCGCAATTTTCCATTTTGACTAAATGTAAGGCTGATTACTACCACCATCAGGAGAGCAGCTCCCAATTTGTTAGGAGCCAATTTATCATCTACTTGCCTGTTTCTTGTGGGAATGGAGTGTAAACGCCCCTCCGGCAAATCCATGTCAATTGGCTCTACGGGTGAATCTGGTTAAACAGACAAACGAGCTTCATTTCTTCTCCTTTTACATGAGAATTGTTCCAGCCTTGTTGCACCTTTGTCCTATTTCAGCAACACTGTGATCCACACGGAGAAACGTCTACTGATATGACAGTTAGTGACAGCTATATGTGAAAAGGCTGTTCCTACAAATGTGCGCTTTATTGGTCTTAGATGATAGCATCAACCACAATGTCTTTTGCTTTCATAATGATTTACTGCTGCCTGGTGGGATGAGCTCAGTGAATATGTGTGGTTGGCTGCCAATTACAGTTTTTCCTCTGTTTCTTTTTGGTCTTTGTGGGCTCTGGAGGTTTCTTAACTGTTATAGAGCCATTTGGAGTGGAGGCCAGGCAGTACAGTATAAAGCTGTATTTGGCAAAAGACCTCACTGCGCCTCCAAAAATAAGAGAGAGCCTACGACTGCATGTGTGTGTGCGTGCGTGTGTGTGTATGTGTGTGTGTCTGGGGCAGACAGACACAGAGTGAAATACTGGTCCAGTGACAAAGGTACCTAAAAATACAAATGGGCATTTTATAGGAAAACCAACCTGCAACTTAGCAGAACATACAAATTTAAGTTGAGTTGTCAAGTCCTCTCATTACACTTTTTTATTGACCATACAAGCTGTAATTTGTGTATTTAGCCAAGCCTTTTTGAACGTTAAGAGAGGAGAAATTACAATTTCACAAATGTTTTAGGACATTCACATCGCAGTGTTAATGGTTCTCTACCAGCTGTGGTTAGTCCTCTACCTGCAGCTGTTCCTGATGTTAGCCATCTAGAGCTAATGTCAGTTAAAAAACAGAGCTCTGACCCGACCACCGCTGTTGTTTCAAAGGAAGAAAGGTGAAGACCTCTCTCCTGAGGGACCGGCGGTCTGACCTGAGGACCAGCGGTCAGGGACGTGAACCACAAAGAGCAGGCAGAGGGCTGTGTCTTTATAGGGGGCTTCAACCTGGGGGGAAGGGGGGGGGGGGGGTGCAACATGTGGCTGCAGGTGAAAGAAGTGGATTCTTCCCAGAGGAATGAAAAAACTTACTCATCACATGGTGTATTTCTCTTTCCTAATTAAAGCAGTAAACTGGATTCTTGGTCATGATCTTTTATCTCAATCCATTGGTTTTTTTTGTTCGCTGACAAAAACGTGCAAATTCATATTTTTACATTGTGTACACTGAACTGAAGAATATACCTGCTGTAGTGCAGCATGCAGGCCTTTCTGCTGCTGGCTGATCATGTGATCAGTGATGTGGCTGTTGCGCCCTCTAGTGGTCTCTCTATTAACTCCACATTACTGTGCCATATGGAACTGGTTTACATCAGCTGTAAAATATGCTGCACCACACGATATTGGGCATGTCAGGCAAAAGTTGTGGCAACCCCTTCCTACAAATCATACGATCTAAAAATGTGTTGCACAAAGCCAACTCCACTGTTGGCTTATTTTCGGGAATCGTGTCAATCTTGTAGCAAGGGTCATATTCAAGGGAACTGAACTGGAGCCAGGTCTAAACATTATATTTATTACAGTCATATTCAAGCTGCTCTGTATTTTCCTGGCATGAGTCATCCGTATGACAAATGGTCCAAATGCATAAATTAGGATGGTAATTGTTCTGTTTTGCTCCAAATGGCAATATACCATAATGCATAGTGTATGTGTTTCATAGTTGTTCTGCAGCATGCTGCAGTTACTTTAGCTTGACGGACATCAACGTCTACTCTGCCTCACACCACACTGACTGACCCCTTTACTCAGTCAGCATGAAGAAAGCCGCAAAGCCACTTCTGTCTTTCACCTCACACAAAAATGTTTATGACTGACTTTCTGAACACAGAAAGGTTACCCAGGCTGAGGCCGCCTCCCTGGGTAGCAGACAAACAGAGCCCTGTTCATCTCTGTTTTCTCTGGCCACCCTCGAACACAGCGCAGTTACATCATCCATGATTTCTTTTTCAACAGGAAAGTGCCATTTATGTTGCGTTCGCCCTCCCTCGCAACGCATTAGATAGTGATCACATCGTGTAAAGCCATTTCTTTCGAGACTCTGTGTTGGTGGCCACCCGTGTGTAAGCGGGGCCCTGGCCTGAGGCCTGCTGATGACTTTTCCAATCCTCCCTCATATAGGCTGGCAGGCGGAGTGGAGCAGAGCAGAGCAGGGAGCCCCAGTCTCATAGCCCTTTTAGCTCCAGATCCAGACCTCAGGCAGGATCCAGCCCTCCAGTTTCCAGCATTCATGTTTGTTCTTCTGTACTTTGATTCCTGTAAGAGTCTACCATCTGATGTACAGGTCAAAGGGAAAGGAAATGGCAATCCCAGCTGAGGGCGAGGATATAACCTATTAACTTTCTCATCTGTGGGAGGGAAAAATGGATCACTCAGTGAGTCCTCTCTTCTAACTGGTGGCTGATTTCCTTTCCCAAAGGACACTAACAGTTACTGTAGAACTGGAAGGTGAAAAACTGCTGTCTGCACATGCATGTATACAAAGAGATTGGATTATGTTAAACAAGGCAAAATATACTGTAATCTTTTACTGCAGTACAGTAGACATTTGCATGTTTTTTTGTTTTTTTTGTTGGAAAGAAGATAATGTGGTGAACTTTTTTCCGGTCTTGCTGTAGGTTTCCCTACAGCAGCTTTGGAAGCTCTTGCCTTCCAAATAAAAGCAGGAATTCAGTGGTGATTTATGACTATTTAGACAAGTGGTTAACAGAGAGATGTAGGATTATGGAAATACTGCTTTCATATGAAATACACAGAACACGTCATATGAGCTTCAGTGACCACTTAAATCTGTTGGCAGGATGAACACCCCCCTTCCAGCTTGTCAGATGCACAGGGCTCCTTTTCCCTCCTCACACTGAATATTTGACTTCCTTGTGAACTTGACAGTTATCGCTAGGTACCAGTCTTGAAGCCTCGCAGGAGTGACACAATGCCCTATATCTCCACCAAGGAGAGAAATGTGGATCAACACAGAGGCTGCGAAACAACATCGTCTCAATGGTCAATTAATGTCAAGAGCCTGTTTTCTTGTATAAACTGCACAAGAGTAATGCTTACTGTTGGAAAAATTATTCAAATAACACTTAAATGAAGTGTGATTTTTAAAATTTGATTTATCGGAGGGTGTTTTTTCACAGAAAAAAGGACACCCATTTAACATACCACCAGCACCAAAAATATGGAAGATATTATGGAACCTTATTTAAATTGTGAAGATATAAATATACATGTAAATAACTAAACTAAATGTTTAATTTTTTATTTTATTTAACTTCCCGCTCACATGCACTTTTAGAGAAGGTACATGTTCGGTTGTCAGCGGCGGTCCTTGCTTCTGATGTGGTGAAAAGGGGCCAATGGAAAGTAGGACAGGATGTCACAGGCTGCAGAGAGATGACCATCTGGCCCAGCTCCTCTCTAACCCCCATCACTCAACAACACTGAGGGGCTTTTCTCATCCAGGAGCTGGGAGAGCCAGGAGATGACCAAGGGTCAGACTGACACGCAGACATGAATTTTTCACCACTACATTTTCTTTGGGTAAATAATCCATGCGAATGTTGCCCACAGGCAGATGGTAGTTTATAAATCTTGGATCAGAAAATAAATACTTTTGAAAACAAATGATGGTTGGGGGGGTTCCTGCCAAAAACGAAACTTTTTAAAACTTTTTTTGGGACAACCTGAGGGGGAAAAAAAAGAAAGTAGTGGTTTTATTCCAGAAAAAAGTGGGTCAAACTTAAACTATTGGTTTTGAATACATATCTCAGAGTTTCAGTCATTACATTCAAAGCACCTCCTGAACTCACACTTACAGTACATTTTAAACAGCAATCTTGGATCTTTTGATTTCATTTTTTGTGAGTGGGTGCATCTAAAATCTATTGTGAAAGATTTTATAAGAAATGATTATCAAACAATTTTTCTTTCTCTTCTCTTTCTTTGGCAGTTGGCATACAACATACAAAGCAGGCTTTTTATAAAAAAAAATATTTTTAAAGCTGCAATTAGTCATTGTTCTTCTGCTCAGTTTGTTTGTCTGTCCGTCAACAGGATTACAGAAAAACTACTGGTCTGATTTTCATGAAACTTGAAAGAGTGTTGCATGGGCCAAGGAAGAACCCATTAAATGTAGGAGCTGGTCCGAATCACGGGGTGGATACACAAATGTTAACATTGCGAGGTAGGGCATTTGTCTTCCATTCATGTGGTGTCGGAATGATCGTAAAAATGACTTCCCGGCTGGGAAAATTCCCTCAAGTCGGAACAACAACTCAGAAACAGCCATCAACGTGTTGTTTAAATGCTCTGAGCAATAAAACACAACACATCTTCTTTGTAGCGTACATCTTGTTTCCACATTACGACTCAAAGCTCATGAACACACCGAAGTGGGAAGAACGTCTTCCCAACTCTGGAAATGGAACCATCCAGGGAGCATGTGAATGCACCATTGGCCTTGGCAGAGGTCTGCCCCCCTTTTGGGAAGGGGGGGGGGGGAGCAGCAAGGTCACACAACCAAGGGTGCATAAGTAAAAGTGGTGCACATCTGTTACATTGTAATTGTTCTGCATTGCCTATCAATCATATCCATATGAACCACGAAGAAACATCGGTCAAGGAAGAATTCTTTCCAGTTTTTGAACAAAGATCCCTTGGAAATCCTGTAGCCCGTGAAATGCTGAATGCAGTCCAGTAGCACACTTGGTCCTCATGAGGTCTTTTACACAGGTTTCCCTACCTTTGATGGTGTATCTGCACCATGTCAGGAAACTGTGGCGCTGCGCCAGCATCTCAGTGGGTGTGTTGCAGAGGCATAGCACTTGTAATGAGATCCACTAGCAGGACAGAGGGACATCCCTGCAGTAGACTCCGAGAGTCTTTCATTTCTGCTGAGTCGTCCCCAAAAACTCTCCTGTAAAGAAATACCCAGGTGACTGTACCGCCTATTTCTGAAGTTTACGGCTTCTTTAAAAAAAATATATTTGAAGCTAATAACCTCCTGAAATCGTGCTGAAATCATATTTGGATGTTTTGGCCAAACATCACACACATTCCTACTGTGATATACTCTGCTGTCGTATTTATTAGTCTCCCACCTGACAGTAAATGTCAAACTTTGGACGTGTCCTGCAGGGTTCGGCTGCTCAGTGTGTACAAGCACATGAGAAGAATGTTCAGGCAACATAAAGGTTCAGCTAATAAAAAAGGTGTGATGTTATGTCAATTTCCAGTCAGATGGTTAACCTCTTGCCTCTATTTTCTTCTTCAAGAGCAGCCTTGGTTCTTTTTCTAAATATCACTTTCCTCAAAGGAAAATCTCCATTCCTTTCATTTCGTGAGCAAACACTCGGGCTTGGGGGAGTCATGTGTTTTTGATGACCATTTTCCATTTTAGAAACTCTGAAACATCCCTTGTTTGCTTGAAAAGGATAATCACCTAACCCATGAAATGTTGATGAGCAAAATGAGCAGAGCCGTATTTACCGTACGGAGAGGCTCATTAGAGAGCCAATCCCAGTGACGAGTTGTATGAGGTGGCAAGCACCTGCCTTCTGTCTGAGGCATGCCTCCCTTATTGCACTCGCTTTTATTTACTCACTCTCAAATTATTTTTGGCCCTTAGTTGACAAAGATAAATGGGGGGATTAATATATATTGGACTAATCTGGAAGCCTGCAGTGGGGGTAGCAGAGAGCCTGGATAGTATTTCCCTCAGGTAACCAAACGCAGGCCCACTGGATTAAGAGCCATTTGAGGTAAGGCTTAGCCATGATCCAAAGCTATTAGCAGAACATGGCTGTTGGAAAAAAAACACAAGGGGAGGGGAACCAAGGAGCTTTTTAATTGCCTCCTACTGATTATAATTCAAAGATGCTCCTTAATGTATGATTGCACTCACACATGAAACGACATGCATTTCGTTGAAATTCAAATTGGTCTTTAAAATAAACACACAGCTTTAAATTCTTTGTTTTGAACAAACCGAAGATAACCTAAGAAGAGACTAATCCTGAGGAATTTTCTTTTATGAACACCGACCCGAGACGCCTTTCTTCATGATAAGGTCATTTGGCAGAAAAACAACCCCACATTAAATATCAAGTTGCGTAATGGCAAACTGCAGCACACTACAGCACGTGTTGTTGATAAGGAAGACAACTAAGATCTTTAGTTGATTTTGTGCCAGAGATTTCAATTTAAAAGCTATTTTCACATTTGTTTGGTTTGACTCTAAAATCACCAACAAACAAACAAAAAGCAGCTCACATATTTGCGTTGCTGCTGTGAAGGTGCAGTGTGTCAGCCTTCTAGCTCCTCCAGCCTTACCTTTGGAAGCCAAAGCAGCTCATTGTGTGCCTCTTTAAATGTGTCAATAAAGGCATGTGGTTAAAGCAGCAGCTGTATATAGTTCTTCCACACTGAGAAACAGGGTCACTTGTTTTCTTACAATGGAATGGCACTGTAGCATACATGGTGTGTTTTTACTGAGAAAAGTTGGCCACTAACAGTGGGCTATACTAAGATTTTGAGGAAATTAGAATCCATTGGTAGGCCTTTCATTAGTGTATTTAACAGGAAACAGGTTGAATTCCACCACAGTCTTGCATTTGTTTTGTGTTCATCACAGCAGTGAGTGCACCTACCCCTCAGTATGAGCCTTTTCCACAGCAGACATTTCGACTCATCATAGCAAGAGAAGCACAGGCGCTACTAATAACATTAACAATGTCTCTGTTGTGTTCAAGTGTCCCATTAGGAGCAGGTCATTGAGCTGATGAAGACTAGGTGATCAGTGATTGGCTCGTGTAACGATGGTAGAGGAGTAGCAACCCTAGTCTTGCTTGATTGAATGAAGTGAACCTTGAGGGAGGTTAAACTCACAGCATGACAGTGGAGGAAATAATCTGAAAGTATGTGCACAAAGAGGGATTCAGGGAGAGTATGAATCAAAGAGAAGGGGAGGGTGAACAAAGTAATCTTGTTGACTAAACATTCACCAAACTCACCTCTTCTCAGGTGTGTGTGAGGGAGTGGGTGTGTGTAAACTTTGATTGATTGACATCTCACTCTCTCCTGAGGAGAGGTCCAACAGCCTGACTGACTGACTAGCCCTGTGTTCAGAGGCTTTTTAAAGAAAGGTGTGTTCAATGCCTCGCTGTTGTTTGCAAGTGTTCTTTAAAGGTTCAGCAATACGCTCAGCAGCAAAACGTGGAATCTGAGCCCTCACAGCAGGCTCCATATGTAGTAGTCCATGCACAAGTGTTGTTTCTTTGGGTAGCATAAGTGGACATCATGGTCTTTATCAAAATATGAATGTTCTTGATGTGATATTTACATGGATTTGCTCAACAAAAAGCACCTAATCTGAATTCAATGAACCGTAATGTGCAAAAAATGTGTGCGTCCAATATCTCCTGCACCAGAATTTAGAAACTGACAAAGTGTAATGCACTAAAGATTCGTATTATTTAGACATGGCTTCCACAACCCTAAGCCTAACAATGGTTTCAGGAGCATTGGTGTCATAAATTCTGTATATTTAGGTTCAGCTTACTCCGCTCTTCATAGTTAGTTTGGTTTGGTAATTCTTATTTTTTTTATTTTGCCAAATACTGCTTAAATTGCTTTGTGATCCTCTATTTCAGCGGTCCCCGACCTTTTTGCACCATGGACCGGTTTCATGCGAGAATTTTCTTACGGACCAGGGCGGCAGGCATAACAAAACGCACAATAAAGTGCAAAATATATAATTGAATTATTGCATATATAAGGTAAATAGAATTATTACATTTTATATTATGCACTTTTTACTATTTATATATATCATTACATTCTAATATATATATTATAACACATACAAATGTTTACAATAAATATTACCAACACAAAAAAAAAAAACTTTTTATACCAAATAATCCACGGCCCGGTACTGGTCCGCGGCCCGGTGGTTGGGGACCCCTGCTCTATTTGATTCCGATTTGAATTTGCTGACCTTCAGTTTGTGATTCAAACGTAAACAAAATTCAGAAGATAGGACTGGAAACTACTATCGCTGCCAAACTATTGAGAGGTTTCTAAATTGCAGTGACACTAGACCTAAATCTTAATTGTTTATTAATGATTAAGGATTTTAGTCATGTTTGACATCACAGTATGAAGTGACATATTTAACATGCATGGTCAGCTGAAAAACATGACATTTTCAGCTGTAGGCCTACCGGAGGTCAAACTCTTTAACTATACAAAGGTGCCTTGATGATTATCAGCTGATTATAATAATAATAATCATAATAGTAATAACTTTACTTATACAGCATTTTTCACACAGGAGGTGTAGTTAAAAAATTATTTACAATAAAGTGAAGAATACATTTAAAACAGTTAAGTTTGATTACGCAAAATAAGCAAATTAAGGGTGAATATCAGACAATAAGACCAAGCTATCAAATGAATAACAAAACAAAAAAAAGAGGCAGCAAAAAAGCTATGTCAAGAAAAAAATGATAGAATATGTCAAAGATAGAAATCAAACAAAGGAAGGCATAAAAACAATAACAAGTGACAGTTAGTTAAAGGTAATGCTGGATAAAGACGTTTAAAGGGTATGCGCTGACGTCAATTTCTCACCCTTCTCAGTTGAGCTTAGTGGCAAAAGGGCAAAAACCACATCCTGCAACATGGCTGCCATTACTAGGGAAAACTGTAAAAACGCAAATAAAACAAATGATTATTTGCTTAAATTAAAGGCAGTTGGACTCGACAGTGATCCTCACAACTTACCAAAGAACAAGTGGTTTATGGACATTGACGTGGCCAGGAATCATAACCGTCTTATTGCTCTCTACCGCAGTTTTAGCCGCTCTGTTTCAACATTCTTCAGGCTGGAAACACATGCATCATGGCTGAAAGTCAACCCTGCTCTTCTGTCGGGGAATGTAGTGACAGAAACCATCAAGCAGTGAATAAGAAAAATCTTAATAATTGTTAAGCTACAAGTAAATGATAAGTGTGCTAGTTAAATTCATGCAAGGTCAAATGCTATGTATTATGCTCATAACAGAAGTGTGAATTCGGCCTATACAGTGACTTAACGTGCATACCCTCTATTGTCATTTTAAGATGTGCACTGAGCTTGCATCTCTTATAGACTTCGGCAGGGAATTCCAAAGTATTGGTGCATGAAGGCTAAGCTGTCAATTTTCTTATTATGTGATAGTTTGTATTTATAAAATAAAAAAAATTTAAAAAGGCAGCAGAGGATTTGCACATGCAGATTGATGTCACTGAGAAAACACTTGCACTTGCACTGCGTAGTTACCTTTACTGTAGATCAACACAATGAAACAGATAATATACTGTTAGTTAAACTCCAAATAATTGCATTGACCTGAGACCAAAATAGAATAATTTCAAGTTTAGAAATATGTCTGAAACAGACCATCATGGCACATAAACAATAATTAAGATGCTTCAGGGGCAACAGGCTTATTCAAAGAGGAACTAGTGCAATACACCGCAGCAAACACAAGGTGGTGCCACATAATAGGGTGTGATGATTCACTCCTTCACTGGAGGAAGTTCTTCTGACCAGAGGAGACAGAATTAGCTCACTATTGTTGTGAAACAGAGTAAAGCTTGACGTGTTTCAACAGATAGGAACTCTGTGTCGCACATCCACACGATGACAGCTTCTCTATTTTCCTCCTGACCTTTTCTGCCAATCAAAGCCACTGTAAAATAAGTGCTATAAAACACTGGCCAGCTGGTGATAAAGAGCCCTCACATCTAGCAGGTGGTGCTCTGTATGTAACGTCCCCTCCATACAAGCAGCCGGTTATGGCTTTATTGCCCTACACATCCCCTTCATATCTGCCTGCTTCCCAGCCACAGCCAGGTAAGACCACCTGTCGGAACAAAGATAAGACAATAAGAGGGATTGTGTGTAGTGATAGCCTGGCAAGCGCTGGATATGGCTGCAGTAATAATAATAAAGTGTGTACGTGTGTGTCTGTGTGTGTGTGTGTGTGTGTGTGGATGGCCATGTTGGATTAGTCTAGTTGTGTGTGTGCATGTGTGTGTGTGCGTGTGTGTGTGTGTGATCATATAGTTTTGGTCACAAAAGTTAAGTGTTTTATTTTCTTTTTTATATTAACAGATAGATATTTTTAGATTGTCTTACTGTTCAAAGATGTAGCGAGGTTCGTACGTGTGCTATGGCCCAAGATGACCACTGGAGGGCAATGTTGCTCACAACATGAACCTTTTTTTTTATTTTATTTGTATCTTTATATTTTATTAATCTGGGTGTTTTTTCTTTTTTAATTATCAGTATTATTTTTTTTAGGTATTTACATTTTCAAAAACTCATAAATTCTAAATGAACTCAAGAGAGAAGGTGAGAAGGAAATACTTTTTTTTCAGCATATGAACACAGTACAGAATGCATGAAGCAAATATGGCCTCACTGTTGTCCATTTTTGCTAGCTTATCTGCGCACTATCACCGCTGGAGTTGAACACAACACTCGCTCACTTGCAGACTTGCTTGGTTGGCTGAGCAGTTATACAAACAGGGGCCGGCTGATTATTTTTGCTTTGATTTACCAACATGCCACTGAGATCAACAGATCAACAGCTAGCTTTTTGAGTGCTCTGCTTTTCAGCGTGATGTGCAGTAAGTCTGAGGATCTCTGAGCAAACAGCCTCTTTATGACAGAGAGCGAGGTGAGTGGCTTCATACTACAAGCCAGACAACTCATCAAACAAACACACTAAAGGCACTGAGTACACTCACTCCGTACCATCTGATTTGTGTTATTAGAGCATTTATTGACATTAGTACAACATTACAGCTTGCTATCAATCAATGATGTCAATTTACACATTTAAGTATTGAGGTGTGCATTATTTCCTTTACAAAACAACAATGTTTTCCTATTTGCTATAAGACTTCAGCATTAGACCGCGCTGGTATTTAGTGTGAACATACATTCTGTATTTTCCCACCTCCCATCCCCCGCAATCATGATAAGCCGTAGTCTTAATTCCTTTCTTGACACTTGTCGTATTAAGAAACATTTAGTGTTTATACAGCACGTAGGGAGGTGCCATCTTTTCTACTTGGGCTTTAGCACCTTTCAGCACCTTGCTAGCTGGCTCAACTTGCTATCTGAATCTCACCTGATGAATCCGCACTACTCCCAGCTGCGAGGTAGAGAAGCTTCTTTTCACCAACGAACCTGGCCACAGCTTTAGAGCTAATCTCTCGACTGATTTCACTTTGCGCTTTAAGTTTTTTTCTCGAATGTGAAAGTTGATGACTGATTATTTTTGCAGTGTTCTGCTACCTTACAAATCTCTCAGCGTGCCTTATCTCCAGATGAAAACACAGCGCCTGTTAATGGTTGAAGTGAATGCAGGTGCACTTAGTGTTCACTGCAAATCGCAGCGGGGAGAAATAAAGCGTGTTTGCTAAATCTTTACAAGCACCGAGATGTCAACCTAAAGCCCAGAGTATATACTAATGTGCAACGCTAATTCAAACTAAATTAGTGCAAGCAGTCAATGTAGCCTGAAGTCTGTCAAATGATCAGCGTCCAGAGCTGAGGCAGCGGTGTGAGGGTCCGGGCAGCATCAGCACACTGTACCTGTGATGATGATGCAGCATCATGAAAAACACACTTTCTCCCAATGTGCAATATTTTATATTTAAGTGTCTCAGGGTGAGCGCTTGGATGTCAGAAGGCCTCACAAAAAGCGTCCATGCCGCCTCACAGGAGCCAATCCCATCGCACACACTCGGATGATGCTGGCGCCACGCAACATAATTTTCCTTATATCCATAAACGGATGTTTCGAAGCGACATTTAAAGTGTTTAACCAAATGAGCAGTCAAATGAGCAACAACTCCTGCTATACGTTAACGTCACAATATTTTTCCAGAGAGACAATACAAAAAAACGATGTGACCGCAGATGTAAATGCCTTCTTTTCTTTTTCAATTCCCAGATTTAATAATGGCCCATCAGTCTGATGACTATTGTGAGGAATAGGAAAATATCCTTCACGAAATCAATATCTATTTCCATATGGGATAAGAATGATAATAGGCCCACAGGCTCATACAGATGGTCCGAAAAGAAACGGCGGTTAGGAGGTGTTTTACTGGGTCGTGTGCATGAAAACGCCCCGTACTATGGTGAATCCTGTGGTCTGCTGTTTTTCTACAACAGTGAGAAATGAAGCAACTGCCACAACTGTCAGTCTGGTGCCTTTAACTCAGGCGTGAGCAGCTTTCTAACTTCCGGCATCCATCTCATTCACATTCGTACGGCCTGCGCAGAATAATCAATGCAGCTCATTTCCTTCTTTTACAGAATGTTCAGACTCTCGAAATTGTTTACGTCCCCTTTCAGGGTCCACCAATTGAAGGAACAAATCTCCCTCGCATCTCCACTGAACAACCCCTGAATGGCTTGATGGACATCTCGGTGAAAACACTGAGTTAGCCTTTTTGTGCTGTTTTGCTTGGGGTCTTTCCATAGTGCCAAAGTGGGCCTGGTTTGCAGCCATGTGTGACTGGGGCACTTACTGGCTCACACTAATGACCCTAATTGGGAAAGTGGGCTCCGTTTCAGGGTCACTGACAGACCGACTGGCATGTGAGGAATGTGACCGGGTGGCACCCTACCTATTGTCTGGGCCACCCTATCAATTAGCTGCTTACTGCAATGGACACCTTCCCTCTTGCTTGTCTCCGCTTTTCTCTCAAAGTCAGGCGGGAAAAAATGGACTCTACAGTTTTTAAAACTAGTCCTCCAAACGACAGATTTCGGAGCAGGTGTGCAACGATGTGGCTTGTTTGCTAAATCCACGTTTGGTTTCGATTATTTTTTTCCGCCTGAGTGACTTACAGGTTTTTAAAGAAATATTCCACAGACTAAATAAACTCACACTTTTGTCTGAAGCCTCCAAACTTCTCTTTAAAGACTACTCTTTCACGGGAAACTTACTCTCACCATGACCTCAGCTCATTCAGACCTGATATTATGACCCTTTTGTCACACCGTTCTGGTACAGATAGATGTGGTTTGTTACTAAAGGGAGTGGTGGGCTATTTGTTAAAGTTGCACTCTGAACTTGAAACAGATTTGGAGCTGCACTGCGTGGGATGAAGGTTCAGGTAGAATTCACTGAGCTTCACACTAACAATCCATGTTGCACTCCCCTTCGGCAGCACATCATCAATTAATCAACCGTTTGATGTGGTTGGCCTCTCTTTGTGCTCCACACCCTCAACGCCTTCATGAATGAACCCGTTGTAGCAACTTCAGGACGCAACTTCAGTCAGGAATTTCCAGACATTTCTTTTCTTGTTTTTTATGTTTTTTAAGACTGATATATTTGCGCTGCTATTTTCGGTCGTGATCGCATGCTTGAAATATGGATACGCAGACATGTTCTGCGCTGCTTTTGATGAATTAGGAAAATGTTTTTTAAGATTTCAGTAAAGAACACATTTTGAATTAGGTTTGATAGCGTTTGAAAGATTCCCAGAGCACGTTAACCACCACTGCTTCACAATATTTGGTCACCAAGATCTTTTCACTATCTCAAAGGCATGATGGGTACAATAAACAGGCTTCTGTGTGCATCTGTGATCTTTTTTTTTTGGCTGCGGTAACCATTCAGCTCTCTTTCTGAGCGTGCTACTGTCACTGCCACCTGCATCCCTGCAGTGCTGCTCAGATGTGGCTTTTACTAATACCTGCACTATGGTCCTCTCATGAATTCAGACTCAGACGTGCCTTACATAGGTAGGTGTGCATGAAATAAAAGCCCTCTTTGGAACATGCAGTCTCTCATGATTTGAGGACAATATAATTATGTCAGTCTCACCACAATTCAGAGTGCAGATGGTCACATTGTAGCTAAATGTGGCTGAAGAACACAAAAACTGTGGTCTTGTAAATGGTGTGTGAAGCTGGTGGGAAAAATCATGAGATAATGTTCCCAAAGCTTGTGTCAGTTATGCTCTTGCTCACAGAGGATATTTTCCAAGAAAGAATCAACGCCAAATCTTGATAGTGAAGAGTTTACATTCTATGTTGATTATTTTTAAATGTCAAAGCTTAACACAAGTCATTGAAAGACACGGGTGTGAGCCACGTGCAATAAGGTATGTGTGTCAACAGTGCTGGCCTGGGGGTGAACCCTTGGATGCACCTTGTGTGGAGGGAGAAGAAAAGGGAAAGGCAGCGAGAGAGATGGAGAGAGGCGGGTGTGGCCTGCTAAGTGAGTCAGCCAGAGCCCGAGTCTGCTGAGTGACAAATCAAATGCCAATTGACAGAGCGCACTCTGGCTCCGAATTCACTGGCTCCCTCCACTGCACAGGTGGTCTTTGTCTCGCACACGCACACGCGCACAACAACACACCCACGCACAACACACACATCGGCAACCTACACCAGCGCGGTGCAACCTCAATGGGTGATTGCTCTCTGCATTAAACAGGTTAATCTCTGCAGGAAAAACAATACTATTTGAGTTTGACAAACATTCCTGATCACACATAGTGAATCAATATTCAACAGGAAAACAGCAACACAATTTTTTTTTTTTTGCATTTTTCTTTTTTTTTTTTTTGCATTATTAAGAAATTGTGGATCTAATCCAGTGCCCTGTGTGTGACCTAGAAGTTGCAACACGACATGCCGGGAATCTGACCTCATCCGCACACAACGGTGACACTTGATTAATGTGCTCTGAGGTGAACCCTGTGTGTCTGTCCCAGGTCAGTCTTTTTGTGCTGATCCTTCAAGGGAGTGGTCAAGTTGTCCCCTGTTAAATTGATGGAGCTTGCAGGAAGGAGGGAGGTAGAACAAGTGGCACGTAGAGAGACTTGCTGAACCTCTTTATGTATGGCTTTTCTAACTGACTCTCTCTCTCTCCCTCACACACACACTGAAACAAAGAGAAACCACTTTCAGTTGTCAGTCACAGCTCGAGTTTACCTTGATAACTTTGGCATACTGTCAAACTTTAATCCATAATAGGCGTGTTTGCAAAGCAAAGAATCCCTAAGAATGATCTATTTGCTCATTCCTTAGGTCTTGTTTAAATAAATGCATTACATAAACTCTTTCTGTATTTGTTTGTAAACATCAGGAGATGACGCGCTGAGTAAATTTACTCTCATGTGTGGTCACGGGGGTGCTGAAGAAGCTCCAATTCATAATGCCACCTAGCAGCGAGGGACTTTAATGCATATTGCCATTTGTAGATTTTACTTAAACTCTGTTTTTCATAAATTGAAGATGAGTTTGTAAACACTGGCTTACTCTTGGGATTTTTTATAAAGAAAATAAGAAGAATAAAACTTTTTCTGAAAAGACTATTTTGAAATAATGTAATGAAAATATGGATTTTTTTTTTCAAAAACAGATTAAATGTTTTTTCAAAGTCAAAAGTCCCAGACCTAACCCTAAAACCGGTTTCACAGCATCTGCAGAGTCACATGTAAAACCCAGTATATGTCCATTTCCGCATCTTTGAACTTGTGCATTTGCACATTATTGTATGATTCCAGATTTCCACTTGCAGATATAACCCACTGAGACCCACTGCTGAAATTGTGTAAATGTGAAATGCTCTGTCATGCTCAGCGTGTTAAACATCTTATGAACAGACTTGCAACCCGGCCGCCTGTCTGCTTCCCTGTCTGTACTCCACCTCGGGAGACGGGGATTAGAGGCCTTGGAGGACTGACTGTATGGATGGTGTATGAATAACTTGGAGAAGAGGTGACAGACGGGACAGATCGCGTCTCATCACCAGTAAAGCCTCGGGGCTCCCATAGGGGACCAGTGCATCACACAGAGAGCTACATAAAGGGCCGCCGCAGACGAAGGCCTGGTCAAGGCCTAAGCTATAGAAGCCCTGACATCTGGCTTTCTTCTATGCTTCACCGCCAACCTGCTACCCCAGTCTGGCAGCTATATGCACTTCATTATTGTGCCTTAATGCGCTCTTGAATCACAGTCAAAAATTTGTCCTGATATGTGTTTTTATTGCCAATATAAATTTATTTGATATGAAGTATCTGCCATAAGATATACAGTAAGTTATACCATTATACAGTATATGATGCCTTCAGCATCATTACATTGCCCATTTAAGTACAAAATGTACAATGTGTGTTGCATTTTGGCCAACAAACTGTAAAGATAAAATTATGATGAAACAATAAAGGCAGGCTCAATCATTTTGAGGGGAAGATACACAGCAGGTGGTACGAAAAGCTCTGACAGAACCCCTGATTTGTGCAGAATTGTGTTGCTTAAAGGATATGGCCACCAGATGCCCATTTGGATGAAAATCTAGGTTTCAGTCTAATCTGTCAATTTTGCAAGCCAAAAACGTGTCGGCTTCATGAGCAATGCAAGAAACTTTGGTGCGAACACTGTTCCAGAACACTTTTTTACTTTATTAGATTGAGGATTGTCATGTGTTTACAAGTTTTATGATTACAATTATATTTTATTAATCTTATTTACAAATATCAAGCCATACAATGTTTTTTTTTTTAGGAATAGTTGGTTGCCTTTGTGCTGGGTGCACAGGACCTCAGCAGTCCTAGGAACATAGCCATAGATGGCAGTGTTTTGCCTTATTTTTAACAGCCCACTCAGCTCTGTGGCTGTGCAGAAATTAAAAAAAAAAGGTTTGTGTGGAATATGTTTTTTGTTTTATGTGAATATTTAAATGTTTTTATTTGACAGTTTTGTCTGGTCTTCTCTAAACTGCTTAAGGTAAATTTCCTGAATGAACAAAACGCTTAATATAATGTAAAATAGTGATTTTCACATGGTACATTGAGTGCCTGACACTGTCTTTGTCTTCTTACACTTTGAAATTCTATGTCTTACAGCCTCAGGTCATACATTTGACGTGCAACATTCTCACACTTTTTGTTTTGAACTATGTTTGCACTGTAACCATGTGAGTTATTTTGTGGCGTCACATGTGGCACAGTGGTTCCCCTCAGTTACCTGTTTTAGTGGAAATAAGTATAAATGAACATTGTGTCAAATGTCTATTTTAGAAGCTTTTATATTATTTTATAATCTTGCTATTAATTATGTGAATGATGTAATTAATTAAAAGTGTTCTTAAAAAATAGCACGTCACATGTCACACTTTCCCTTAAAGACATTATTTTATTCACAGGTATCATATAAGAAATATTACTTTACAACAGTAATCACATTATTATATACTACATTATCACCATTTTTGGCATTATTTAGGACGAGAAATTATCAAATAGAGAAATAATTAGGAGGTGAACTTTAATGTGGGGATCCACTGATGCATTTCTTTGGGGGGGGGGGAACAAAACATCCTGATTTTCTTTTTTTATTTGCCAAGTTCTAGAAGATTTGTTGACAAGTTGTACTTGAATAAATTGTCTTCAAACAACAGTGAATTTCCTTGGTCTTTTGCTCCGACTGGGCCAAGGTCGGTTTTATATTCGACTGAAATCATAAAATGACACTTGAGATAAACAGAATGTTTACCCTCCCCATGTGAGCTGAGGCTGATATGTAAATGCAGCCTTATTCTTTCATCAAATTTGCATTTACCCTCTTAACCAAACACTACAGGGCTCCAATTCAAACAGCACTAATGATGGCTGGCCCTTTATGACCGATTGCCGTATCGGCGAAAAAGGGGAAGAGCAATTTAGCCTGGAATGAAAGGAGTAAAGCATAGTAGCTATCTGTGAGTGGCTGGCAATAATTGGATCAACTTTGCAGAGAAATGGATGTGTTTTGATGCTCTAGTGGCTGACTGGCAATCGGCTGGCTTTTCGCCTATTTATCATTCCCCTTTTATCTGCTGCTGCCAGACCTTTCCACAGCCTCCATTCCAGGGCCGGCTAATCAAACAACTTTTTAATAAGACTAAACGGCATCTCCACAGCCAGAGAACAGAGCAGGGCTTCACAGCACAGGGAGGAGAATCTTGGGATGAATATCAATTAACACTCTGACATGCTGTTTTTCCTGCGATGAGAAGTTTGACACAGTATCAAGAAGATTCCGCTGACTTTGTTTGCTGCTTTCAGATCTGTCAGGCGAGCAGTGATTCACAAGGCCACAGCCTCGACACGCCAGGCTACTTGCTGCTGGTCAGCAGGAAAAAGTCCTGACTTTCAGCTGGACGTCTTCCAGAGCAGCAGCTGAATTCACACATATGCCGCTGACATCTTTTAAATACATTTGCCTTTCTTTTGTATTTCCAAAAGCATAAATTAAACACCCCAGAACTTTTGGTGAACCCCAGTACACACTGTCAATAAACAAGTTTTTCTGTTTCAATTCATATCCTTCAGAATTGCTTTGAAAAGGCCATTCTTGACAACATTGCTCTCAATGTGCATTACCAATGAGAGGTGATATTGCTCGTGGTCCTTTAGCATCCTTACACAACTCTCTGGTCACTAATCTGCGCCGGACTCATGCAGACTTATGGCTGCTTGGCAACATGGACAGACGGCATTACAGTGAGAAGGTTCAAGGTGCTCTCAAAAGCAAGCCTGGCCTGTTTTCCCTCCTTGTCGCCGGAATCAAATTGATGCCTCGCAGCCCACCGCAAGCTCACCAGCTGCTGCTTGTCCATGCGGCTATAGAGAAGTTAACAAGCTCGAAACAAAACAAGTGACAAAATGCAACAAAGGGCAGCAGGGGAGTGAACGGGGCCTAATGGGGCTGTCTTTAAGGAGGATCTCCCTGTTGGTCCCCTACCACCAAAAGAGGGCAGGGCAGAAAAGGGGACCTTGATTCGAGTCCTTGCTAGGTAACTGAGGGTCTTATGTTTGGAATGTGTCTCCCTATGCCTGTGATATCCCACCCTGCGAGTCCTCTGGCCATAGGTCACACAATTTGTCTTTGTTCCCAATGCCTCAATTATGTATTTCTTTTTTGATAAAAAAAAAAAAAAAAAAAAAAAAAAAAAAAGAGAAAAGATGTGGTGCCCTTGGAAGGGAACAACAAACTGACATTTTGAGTGTGCCTGTCAAATTGCTATCTAATTGTTGCAGGGCTGCAGGGGGAGCTGATATCTGCTTTTCTCTCGCCGCCGGCTGCCGGCCCTGCCGTTCACAAAGCCTGGGGATGCCACACACATTCTGTTTGTTCTACATGAGCAAACAGATTGTAAACTGGCTGATAATTTTTGTACTGACAATGTCATTTACGGCTGTCAGCCTTTTGTCTGCTCTGTTTGCTTTATTCAAATATGAACCGAGTGGACCTCCCCTCCACCGCTCACTTCTGCATTAAAATCACATCAATTCACTTCCATTTTGTCTTATCTGAAATTCATTGGAGGCAATCACTTGGTTGAATGCCCTGCCGTTGCCATGGAGACCAAAGGTCCCGTGTGGACTTCAGAAGGATTAGTAACTTGTAAGATTTAAGTCTTGAAGTACACAGTTGCTTTGTTGTGTCTCCCTTTGATTTGATGGGGAGGAATTTGCCTTTTCTAACTTTGGACTGAGGTGAAATAAATCTGTATATATATTAGCATCCTCTGGCAGGATTGATAAATATTCATCTAGTCGCCCTTGCACTGATTTATCTCTACATTTACCAATCTCTTTAAAAGGCACTCCTATAGTTATTTGCCTGACCCTGATCTGCATTCATATGGCATGGTGATCCCAACAATGCACTACTCCGAAAATGACATTTTATTCCTGCACCGCTGTGCTTCATTTGTCATGCAGCCATCTTTGTGCTGATACTATGACAGTCCAAGTGGCATGCAGCGCCGGGTGCCCTGGTGGCACCTCATCGCCCTGCCGTGGGACAATAACTCCAACTCAGCGAAACGAGCAGGGGTGCTCGCTGGGCGCTCGCCTCCCGGGGCGTCTCGCTCCGCTCCTGAGGCATCTCCCCCCCCTTTGTTCGCCAAGGTCAGGGCACAAAGTGCTGAGTTATTCACATCAAACTGTCTGGCTGGAAGCGGCTGCAGATGTTACTGTTTTTGTGTTTTGTCTCCTCGCTCCGTCTTTTCTCTCTCCCCTGCATCTTGTCAGCGCTGGCTGCCAGGGCGCTTGGCGTGTGAGTTTTTAAAAAGCTGAAAAAACGTGGCCTGTGAAAGAGAAGTTGAGGCCTTGGCTCCTGCACCTCGTGAATTGTTTTTTTTTTTTTTTTTTCTTTCTTTGCCTTCACAGCCAAAAGTACAAAGTAAACAGTCTGAAGTAAATGGATTCATTTTTAGTTGCGCCAGGCAGTTTGTGCACAACAGAGAGCCGCTTCTTTTTGTCCTCTTTACCATCAATGCTAACATCTATTAGGCTACCCCTTTATTGTCAGCCATGACAGGCGGTTTTCAGAACTTAATGCATTCCAAATATTTTCTCCACTTTCTCACAAAGGTTAAGAACAAAAGAAATCTTTTGAATAGTTTGTACATTTTAACTAACAAAAGGATAGCCTACATCAAAACACTGAATAACGTTCCTAAAATATGCTGTAGATGTATGGAGTCATTTGCATCTCATTTCCTTATTGAATTGCACCGTACACACTGGCCATTTGGTTGTTGGTGGGTGAGCCAAAGGAATAGCGAGGATGCCTCGATAGTCTCTCTTTATGGTCTTTAAAATTAAAATGCAGTGTTGCTTACTAATGACGTAAACATCGCTGACTATATATTTGGAAAAGTGCATTTTCTAAGTAGGCGTGAGCATGTTTATATTTCATTTTTAATGACAATATATTGCTATGTGTCTTCATACGAACATTTTAAGAAGAACATTTAAATTGACGTATAATCTTTATTCACAGACCCTCTTTTCACACAGACATTTTAGCAATACGTCAATAATTCTTTAGTGCCACTTCAACACTGTGAAATTTGAGAGGTAAACAAAAGTTCTCTCTACTGGCGGGGTGTCACCTGGAGCATCTAAACAATCAATGCACATTTGCAACTTGGTATTTACCTGGTGTTGACATCAATGGCAGCCCTTTAAATTAAGGTCATTTTGTCAGATATTGCATGACATTACACATGGCATTTTGGAAGGATAACTAGACGCTGAATATAAAGTAAAGGCGGCTATTTAACTTTCTTGTTGGGTCAACCTTGAATTGTGTTTCTAAATAATAGAAAATGAGTAATGAAATGCATTAATTACGTGTAATAAGAATAAAATAAATGTTCACAGTCGAGGAAAACCTTCAGTACAATAGCAGACATCTAATGTCTTGCCTGGGCTTTTATTGCACATTTCCTGAATCCAAAGCCAGGTGGTAAGTTTACATCACTTGTTTTGTCATTAACAAGACATTTTTTCAGCCTAGAACATTGCAGATCTCACAAAGATTCGCTTCTGGAAAAGGTTTTGACAGAGTCTTGCTGCTGCCTGTCGAGACACTATTTCATCTATGGAAGGAGGATTATTCTCAAATACCACCCCCTGTTTGAACAAAAGAAGCTGATGATGGCAAATTAGGCTTGGGCTTTTTTTGTTGGGAAAAAGAAGAGAAACCTCTAAAGTCTAACTTGGTGGTCTCCATTTATTCATAATGATATATTCACCTACAGTTTACATGATTACAGAAGAGAACGATCAAAGTGGCAGTAATGGACAGTTAAACCTTCATTTTATTCAATGGATCATTGCACCATGAACAAGCCTTTTACTGAGTTAAAAGCTTCTGAGTAGACATGATAAAACAGCGTGGGTTACACTTTGGTCAAGGACACATCTCAGTGGTTCGTTGACAGTCTTTATTGTGCCAAGAGGGAATGGGAAATCAATGGAACTGACCTGTCCAATCCAGTGTACCTATAGGCTGACTGAGGTCACTGTCAGGAAAGATCTGGCTCAGCAGAGTACACAGAAAACTTTGAAAGGTCCCTGGGGACATTTTCAACTAAATTGAGATATGGCACATCAATATTGAGCCTCATCTGTTGTATCCCTGCTAAAATGCAACCGGATTGAAAAGTTGTATATAATAGCAAAGTGCGCACAAGTAGATCAAAGATACAGATCTGACAATGTGTCCAGTCTGATCAGCTTTATCTTCTCTGTCTTGCAGCTCTGCGCTGCTGCTGCTGCCGCCGCTAGCTGCTGCACAGTTGGCCGTGCTATTGATCTCAGTGTGGCTAAAGACACTTCATGTACCCTGAAAGACTGCGACACAAAGCGGTGACATTGATAGGACCACACTGAGGTGGGTCTTTTTGTTCCTGCCTGTGTGTGGGACTAGGGACTAAAGATGGGGGTGGGGGCAGTGCCTTGAGCTGACTCACACAGGACAACATCTAAACTTCAAGCAACTTAGAAGCTGCTTAGGGGTTAAACTGAAATGTTGGGCTGCCTTTTAATCTGTCTAACACTTTTTCTTTTTGACTCATTTAAAGTCATCACATTCGTACGATGACTAATCCAGTTAATCTTCTCGGTTGTCTAGACATGCTGAAGCCTCGATTTTTATATTTTGAAAAATGTAATAGATATTGTATATTATCACACACCTAAACGTCTAACAGAAGTTCTGCCAAGTTCAACTCTCACAGTGTCAGTGATGTTTGTACATTTTGTCAGGACTAAAGGGTTAAACCTTTCTTTGTACACTGTCTGAAAGGGAAAGTCAGTTTGCAAAGCAATGGCTGTCGACAAGGCTGCCTTTCGTCGTCACACACAAGTAGCCTACATGTAGCCACATGAGACTCCTGCCTGCACATCTGGCCTTTATTTTCGTAGCTAAGGAGTATCTAAACAGTGCTGAATCCAAAAACGGCTTAGTTGTTTTAGGCCCAGGTGGAAGGGATGGCGGTCGCCGTACGAGGAATTTTTCATTGCACGCTGATTTCTGCCTTCCCTGCATTCCATGCCTTACATATCACTGTCGTTTGTGGGCACTTGCTTTTATTGTTTTTCTAAAAGGAGTCCATTTTGATAGGATTAGCCATTGCTAGGAGCCTTGTTATAGTAGACTTAGTTTATCCACATGTAGGAGCTGTATTGTGCTGTTGTGAAAGAGCCGTGGCCACCCAGATTTCTGCAGTTGCAGGGGATGACTCTGCAGGCAAGGCGCGACTGATGCGCCTCCCACAGGAGAACAACAACTTCCGAAAGGCAAGTGGGTAATTGATTTGGAGCTTTGTTAATAGCTCATGGCTAATTGGGCATACCATGAGTGGCAAAATCAACAAAAGTACAGAATGTGTCCACACAAGTCGCAACTATCAAGAGGCCTCGGTGAGTATACCCTTTGCCAACTGATAAAGAAAGCGCTGTTCTTTTTCTTACTGTGGCTGGAGGTGGAGTACGAGACATGTTGTGAGACAGTGCGATACCACGGGTGACCTCCGACCTTTTCATCTTCCTTTATGTCAGGAGCGGCCTCTTGCTGCCATGAAACTGCAAAAAAAAAAAAAAAAAACCTGTACAACCTCTGGAAAAAAACACAATCTTTTTTTTCCGTCATCATTGTGAAGGAACATTTTAGAATATCTTGTATTATTGACCTCTTTACCCGAGATCCGGAAATTAATTTTAATTTTTAATTTAAATCGCTGCTCTCTGGTTATTTTTGGCTGTACAGCTTTGAGTTAGGATTATGAGCAAGCATTACATTCAGCCTTTTGTTCTTCTCTTGCATTTCAATGCCATCCTCTACTATTTACAATGCTCTGGCATTTCACTTCAGTGGCACATAGGGTGTCCCTAATTAGATCATAATGCTGATCTGTTGTCCTGATTAGCATTGAATAGACTTTGATCAGCATGTATTATCAGATTACTGTGATAGCCCACCTTTGGATTAAGACAAGGTCCACGCTCATTGTGCTCTCTTGCTGGGAAGAAAGAAGGGGGTGTGGGTTGGCTGAGGATTAAGTCTGATGCCGCCTTTGTATGCGGGAAATACCACTTTATCAGGGAGGGCTGTGTCGAGCCTCGGGGTCCAGCAGTGAGAAGGGGGGAGCGGGCTGCTCTTTCAGGGGAAGCAGTCTTCTGTACCCTGGCCTCTCTTCCAGGCCCCAGCCTCCTTTGTGGAGGCCCAGTGACCAGTGAGGCGCACAAGGGATGACACACACCAATCTGGCCTGTTTACCCAGGGAAATAATCACTAATTTTGGAATAATCATGCCTCCCGCTGACCAAGACTAATTGAATGGTGGCATGCCATGGAGGCCCTGGACCAGCTTTGCGCTGCTTCCACCTTGTCAATGGTGTTTGGCCAGGCAGCTCAGAGTGATTGATCCCCAGGGCCAGAACACACCATGGAGCTCTGAACACAGAAAGGCGGAGCAGAAAGATATAGAAACATAATTAGTCATGAATATGCCTCCATACCCCTGCTGTGATGATCCTGAGATTTTAGAATTGAGGAATGTTGGATTACCCATCAGTGTTATTTGGACATGTTGGCGGCATTGTGGCGCACAGGGATAGTCTAAGGAAATATGTGACCTAGCCTAACCCTCTCTAGAAATCCAAATTTCATATATAGAGATTTCCTATTCATGACAGCTGAGAGCACTTGCATTGCTTCATTATAACGTGGTTATTGCCATCTTTAGAAAAGAAAGAAGCATCCCTTGCCAATAAATGGGTCATTCCTGTTGACATTTTTCCCAGCATGCGCCATTTTGATCACCCATAATATCACTGAGTTCAAGAAAGAGGATTTAAGAACTTCATTGCATCATTCGGCTGACAGACAAGTTATCATTTCATTCCTCAGTTATTTTCCCATCCAGCTAATTCAGTGAAACTGAAAGGGAAGCTTTGAATGAAGTAATGGAAAATTTCAAACCATCTTTTCTCACTGACAACCCTTCCCTCTTTTAGACGCAGCTTACTGCAACAAAAGAGGCTGATGCATGTGTTTCATGCTTTGTTTGGGTATTTTTTTTTCGAGAGAAAAAAATGCCTCTAGGTTTGAATTATTATGAGGGAGAGTAAAAGTTCAATGCCGAACAAAGTCAAAGAACGTCATAAAAATTAAAAACTCCAAACTGCTGCTTCTGACAGTTTATGTGTAGTAGCTTTTATCTATTATCTTGTAAATTAGAGTGCTTAAAGCGCACATTGTAATATTGATTTAGTAACTTTTGTGATCTAATTTTAGTGTCAGGGCTGGGAAAATAATGTAGCCAGCCAACAGTTTAATGAGCAAAACAGGTGAAAATATGAACTAGATATTATCCACTATCCAGTGTTATCTTTACAAAATGTTTCATCTATATTACTAATAATACAACCGAGCATATAATCATATGTTAAAACCGAAATTAAAAGTGAAATATTCTGGATTATCGTCAAGCAAAACAAAGACACAATATATATGTGCTTTAAAATATTTTCCTAAACACATTTGCCACAAATGTTCCAACAAATATACACACATAACGTATACACAGACACAGGAAAACTGAATGGCTGATATCAAGGTTCCCATCTGCTGTCAGATCAATATTTTGTGCAAGCCTTGTAGGCCTGTCTGTTTACCCTAGGCATCTGTGCCTAGCATACCAACCCAGCGCAATGTTTGAGCATGTGACTGTGTAATAATGGCAGATAGGGGAACTAATAGCCACTGCAATATCTGTAGCTTGACCCAGTGTGCCTCTCCCTAATTGATCTATAGATTAACATCAGACACATCAGTCAGGGGTTAACCTTTTCTGTTAGCTGCACTGTCTTTGCTGTGGATTATCAAGCAATTGGAAGGCTGACAGCGACTGGCAAGAAGGAAGCTATCTGCAGTCTTCATTTTTAATGTCTTTCAAAGGAGAGGTAAAAGGAAAATAGCAGAAGTTGTATAACCATATTAATAAATACACCAAAACAAGTATCAGCTTTCTGATATGTGAACTCATTACATGAATAATGTTTTTTTTTTTTTCCCCCATTATTCCAGAATTTGCAGATGGAAATTTTATCTTCAAACAATCTCCCTTCTTGGTGCGGGTCTTTGAGCAATCTTCCTCCTCTGTGGCTTCTCACAAAGTGTCTATTTCATTGGCGCAGACTCACCGAGGTCAGGCTAGTCCAGCCCCGCTCGGCCCCACAGTTCCCTCTCCCTATATGTACACTTGGTCTGGCTATGTAAACTTTGACATGTGGGTGTCAATCTCTCCTATATTTACCATGGGCTTTATCAGACCATGATTAGTTTTCCGAGCAAATTTGGAGGTAAAAAGAAAAACACCACTAGCAGTGTAAGCCAACACTGCGTGTGCCACTGTTGGGCACTGCATATTTACAAGGGTCCTGCTTGTTTTTCTAAGGCTTTCTCTGTAGGTACATGTCAACTGAGGGCTTTTGGAAGAAGCATGGGGTTTATCAACAAGCAAGAAAGGGTGCGTGCACACATGCCGTCCACCCTGGCAGGTTCATGTTTGTTAGCTGTGCCGTCCCCCCCCCCCCCCCGCCCCTTGTACTGTAAATACTTATCCACGAGTGGGTGTCAACAGTAGTATTTCTAGTGAAACCGTCACAATATCATCAAGAACTTTGTCCAGAACCTCAAATAAAAAATGGAGGGACTTGAGGACAATCATAATGCGCAACAAAAAAAAAAAGAAAAAAAAAAAAGGAGATAGATGGCACTGTATTAAAACAAGATGGGATTATTTTCATTTATTGCATTAGGAAAACAACGGCGCAGGACATCCTAAGATTGAACTTGATAGGATTATATCCGTGGACACTGGTCAATGACATACGAGGGCCCTAAGTGTTTGCCTCAAACAAATGGTCCCCACTAAACGTGTACTCAAGCCAGAGTAAATTTGATTGTGGTGAATGGAGAGAGGAGGGGTGGCTCGGGCATTCCTGTAAACACTGGAGAAAGAGAAACATTTGCTATGACACGGATAAAGCAAAGATGATAATAGCATGCAAATGTTGGCAGATGCAACAAAGCAGTTTGCTTTTACGGACCTTGAAGAGTCCTCGTAGAATAATGACACTGACCTTAGTGTGTACACTCGAGTAGTACTGCTGCTATGATGTCAGGAAATGAATTATTTCTTTTCATACTTATTTGACAGGCATTAAAGCCTTTTCACAGTGCAATATTGTGAATCATACTGACTCACAGTACAGCGGGTAAGTTTTCAAAACCCACGTATGACTACTTGTCCTTGTGCTGCACCTAATCCAGAGTCCACTCTGTTTATCCACGTGCAATCTCATAGCCATTGACAGATCTTATCAAAAGTTATTAATATTGAAGTTCGGCTTCCTCACTCCCATGTTACCATCCAGCCTGGACCAATCACGTTCCGCGCTGCGTTGCACCATGGTAACCGAGGGAACGCTTGGTCTCTGTTTAATAAAAGTGGTCGGACCAGAGCGAGGGTCCCATATTGACCACTCAGGAAGAGATTAAACGCTGGTGACATTTCCGAGGTGGAATTTGCAATTTCCACAAATATGAGGGCGTCCTCGAGCCCGGCATGACAGCACATAAAATCAATACAAATAACCTGAATCCCTAATACCTTGATCCCTGTTAGTGGAGGGATGCATTACAACTAAGACACTGGGAAGTGGGAGACACAGCCCTCCATAACCCCCCAACCACCACCACCAGGCTCTCTGCTGATTCCTATCGACTGTCTCCAGGCCAAACACAGACGCAATAACAATTAGGTGGGACACTGGCCCAATTCTCTCCCTCTCACACAAACACACACATATGCTGGAAACACACACACACACTCATACAACACTACATACAAGATCAAAATATGAGAAAAGACAAAAGGTTTTTCAGATGTGTGTTGTGTTCTATGGTTCAAACCTATTGTGATATAAAAAAAAATAAAAAAAATGTGTTCAGCAGACATTAAATGCCACACAACATGATTCAGAAATCCAACATAAACATTCCTATTGATATTCAGACTGTGGAAAAGATATCTTTGGGAACACATTGGCCACACCCGTTGTGAGTCATCACACCAAGCAGGATTAGTGGGCTTACCCAAGACTTAGCCGAGGAGAGACACTGAAAAGCACACAGCTCTCCTTCTTTATATCCTTTTTTCTGTCTGTTGCAAGAGCCAAAATTGGGGGGGGATTTTGAAAGGTGTGTTGCACTGTACGGCAGCTACTGGGCAGGGTCGAGCTGACACTGGAACTTTGGGAGTTTTTATTCACTAAGCCCTCACAGAAGGGCAGGTGAGGCGAGGCAGGTGGCTTTTTTACTGCTTGGAGAGCAGTTGGCTCCTCTTCAAAGCAGGCGCCCGTAAATGTCACACCACTTTGAGTCTACATGGAGCGCTCATAAACAAAAGGGATACAACTGCACAGAAGTTGGGAAATTTGCCCTTATCAAGAGTGTTTAGTCCTCCTGTGAGAGCTTAAAAGAGTCAGAAGCGAGCATCAGCTGTTATTAATTGTCGGATCATATACTGTCGCATAAAGATGTAGGCATATAGTTAAAATTTCGTTTTAGTAGGCTATCAGGCTGAGCTGTGCTGCTTCATTTCCTGCTGATTGTGATGTGGCTTCATTACCTTTCTATGGAGGTGATAACAGTGCACCTGCTCTCTCCGCTTCCTGTCTGACCACAGCTAGACGAGCTCCTCCCAGTCAGCACTGTCGTCTGCCTACAGGTGGTGGAGCTGGTGGAGCTGGTGGAGCTGGTGGAGCTACTGACCCTGCGGCGCTGCCAGATGCACACACTTATGGCAAATAGCTCTCATAATGACTGTGTTTTTATTTAGGATTAGCTGCATAGTCCTCTTCCTATCCAAGAATGAGGAGACTGTTCCAAATGCTGCCTTAAAGGGGCACTCCACCAATTTTACACATTGAGTTTACTTGTCACGAGGAGTAAAACGCAGCCTGTCAAAACAGTTTAATAATGTCTTCTGTGCCTCTGGAGGGAAGAAATGTCACATCAAAGACCCTATTTATTTGCATTATGGGAAATGTAGGATGCAGTGTTTTTGGAGCTTGACTTATACCAGGAACTAAACAATGATATCTGCCTCTGCTGCTTGCATTTCGACCATTCTTTACCCCCTTTAACGGTTGGTGAAACGTACACTGGATACAAATATCCCAAACAATTTTTTTAAGCTAACTTACTTTGTCGCAACATTAATGTGTTACTGTATGTATGTTACTGCACTCAGATTCAGTCATTGTAAGCCATTGAACTCCTGCGAAGGGGCCGGCCTATGCCTGTTTGGTATCCCACACAGAATGTATTTGTTTGTCTATCTTAATGCATCTCTGTGCTTTTTATGGTTACACACCAAAAATGAGAAGGAAAAATGTGTTTTAAGATTATTGCTGATCTTTATTAATATTGTGGAACTCAAACTGATGACATTATGAGATCTGGTTTACGCTCAAAATGATTTAATTTCAACTTAATTTAGGCATTTTTCTGCAGAAAACGATCGCATGTAAAAATCAGTGGAATATTCAAATATGTCAAACAATATTTAACTAAAACTAAAGTCACTGCCAAAAAGGAAAATCATTTTGCATGAAATGTTTTTACAATATGTGTATGCTATAGTATCCGTACAGAAAGTGTGAATATAAAGAAAACATATTTAAATAAATTCTTAAATTGTTACAAAAATGACCAGAGAAGGGCAGGGAGATTTTATATTTTCATTTTTTTAAGGCCCTCTGGTTACTTTAAATGTGCACTGAAATATTTCTCATACACACACACACACACATTTGCTCCAACTTTTTTTATTAAATAAAAACACACAGTAGTGTGAGTATTCCTTTATCCTTCCCATGTGCAGTTTTTCCTCATGTTCGCAATGAAGTCCACATATTTATGTGAGTTGTTTCTTTTTCCGACCCCCCGAGATGAGGGATCACTGATGGATGTGAGAATCTGAGAGCTGGCTTTTAAAGCTCGCCTGTCAGGAGGCATTACTGCTCCGCGTTGTGCAGGAGGACAGTTGGAATCCTTCAGCACTGATATCTTAATCTCCGTCTTTCAGGAGTGCAACTCCTGATGAAGTGGTCACTAAAAAAGGAGGTTAAGGCAGGCTGGGGGGGTGCAGGGAATCCAGGTGACCTGTGACGTTCACCAGGCAGGTAAATCAAGACATGCCTGGACACAGCGACTGCTTACTCCTCCTTTTTTTAAAAGCCAGAAACCTTAGCTTTTACCCCCTATTGGAGGAGAGTGTTTGCAGGAGTAGGGTTTTAAAAGCTGTGCCCCAGTTAAAGCTGCCATCATCATTACGCTAAGGGGTTGAACTGTGGCGGCGTAATGTGTGTACCGAGTTACTCCGTCTGTTTGAAGGGCCCTCAGCAGAAGTGTGTCTGCTGTTGACACTCCCCATTTAATATTGTTTGAATTTTTCATCAAGATCCCAAGCCCTGTTACAAGAGCCCTTTGTTTTCCGACTTGTTTGTACATTCTTTGTGTGTGTGTGCGTGTGCGTGTGTGTGTGTGCGTGTGTGTGTGTGTGTGTGTGTGTGTGTGTGTGTGCAGAGACATTATGGAACATTTTTTTTGTTTGAAATGTAACTAACTTAGTATGACTTTACTTATCCCTTTACACATTCTCATGTCAATTATTCCAACAGTTTTACTACATTATTTTCTTTTCTAAGTCCTGGAGGTCTGTGGGGGTCCAGTGGGGGGATTCCAGGCTGTAGACTGGACATCCAGCTGCAGACATCCCTGCCTGTACCCATCTCTTCCAGCATCTTTTGTGCAGGGGACCCTGACTGCAGCCTTGAATGCAGGTCACCGCAGGTTACTGACAAAGCTTGGTGAAAGGGGAGTTTTGTGTGTGTGCCTGAAAGAAGTGCACGTGATTAAAAATAGCCTGCCCTCCTGTCAATGCATTGCCATTAAAAACAGCTGGGCCGGGCTCCTGCCTGCATTCAACCACGTGAAAGTTGATTCTCTCTTTGTGCCGCTATCTTGTCACAACTCCCCCTTTACTGCCGCCTTTTGTTGGCTGCTTTGTGCGAGCGCCATCACGGAGGCAAAGTCAGCCTCATAAAAAGAGTTCATTTTGGATTCACTGGCCTCCGATGAACACTGGGAACTTTCTTTTTTGTGCCATCGTCCATAAATTGGCGCTCACTCACCGAGCCCTGTCAGTCTGTCTGAAAAGATTCTTTATGAAGCATTTCCTACTTCTTTCCTAGGACACGTTTTGTCAATTCACCCATGTAGCTAATCGGCCTAATCACACTCGGCGGTATTTGAGGCTGCCAGGATACCAACAATTTAGCCACAATGCAGCATGGACGCTCCACTAATTTAATTTATGCGAATGAAGGCGGGGGTTGAATCTATTTTATTCGTGCTGACAGCAATAGATTTAGATTAATCAACTTCAATCTCATCATGCTGTCGGATGATCTTGTGGGTCCATGACAGTGTTTTCATTTTGCTGTCAGTTATGTCACATTGGAGCTTTCATTGGCTTTAGGATGAGTCCTCTGAGTCTACAGGTAAAAGTAAACACCCAGGATCCCACCCATGGAGCAGCTGTCAGTGCCTTCAATGAATCAGCCTCTACCTGGGCAAGCAGGCGCTCCAGGGGTTAATGGAAGAGGAGGAGGACGGTCTCGTCTACGCGGCACAGCCTCCTCTGTCAGATGTGGTGCTTTCAGGAAGCCCTCCTTTACCAGGCTTGTCATTTTCCACCACCCCTTATTGTTCCACCGCCTCTCTCTCTTTTTCCCTCTCCCCTGGGCCCTCTCTTCACTCCGTCCAAGACCTTTTCTGATGCCAAGAGAACACACACAAGCAAGCAGCAACATGCACCCTAACACCGACACACGCTCATAAAGGCAGACACACAGGAGCAGGCCAAGACGCAGAGGAGACTCACACATACACACGCGCGCACACACACATAATCAGAAAGTCTCTAAAGGGGCTTCCTTATCTTATCAGTATTGTCATCGCTCTATCATCCACAGCCAATCCACTTGTCTGATTGCCCAGTGACTCCCAAAAAAAAAAGGTAGAATTTATACTTACAAGTGCAATTTAGAGGAGATTTGGAATAAGCCAAAGCTTAGAAATGACATTTTAATGAAAGATTATACTACATAGAAGCGTATAAAACGTGTAATTCACAGAGAAGGTTCTTGTGTGCTCATTTAAGAACTGGTATGTGGTGTGTGGGTGTTTTTCTGTTGTCTTGATGTTCTTGAGGATGTGTTTCATTCAGAAAATTCAGCTAACGAATCCTGATTAGTTTTTGTTGTATGAAGGTAACAGATAGAATACTGTATCCATCAAAATACGACATTTGAACCTTTTGAAATGTTCTCCTTTTGAATTTGTGGAACTTTATATTATGATTTGTCATGTTTCCTTCTTGGTTGTTGCTGCTTTGTGTCTTCTAAGCCTGTACCGGCTGTGCACCACATTTAAATAAACCAGTCAATATATCAATCAATATTCTTATTTTGAATTTATTTTAATATTAACATCTATAAGGCCCATCTGTATATTGTGTATATATATTTATAAGGCAGTCAGTGTATTATGTTTATCTACATAATGAACCAAAAGCATTGTATGAGTTGTTAAAATCATTCTGTCACAATATCAGATTTTCACTGCAACATTATTGTGGCCAAAATAATTCACGACAACAATATTATTGCGATATGTATGAAAGAAATTTAAAAAATAAATTAAAAAATCATAATGCTATGAGTCAAATAAATGTTTTACTTTGTTAATTGTTTTTAGGTTTTTTTGGGGCAAATAAATGACTAATTTGTGTGAGGTGCGTTGGGAGAGGGACACAAAGCGAGAACGAACAGAAACGGAAATAATTTAAGAAGCGCTGGGTTATTTACATGGTATGTGTAATATTAACATGATATCAATATTGCATTTTTTTTTTTTAATATCATGATTATCGTCAATACCGGTATATGGCAACACCCTTAATTCATAATATCGGTATGTTGCCTCCGGTCTAAAGACATTATCGACATATCACTTATTCACAATTCCTCATAATCATTCAAACCGTTTTGCATGAACCGCCTACGCTTTCCTTCACCATAATGAAAGGAGATTGCAGTATGATGCCTTCATGACAAACATACGCGCAGGATGCATCCATCAAACTGTATGTTGTAAAAGATCAACCTTATGTCATTATTGGACATGATAATGCATTATGAGGGGTTACAGCAGGTTTAAAAGGTGGTGTCTATCTATATTGTGGATATGGGCTTTACAGAAAGTGTTACCAACTCCTCCTCTCATCCTGCTCATTTTCTCCGTCACGTCTCTCCGCTGCTCCGCTCTTTTGTTCCGTCTCTCTGTCTGCTTTGGCCTCTGCTGCTGCTGCTGCTGCTGCTGCTGTGCTGCTGATGGAAGGGATTGTCTGGTTTTTATTAATATGACAGGTGAGCCTGCCCAGCTGCTACCTGAGTGTGTCTGTGTGTGCTCTATGTGTGTGTGTGTGTGCGTGTGTGTGCCAAAAAGCAGCAGCTGTCTCATGCACGCAATGCACACATGGTCTCATATGAACCCATTCACACAGGCATTATTGTGGCATATAGACTTTTTATTTTATCGCATAATTTAAATCCGTTTACAAGATGCTACGATCTGAAGTAGATCTCATGGTCAAACTGGGGACAACATTGCACAGATGCTCGCCACACTGGAACCATAGATGTGTGTTATTGCCCTCATATATTAACATTTTGTTTACTTCCTGGGCCGCAAATCACCAGTGTAGTTTTCACTGCCCCTTTGAGAAGGCCGTAATATCCCTGTTCTTGTATATACACTTTATGATTTGACTCGTATGTTGGGGTTCAATACATCCATATTGACTCAGGTAATTGAACCTGAGGGAAACAAGCTGTATTCATAAAAGAGGCAGACAGACAATTCAGTGAATAGAGGGTTATTGCTACTGCAGCGAGGAGCTTTAGCAGTTTGTGGGTTTGCGAAGGGCGTCAGGCATGTCTGTCATTGACTGCATTTCAGGCGTGAAGACGGCAGCACAGAGGTCTTCCACCTGAGCAGATTGTGTTCCGAGTCGCTCCATTACCTGAGTGGACCACCTTTGTCTTATAGCTCCATGTGGAAAATGAATACACACTAGGCGTCACAGGGAGTGTGTGTTTGTGTGTGGGGTGTTTTTGGTGGGTTGAAGGTCGAGAACGTTGTTGAAGGTTTCTGAATATACATATATATATATATATATATATATATAATTATTTTTTATAGGCAAGCAACACCTTCTCTTTGGTGGCTTTCATCTGATCATGTCATAGGAGGATAATATGACTGCATGATATGAGGACAATTGTTGAATATCGCAAAAAACGATATTACTTGCGATAAATAAACAGATACTAAAGTTTTCTTCATTTATTGAGCAAATTGAACACGAAGGCACCAATAAATAAAATAATGATAGTTACACTTTAAAGTACAGTTTTCTACTGATATTTTCTTTCAACAAAAAAAAAAAAAAAGTATGCGCTATCTTTCATGATTCAACATCGGGATGACGTTTAAAAAAAAAAACAGTACATTGTGCAGGCCAAGAAGATAATGTAGTTTCATGAGCCTTTAGCTGATAGGCCAAGAGGCTTATAAACACTGCAAGCCAGCTTTAAAAGTCTCTAAACTTGGAGATAATTATTATTTTTTTAAAGCCTTTGGTGTACCATTCCAATTAACCTACAGAAGTCAAGAGATGCCCGCTCCCCACAATAAACCAGCGTCTCAAAATAGGAGACAGGTATATTTTATTAGCGTTCTCCCGCGAGTCGACAGACTGGCTGGCTGATGGGGCAGAGATAGTGCCGGCCCACTTAGTTAACAGAGTCTGGGGACAGAGTCGTCCCTGCACTGACCCATGACCGACATCGCTGGCTGCTGGGTAATCTGTCAGCTCCAGCATTCTGCCTTTAAGTTTTTATCGCTCTTCATAAAACAAGAAGAGCAACTTTGAAGGACCGCTCTCTTGAATTGAGAAGAATCTTTGTCATTGTGATGCTCTTTGGAGACTGTCACGTTCATCAAATCACTATTAATATGCTACATCCTTGTAGAAATAACTTGATATGATAGGAGCATGTAAAACTTGAAAGAGCACACCAAGAGAAAGTGGCAAAGCTTTGAATACAGGCCAGCTCAATCTGTTTCTTGATCAGCCAATTTCTAAAGGAAGCAGGTAGCACAAAGGTCCCCTCCACTCAAGGAGGACATTACTCATGAACTACATCTTCCATCGAGCGGAATATTACTTCTTTCTAGGTGCGGGCCTGTCAAAAGACAAGGTTAATGCAGTGCATTGCTGCTTAAAGCACACTTTGCTCTTTTCAAAATGTTACCATTGTGCCTGCCGGGATCAAAGGGGCCCTTTCAACATGTCGCTGTGTTCAATGAGCTTTCATGTCTTACCTCATTACTGGAAAAACTTTTCTTTGATTGAGCCGAGGTCTGAGCGGAGTTTGGTCAGACAATGGGGCTGGACGACTTTCACCGTAACACAATGAGGAGGCAACAAAGATGTTGTCTCAAATCCCTCTCGAGATGTTGGGCCCCCACGCTTTACTGCGGCCAACAAGCCTGTGAATTACAGTAAGACCCCTAAAAGTGAGGATTTGTAACTCCTCTGATCAGACTCAGCTCACGACCAGCAGAGGCTAAATCCCTGCAGAGAACCAGCGGCAGAACAGGGGGTGAGATGAGCTTCTGCGAATACATCTCTGTCCATTTAAACCCTGTCTGCCAGTCCCTGAAAGAATGCTTTAAGTGAAGTTAATTCAACTTTAGAACATGCCCATTATAACAAAATTGAGGAGTGCACATTGAGAGTTCTTTTTAGAAAACATTTCAAATAACACAAGACACCGTTCCTCTTAAAAATAAATATTTTATTCATGCAATTTATACACAGTTTTATAGTTCTAAGAAAGTTCTAACATTTCGTGCCAGGGCACCAATATTTTTTCCAATCATTTTTTGGCAATAGAGCAAACAAAGCCCTGAGTGAATCCTTGAGTATACACACCCCTCTCTGACTCTGAGAATTGGGCTGCAAAAGTCAGAAAACCCAGACAGAAGTGGCGTTTTAACTGATCAGTAGCGGGTCTCTGAAGAAACAACGTTTGACCTTCTTCTTTCTCCGTCTTTCCATCTCTTCCTCTCTCACGCACACACTCTTCTATTCTTCAGTCTCTCCCTATATATATGTCCACAGTATATATTTTTACTCACACCCCTTTCTACATATGTCTCTATAACTTTTACAACTTAATTTCCTCTCCTGTTGATTTAGACTGTTTGTTTTAAAAGATTTTCTATCATCTTTCCAGCAATAATCCCAGCTTTATAGACGCAGGTAATTGCAGACTGTGAGACCAAAAGGAGACAATATAAATATTTGAGTGATGAGGGGGGAAAAAAGCTGTTCCTGTGACTGAATAGAACATTGAAAATGAAATAAACTGCGCCTATTGAGAATTTTCCATCCTGATAATTTTTTTCCTTTCTTTGGAGGAGCCAGCCAATAAGAGCCAAGCTTTTGTTCCTGTTATCACACACTGTTCATTTGTCCCCCAGCCGGAAAGCCATGTTAAGATAACGCCATCCTATCATCTGATTGTCTTATCAAAGTTGAGCGACACAGCACCCCCAGTCACTCTAAACAATAAGTCAGCTCAGATGAAAAGGTTAAGTGCTCCACACACCTCTTGTGAAAGTTTGTGGTCAAAATACAGACAGCCAAAATAAACCATGAGTGTTTATTACACATACAATTTATTCAAGATGTATTTGTCACTTTGAGGTGTTTCAACGCGCCATGGTTCATGTAGGCCAATACTCAAGCCCTGTTTAATTTTCTTACGGCCTCCTCTCTGCATTTCAAGTGCAAGAGTGTGCAACCCTTATATAGCGTTTGACACCAGGGTCAGTGGAATTGCCCCACTTGAAGTAAAAGACATTTAGTTTGGTTTGGAAAGTGAAAACTTGAACACCATTAATTTGTTTGCTCTCCCACTAGTCATGACCACAGCAAATGCCATCACCTCAAAGAAGTGGTCGGCCGTCGTCACTTTTATTTGTTTGTTTCTGTGGAGGGTGTGAGAAGTTGTGCAGCGGCGGCTGTAGCGGACATTGGACTTGTGGAAAGGGGGATGGGGGGGGGTCTCGAGGAGGAAGGCTTTGCGGGGAGAAAGCTATAGGGTGCTAGCAAACAAGTTAGCTAGCGACAGAGAGTGGGCAGGAGGGGGGGTGGAGGTGGTGATGGTGTTGGGAGGGGTGGGGATTCATTTAGCCAGGCATAGCTGCTCTTGTTTGTGGTTGTCCCTGACAGCGTCGGCAACGCTGCTCCAAAGCACCTGTGTTTGCTCACTAGCTTTCCCCCAATCTGCTCGAAAAATGCTGTGAGCATGTCACATGGTGGCCAGATAGCCTGGGCACCATGGGAATACAAAAGCCGGGGCTTTTAGAACAGTTAATCATTAATGGAGGCCTCTCTTTTGTTCCCATTCAGCTCCACGCTGACAGAGGCTTTGATATTACATATGGCAGACAGGTCAGACGTAGATATAGCCAAGTACATCGACAGGGAAGTGCGTTCAGGTCGTTCCATGCTGGGTGATGAAAGTAGACGGAAAGCAAAGTTTCCTTCAACGAAAGCCATGTGCATCTGTAGAGAGAAAACACAAAGGACAATCTTACACAACATTATATTTAATCACATGTTATATTGCAATATAATTAGCAATAATGCTGTTAACTGGTAGACGTGAGTTGCTAAATTGCGTCAATACATTCGGGTGGTACATAAAAGCTCAATAAATGTGCTTAATTACACTGAAAGTCCCATGCTGCCAAACAAAAAAAGTTGGAATAAGGACGACAAATTCATGATTCCACTATTGTTGCTGATTGGCAGGATGACAATAAGTCTTTCATGGGATGGGAGGCCACTTTACCGACCCCACAATTAATTAACATGCCCTAATCTCAGTTTGCTCTCCATCTTGAACTGTCAATGAAATGTCCAGGACTCATTTCTCGCCTGTCAAAGCAGGCTTTAGAACAGGAGGAAAAAAAAATGCATGAACTTGCTTTCACAAAGAAGTACCAAATTTATCTTGTGGGGAGATTAAGTTTACACAGCCACATTCTTATAAAGCACTAAAAGGGTCAGAGACAAACTCTTATCGCCCATTTACCTCAGCATGCCAATGGTTCTTTATTGAAAGTTAGTCATGACCCCACACTAACCCCCCTAGTGCTAATAATACTGTATGGGAGTTGGAGAGGATAGTGGGATCACAAACATTTACGGCTGAAAATGCAGCACAAGAGGAGGCAAAGTGGCCACTCAACGCAGGATGCTTGGTGCGCCCGGAGTCAATCATTAACGTAGCACTTTTAGTGATATCTGCTCTCTCGCTCTGAGTAGAAGTCAAAAGATAAATGAAGGTTGTGTTTCAGGGAATGAAGTAAGGCTCCGACTGAGGTGCTTTAGCAAACATTACCAGCCCACACATTGCTTTCTTTTGAGACGTTTTAGTGGCCCGGTTCTCATGTCAGAGTCTCACTTAGACAATATGTTCTCAAGCTGGCCAACAATAGTGAAATGACTCAGGTATGTGTTTGTGTTAACGTCAATAAAGCACTTCCTGAAATCTATGGAAACCTCTTTGCCTCTTAACCTTTCCAACGTCAAACAAACTAGATTCTCAAAATTGTTTTATACTTTCTTGTTCTGTTACGAATAATTGAATGGTTTTCTATATGCAATAACGTGCAATAACGTGCCCACAAAAATAACTGAAACCCAAACTTAATTAGCAGAGCATTTTCATATTAGGAAATATACATTTTCTTTTCTTTCTGCAGAGACTAAAACCACTTCATATCTTCTTCGTCATGTGTGAGCGTCATACAGCCATAAATCTTTTCTTCCCTTACATTCAGCTTGACTTCACTACAGTGTGTTTATTTGCTAACCCTGGTCACCGACGATAAGGGCCATTGGTGTCCCCAAACCGTAGCTCGCAATCTCTCTTAGTGACAACAACGCCCATGTTTCGACCAGCACGTTTGCACTGTGCAGCCTACGACAAGAGGGAAAAAAGAACAAAACGTAGGTGCTAATAAATCCTCTTTCTCGGCTATAAGGAAATAAATTAGGTTGAGCGTAGTCAAAGGATGGGCTTAACAAGTGCATGCTTCAAACAAAAGTTCCTGTTTCAGGAGGGAAGGTGCATGGGTGATGGATGGCTTGGCAAACATAGTTGACATACCTGGCCAATGCCATGGGCCGGTCACAACCCAGGACTGAGAGGGACATTGTGCGAGTGTTTGTGTGTGTGTGTGTGTGTGTGTGTGTGTGCGTGTGCATGTGCGTGCGTGTGTGTGCTTCAGCTCTTCAGCAGCTATCCCTCTTCTCTCTGAGGCTTCCTCTCCCTCCTCTCCCACTCAGGCCGTGGGGATCACTTCAGTCAGCAGAGCCCTGTTTGACAGAGACACAGCCTCCATATAAATCCCATCCTCCTATTTATTTGATGTGCAGTTCTACTACGACGCCTTCGATCCGTCCTCAGGGAGCCGGCATCTCAAAACACTCAAATAGTCTGGGTGTGGCGATAAGCACGGGCCTGGAATTATACTCCCAAATTCCCAAATCCTTGTAGAGCATTGTTCCATAGCGTTTTAAGACACATACACAGGAAGAAAACTGCCAGATATGGACTGTGGAATTATTGCAATTTCTATGTTATATCCTTTAATGTTTTATATATGTGTGTCACATGTAAGAGATTTAAAAAATGTGAATATATATGAAGGGAAAAAATCTGTCCAGGTTGCTTCATGAGTGCAGTTTGGAGCGTGGGAGACAGGTCAGTGCAGTTTGGTGGATGAGAGGTAGACCTTTATGGGGAACACCCAGGAATGTTTAGTTAACTCGTCCGTCGCATTCAAGCATGTGTGTCAAAGGTGTTTACAGGGTGTTGACATTCACACATTGGCAGAGAGGTAATGTGAATGGTGCAGCCATGTCTGGCTGTGCTGGGCCCTAAAAGCGTTCAACAAAACTAATATGAAACGTGGACCTGTAGTCGAAAAGCATGAACGGTGGCATTTACATTAAGACGTTGAAAAAAGTTCTGCAATTTGCTTTTGTAATTATTTTTTTTTTTTATTGACGCGAGAAAAAAACAATTCTTATTGCTGCAGCATTTTCAGCTAAAAAGCAATAAAATAAATATCCCATGTACACTGCCGGTAAAATGTATGTAATTGTAAAGGATAAAATATGCATTATGAAGAGCACATTTTAATGTTTTCATTTAGTTTTTTAATATTGGCTTTTTGCTGTTGTTTTTGTGTTTAATATTTTTTCAATACAATTTTAAATCATAACTTCAAATATATAATGATTGTGAAACGTATGTATCTAGATATTTAGATTCATCTATTTCATCAAATGTAATTTTGAATGAAAATTCATTATTTGTTTTAATTGTTTGTTTTGTTTAAATCTAATGCAGCCTACACAATTTGCATTGATGTTTCTTCAAATTTACAGAATAACATGACAATTGATAATTAGCTGGATCAATAATATTAAACACACAAAATGTATTTTTCAAAACATATTGTGTGTTATCAACTTACACAATGAGATATTGGATATTTTTGTTTTGTTTGTTTGTTTTGTTTGTTTTTACTTATTTGTTACATGTTCAGAATCAATTAATCAAATCAGATATTAATTTAAATATTAAATAAAATATGTTTTCATAAATTACAATACATTTTTTCCTATAAATTATTTTCTTTTTAATAACAGTCTACCTTCTTTGAAAGCCATTCAAATATTTTTTTTTGTAGTTCAAATTAAACCAAAGTATAATTACTCTGATTATAAATTTCATGATGTGGAATAACATGTGGAACCACAAATAAAACTAACCTGATAATATGTGCTTTAATTTCCCTTTTATGTGATGGCTTAGCAATAAAACATAATTATCAAGTCATATATCCACTCATTGTAAAAAAAAAAAAAAAAAAAGGGTAAACACGAGATATGTAAATATAAATGTTTAACGGTTTAAAACTGTGCGACTATAAATCATATTTTTACATTTTTGTTAAAACCCTGTTTTCATGTATGTGCTGAGAAAATATGATTTCTGATTATGAATGCTCATGAAGTATTTTGTTTGGGGTTCTTTTGCATATAAATTAAGACCTTAATATTTACATCAAAAACTGAGAAAGTTGTAGATTATATTTCGTAATCAACATTGAAATTTTAGACAGGACAGAAAAAGAAAATTACTAAATCATTTCTTTCATTTTGAAAATGTATATATACCTCACAGTACAATTGTACGAAGTATCTTAGCCTTTAAAAAATTGATATTCCCAAAGCCAACATTTTGATTATGTCTTTTATTCTTTATTTCAAACACAAAAGCCAAAAACCTAATCACTGTCATTCTCGGAGGAGGCTATTCTTTCGTCTGCAGTAGGTTGCCAAAGAGGCAACCAGTGCCAGCAAGCACAAGTCAGCATGTCTGTCTGTCTGTCTGTCTGTCTGTCTGGTTGTCTGTCTGTCTGGTTGTCTGTCTATATGACCACCCACTGAGAGCTATGGTGCATGAAGTAAACAGTTTTAAACAGCTTTATACTGACCTGCAGGTGACAAAACACCTAACCTGTTGAAGTGCCTATACGTCCAATTATTTTACATCGCATTTAGCGACTGAGCCCCACACCAGAACGCTACAGGTATCACTCAGACCGCCGTTGTTTAAGGTAATTGGAGGGGTGTTGTAAGTTTCCTACAGTATGACTCACACTGCTCTTTTCTCCACCCATGAATGCTGGAAGATTGTAGGTCATAGGGAACTTAAAAAACGAAGTCCTCTCGACTCATAAATTACACGGCCACCGACAACCTTAAGCGGTGTTGCAATGCCTCGCACAGAGCTTTATTTCAGCGTTGGTGGAGCGTGAAGCTGAGAGCACCACCCCACAAGGAGCTCGGCTCTTACAGGCACAAATAAGATTTATCTTGCCGTACCTGAGGTCTGACATGCTGGCAAAATGCTGGTGGTGTACCAAAAGGTGGATGTGAAAACAAGCACTTACTGTTTCTTAATGATGTTGCTCTTTGAGGTATTGCTTCCGTAACAGGTCATACCTTTTCTTTTTGTGTGTGTGTGTGTGTGTGATTCGGGCCCTTGTGAATAAAGTCTGGTCTTAAATGTAAGATTTTCTGCCCCAAACAAAAGGGTTCTCCTTCCTGGGACCTGTCTTGGCACAGCTCCTGGCACTTTGAAATCTGATCTGATAGATTAAGGGCTTAGCCATTAGAATAAACCATTGTGGAATCATCATGGGTTGTGTTTTCACTCCTGCAGTGTATCTGTGTGTAAGTATGAAAGAGCACTCATAACCCAGGATGTTACTCTTTTCAAGAAAGATACAACTTTATAGAAACATTCTATATAATATATGTATTTCTAAGTGGTTATATAAATGTGACACAGCCAGGGAATCTCTCTTCTCAAAGGTTCTCCTTCACAACATTTCTACACATATTGTGTAGAAATCATCCTCAGTCTGACCACCCAGGGGGTCCCTGACACCACAACCTTTACAGAGGGGGATGGGCGTGTGTGTGCGTGTGTGTGTTTGTGTTTAGGCAAGTGTCTGCTCACATGCATGAATATGCTCCTTCATCTTATGTGTATTGATCCTCCTGTGACATCCCACTACTCTTCTTTTTTTTTATTTGTGTTGGTTTGTTTTTTTGTTTGTTTCAGATACATTTACTTTTGTTATTTTATTCCCGACAGACTTCAGCAGAGAAGCACGCTTGCTTCCATTTCCTGCCACACAGACAACATAACATGTATTGAGTGTGAATACACATTCAGCGGAGAACTGGTCAATGTAAATGCAAACACAAACCAACAAACCAAAACAAAAGAGCACAATATGGATCCTTCTCTCAGCCAGAGCCACTACACTTGCTCTGTTTGCCCTCTCTTCTGGCTGGAGTTGTCATTAGGTCATATAATAACCGCATCTCATTTCTCCCTCAAGGACCCTCGGCTTTCTGCCTTTGGCTGGAAAAGTACATCTTTGTTGGTTAATAGAAATGGGACTCCTCACTTGGATTTTTCTTGCCTCCCAAATGTAACTCTTTATAATTTTTCCCTAACTGCTCTAAAGTGATATTTCAGTCTTGTGCAAAAGCCACTTGGGCATCGTTATCGCGCTCTGTGCTTGACTTGTGCTGCCTCCTCTAAGAAGAGAAGAGGGGTCAGCCGTTATCCCCCTCCAAGGCCGCCACCCTGCCTTTTATGGCAAAGTGAGAGCGATTCAACCCCTAAACGAGTACACATGCTAAGGTGAACAGAGATACACGCGCGATAACCCGTTCAATTAAACAACAACGTCATGGCGGGCAGAATGTGGACAGATAAATGACCATACAGTATGGTGTACAATGGGAATTAAAAGTATAGGGCAGCTGGGCTCTTATCTGGCCAGGGAAGAAGAAACCAGGCAACAAAGGGAGGCCTAAGACTAAGAGGCTTGATGCATGGGAAAGCCATGGGCCGGCCATTGTGGCTGCCCTTCTGCTGAGCAAATAGTCCAAACTGTTCATTCCCCATCTCCCATTCTCTCGCCGGTACATTGTTTGTGTCCTTGCATTTCATTCTGACTGGGGAAGATTGCTCTCAGGGCCAGTGAGCAAACAGTCCAGAAAAGAGCCAGCTATCTCCTGCCGTTCCCAGGAGAACTAGCATTTTTATTTCAGCTCCAAGCTGTCAAAGGATTGGAGAGTTTATGTCAGGATCCTGAATTAATTGCTTTAAGCCTCGGGGCCGACGCCGGCGTTTTTATCACCAAATGTTCGGTAAAATGTTTCCTAGCAAATTATGCAGCCCCCGCCCCCACCCCCCAACCATCGCCTCTCTTAGTGGCCAAACATTTGGTATTGGATACATACAGGATGAGTTTCTGCAACACAAATGATGTGTTTAGTTGTTGTGACAGCACAATGGTGTGAATAGTGATGGGCTAGAGCACGGCTGTCAAGGATTTGGTGGAATGAAGGCAAACAGCAAACTTTTGTGTGTGTTTTTTTTCTCTCTCTCCATGACGGTGGGTGCACGAGCCAAGCTTGGCAATAAAGTGAGTAAGCTTACAGATGCCGCAATAAACCATAGCTGTTCAGACATTTGGTGGACGGAGCTTTAAAGGCTCCAAACTGTCCTCTGAACTGCCAAACTGATTTCAGAACCTTCTGTCAACCTCCTATCCATCCCATGCTATTGCTTACTTAATAACTGTACACAGTATAGCACATTTGGATCTGCGAAACTTCTATATATGCCTGCAAACCATATATCCAACCTAACTCCATACTTCATTATCTTAAACAACCAGTTTTGAGGCAACCGTTGCACCTAATTTCCTTGAAATGAATGTAGTTAATAGTGAACATCACGCAGTTGATACAGTTGAAAACTTTTTGGCTCCCAACACGCTTTCTGATCCAACGCATCAATCCCAAATATCCCATTTATCCTATGCAGAGATTTGTTTTAGGGGGATTTTTTGTAAGAAAATTGCTGCAGTTTTTCTAAACATCGCTATGTTGCCATATCTGGATGTTGTATTTTCATTCTCTGTTGGCTCCTACATGAACGGGCCAAAAACAACACAGGAGCGCTCGGTCCAACAGTTCCACTCTTCAGAGGCGCCACACACCAATAACTGAACCTGAAGCCACCATCTGGACTTTGCTTTTCCTTCACACAAATGCATCTGACGGCGTCCTGCACCATTATATTTGCATCTAAAAAGCATTAGCGATATTTCATCATGCCGCATGAGGTTGTGCTATTTGTATAAATAAGCCCTTTAACAAATTACCTGTCATTCACCCAATGCCTGCTACAACAATTCAAGGAGGTAACCCTCCGACGCAAATACTTTTCACATGAAAAGTTGGCATATGAAAGGAAGGTCTATGTGACATTTGCATAAATACAAAAACACAACTGTCGGTGACACTATGACCTCAAACGGTGTAACGAGTCTGCACACACAGCTAATTTAACTGTAACCAAGGTCCTCACACATGAATCATGATATATAGGAGATGCCCCTTTCACCCAACATTATCTTTCTGTTGGGCACTTCAAGATAAGGGTATCCCGGCTCGGACCAATAAATCTGCCAGTTGACTCCTTAATCTGAAAGGATATTAAGTGACAATGACAGTGACAGCGTTTCTGTCAGCGTCAAGCAGACGAGGGTTAAATAGTGTGTATCAGGGGACTACTCTGCAGTGGGGAAAACATACAGGCCTCATCCTTCACCATAATCTGCTCAACAGCCCTATAGACATCTCCCAGCTTTCCTCAATCCTTCAGCCGAGCATTCGCCTTTCCATTATAAATAACACAGCCATTTATATGGGATTAAATTGAGGATTAATTTGATTCAAGTCAGGGTATGGGAATTCATTAGTGGACTGACAGTGGCGCTATACATGGGGGGAATTTAATTTGAATCCCCCAAGGGAAGCACTATGGAGCACTGGGGCCGCGGTGAAATGGAGGTCTTAAAGACAAGGGGGATAGTGTTCCTCACTTTAGATTTGGACACTTGTAAGGTGGCACTTTAATTCTGTTGATGGGTTGTTATCACATTGAGAGCAGCAATGCTATTAGGTGAGAGCGCCCTGAGAGGAGAGAGTTTATCTGAAGGGAAAGAGGTCTGGTCTGTCTGCATGGATCAAGAATAGTTCTTGACACTCGCATGACCGCGAGGAAGTAAATATAGGGTTTTCACACAGATTTGACTCCCACTCATACGGTATTATAATGAGAACATTATTTGAATGTCAGTGATTCTCATGAATGTTGAAATGGCATATCTATTGCCACCGTTCCCGACAAGCTGTGTGGTGTAAAGCAAAGGCATTAAATTCAACTCGGACGCAGATTACAGAATTCACCCCTGCAGAACACCGTCTTGGCATTCTCTAAATTGGACAAGTCCCATTGTAAGATAGCCTATCACAGTGCACATGTCTGCATAGGAGAACATATGCAGGACAAAATATTCCGTAGTTTGTTATTCCGAGGACGGCACCGGGGGCACACGGGCTTGTTTGCCTTTGCTGGGAGAGGAGATTGGATTGGGGGTTTAAATGAATCGCTGGCGCACCACGTTTATAGGTTTCATTAACTTTTAATGAGTTGGGTGTCCTTCGCTGTGATTGGCTGGCAAAGCACTGCCTTCACTTCCTGGAACTGGAGCTGAGGGGGAAGTGAGGAGATATTGCAGCGTGTTGGCTTCCACGTTATGGCCATGTGCTGCTGAATGTGCCACACTGGGTGGAAATGGGTCAGAAGAGGGGATATAATGTGGTACTATTCCAAAGCAGAAGCCCCAGATATCCATCAGCACTGGCAAGCGCTGAATCTAAAACCTGGAGGTATCGAGTCTCGAGGGGAATAAAGAAACCTTGGCAGATCAATCACGGCCAAGCAGGCATCCCTTTACCACAGCTGACTGACATATCGCTTTATGGTCGCTTTGCCAACAAGGTTTGATCTCAAAGACAGGCGTGAGACCCACTGGGAAATGCCTGTGGAATTACCAAAGAGGAGCTGGATGCATGAGTGCGTGCATGCACACAAATGTTTTCCGGCAGTCATCTCGAGCAATACTTCATATTTTGAGCATCTTTAATCTCCATCCAATATAGTATCTTTCTGCCTGGTTGATCACACATCTATTATCTTGCATGGAGGGGTGTTTCTGTACGCTTTATGTTTCTCCTTGAGAAGCTAATCCCCTCCTCCAGTGGGCGGCTGAGCCTCACTTCAGCACTCCCGAGAAACAAAGGCCCTTGCCTGTCATCTCCATTTTATCTCCATCACATTGACATAACGGGGAAAAGTTCTTCCTTCAGACATGTACATCTTACAGGTCCATCGCCCTTGATTGTCCGTGGTTGCTTTCAGAAACCTTGATTGGCTTTGTATGGTGGGGACTGACTTCTCCGCCATTGGCATGATGACAGACCTGTGTTGCAATACTTTACAAGGATAAACACTGACCATCCATCCACTTCCAGGCGTATAAAAGCAGCATGGTAGTGAGAGGCACCCCGTCCTGCCCTGAATGGATCGCCTTTAGGTCACTGCACGTCCCACCAGCTGCTGCCTCACAGTACTCAATGGGCATTGTTGGTGGACCTCTCTCTCTCTCCCTCTCTCTCTCTCAAGACATGAAGGAGTCCTACACTGGAATGTCACATAGTCGTGTCAGAAGAGTGCGGACACATCACAGTCAGCGGCCGCATTCTCACCCTGTCCATCCTGCCATCTCTCTTAAACACAGACACACACCTCTTCTTTCCATCATAACACAACCCCAAACTGACCTTCAAAAATTCCAGATTTACAAAATAACAGCGACAGTTATGTGGACTGTGAAACTTTTCAACATTTTGAGAATAAAGTGCCATCTTCAATAATGATAAGAAGTGAAGAGTAACCATTAAAAGAAAATCGACTTTTTTTTTCCAGAAAAAAAGGCCCAAGCAGAAAGAGTCGAAAAATGTGTATGAAAACTCCAAATAATTGAAGAATATCCTCTGTATGGCTTTGGTACACATCTGTAAATCCCTGATTATACTCTAGAAAGATATTTCAGAAGAAAAACAAACTTGTCCATAAAATCTAATACGAGGTTGTTTCTACACTTTGTGTTAAACTCCTCATTACACAACAAATACCAACCAACCATTTAGATATTAACTATGTGGTAATACAAGTGTTATATTTGTGCATAATTTGCAAGTGCTGGCAATTTTAACTTGAATTTAACAACTCATCCAAGCAACCCTTTTTTTAATTGGATGTTAAGGCCATTACAGTCAAACAGTTAATTCAAAGCTTCTGCCAGAAGCCCAGTTTAATTTATTCAATGATAAGGCTACCTTGTTTCGCCTTTTTTGTTTTACAGTTTCAATTTCCTTATTAAAAGTAAAATATCACCAAGCTAAGCTAAACAAAATAAATAAATAACTAAACACAGGCTGTGCATTTGAGGCCTGTTAGAAGCCCAAATACTAAATAAAAGTATGTGTGGGAAAAGTTAGTCAGTTTGAATGCCATTGCTATATACTAATGTTTTGTTCAATATGCAATTTTAGTTTAGTTCATATGTATTTTTAGATAACGTTTTATCTATAAATACTATAAAATATAAGAAATAAATAAGTTGCATAAATATATGAAAATTTATTTATCTTTTAACCCTCCTTATGTATTTTTAGTATAGGCCTATAATATGACAACAGGCTTAATAATGCATTTTGCTGTTTGAGTTACAAATTAGCAATGCAGCTTACTTTACAATCTAAATTTTGATTTTCCATTTTTACATAGTAAGATGTAGGCTGCTTTCAAAATTCAAACTTTATTTTCTCATTTGGATCTTAAATTTCCTATAAGTCAATTACCAATAATAGTCAATAATAGAAGCAGGAGAATAAAACAGCAATACTACGGTAGCAATAGTAATAATTAAAACATTATAATTATTAATTCGGGACAGTTTTACTTCAAATACTTTCATCCGTCCTTATCGTCGGTATACATTTGACAATAATATAATCGTCCGTCTTGTTGTTTTTTTTCACACACTTTTCGAATCAAAAAAAAAATGATAATACTCTAATAATAACTACATGTATTCATCGGCAGCCGATAAGTGCTGAGAAAATTGGAGACATGTTGGGTCGATTGACGGACGGACGCTCGGGCTGCGGAGCATCACACCGGGACGGGCCGCCTGCTGAGAAACCATGGGTGGCTTTGAGTTTTGACTTTGTGGTCCCTTTAATATACTGAGGGACGGCAGTTTGCCTTGCTAAGATATGGGATTAGGAGTATTTCTGCTGAAAGAGGAGTTAAGTCGGGCTAGTGTGGACGGTCCCTCCCCTGCAAAAGGCTGAGACAGAATTACAGCTTGTTGGACCGGTGTCCCGCCGTCGCCATGGAGACAGATCTACTTGGGTGTTCCAGTCCGCGAGCCGCAGCGTGGAGCCTATAGGTGCGGCAGGCGCCCTGCTGTAGCCTATAGCCTATAACAGCACCCGACTGCATGAAATAACTCGACACCTGATTAATACACAGATATATGAGCAGAGCTGCTACTGATTATGGAACAGTTTTATCTTATTGGAGGACTGATTACCAACATATCCTGCACAGATCTGACTGCTCCAGCGGCTGCTCCCCTGATGGCCATTTTCATATAATATTTATTACATTTTTATATACATATAATGTCCCCTCTTTCATGCATAAAACTGCTGTTAGGAATAGTATTGCCTTACACTGCTATATTTAGCCATTAAATGAAAATGGAGGCCTAAACTCGAATGCATCGCTGTAGGATAAATGTCTCACTTGGGAGGTCTGGTACAATTAGATGCTATTTAAAGACATAGTAAAGCGCCCATTGTTACAGTAGGCCTACAATTCATTTACATTTTTTTAAAGGGGAAAAAAGAAGCTGAACTATGAAGAGCAGACTTTTTTCTTTTTTTCTTTTATCTGTAGGCTATATCATTCCCTTTTTATGCATGCCCTATTTTAACATACCTTTATCATATTTGTATTCCATTTATTAATATCTGCAGATTTGTCCCGTCAATAACCAGCAGCCGGAGTCAGGCTGCCTGTGAAAGACGCGTCTGGACGCTTTGTGTCTTTGTGAGAAAGAAGGTCTGAATTTCAGGCCTTAATCAAGAAATATGCAAATACGACCCCAAGAAAATGCAGAGAAATCATGTTAGCGGAGTAAAGAGGATCAACAGGCTGGACCATCCTTTATTCAGTTGCTATAACAACAGATGTGCTCGTCTATATGACGGTGCCTATAGGAGCTGCAGAGGTATCCTCCCTGATGGAAAGCATGTACAAAGTTAGGAGATGGGGAAGGTGCAGAAATGTGGCCTCGGCGCACTTTTGTCCGCCAGTACAGATTGAGGTTGGCTACCTTTGAACCGGCAAAGCTCCAAAAGGCCATTCCCATCTCAGTGTGCGCCAGAGAGGGCTTGACTGGGGTTATCCCGCCTTCAAAGGATCGCAGGAGAGCCGCGTCCGGATACAATTGTTTAATGTTGGCTAATGGACATTTTGGAGGGCTCTCCATCTACTTAAGATTGAAGAGAACACGTTATACAAATACGGCTCCTCTGACATTATTTTGTACAGGCATCACTGTAGAATTATTATGGGAAGCTTATTTCCCAATTCTTCTTCTTCTTCTTCTTCTTCTTCTTCTTCTTCTTCTTCTTCTTCTTCTTCTTCTTCTTCTTCTTCTTCTTCTTCTTCTTCTTCTTCTTCTTCTTATTATTATTATTATTATTATTATTATTGTTATTATTTTGTTATTATATTGTTAGTATTATATGTTTTATTATTAATAACTATTATTAGGCGTACTATTATAAATTATTAGTAGTAGTATTATTAGGCTATTATTATGCAACGTATTTTGTTTAATAAATTAGTAGTAAATTACAATTAACATTTTAAGGATTATCAATGAGCATCGCTATTAGAGCTAATTTTAACATATAAAATACCCGATAATGAGTTTAGATTTCTAAACAAAAACATTTGTTATTACATTAATTTAATAAAAGCTTGCCATCACACATCACGAGAAGTTGTATGTTGGCTATATATGAAATTTACTGATAAATGTATACCATGGGGGGGGATCGATTTGTATAATTAAGAAAGCAGTAACAGGGTCAGTGCTGCAGCAGAACTCGCTTTCATGACATCAGTGCAGCAACAATGATATCAGTGAGCCGCACACTGCAGAACAGATCTAACTCAAAAAGCCATTAAATCCATATTGAGTCTCATATATTTTTTTTATCCGCTATTTTCACAATTTTCTAGAATTAAGTCATATTTTTAATAGTGATCTTGTCAGATGATTTTGTTTTAAGGAAGCACCAGTACTAAGCAGAAATAGAATTATATCATCCAATGTTTTCGCTCTTTAAATAACATTTAATGAGCAGCAATGAGACTAAATCATCTGCTCGTGGCAGGTTGTTGTTTTTGCAGTGCAGCAGGATCTCTCTCCATCACGCAACTCAAAGACACAGAAACTTGAAGCAGCCTCTATCATACAACCTGCAGATCCCCTCAGCTTTGCACCACCCTGTCGTGAAATCCAATACGTCTCCTGAATTTAGGATATCATCCTCTGTCTCCTCCACCACCACCCTCCCCCTGCACCACCCCCTCCTGCATGCATGTCCGGGAACGACCACCAAACCACCTCTCCCTCCGTGTTAAAAAACAAAGAATTTTTAAAAAGAGAACATTATAGATAATCCAAAAAAGCTTCATACCTGTGCAAAATAGCCGGTGCTTGTTGTTGGCAAGCCACACAGGAGCCCATTGTAGAAGCTCGCCTTCTGCCTTCTGCAAAGGGCTCCAGACATCACGGCATTTATTTGAGCTCAAACTCTGTCACTGTTGACTTTAGCACAAAGCAAAGATTTCACTGCCCCGCTAGTTAAAAAAAAAATGATTATTTTACAGAGATATCGATCAGTGTGCTATAAAAAAAATCAGCTTAGCATTATATGTCTAAAATGAATAGAACGAAATTTAATGTCTGTGTAAATTTACAGAGCCGCGGCGTCCTATTCAAAGTTTACACTTGTGCAATTTGGTTTGTGTGTGTACTCTTCCTATATGCGGGCATAGCCTCCACTCTATTGTTTACTGGCTTTGTTTATTCGCAGATCACGCTGTTTAAAGTACGATCTGTAAAGAGGGTCTGGAGAATAAACGCACACTTTAGGCCCTACGTGTTCAGAAGGCGAAGGGGTGTCATTTGGTTATAAGGGGAGCAGAGATTTCCCCCTATAACTCCCCGGCCTTGGATTTGAGCTCAGCAGGGAAGGGCGTGCAGGAGGAGGAGGTGGTGGGGTTCGATTCATTTGGACGACAACTAGCCTATCTTATCTAACAAGAGGGGAGGGTCCAACTACTTTAAAACAGGGAGTAGACAATGGACCCCCAGATTGTGCAGAGAGAAGTTAGAGCATCACATTCAGGCTGCTCTGTTTCCAATACAGCCCCTTTTTCCAGCAACTATTCTCCTGCTCCACGGGGAGGCTGTTTTATGTGACAATGACACTTAATCTTATTCACTGATCTAAACTTTGCTGTGTGTGTGTGTGTGTGTGTGTGTGTGTGTGTGTGTGATGGGGATCAACCTGGGTGACTGGCAGGCAGGCAGGCATGGTGTTTGAGTGACAGTGCTAGATAGGTTTGAATCCTAATGTGTCTCACTGTATGTGTGGGAATTTAAACGGCTGATTTAATACATGTATGTCATTATTTGTCTTACTACACATTTCTTCATTCCCCTTATCCTTGGAGCTGCTGATTTAAAATTTTTTTTTTTTTTAGGGAGATTACATAGTTGATTTTCTATGTGGGCCTGTGCTTTGATTGAAATGTGTGCAGAAAACACACATTTTCATTTGCAGCATATTTGGAGTATACTTTGTGTTTTAGTTCCTGCTTTCTTCTTTCTGAAATGCTTCTTTATATAGGGGGTCTTCTCACTTCAGTGCCAAAATATTACAAAGTGGCTGATGTGTTTGGATAAACTTTTCCCCCTAAATATCTCACTTTGTGTTTGGGATTAATAACCCTATGTCTGTTTTGTTTACATTTTCCTAATGACAGATTGAGAGCATTGTTCTCGTTGTTGTCCAACAAATCTATTAATCCCTGCTGAAAAAATGCGCCTTATTATAACAGCACATGGATGAAAATAATTATTTTTAATAAAATAAATAATATTGTGAAACTCATTGTATGCACTTTTATGCAATTCGTTCATGTTATTATACGTATAAATAAATAGCTATGTGTGGATCTAAGTGAAAAATAAATGATGTCTTTAATTGTATCTTCATCTTTACAAATGACATTTGTTTTTAACATTGATTGTGTTTAATGTAAACTATTTCAAATGTATGTTTTTCTTTTGTGTGAAATGTGTTTGCCTACATTTATTTTATATTCTTTTATATTATTTTATATTCTTTTATATTCTTTTATATTCTTTTATATTCTTTTATATTCTTTTATATTCTTTTATATTCTTTTATATTCATTTAACTTAAGTGCACCCTCAATAGGAAAACAATTACTTTAATGCTTGCATTTAATGTTGGAGAGGCTAATTGTCTCCACTGTTATATATAATATTAAATAATAATGATGATAATAATAATAATTGCTATAATAATAATAATGATAATAAGAATAATTATAATAATAATATTATAATAATAATAATAATAACGGTCAAACACCATCATATTCAGAAAACAAAACCAATAACACTTTAATATAGATTCTGTTCTTGTCACTACAAGAATACACATATACAAGCCATAAATAGGAATTACACAAATGATTGAAGAAATCCTGCGAGGCATTTTAAATTCATTTAGGAATCCAGTTATGCAGATGGAGGCTATTTTACAGCAAGTTGTTGTTTGTCTTTGGGGTCCACTCCTGAAGCCGACTTCTGAACAGATCTCGTCACATTATCATTACTTTTCATGATTAATATTATCATCAACATCCTCTCAAAATAATTAGGCTACTAACAAACTCGACAACTAAAACGGTGGGAAACGTCAAAAATATCTGAAATACATATTGTACACAAACTCTATATTTTTTTTTACAAATGTACAAATTGAAGGGGAAGAAAGTCCGCATCACATGGAAGGGTAAAGAGTTTATGAGGAGTTCATGATCGGCCTGGAATAGACGCCTTGGTAGTAAGTTGTATCAGGTATGGATGAAGAATCCAGCCCGGCTTTCCCCGCCATGGAGCCCATGGAAAGAGCCCCGGCCATGGGGGAACCATAGCCGGAGTAATGCATCACCTGCTCGTAAGTCTTTAGGTCCATTTTGTGATGCTGCTGCTCCGAGGACATGAGGTTATTTATGGAGAAGGGGTGGTTGAAGGAGTAGTGGTGCTCCGGCTTCAGGTGCGCATCGTGCGCAAGGACCGAGTGATGCTGAGAGTGAGCCATGAGGTGCTGCCCCTGCGACACCGGGGAGGCGGCGGCGTGCTCCGGGCTCATGGCCTGGCTGGCTTTCATGTCCGACAGGGACCTCTTGTGCTCGCTGGAGGACGAGTTAGAGTGCGGAGACTCGTTACCGTTGCAGCTCTCAGAGCTGCTGTTGGAGGAGCCGCCGTCTCCACCTTTGCGGCCGCTCTCCTTCGGGTTCATCTTCTTATCGCACTTGAAGCGCTTCTGCCTCCTCAGGTAGCAGCCGTTCTCAAACATGTTCCCGGAGTCCGGGTGGAGAGTCCAAAAGGAGCCCTTCCCGGGTTTATCCGGGGAACGGGGCACTTTGAGGAAACAGTCATTGAACGACAAAGAGTGGCGGATGGAGTTCTGCCAGCGCTGCTGGTTCTGTCGGTAAAAAGGGAAGAGGTCCATTATCCACTGGTAGATCTCGGCCAGGGTCAGCATCTTGCTGGGAGACTGCTGGATGGCCATGGTGATGAGGGAAATGTAGGAATATGGGGGTTTGGCGTGCGTGTAGCTCCTGCGGTAAGTCTTCGGGTCTCTGGACCTGTTGATGTTAGACTGTCCGTATATGGGGCTCATGGCGTTCATGTTGGTGTAGGATGTCAGGGCGTTCATAGAAGCGGGCTGCGCCGTCATAGGACTCATGCTGGGGCTCAGGGCCGCGCTCATGGCCGTCATGCCCGCACCCATGCCGTTCATGGCTCCGGTGCCCGGTGACATGCCGGTCATGGAGGGACTCATGCCCGTGTTGACGTATGACATGTTCATGGAGTTGGCCGTCATGTTGGTAGGGTTGCCCATGCCGGACATGCTCATGTAGGTATTCATAGAGTTCATTCCCAGGCCCGTGTTCATGTTGCCAACCGAGGTGTAACACTGTCAGTGAGGGAAAGAGAATCATCAGTTTCACCTAGCACAACAGTGAGGCATTTAAAACTGTTACTACTAAACACAGTTTTACTTGTAGCCTTATATAATCACAATGATAGCATCATTTCAAAATAAGACAACAGTTATTTCAAATAAGCACTGGCTCGTACGGTTGAAATATATATATACATATATGCTTTTGCTCCTACGTGAAATAGTTCAAATTTTAAAAACACATATGTATATGTTCAACCACTAAATTAAATTAAATAATCCGCCGAAAATGCACAATGTCGATGAGAATGTGACTGTGTTCACACACAAAATAGCGACTGCAACACAAATATTTAAATAAATCTCCCCCAAAACCAAACAGTTCGGATGTTTGTTGAGTGGAAACATGATAGAAAATAATCTGATTTTGTAAAAATACGTATAGAATTATGAAATTATATTCCGAGTGAAAAGTTTCCCCCCCCCCTACATGTCAAGCAACTTTGTTAGGATAGTGCGCTGCGTGGAGATGGGGGAGGATTTGGAGGCGCCTCAAGTCAATATTTGATCACAAAGTTAATATTATCTCAGGGCTAATATTGAGTTGTATAAAATGGGATTGGCTTTAGACGGAAAAAAATATATATTTAAGGTACCCACCTCGGGCTCTCCGTAGTAGGTGCTCCAGTCGGTGTGTTCGTGTCCTTCCATTTTAACTGCTCCAAGCATCATGGAGGACTTTTACCAAGCGTCTCCCAGCAGAGGGAAAAGCCAAAAGTCTCTCTAATAGCAGGTGACTGGGGACCACCGAGTGTATTTGGGTCGTCGGTGTGTCCCTTCGTCAAGGACTGGCGTTGATGTGTGTCTTATGGAGCCAGCCGTGAAATGCGTCTGTCAGTGACTGGAGTTCAAATGACGCTCCGTGCTGCCTGTTAACGCTGTGATATAGCTCTGTGCGCTAGGCAAGCCTCCAATCCCTACTTCTACGCCTTGGGCCCTATTTGAATAATCTCCTCGCACCTAGGCGTGAGACTCCTCAAGCTCCCCCCCTCCACCCCAATTGTACTACACCTGCACTGACTGAAAAGAACAGTTTCTTATGAAAAGCTTCATTATAAACTAATCTTATTGTATTTTTGTCTGAGGTTAGAAGAAGAAGAAGAAGAAAAAAAAGAGTTATAAAAGGAATGCTTTTGCGCTCTTCTTTGGTGTGCTTTTCATTACGCACATCCTCCTCCAACGTGCTTATTTATTTTACTTCAGATGAGCTGGAATTATAAAGTGTTTTTTTTAATATTTTTATTATTGTTGTATTGCGTTCAAGGAATTTATAGCGTAGACCTATATGTAACTTTTATTATTTGACATGTATGAATTACATAAAGGTTGATATATCCAGTACGCTTAAATGGATGTATTTAAGCAAGCATTAATTAATAATATTACGGCTTATTGTCAGCGTTGTGTTGCTGTATATTCCCAGGCACATTAAACTGTTTATAGGTTACTCAAAGATCATTATGTTTTTACCTGCAGAGAATAATGATCTGATGGCTGATGTTGGCCTACACGAATGCACGTGCACATGAGTACGACATTCAAATAATGTAAACTCCTTTGATATCAGTGAAAATAAAAAAGACATTTCATCACTTTGCCCCAGCTGTTTAATAATCATGTTGTAATACAAACCAGGTGGTTTCCACATCTTTGTCACTATTAAAGTGTTTTTATCCAAATGATTTCACAACAACAAAAAAGATCAGATATTTTATCCTGCTTGCTTTACTAACCTGGATGACTGAATTACTGTTTCCAAATGTTTTAATTAGTGTTGAATATGCCACGCACAGCTTCAGAGCGCCCTCTCTCGGCCATTGCCTCCAACTGGCTTGGCTGCGTGTGGCACATAAAGCATAAACCTCATTCTTTCAAATCAGCGAGACATTTTAGAATCGATTCAATTTGTGTGCATTTTCTTTTGAGTTTCTTGCACTAAAAAGATGCCAAATAGTTCAAGACACAATAAACAATGAACTCATTTACCCACCTTGTTGTTTGCTGGACTGAATTTACAGTTTACATAATTCTGAATTGTGCCATTCCAGAGTATGGATCATAGTGGGCCTAATAGGTAGATTTATTTTGTTTTTTGTAGCACCCCTTTCATATTAGAATGTGTATCTGTACCGCAGTATGACACGGCTGTTGAGGCCCTCCAGTTCTCGCTGCCTGTACAGTATTTGTATGACACAAACATCAAGGTGAGGCTGCAGTCCGGTGCCAGCCACGTGTCAGTAGTGGTACATCTATTTGACTGCATATTTACGCAAGAGCATAACTATCAGTATAGAGGCCCATTAGTAAAGGCGAGTAAACCTGTCGTGTTGACGAGGGACTAACAGAGTCTGCTTAACTTGGAAATGAGATCATGAGAAAAAGCTGTGTGTGTTTGAGGATTGGGGATTTTCACCGGAGAGAGCTGGAGATGGTCAAATCTGCCGCTTCACTCAGTCAACACACGTTTCCAAGCTTCTTCTTTTAAAAAAAAATAAATTAATTAAAAACGACAATATTGTCATAATGATAAAACAGTTCAAACAAATGACCATCTATCCTTTATGGATGTTTTATTTATATAATGTATTTATGGGGCAGATTTTTCGAGGTGTTGACAATAAAAGTGTATTATCGGGCTATCACCGGATCGAGCATGTGGATTTAAAAAAATATATATATTATAAACATGTATTCACGAATAATGCATATAAGTTCATTTTTTTCTTCTTCTAAAAACAAACAACATTTCATTCAAATCACTTTCACACTTATTCACACGCCATAAGCCTGAGCTGTCCACAGCTACAGTGAGTCTGTGGCGAAACTACTTAGTTTGTGTGTTACACAAGCAATATAGTGTTTTTCAATGTCAAAAAATGTAGGACACTTTTTACTCAAGTGTGTTGGTACTGGATATTTACTTAAACCAACCGCCCCTGTTCCTAACCAAATCAATAGTATTCTTAAAAACACAAGCATGGCATGTAGTTATTCCAAAATGACAGTCATCAAAATCCTCAGTATTCTAAAATGGTCCTTGACCTAAATGACATTATGTTCCTGAATGAGACATGTTGCTAATTCCACAGTTAATCATCAACCTGCCCCAGCCCTCTCACATGGGTGAAGGTCACATTTTGGATTTGGTAAAAAAACAAAAAACTTCAACTGGGCCTAGTGCAGCCACCCTGTCCCCCTATGTATGTGTTCCATATTTATTCTCTGGTATATATCTGGTATACCTATATCACAGGTGCATAATGGGAGTCGCTCCAGGACAATAACGGATTACTTTTTCAAATGTGGTACAAAAAGTTGGGCAACGTCAGCTTGATAATAGTTCAGAGACGTAGCTCATACAGAGATTAGACAAATACAAAATAAAATAGAGCTATCAGACGTGTAGACCATCAGACATTGGCACAACAGATGATATTCATGTGTTTCAACACGTCAATAAATTGTGCAATGTTGTCATCATCAAAGCAACAAACAGCACCTGATGTTCTTAAACTTGCAACAGTGGTGGTGGGGCTGAAGTCAGAGGAGCTTTAATTCCCTGAGCCTTTACGGTTGGAAGTCAAATAATGACAAAAATATCCAAAATCCAACTTCAGTGCATTATACCCAGATTTAACAATTACACATAATGTATGTGATTTAATAATGAAATGATAAGGTTTTAATTCTGCCACAGATACAAACTGGCTGTAATGAAATGTAAATGGATGTCACATTAAAAGACAACACCATTTCAGGAACCATTCATGGATTTGTTTTTTTTAAAACTTTTTTAGTCTTTTACCTTTATTATAGAAGACTTGTTTGGCGTGTTGCTCTTTTAATTATATCATGGCCATGCTATGTCCCTGAAAAATTAGCTACAAGCTAATAACAAGGTGCAGACCGTGTAAACTTATGGTCAAATATAAATATTCATTAGTTTCTGTTCCTCCTCAAATTTGAATTGGCCATTTGGAATACTGGGTGTAAGCTTTAAAAAAAAAAAAAAAAAAATGTAATAGTTCAGCACATTATTGCGATTCTAAATGCTGCGGCTGCGTTTATTTTTGATCATTCTGTTCCCAGCTCACGCTTTCACCCTGATCATACACTGGAAATGAGAATTGCATTTACTTTCTATCACAAGTCCAAAAAACATGAAGTAGCACACTGTGTTCTTGTAAAGTTGACATGTTCTGAATGAGAATAGATATCCAGACCAGTGCTGTGCCCTACATGTCTCCTCTGTCACGGCTAGTTTTGCCACTTTGCTGATCAATTAGCCCTTCATGATGATCAGTGTTACATTTCACACATTCAGGCGTCATTCCTTTTATGACAAGGGCAAACACTAAAGAATTAAAGTTTAATGAGTCAGTTAAAGAAGTGAAAGCACAAACACCTGCAGGAGCAAGGCTCTAAAATGGCCCCACAAAGAAACGTTTTCTGGTACAGATGCTGTTGGGTGTCTGGGGGGTTTTCCTGGGTGCAGGGCAGGGGGATGGAAACAGGGTGCTCCCTGGTCTGTGAGAGGAAGGCGGAACATTCCTTCAAACACCCAGGAGTTGTTGGCAGGAATGTGTTAACTTTAAGTTTCAACTTTCAAAGTGAGGATTTTTTTTTTTTCTTTCAACTGAAATTGCAAGATTCCCTTAAGAATGTCCCTTTTTGTGTGTGTGTGTGTGTGTGTGTGTGTGTGTGTGTGTGTGTGTTTGTGCGTGCCTTTGTATCCGTTTGAGTGCACTAAGTTCCACAAAACAGCACGGGTCAAAGGGTTAAGCATGTAATTCATCAAAATAAAATTAATAACGAGAAAGTCTTCTTCTTAGAAAGTGCTGGAGAAGAAAAAAAAAATGTTTGCTGCCAACTTGCCTGTGGTGACAGTAAACATTCCAGAGCCGGGCTGGAGTTTGGACTTGCCATTATCTGCCACAGCTGTGACAACGCCTGTTGGCCGCAGGTTTGTGGCTGGCCACACTGTGTTTACCTGGAAATGAATCTGAAAAGCGGCCGGACTGGGAAGGCACACAACCCGACTAAATAAAAACTGAGAGTGGTCATTGCAATGAGATGCAGTGTGGGAGGGAGTCCAGCGTTATTGCACTGGCCCCAGTGGGTCAGGGCGCAAACACAGGCGTAAACGCACTAAGGATATCCTCAAATACGCACCTTTTGATATTGAGAGGAATGTGGCGAGGAATGCCATTCGATATGTTTTATGTTGACTGTATCCAGGGCAGATTCAATACTTCTCTCTTGTCATGTTAAAGGACCCTATGTTGACCGCTGCCCTTCATTTATCAAACAAGGTGACAGTTTATCTATTAGACCACAGGAGTAGAGTGGTGGGATCCCCAGAGATGCACAGATCAGATGACACTAAAGAATGCACATGCACCAATTAGAATCTTCAGCCGCCCTCATTGTTGCAATGTAGAGCTTAAAACAAATGTAGGCACCACTTTCTGACGAGACACCGTTTATAAAGGGATCACTTTGTGAGTAATCATTTAATTAATGACAAAAGAAATTATTTGCTAATTCTTTATAGACCAGCTATTAGCGTTAATAAGACAAGTGTTAGGGTTGCAGGGTTGTGAAAACTCTCATTGGCTGGTTAGAACACATCATTCTAGAAAAGGCCTCCAAACGTAATGGATCAAAAATCTCTTTAATAACAATTTATCAACATTTATAACTGCAAACCTGATGGATTATTTTAAAGTGAGAAACCCATGAGCGTTTATTATTGGATTACCAACAGTTAGATCTACATTAGTACCAAATAGAAAGGATAAACACCTGACAAATGTTGTTGTTTTTTTCAACTTGGTAACCCAAAATGTGTTCTTTTAATGGCTAAGAATGATCTATAATGATTTATTAACCATTAATAATGTATGCAATGTATAAGCATTTTATAAAGGGTGCCTTTTTAGAAAGTGGATGACTTATTAAAAACATTTAATACTACATACATAAGAAAACTAAGAGGTGATTGGTTGATTAAATTAACACAAAAGGAAAAACCCTATACCTTATGTGTATTGTGTGATATATTTTATACATTGTATATTCACCCATTCTGACATCGATGCGTTCACATGCCATGGTTCCTTGTCTGAACTTTCTAAGCAACGTGGATGGGATGTGTATTAGAGCCAAAAGATTTAATATCACCAAATCAGCACATTGTTATTCATTAGTGGACCAACTGCAGAGTCAATACACATTTAATCACAGACTGAAGGCAATTAAAACAGGAGGGGGGCCAGTAGTGCTATGTTAATTAAAGTGCCAGGCTCCCATGGGAAGCTCTGAGTCTAAATATCACTACAATCAGGCCCGTGCCATAATCCATGATGAGCTATTGCCATTCACACTGGGCCGTCGGGCTGTCAGATCCATGTCGGCGTGGACGAGAGGGCAAACCTGTCCTGGTGATTAAAAAGTTGTGTATCAGTAACGGTCTTTCTAATCCTAACTGACTCAAGGCATCCTCTCCATGAGGGCTGAATTTATGATCGACTGTTCTCTCGCATTAATATTATGAAGCTGTGGTATTGTAGCGAGCTTTAATATAAATCTTCCTTCCTTCCATCTCTGACAGGCCTCTTGAGAAAACAGGCACACACACATCTCAGCTCTACATCTGAGAGAGGCTTTTGCTCCATTTCCTTTTTCCATCAGTCACTCAGTCAGTCAGCGAGTGAGGGTCATATCTGCTGCTGTCTTATCTGTATTCCAGGCTGATGGGGAAATTCAAGTTTGGGATTACCTCTGACTGCTGACCCGAACCCATCTCAGACACATGGCCAGCCCTGCGCTTTCATTATCCTCATGCTTCCAAGCACCGTGCAACAAAATCTCACACTCTCTTGAGCAGGAATGTCTAAGAAATCCCTACATGTTTTGTATGCATGAGGGTAGAAATTAAAAGCTGATAGTGGAGAATGTATATCTGGCCTGCATTAGAGGAGAGCCTGTATCTTCTCCCTTCTACCAGACAGTTGTCTCCTTCCTGTATGGACTGAGGGCCCATCCATATGCAGATGGCTAATTTGTAGTGTTTACAGAGGAGCAAAGAGGGGGCCGACAACTCATGAAGAGGGCTGAAAAGAGGCTGCCTACGTGTCACCCCAGGAGCCTGGTGGTAAAGCCTGCTCTACCAGAGCAACAACATAAGTGTTCAATCTGTGTTTGCTTACCCGTGGTCACCGATGGCTGAGTCCTGGCCTGGGGCCCGTAAATTGTGCCTTTTTTACAGGCGCTGACAGCTAACAGGCTATTGGGAACAGGAGCCCAATGACACAGCCACTCAACAGATTAGCACCTCATCAGCCTCCTGCAGCTTCGAACAAATACGCTCCCGGCCTCCTTTAAGACACAATAGGGGCGCCACTGCTAAACAGCCCCCCGTCAAGAGAGCCCCCACCCTCCTCCAGCCACAAAACTTCCTGGTCTGGTCTTTCTCCGGGCCACAGCTGCATCAAGGGGTCCTTCCCCAGTCCCCGAGCCCACCCCGACCCCAATTGGCAAGATGTGTGTATTTCAGGTGAGCAAATATTGCCACTTGCCTGAGAGTTCAATGGCCAGCCCTTTCAGGAGGGGGGGTTGCGTATTGCGCCTGGGGTACATGTGGCCTCACACAGCAACCGGGTCCAAAGGATGGGTCAGGGGAATTCTCCAGGCACAGCTGGAGTCAACAAATCAAACATACCTATATAGCTCATCTGCATTTTCCCAGACTAGGAAACCATTTCCAGCTTTCATTTCCTCTCTCCATGGCTTTTTTTTTTTTTTTACAACAAAGGAACGTCTTGATGTCCCTACCAGCCGCCACACACACACACACACACACACACACACACACACACACACACAGAGCTTTTTTCTTCTTCTTGCAATACACAGTCTAAAACTCTGACTTAGAGACGTGTCCTATCTGGCATAATTACCTTCACTATCTTTTCATCAGCGTACCCTGAAATTCCCGGCAAATGGACACATAACTTCCAAGATTCAGGCCATTATGTAATAGGTAAACACGCAGGGGAATTGAAAGTTGATCTTGTCAACCACGTGGCATGTTTTTGGACACCTTTGTCTCCAATACACACACGCTTAAGATATAAATGCCCTCTGTGGCCGCATTCATTTGCCTCCCGATACGAAAAAATATATCGCATGCTGTGAGATTGTATTAGAGATTGGAGATAGAGTGTTTCTTGGGACTTGTGCCCTTCCTCAAGGACACAGGAAGCAAAAATAAAATAGTCTAGATACTGTGTGAATAATAGTCCGTTATAGGCGGAGGGCACTGGACTGATAGTATGGGAGCAGAGCCTAAGTCTATACAAGCTGTAAGTGTGTTGTTTTACTTTAATACTGGACCCTTACTGTATCTGGAGAAACAACAGTTTAATAATTATACAATTAGTTTTTTTAATTCAAGTCCCTATTTACTGACAATGTAATTTAATAGCATGCTGTATATAAGGGAACACTAAAGGTAAATCGGGTAAACATTTTAACTAATAGATATCACCATGAAACTTCCCCATTTGATTACAATTCTTTTTTTTATTACAAGTTTTTGGTAATGTTATGTTTAAATATGGAAATTTGAGGCACTATCTTCAAAAATATGGGCTAAATTGCATCCATATTCGGAACAAATATCTGAACATTCGAAATAGTCAAAGGTTTTTACAGAGGAACTTTTGGATATCACTCCTTAAACTGAAAATATTGCCATCAAAAAAATCAAATGTTGCCATGTTTTTATTAATAAAATGTGATAGAAATCAGGCTCTGAATGAGAATCCCTCTGTAAAAACCTTCAGAATATAGATTTTGCAAGATATTTTAACTAACAGATATCACCATGAAACTTCCCCTGTTGATAAATTAGATTTTTATTTTTAACTACAGGTTTTATGAAATGTTATGTTTAAATATGCAAATGAAGCATTATCTAATGCTATTTTTTTTTGGTGAATTTAGAAGAAATCTACACATGTAAATAGACAGAGTTAGTCAAACAAACACCTTAATGTGGATTTTGGAGGTTTTCTTTCCACTAGTCTGAAGGAGACATGCTATGGAAGCAAAAAAAAAAGCCCAAACTCTCAAAAATGAGCAGTGCATGGAAAAACAATGTTTTTGCCTGTAGTGTCTCGCCTTAAGTCATCAAAAGAATCACTATATTTACTGGTCATGACTGATAAACAGCCTTGTGAGGATTAAAGGCCAGCAGCTGAATGTCACACCATCAAGTTCCTCCCGGCTAAAGAGTACAGGGCCAGCTTAGGTAAAGGCTACAGGCCCGTGGCTGCAGCCAGCTGTGTATTGGGTCGGAAGATGATGTGCCGAGGACCACCTTTATCCCCCCTGGAAGTCAAACAGAAGTGCGGGTAGCTGTGTCCTGGGAGGCCTTCTCTGCCATCACAGTGATATGGAACTGGCCCAGAAAGCAAACAAGATCTCTCCCCATCTTCCCCCCTCCCTCCACCCCCTACCCCACAAGCTCAGACCAACCTTGTCTGGGTGATGGGTTTTTCTGTTGTTCTGTTTGTTTGCTTGTTTGGTCTGGAGCCCATGGATACCCAGCATGGAGTATAGAGAGGAGGAGAGGAGGAGAGGAGGAATGGAGGACGTAGAGGAGAGGTAGAAGGAGGTGTGTGTGAGTGGGGGGGGGCGAGGATGCGAGACACACAGACCTCCCTTTGAGGTGACGAGAGACCTGCCGAGAAGCTACCAGGTAAAGCTGCTCTACAAATATACACAGACCCCAGGATCAGGGCAACAAGGACATAGCACTGTCTCTGATCCTTCAACACGTTATTTCTTGAGCCACGCAAATGACACGAGGACCGTGGTTCACTCTAAAGGACATTTCTTTGGCCGTATCCACTTAAAACACTTGCGTTTTTGCTATTTGCACAGGTCATTTCTGAATGTTGTAGACGCATCTTTATGGAAAAAACGCTTCACCGCACACACTGCGTCAGAGATTTTCCTAAAAGACTGTGACTATTCCGTTACAATTCCACTGGATTAACCTACAGAGAGTGACACCTTCTGGCAGCAGAGAGGAATGCTTTTTCAGGACAGTGCTACTGTACATGCGTTGTCTCCATGTGGCATTGTATGAATATATACATTTATGCAACATACATGGAGCCCTATTTCAATAATTTGCTTATTTTCTGATCATATTAAATATTTGCATTAACAATGCATTTCCCCTATTGCAGAGCCTGAATGTTTTCCTTGTCATAATATTCACAACATTTCAAAGATCCCCTAAAGACATGTTTTCAGAACTATACAAAATACTGTAATTGGAAAAGGAACTTGGACTTTAACTTGTACTGTAATAGAGTGCACACTGTGGCATTGCTACTTTTACTTAAGTAGAAGATCTGAGTACTTCTTCCACCACTGTATATTATTGAGGTCATTGTTAAAGGTGGTGTTGTACTCCACTACACTACATTGAGAGGTGTTCCTAATTTCTTTCCAGTTACATACATGAGGGCGGCCGAATATTAGAAACATTTCTAAATATAATGCAGTCCAGTACAAAACATCACTAACACTATATACTAGTCTAGGATTTAAAAGGTGCATTCATTCCACATTTAAATCCCTTGCTTTACAGGTCACACTCAAATCTGGCCCTCCTAAAAAAGTAATTGAATTGGCCTGCATTAGACTGCACCGCTGTACCCAATAAAGTGGACACTGTGTATATTTACATAGCATGACACTCTTTTTGAATCAATGTTTTAAGAAAGACATGTATTACTGAACATTTTACACCTCGGTCCAGCCAGAGGAGGGAGACATTGCTCTTTCCGCAGCAGTTTTGCTCTAATCTCCTTTCTTCTAAATCCCTGTAGCTACACCTCTTTCCACCATGAATCCTTAAATGTGACTAACAAAAGCTACAGTAAAATATGTGGTATGTAACAGGGGAGGTAGTTTGGCTTTTCTTTGTTCCCCGCGCAATGTGTGAGGACCAACTCAGTGAACCCTAACAGAGCTGTTGTACTCTATAAATGTGTCCCCCACCGAGGTTAATGGGGTCATATGGCCTGCAAAGACGCTCCACATCTTGAAAACATTCAGACCAACAGATGCAGGAGAGCAGTACTGAGTATCATTCAGAGGGGAAAAAAAAAAGAGTATCTTCAACCTCTCATCAGTGGCTTTAAGATGATAGCGATGCAATAATTCTAGCCATGACTGCTAGCAGTGGTCAGCCAGTATCTACATCTAGAGTGAAGATTGGCAGAGGAATCAAGGAAAAACACATCAAAGATTTTGGTAAATTAATGACAGATGTCTATTCTCTCTACTTTACCTTCAAACAATAGTCCCATTCTGAAGTACAGTCCGGGGAATAAGAAATCTTATTCATAACGGCTAGAGCGCACGTCTGATACTGGAAGGGATTCCATGATAGCGATTTCAAAGTGTTCCACAGACCCCCACTTCACCACCACCCTCTTTAACTATGTCATTACTCCCTTGTGGTGAGCGACTGGCTCGGCAAACTGCTCGGTGTGGTGCAACAATCACATCCAGCTGCTGAGAATGGGATCTGACATGTGAAACCACCACACACACGCTCACACACACGCACGCACACACACGCACGCTCAGACACACACACACACACACACACACACACACACATCGTGATGCAACATACACACAAGTACAAGTCGGGGCTGCTTATGGATTCATGTACGCTAAGGATACTGAGATACAGAATCTAGTGTTAAAGTCAGGACCGTGATCAGAAAGACATCGAAGAAAAACTTTTCTCGGTTGAGAAAGTTGGGTTTTTATTCCATTGGTATGTACTGAAATATACAAAACACTGACACCTGCCAATCCAGCGGCAACAAAGACAGGAAGAGGACAACAGGAAAAGAGCAACTTACTCCCAAAACACACCAACAGAGCAAACTACACAACTGTAGTACAACAAACTCCCATGTGAACCAAATTGTAAGTTAGTTTCTACTATGTCTACTGTCCAGACAAGGCTGTTGAATAGTCCAGAGAACATAATAAACAAGGAAACGGACACCAACATTTTGTTCTACGTAAAAAACCTCAGTTGGCCGCCTAAACTCTGGTGATGCAACGCTTCAGAAACCTAAAAGAGCATCAAACACATATTCCAGAATCGGAGTGCTTACAAAAGTCACATTCAAGAATACTGCGAGAGTACAGAAAAAAATACACAGAAACAGGATGCTCTAACATAGAGTCCATGCTGTTTTAGCCTCATGTTGAACAGGATACAAATGGCTCCATTATTGCATTTTACTGACAATTCAGTGACTCGAGAAATTCATGTAAATTTAGAAAAAGGTTTGGAAACATTGAAATGGATGAACATATTTGGTCAGGGTCTGTGGGTCACTGTCTCCAGGGGAAAGTTGATCAAACGTGCACACCGTTAGCTGCTAGCTTGCTGTTTAAATAAATTAAAGCTGCAAAGATTAGTGGATCTACAGAAAACTATTTCATTCTTATAATCAATTCAAGCAACTTTTCATGCAAAAATGTTTTCAGCTTCTGAAAAATGGAGACTTCCTGCTTGTCTCTGTTTTACGTCATATTAAACTGAATATCTTTGGGTTTTGGGCCAATAGAACAAGACATCACCTTGGCCTTTGAGAAGCTGGGATGTAAATTTTTCACTATTTTCTGACATTTTATTGACCAAACAATTTAATCTAGAAAATAATCTGCAGATTAATTGATAATAAAAAAAAGAATTGTTTTGCAACACTAGATGATATGGTGATGAAGCAGCTAATACTGCGTGAGTTGCATCAACCTTCTGCTAATTATATCTGGTTAAAACTTTGCACCTCGACTGGATTCTCGAACACCGTTTGCTCTCTGTAGCAGCGAATAGTGTTTCTATTCAATTGCTGTTCAATGGTAATATAGTGCAAAAACCTACCACAATTACAAAATACATTAAAACAAAAACAAAAAAAAAACATATATGTGATAGTTCCAGTTTTATGTCAAAGGACAGTCTCACAAACAGTTGGGAAATGAGAACAAAACGTTTCAAGCGTTTTAAATCCTCACACTGTAAATCCCTTGTGGAAAGTGCCCTTTACTCCTGGGGTAAGATCTCTCTCCGACCTCTTCTCTCACATAAAGAACAGTCATATTATTACTCAAAGTTATCCAAAATTGTGTGTACAATAACTAAACTATTAAGTTCACTTGGTTTTGGTTTGCGATTCTTCTTAACCACCAAACTTGAGCAAATCCATGGAATGTGTTTGATATCGTGCAAACAGAAGAACACTCTTCTCTCCCGACAGTTTCTTAATGCGTTTCTATGGCACGCAGCTCCGCCTGCGTACTGCTTGTAGCAGTGCATCATGCTACAAATTCTGGCGGGGTTTTTCCCGACTTCTAAAGCCTCCGGAGAGTGATTCTCCACCTGATGGGCTTCTCTCTGTTTCCACAACAAACAGTTCTGGAGAGAAAATACGCCGCTCCCAAAGCTTCATGAAAAAAGTCCCTGTGACAATCCTTGTCCTTTTTAATACATGTGGTGTGGTAGGTCCCCGGGGCCACTAGGGGTCTTCGTCCATATCGTCCAGGTTGGGAGCCATGATGAAGTGTTTGGGGTAAAGGAGACTTTGCTCGTCCGCGTACTCCTCCCAGCGTGCGTCGTCGCTCTCGTGGGTGATGTAGCGCTCGCCTCGCCGCGTCTCAAACTCCCTGAGGTCTAGCCATGTCTGATAGTCCTGAGGCAAAGAGACAGGGGCTTTTAAATGTGCTCAGTACATTATCCTGCTTAGTGAGGAGTTGTTCGTGACATAAAGTGATGGAATCCATTTGAACTCTTGGCTTTTATTTTCAGTTTTCACTCCCTGTATTTAAAGGCTTTCAGCAGAGTCACTGTGTCTTACACTACGTGTCTGTCATACGTTGTTATTTTCAAGTTGGCAACTCAGAAATGCCCTCAATTTGCATGCGAGTTGTACTAGTTATGTTCTAAGGCAGTTTTTATGAGAGAAAAAAAAAAATACTTTTATGCAATTTAAAAGGGTTTTTAGTGTTTATGTCCACAGGCTTTCATCTGTACAACATCTGTCTAAGAATGGATAGTGTGTCAGTGTGTCAGGGATGTAAGAGGGTAACTTCAAAAAATGTAGTGTTAGTACAAATCACAAATAACTGATTTTTTTTGTATCTCCCATTATTATTTTTCTTTTTTCTACTTGGGATAATCATAAATCCTGAATCCCAGTTCCCATGATTCTGAGGGGGTTGGAAGTATAATGTTGCCATGGAGTCATTGAATATAATTCTTGTTAGTGTGTTTTTTAATGCTCACATTTGTTTATGTTTTGGCAAATTTGCAGCGTGAAAAGTCATGCAGAATTAACTATTAGCACTGTGGCCCAGTGTGTATTTAAAGATGTGCCTCTGTGTTATAATCTTGCCGTTTGAAATGTCACTTGGTGGTAATTAAATATATTTTCATGGGAGAATTATCTAGTGTGCAGACTCTATTTTAGTTGTGCTTGAACTGTAGCCATTGATGTACAGACAGCTGTCGGTGCATTACTGTTGCTACTGAAGAAAACGTCCAAATGTGACGATTATGAGGCAATATCCTTGGAAAGAAACAGCTTGTGTCTCATGTCTGGTTGTTCATAATTGACAGAGAATAATTAGTTTACTTTGGGTTAAAGTGTAAAAAATATGTCACCTGTAACCAGGGATGGCTGAGACACTTGTCCACGCTGTACCTCTTCCTCATCTTGACTTGGAGAAGATTGTTGATCAGATCTGTGGCTGTGAGGGAAATTGAAAATGTACTGAATCAACAAACTGAACTTAAAAGATATATCATCCCATACCAACAGCACACTTAGGGATGTGAGTTTCAAAAGGGCCGAGACTCTTTTAGCCGTTCACAACAAAAGATAAAGATCAGCACGACTTTACTTCAGTTGGCTTACTGAACATTAGCATCAACACCTTTATTGTTTGCTTCACCTTGCCATATATTTCACAGTGTGTGTGGGAGGAGCAGCAGTGTGGGCAGCTGGGGAGGTTTGAGAGTGACTCACCTCGACCGCAGACAAAGAAAAGTGAGAGCACAGTTCACACAATCCAGACGTGTAGGTGGGGAGGACAGCTCTGAGGCTAACTGTCTGAGTATCAGTTTGACACTAAGCTACAGGTGCCAACAGGCCGCCAAGGCTTTAGTGAAGGAGGTACTAAATAACCGCCAGATTAGATCGAGCAACAAAAAACAAACAGACAAATAGTTTCACGTCTTCTTACCCTCTGCAGAGATGTCCTTCCACGGCGTTGGGGGGTACATGAAGGCAGCATTCTGGATCTGGTCGTTAATGTCCTCGTCCTCATTAAAAGGGAATGTCCCGCTCAAGCTGACGTACACAATGACTCCCACTGACCACATGTCTAGGGAACGGTTGTAGCCTTTACTGCGTAGCACCTCCGGAGCCAGGTAAGCCGGAGTGCCCACTACAGAGCGCCGGAACGACTTCTCGCCAATGATACGGGCAAAGCCAAAGTCACACAGCTTTACCTGTGAGACGACAGTAAAACACGGTCAGTGTATGAGCTGCAACTAACAATTATTTTCAATATCGATGAATCTGCCTGTTATTTTCCAATCCATTAATCCTTTGTACTATAAAATGTCCATCTCAGTTGTTCAAAGTTCAAGATGATGTCTTTCAATGTTTTGTCCAAAAACCCAAAGTTACTCACTTTATTATGGTATTGAGCAGAGAACAGCAGGAAATTCTCCATATTTAAAAGGCTGGAAACATTACTTTCTGCCCTTTACAGCATGAAAAATCCCTTTGACGATTAATCGATTATGAAAATAGTTGCAGATTATGTTTCTGTCAATGGATTACTTAAAGAATCGCTGCAGCTCTACATACATACATGCACAAATATCTATCTAGTACCTGAGGAAAAGGCTCTGCGGAGGCTAGTAGTACATTCTCAGGCTTCAAGTCACAGTGAACAATGTTTTTGAAGTGCAGATGTCTCAAGGCCACCAGGATCTGTAGCAAGCAAAAGTTGAGAAAAGACAGATTTAGTTCAAAAGAAATCCATGATGACAATAATATAAACTCCAGCGTCTAAATGTTTTAATGCATGGAGTGTGCGGTATAAACAAGGTAATGTTTGTACAATCTATGATGCTGCCATATGGAAAAATAACAGCAGTATAAGCATACAAATGCCATTGAACACTTCCATCCTGACCAGTACCTTCATAATAAAGACACATGATCTCATCTCATCAAACCATCTATATTCACGAGGCCTGGCAGGAGCTAGCGCTGCACGCATGTCTGCCTATGGCCCTGTACCAAAAACCGCAGTGCGCCTGGCTCCCCGATCCTGACCCTGACTTTGACAGAAGTCCTCCCCGGCCACATCAGAGCCAGGCCCGCCGCAGCTAATGGGGCCGTCGTTAATGGCCCCGCTCCTGTTTGTGACCCGTGATCCGCGGAGGCCTGCTGCTTTTCTAATCAGGCCACAAAGCCACCGGCTGCCTGCAGGCTGTAATCCACGGTCTGGGGAGGAGGCCGTGATTCCATGCAGACCAATCCCGTAAACAAGTCCCCCCCCCCCAATCAGCTCACCACTAAAATAAACAGGCCCTGGAGCTGTAGCACAGGCTCAGTGGGCTAACACACCCCAAATAACAGAGGGGGAGGGCAGGGAGAGAGGCAAAGAAAGATATGATACAAAATGAGACACAAAGAATTGCATTTAAATAGCATAAAGCGTGGAAAGGCGATGACACACGCTGTATATCTAATGGATTATCAGTTTAGTTGTGATCAGCTGCTTTTAGGCTACGGAGCGTTCCAGTTTCAGTCAGCATGTGAGAACCGGAATCTAAATCTTGAAGTTTTGAGGGGGGAAAATAAGACAACAAGAGACGGAGAAAAGGGACGAGAAGTGCGTTTCTGCACTGCAACACGGACCTGAGTGACGAGGAACTTTGTGACTCGTTCAGGCAGTTTGCTCTTCTCGCTGGACAGAATCATCTCCAGCATGTCCCCGTGCAGCTTCTCCATGACGACGAACACCCGCTCCGGCGTCTCGAACATACACTCCAAGTTGACGATGCCCGGGTGATGCAGATTCTGAGGAAAAACAACAAAAGACATAGAGTCAACACTGATTGTGGCATAGTTTGGATAAAAAACAAAGACAGTACATGCTAGACTTTGATTTCATTGTGTTATCATTGACGCATTCTGGTCATCACCTGTAATATGGCCACCTCATTCCTTAGCTGGCTCTCCTGCTTGGTAGGAAATCTCATCTTGTCAATAACCTTGATGGCCACATCTCTGCCGCTCTTTCTGTGTTTGCCTAAAATATCATGGGAATTAAATAGCTTTAAAAAAACCTACAAATGTAATACAATTCACAGCAGAGCTTAATTATATCAAATGTAAGTGGTACCATATCAAAAGCGAAACATACCTCCATACACGATGCCAAACTGGCCGGATCCCAGCACCTCATCAGAGAATATTTGGTACACTGAAGCAATATCCTATACAGAGATCATTTGCATTGTTAATGTTGTGTTTTTCTTTCATGCTGACATTGGCAATCGGTAAAGCCCTATTAAAAGCCCGAAAAAGAAATGTTGCTCTTTCAAAAATGTTTTCTGGTATTGCCAAACGCTTAACTTTCACTCAATGCAGAAGTGGAACTGAGATGAAAATCCCTTTACTAAAAATATGGGTCCGCAGTTTCCCCATTTGTGCAGCATAAAAGCTTCCACTGGACGTTTCGGTAAAGAAACGATTTCTGATTCAGATACTTTAATAGCACATGAAGGATGTGCGGGGAAATTGTGCAACAGCGTCTCACAGAAAAAAGAAGAGCCACTCACCACATTCTCCTGGATCTGGCAGTTGGATACAGATATGCTGATGGACAGCTCTTCTGGAGAGGAAAACACATGATATTTCCAGATTCAACAACTCCAAAAACGCCACTTCACCAAAGCATAAGCATGAATCTTTGATTGTAGTCGGAGACGCATTGCTCAAATACTAGCATTTATTTTTTCACAACTTTTAAGCTCATCGCAGCTGCATGCAATAAGTCACAGCCCAGCATAATGAAGCATTTTATGACACAATAAATTGGCTATAAAATTTATCTGGGAAGCTATGTGTGACTGGATGGTGCAAGTATGCAATGCATTTCTTAACTTGGAATTCTGCATACCATCCAATGAATACAAGAGCAAGTAGAAAATGTGGTGTTGTGAGCATTTCACTAAAGCTACACGCGAAAATGTAATTTCAATCCATGACACTAAGTTACACCAATATTTGCAGATTAAATATATTATTTGCCAGTTCATCTACAAACAATGAATTCCTATGGACTGTTTTAAACAGCTCATTGGACATACATATAACAACAAGTGACTACTGTGAGTGAGGCTCAATTTCTGATGTCATGTCAGTTCCTTTGTCACTAATGTCATCTCCAAACAGTGACTTGCCTCACAGCCTCACTTCCTTTAGCCTATGTGTGGACACTCAAAGGGTTTCCCCACTTATCGAAAGCTAGGGCTGGCTATCTAAGTGTTTGTTTTTTTGACGACTTAAGCTGACATGGTTCAAAGAGGGCCCTTCTTTCTGTTTGAGCAAACCTCAAACTTTTCAACACACATAATCAAAGAAAGGAAGACCTTTCTTTGTTGTGGCCATAGAAGTTACCTAGTTTGTCTAGTGTTGAGTCAGGAAAACCCCTGTAACAGGACCAGTCATCACTGACGGGGGAAACTCTTGTTTGACACAAGGAGCATAGTCACAAACAGACAACATCCCTCCCTGGTGTATTTTACAAAGTGTAAAAGCTCACAGATAAAGGTTGTTCCTGTTTATTGCGGGCCAAAAACAAACGCGTTTCAGCTACAAGCTGTCAAAACGCATTCATTTCTTTTGCCCACAATAAACAAGAAACCTATCATCTGTGAGTGTCAGTCAGTTATTTAAGATTTGGAGCTGTGCGCGCATCATCACTTTTGTATTTTGTAATCTCTCTTAATTTCAGAATTGATATGAGTTTTGAGAGCCAACATTTTAGGTGTGGATCTTAATCATCCAATAAAGGACTATATTAAGAGAAAACGTTTAATGAAAAATCATTAAAAACTTTTTATATTTAGTTTTTTTCACTTGAATGCTTGGCACCTATAATCACCATTTGGCACATGAAATTCCAGTGCATTATTTATTCAGAGGAAAAAAACATGCAGTATGCTGGTTTATTTAAACTTGTTTTCCCATTTCTTCCACAAAAAACAATGTTTTTAGCCCAAGAGAGCCGGTTATCCTCTACTCACTATGATCTTTGCCCTGTCCCACAGCGCTGGCCACACTGGGCTGAGGGGTGACGGGCATCAGGGCCTGTCTGATAGCTTTCTCCCAGCCCTGAGCCACGTCCATGCCGACTCCTGAGGCGGTCAGAGTGGGGCTGTGGTAGTGACTGCAGTTGTTCTCTCCTACATAGTAGACCATAGTGGCTGTGATGATCTCAAAGCAGTGTGGGTTGCTGCCCTGGGCCAGATTACTGTAGTCTCTGGACTGTTCCACCTGGAGGATCTCCGACAGAGGGATTTCCTGTGGGGGGGGGGTGGACACAGATTACAACTTGTAACAAAAAACTAACAAAATACAAAATGATATTATATTCTGCATTTCTCAATTAAATAAGATCCAGAACATGTTGGTCAAATAATAATAATATTTTCTTTCTTTCTCTATTCCACTGAGTGTTGTCTGCACAATCAACCAATACACCTGAGGCATAAACTATTTATTGGTGTAAAAAAACAACACTTCTCAACAAAACAAAACAGTGTAAAAGAGGCCAACAGCAGGTGCCCAACCACATTTCTACATAAGTACCAACATGTAATATATATACATACGCACGTATATATATATATATATATATATATATACAGTATATACAAAAATAATATTACAGAAATAGCTAATTAGATAGCTATTTAATTAGTTAATTAGATACATATATTTCATTGTTAAATGTATGAAAAACAAACAAAAAATGTGATCTTTAGCAAAATTATTACAAATGTGCTCTTTTACCAGGTCGACAAGTTTCCTTCACACTTTAAAAAAACATTTAGTAACTCATTTTGTAAAAGTAGACACCTTTTTTAAGGGGATTATCTCATTAAAAAAAATATAAACACAGAAAAACAAGAAACATTAAAGCAGACACATGCAAGATGATGTAATGCACCATCTTAACAAGACATGACATGAAAGAAACAATAATACAGGAAGTAACACTCACACATTCAAAAGTCTCCACACAGTGTTGATTAAATAGTCCCAGCTCTAACTCTCTTCTTTACTCTCCTCTCTCTTATGAGCATATACAGAAAGGACGCTTGGAACACACTTTAAAAGTTCCCCCCTTCCCTTTAAAACTCACTGTCAAATCAAAGAAAAGAGGGAGGGTCAAAAAAAAAAAAAAACACAGGAGAAGTTCCAGCCAATGGGGGGCTCATAGAGGCACACGCTGTCCCCTCCGCGTGGCTCACCACAGAGTATCGGATGAAGTGCTTGTGGTTAGCGGGGCCGGGTCACGTGAGCGGGGCCTGCAGCGGCTCAAGTGCTCTGGTTCCCTGATTACAAGGCAGGGCCAGCCAGAGGCCCCATCTGAGCACGAGCCGCTGGCGCTACCGCTAGCCACGGAGACGAAAGACACAGCAACTACCGTTCCTCTGAGAGTAGCGTGTGTGTGTGTGGGTGTAACGCTTGAGTGTGACAGGACTCAATCTGGCAGAGACAGAGAGAAGCCCCCTCACCCCATAAAAGGTTCTTCAGAGAAAGCCACAAGTACAGGGGTCTCATCTTCAAACGAGGAGCCGTTATGGCTTCCAAATGGGGAAAATGGCTGCCATGCCTGGCAAGCAAGCCACCACGCAACCACCACTAATCAGATTGGAGGTATAAAGGAAAAAAGGAGAGGGGAGGACAGTGGCCACACACTGATGAGCAGCAGGCTACAAACTTCAGAGAAGTGAGAGGAAAATGCCCAGGACAGACAGTTTCCCGGATACACGCTGAGCATATGGAGAATCTGTGGTTTCGGAGAAGAAACCCCCTGAAAGAACCTTTTTTCGACATCATCTCACGTTATCTATCATTTGATAAAGCTCTGCCATTCTGAAGCGGCAGGCATGGAACAAAGACCAAACTTTGAAGCATGAAAAGAAGGCATTTACAGCTAGCCTTCAATTAGCCTCCTGAAGGCCTTAAACGTAGCCGAGTGCCAAGTTGATAATAAAGAACCACATAAAGCTGCCAGTGAACACACCCTGAGGAGTCGGTCCCAGCTGAGGTTTCCTCTCCAAGGCTTTAGTGGCAGCCGTGTGACAGAATAATTGGAAGAGAATTACGTTTTGGTTTTTTTCAGGCTTGTTTTACAACCAGCACAAGAGGGAGATAGTAAGAAAGATGAAGACAGACACAGCTGCGTATGAAAAACACCTGTTTGACACACACTCGAAAGTGAACTCTCGCACTGGAAACTCTGCTGCGTCCTCCACTCCATCCCACAGTCTGACCACAGCTCGAGGAGGTGTCAAAGTCTCAAAACACACAAAGGCGACATGAACAATAAAAATGATTACATCCCCCACCCTTCACACACACACGCACACACACACACACACATACACATACACATACACATACACACACACACACACACACACACACCAACACACATGTGGAAGTCTTTACCTTGCAGGCTGTAGTTCCCTCCCTCAGTCCTCAGTGTGTAATTACTGTGCTATTAAGCCCCTGCGGCAGTGTAATGACTGACTACGGTGCTGGCACTGAGCGGGGAAGTGTCACACAATGTCCACAACGGGTTTTACATCACAAAATTACAGTGTTTCACTCGCAGCCACCGCTTGATTAAAAAAAAAGACTCAAACTTCAATGTAAAACTCATTGTTCTAGAATAATCGTGGATCAGAATTCGCTCGTCATTTTTTTTTACTTGGGGATCCCCCATAGTTAAATGTTGACACTCTTCAAAACCCCTTCAAATGTCCCCACTGATCTGGTACACTACAGCTCAAGACAGCGGCTGTTAGTGACCTGATCGTTTCGCTTCAGACAGGGAAGCGACCGGGCTGCAGGGTGGAAAACCACAGAGGAAATTTCATCAGGCCGAACTGACCTCAGGGTAGTTTACAGTGGCAACACGGCAGCCCTCAAGCTGAGTCACACAACGGCCACTGGTTAGATTGTTGATTACATACCTCACATGAGTGTGACAGAAAATATTCAAACTCGGATATGAAAATGGATCACTTTAACAACACCATGTTTGAATCATAACAAAGTATTGTAATGGAGCTATGATGGGGACTTTATAGATAGTATTCGTTGAATCCGTTTGCATTTAGCTGCTCCATTTTTTTGACAGCTTAATAAATGCTTATGTGAGTGTGCTGTGGAGGACGATTTTCCAAGAACATGGCAGAAATGATAGTTTTATGCTTACTTTGTAGAACTTGGCTCCGGTGTCGTTCTGGAAGAGACTCAGACTCTTGCTGTCCAGCCTCCAGTAATGTCTCTTCCGCTGTTCAAGGGGGGAAAACGAACACAAATTGAGTTCAAACGACAAAACACACATCACCTACCGATATTACAGTACTTTTAAAATTTTGTTTCATGAGGAAAATACCTTCTGTGCTGAATTCAACACATGTGAACAGCTTTGGAGAAGGAGTTTTCCCCAGCATACAGGCTAAGCACAGCCCATTTCAGACTGGGCTCCTTTGTTGGGCTTTTGGGGGTTATCAGTCTTACCAGGTTGTCCCTGCTCGTATAATGAACCATCCAGCTCTCCTTCACCACAGTGGAGCTCCGCCTCTTGGTGTGTTTGATGGACTGGACCACCCGCATCAGAGGGATGTTGCTGCTAGTGGAGGGGCTAGACACACACGCACAAAAGAAAATTAAGATTTCATGAATCAATATGTCCATTACTTGTACTCTTTTTTGCTGAATATACTTAAACAGTAACGGGTTACATTTCAATTGACCTGTAGCCAGCTCATGAAACCTTTTTATATTTGCTTTTCTAACCACCCAGTGTCTGGTAGGTATTTTCCTGACAGAAATCCTGCACAGGAAGTGATGCATTTTATGTTTGCAGCAGTGGTAACACTACTGGAAACATAAAACGCACGCTACCGGTGTAGAATAAACATAGGAATTGGGCATTTAGACCTGGCGGTTTAAAACATCACGGCAAAGTCCCCGGTTTGAATCAGGCTGGTGACCTTTGTTGCATGTACTCCCCTTCTCTCCCTCGTTTCCTGTCAATCTTTACTGAGCTGTTCAATAAAGGCAAAATGCCAATACATATATATATATATATATATATATATATATATATATATATATGACCTGAGGCTCTAGCTAGCTGCATAGCCGCAGCCGTGAGCCTCTGGCTACGGTTAGCAGAAGACTAAACTATTAGCAACATTTTCTCTCCATCTCTGAAACGCTTCGCGTTAAGCGTTGACACTTTTTTTGCCTTTATTGTCAGACTCTTTTAGACGCACTTTTTTGATAAGTCCGTCTTCTTTTTTTGGGTGGCTTTGCAGTGTAGGCCGTCGTTGCCAATGCTGGGATAGCAGTTTTTTGTGCAGTATATTACGCCGTTCAATCAGGCTTTCACCATCTGAGGTACACATGCGTCTGCATTTGTAGAACAGCCAATGGGAATGCCCTCCCTCTGAAATGACCTGTGATTGGCTAAAGTATCTCGTCATGGGCTAGTTTTTCTAAAACCTGAAAACAGAGCCATGAGGAGTTGCAAAAGTTAGGTTTTCTCTCCGACCACTTGAATTACAATATGCTGAAGGGTTATTATGGATTTTTTTGCCCAATGACGGCCAAAAAAAACTGCCTACCCCAGCTTTAAATCAACATCTTCATACCTAATAGTCTTGATGGGCTCTTCGTCCTTCTCTCTATCCAATAAGGGAGAATCCATGTCGAAAATCCTCTCATCTGGGGTGGAGGGTTCCTCTGGGTCGTCCAGTCCTCTGCCCCCGTCCATATCACCACTGTCCACCTCCATAGTATCCATGGTGGTGTCAGAGTCTGGGCCAGGGCTGGCTGGCTCTACACATTAAATATGCAAATATTTGAAATTGCAAATATCGGAGATATACCACAGTGACTGTGAGCTTGGATGTGGAACTTACCTCCATTGAAGTCCACTTCCCCCAAACAGTCTCTAGGTACCTTTGAAGCACATCGCTTATGGCAGTTGAATCTGCAATCTGGCAGATGTAATACAAAAAAATTACTTAAACACATGATAGTCACGGTAAAGCATCACCAAAATGTTCTAAAACAGAACCACAATGTCTTTGAAACTCTTCATTTGTATATACCTTTACACTGCATGCCCTGGCGAAAGAGACCCTTGAGCAGACGCTTGCAGTACTGGCAGATAGTGGGACGAGTGTAGGTGTGAATGGCGAACGTGTGCGGCACTTTAACCCGTCCCAACACCATCTTCTCCATCCAGATAGGCCTGCCGCTCCAGGACAGGATCCGCTTCCCTGCCTCCTGATGGGCCCTCTGCTGCGGGGGTTGGAAGGATAGGGAAAAAAAGAGAAGACGGAGGGACGTTGGGAAGAATTAAAAACCATATGCAGGAAGGAAGTGAAGGGAAAACCGAGGAAGAACAGCCTCAAAGGGAGTATTTGAGTGACAGGGAAAGAAGAGTGAATAATGACATGGCAGTAGAAGAAGAGAAAGAAATTAGTGGATAAGGGAAAAACAAATCTGTCATATCGAGTTAGCATGACTTAGCATAGTTAACACGATCCCAGTGGTTGAAAAACGGTTATTAGATTTGTCATGTTTTACCACATATGAGCATTTAGTTCGGATTGACTAAATCTGGAAGCTCCTGACGCAAATGGGAAGGAAGCTTTCTTCATTTTCATAAATGAGTAGATACATAAACTTGGACTTTTAATGTCATTAGCGTAATTACATTTCCTGATGACCTTTCGTGGGGACACAGACATGAGGGGAATATTGTGGTGCAGGTTTAAGCGGAAAATATCTCATAGGACCTCGCTGAGGATCACTCCACAGAGCTCTGTGAAACTCAATTAAATGTTCTGCGCCAGTGGTATTCTCCCAAAGGAGATTGACCCGTGGAAAAGAGACACATTTGATAAATTTAGACACGTTTAACAGTTGAGAAAAAGCTTGTGAGCAGCATGCGGATTGACTGCATCACATTCTTGGCCAAGTCGCCTGGCTCCCAGTCTGATTTATGGATGATGTCTAAACTCCAGGCAGCTCATCTTATGTACATCTTTCCCCTTTCATTCAGAGAATAAGCAGATAACTGATTCCAACGTTTTACAGTCCTCTTTGAAGGGTTTCTTCACTTCTAGCCAAGCAGATGCGATCAAGCAACCACCAATCAGAACTCACCTCATCCAGGACGACCACGGCATTCTCGGCAGGTGGCGGTCGGGGGACGGAGAGGGAGGGTCCAGGCAGGGAGACATTGGACAATCTCCTCTTCCTGACACCAGTACAGTTATTTGGGATCTTAAAGGCGCAGCGCTTGTGGTAGTTTAGCCCACATCCTTAAAACATTAAAACAAAAATGACATCAGTCACAAACACAAAGGTAGTGTAAATGTTACAGTACATCACCCTGTGACGTAAAAAAAAAAAAAAAAAAGAAAACATATTTTTATTCCACAAATCAGCCACACAGTGGCTCCACTGGTGAACAGGCTTAAAAATGGGAATTTATGACAGTGAGTGTTTTACTAGTAAATAAATCAACTACTGAAATGTAAGAGAGGGGACTTCAAAAGCAGCCTAATGACATAAAAATGAAAGAGTATAATAAATCAAATCTGATCCAACAAGGACTAAAAGACGAGCAGACATGCCATAATTCCACGGGGAAGAGAATGTCAAGCATGTCGCTGGCAACAGTGCCAAATCTTTCTTGTTTGCTTGTAAATCTCCCTGATACATTGTTGAGGTCAGAGATGTGGTGTGTTTGTGTGTGGATACAGTACGAAAAAGGCTGAGATATAGTGAGAAGTCTTGTTGTTGGTTAGCTCAAAGGCTCAGCAATAACAAAGCAGGGGGTTTGTAGTATTCATCAGATGCGCAAGCGTGTGTGTGTTTCTGTGTCTGTGTCTGTGTCTGTGTGTGTGTGTGTGTGTGTGTGTGTGTGTCTAACCTTCACATTTGAGCCCCTGCCGGACGAGACCCCATAGCATCTCCCCGCAGTAGTCGCAGAAGGTGGGGGCCTTGTAGGAGTGGACATAAAGGGCATGCGGTCGAATCTGGAAGTCTTCAACTGTGGCTTGAGCTAGAAACAACACACAAGGAAAAAAAGAATTATGAGAAAAGATCACAAAGGAATCAAAAGACAAGAAGAGAGCAGCCATTTATCACATGTATTTGGTGACAATTTCAGTTTTTTTTTTTGTTTGTTTTTTTTAATATAAAACCAATTTCGAAGACAATACACAATCTCACTATGTGTGTGTGTGTGTGTATGTAAATAAGAAAAAGTCATCTAATAGAACTGAGATTCTCTCTGCAAGTGCTCCGATACAAACAAATAAATGTCTGACTTCATGATAGTGCCATGTCTAAACCGCTGCAGTAGAGGGAGCCACATCTGCAAACACACTATTCCAATGCCATCACTCCATGTGTGAAAGTGATAGGACACACCCATGAGACACTAGAGAAATGATCCTGTTATAACAGTCCATCTTTGTGATTAGGAACATAATATTGAAACCAACGGAGCTGTGGATGCGTCTCTATGCCCGTTTCTCCCCGATTCCTCCTACATGTCTCCGCTGTTTTTAGTCAAACAGACACACTGAGCTCATTGTTGGAAGCAAGCGTCGGTTAATCACGGCTGTGACTCATCGAAGATGTGAAGATGAGTAAGATCTGGAGGTGACTGCTGCCAAAACTTGTGTGTGTTCGGAGCTTGCACTAGCAACGTGTTCCTCGCTGTTCCTGTGCAATCATTTGTGCAAACGCGGTGACCCACGAGGGTTAATATTTACACCTGGGTTAGGCAGCAAAACCTGTGCAGCGCGGCAATGGGGATGTCATAGTGTGTGTTCATTTCCTTTGAGGTGATTCAACCAAACACATTTGCTCTTAGACAACTGAGGACATCCTTAGCTGTTTTGACTGTGATGAGATGCAGACTTGAACAACAAATAAGGCATGTGGCCATGCTAAGAATCTGCTCCATATAAAGCAAATTGAGAACATTCTTCAAGCAAGAAATCAATTTAAGATTTGGAGCAATCTCGATGTCACATCCTCAGGGGCAAAAAAAAAGCGGGTCGCACAGAATCAATCTGATCTGTTAATTATTAATGATTAAAATAATTTCCACAGGCAGGACATGTCAAGAGTAGATTTTAGGGTCAACCCAAATAAAGAAACCGTTTCTTCAATGTTTAACTCACTTCCTGGGATGGCTGTTATTAAATTATCTGAGATATTCATATTTTTTATGCATACCAGCAACACAGGCTATATTTCTCTCCGTTTCGGAGAAATCCAATGGCCGGTGGGGTGATTTTAGCAGTTTGGGTTTGATTTGAAAGAGAAAAAAGAACTCGGGCAGGTCACATGTCATGGGGCGAACATAGCTCCCTGGCAGAGGCACATGAAAGGCGGCATTCATGAGCTTTTACACACGTCCGCCAAACAACTGGCCGCTTCTTAGCAGTCGCGGCGTTATGCAATGCTCGTCGTGCTAATTAGCATCAAACAACACCAAACATAACCTCGACATGTTGCTTTTTGCAGCACTTCTCACGAACCGAGAGGCTTACATGAATGCGCTATCTGTTTGCTTTGGAGGCCCAGAGTTTCCATTAGGAGGCCACAAGTTTCCGTCTGACAAAAACAAGTTTGCCATATTTATGACAAACAGAAGGTATTGTAAAATATCAATTTCAGCTTGTGAAAGTGGGTGGGAATTTAAGGGAGTGAAGAACAGAACAAAGGGACAATCGGTCAAGCCAAGCCTCAAACCTCATGGGCCGAGATGGCCTGCGCAGTGTTAGTTGTGTCCAGGGCCGCCCCGCACATCAGAGCGTATTTACACTCCACAAGTCTACTACAATCACTTACTGCAGAAAAAACAAACCCTCTTCTTTGAGCCCACAGCCAAGAAAAAGTCACTTCTGCCTCCCTCTCGCAGCGAGAGAGATATTCAGACCAGCTCTCTCCCACAGCCGCGGAATCCAACAGCAGGTTGGTTAAGGAAAACTGAACGGAAGATGACATGAGACAAATTGCGGGGCGGAAAAAAAGGTTCATATTTTCGCTCAACCAAATGAAGGGCTTGGGAACGTGGATCTCTCAGCTCCCGTTTCTCAAACAGAGATCAAGTGGCATGTAAAGCCCCTCTCGTGAAGACGGCCAAGTTTATTGGAGAAAAAAAAAACAGTGTGGCATTTGTTGCAAAATATAAGATCCGACTCTTCTACGACGGCTTTCATCAGATATATCTCGGGCTATAAATTCTCAAGATCGTCTGCTGGAGCTTACACCTGCAGATGGATTTGTTGAGGTAGGAGGGATTAGAATGAGAGAAAGCAAGACGGGGGGGGTGGGGTGGGGGGAGCAACAAAGACTGACACAAAAGAGAAGCACAAGACAAACACAGACAGTGAGAAACAAAAAGAAGGAAGTTCTCCAGTCTTTAGTCTACATTCCTCAGCCCTGATGCCTGAAGTATCCTCAGATCCTGAACCTATACAATCATCCCCTGTCTAAATCCCTGCAAACAATACTCTCAGCCCGGGAGAGAGGGGGAGATATTCAGCACAGGTGGTGTCAGGTGCTTCCCAGTGGAGACAGATGGAGCAGGAGAACAAATTAGAGCAGAACAGATACTCTAAGCCGTTTGTTGCTCTCAGCACTGCACAGGAAGCGGATTCATTCATCGCAGGAAATGGCAAAGAAAAACCAAACACTTGAGTAGGCCTCAAGAAAAGGTGGAAAATCTGATGGAAACTTTAATGAGGAAGAAAGAAAAGACATTCATCGCAAAAATAAAAAAGCAGGTGAGTGAGCAGCAGGAGCGTCGGGAGATTCACTTGCAGTCATTCAATTGACGACATTAAATTGCACAAGAATAATGTTTCATTTAGACAGAAAGGTTTCAGTGAAAACAGAGGACTCTGACCCGCTGAAGGGGCCTCGAACCAGACACTACAGGCTGTGTTTACTGAAAGGTGTGTCAACTATGACTAGGCACACAAATGGAACATGAAGCTTCCTCCCGTTTATTAGTTTTAGACCATTGTTTGGACTTTAAAACACTTGGTTTGTACCATTTCTATCCTGTTTTGGAAGACTAAACAAGCAAGACCTCAGGTCAACGTTTATACGGACAATCTTTACTGATATTTCAACTGGTGTAAGTATAAGAATGTGAATGTAAAAAAACGAGTGAGTGAGCAATTTCTATAATATAAATTGTTATACCTTTTTCCACTTTTCTAATGACACAGGTCACATAGGCTTAAGTCTTAAATAAATATGTCCCAATATGACTCTGACGCTAAGCTTCCATGATGAGGGTCAAAATGTTATTTAGATTTCGAATTCGAATTTTAAACCATCTCTGAAATACTCACATTAACAGGTATAAACGCTTAAGACTTGATGATTAAAACCTCTTGTTCATGCTGTACTTTTGTATTTGCCAAGAGCGACAAAGGTCTTCAATGAAGGTCACAAAGGTCTGTTGAGTCAATGTTTTTTTTCTTCTTTCACAAAGATGCTAAGCAGCAATTCAGTGTAGTACTACTTTGCTCATGTTCTAACGAACCTGAGATGCTTGATTAAAAAAAAGTGAAAAAATTATTTTTCACTGCAGCCCACATACCAGAGAGCACCACCTCAATGAGGTCTCCTTCGTGGATGTCCTCCGCCGAGGTGAGCCTCTGCAGGATGTTCTCGTCGTTCAAGTCGTGGCGGAACAGCAGGATCTTGTCGTACATGCCGAAGAAGCCGCACTCTGGGAACTGAAGAGAGGTGGAGATGTAAGTTAAGACATTAGTGGAGTTCTAAAAAGCCTGAAAAATGATGACAGATGTTCACAACGTCCGGACATTAGTGCTTCATGCACTGTGATGGGTCCACATCTAATACAGCTACTAAGAGACAAAGAAAGAGATGCTGATCGGATCAACCTCATTACTCTGACTTGTATTTGCAATCTTTTCTGCATTAAACCTCCTGTAAATACACACACTCATTTTGACTTCATGTATAATGGCTTATATGGGGACTGGAGTATTCTGAACACAGTGGTTTCTTTCCTCTACACTATAGAGCAGGAGGAAATGCCACTAAAAAGACCCCTCAGGGAAGAAAAAGTGGGCCGAAGTAATGTAACTAAGTACATTTACTAAAGTGCTGTACTTAGGTACTTGTACTTTAGTTCCACTACATCTCATAGCCAACTCTTCACCACAATTATCTGACAGCGTTAGTTACTTTTCAGATTACAATTTTCTTTCCCCTTCCTGTCCAGTGAAAACCATGTATGTCCAGATTTTGAATGTTTCTGATAAACTGAAGGATAAAGTGTTCCTTTTTCCTAAAAACCCCTCTTGGATTAGCTGAAAAAAATACACCACAAAGCAGAAAACGGGGCTGCTTTTCAGAGGTCATGAAAAGTTGACTTTTTAGAGATACGTGGTACTCACAGGACAGGGACGCTACAAACATATGATGATGTTAAACTACCTAGATTAAACTACCCAACAGTATAAAAAGGAGTTAAAATGAGCACAACCTTAAACATCTACAGCAGTGAAATGCAACATACACATTAATGCAGCATAAAAATTAATATATAAAAGTAAAACAACATTTTACTACTGAGTGCTTTTACTTCAAGTACTTTAGGTACATTTTGCTGATAATGCTCACATATTTTGCTTAAGTAAGGTTTTGAATGCAGGACTTTTACTGGGAGTATTTTCACAGTGTACATAAGTACTTTTACTTCAGTAAAGGATCTGAATACTTCTTCTACTACTGAATATAAGTAATGTATGCGTTATATTGTTTAATAAGTTTACACAATGAAAAGTCCTTCGGATTCAAGCATGGCCAAGACCCCCAAGTCAGCAGTCGCCGTCACTGACGATGTCTGGGCCAAAGCAAACCTAGACAAACCGGGTCTGACCTGGAGCTGAGTGCACCGACGTAAAGTCATGTGATCAAGAAGGGGGGGAAGAGGGAGACGGGGGAGGAGGAGGTAAACATCCTGAGAGGAGTAGAGGAGAATCAGCTCACAGGAAGTGCAGCGCCAGTCAATACTGAGTCACTTCCTGTACTGAGGGCAGCCCATAGTGTCTTAGAGAGCGATGTTATAGACACATAGAAAGGGCTACAACAAAATCATATGAACACATGCACAAAAAGTATATGGTACTGTACACGCACATGTAAAATTGAAATAAAAATGTAATATAGACTCTCGTTTTGAATAGCAGCTCTCCTGTCCTGCACAGAATAACATCACTCTGCAAACCTGACAGTGCGGTAAAAAGTGGAGCAACGGTAGATACATGTTCAGAGCGTGGTCTGTGTCAAAGTGAGAACCGTGGTGCAGTCATTTAACACCGTGGTTTGAGCCCAGTCTCGATGCCAAGCAGGCTGGTACTGGAGGATCCACCAGCTGTTTCCCCATGAACCAGTGTCACGCACAATGGGCCACACAGAACAATGCCACCACGGCCCAGGAGCACCGGGGTTGGCAAAGCGTCTAGGCACGGGACGCGCAAGACACCTGGAGCCTTTCAGCTGCCAAGAAACACTGATTCAGAGAGAGCAAGACAGATTGATGGCTCAGGAAAACACGGGTGTATCAGATGACTCGTGTCAACAAAGCCAGACGAAAGAGCCGTCAGAATGCAAAAATGTAATTCTGCACAGAAACTGATGACTACTGAGGCCTGCTTGTGTCTTTCAGGCACTCCAGCAAAAGACCAGGTCCCCCCCGCCCCCAGCCTACACTCTGAAGTCCCAGGGGAGGAGAACAAGTTCCCTTCAGGGATCAATAAAGTACGACATCGTAACACCACTTCTTGTACGTCGATGGCTTTTTCCGATGAAAGACCCTGCAGCATACAGCATTCATGAACTGTCTATAGGCTCACTTTAGGAATAAAGACCATGTAGCTGGAAGCAGCAATATTCCTCGGTGTACATGTAATGCAACAGTTGCACTGCACACGACGCAATGTGAGGCATAACGGACCAATCAGTCAGTAGCCAGGATATTATTTCTGGTAAGATGCACTGCTGTTGAGCGCTGCAGATGTGATATACGTAGTATATGTAATTCGCCTCCAATGTATTGGGGTGGAGGTCAAAACTATCAGTGTTGCTAGATTGGAAAAACGTGTTTCAATGTAATTTGGGTGAAACCTTTCAATAAATATTGCAATTCAATTTTAAGTTTAAATGAGTGTTGAATTACTGCATTATTGCCATCTCAAAATGACCCCAACAATCACTAGAGTGGTCATTCCCAAGTGGGGTTGCTGAGGTTAAAGCTTGCATATTGTATAGTGTAAAATGATGTGCCGCGTTTTCTTTTTTTGAGAAAGTACAAACTGAAAAAAACCCAGACAAACTGGTCCTGGGTTCAAATTGATTGCGCGCCTTTTGTAAATAGAAACACAAAGTTTTGCAGGCTGATCTCATTCACTGATTTATACTTATACATACGAAAAGTAATGCACTCTAATTCGTATATATGCCCCACGTAATCGTGAGCCAGAACGTGCCTTTAAGGAAGTCAGGTGAGGTAGTATGAGGAGCGTCAAAGTCCGCCTAGGGAGGAGGTCAGGGTGGATGGGCGGGTTACTTTAGTTATGTAACTTAAATACTTCACTAACACCACGTACGTAAGTTAAGTAACAAAACATTCTACCTTATTTTAACCCAAACCGCGATCTTTTCCTAAACCTTTGTTGCCTCAACAGTCTCTGCCCTGCAGGGGCTTGCGCGGGTGCACTGGTTGATCGCGTTGTCGGACATTCGCAGGAAAATTCTAATTCAAAATAACAAAACAACTTCTCGTAAGACATCATACCAACTGTTGCATGAGAACGAGTTGAGTTCTGACATTCTGACGGCCACCATGATGCTGATGAGTTGATAATACTGCGGTACAGACTAGAGGTAAGCCTTCACAAACGCTGTGGGCCTGTGGTGTGTTTCAATGTTCATGTGCTTTTGCCAAATGAGGATATTTTGTAACGACAATTCACAGTATAAAGACACTCTCATCCTTCCATGTGTTACCTAACATCAACCAATCACTGCGTGGAGATGATCTCCACTGCATCAAAAACTATTTCAAACACAAACATAAAAAGCTAATAGGAGAAAGTTCTGCTCAGCTCTGACTGTAACACCAGGCACGTGCCTGTATAATGGAACGTTTCCAGCTCGCCCCCTCCTTCTGACATACCTACATCCTAAACCCTGTCACCCTCTTAGGTGATTAATGCTATGTGGCTCAAACCAACACCACGCAGGCAGGGGGGGCATCCTTCCTGAGCCGGCCGTAGTGTCACGGTGGGGTTTTCCTCCACTCGCCTGCTCTGGAATCCCGCACGCACATGGGTCGATGCCCAAATCTAGTCAGCTGGAGTCACCTCCTCTTGCCCCCCCATGCAACACTTTCCACTGTACAGAAGGGGTCCAGCACTGCTGGGAGCATCTGCAGGCCGGCACTTAACGGCTGCGAGGGCAGAGGACACTACTTTTTTCCGTGTCCCATGAAAGCAAGAGGAAGCCAGCGGTACAAGAACAATAGATTGGACACATTTTAACAATATGTTGTTCAGATCATACAGATAAAGTGATAATTGATGGCTAACCTGTGGGTGCAAAGCAAAAAAATCTCTCTATTCACGCATGTTTTTGAGCTCCCGGCACACACGCATGCAAAAACAAACCTCCTGTACACACATGCACCCTCACACACCATCACCCTCACATGCTACTGCATACATCTCCGAAGCCCATAGTGACTAAGCATGTCTTTTGTCATCTTCAAACGCAAATCCATTCAGCCGAGCAGCCGCGACCACACACGCACACCAAAGACCCCAGCGCGGAAGAGCTGTGTGTGAGGTCTACAAGTCAGGCTGGAAAGACGAGTGGAAAGGGGCTTTGCAGTAGTAAGCTTTTGTTAAACGAGCTAATCCGCCATTGATATGCTAAATCCTGTTATAAGGAAAGAGAGTGAGAGGCAGGAGAGAAGAGGAAAGAGGGGAGATGATGGAAGGGGGGGGGTCTGAAATATGGTCCTATTTCATTGGGAGCCAAAAACAAATTACCTCAAGACAGCCATGAAGAAATGATCTGGTTTGAATAACCAAGTGTGCCATTTGGCATTGAGGAATATTGATGCTTTCTCCTGCATAGCTAGCACTATCAGTTGCATTGTAAAACTCCAAATGATAAATTAGGGAAATGACTCTTAAGTCATAACTCATCAATGTACACTAAAAGTGAAAAGAAAGCTGTGGCTTGTGATGAATGTTCTGCCGAATTTCTTTGCTATCGCAGTAAAATAACACAAAAACCAATGCGAAGGCCCTCAGTCACAGAGGACAGTACGAGCTTTTGTCGAAATAGGATAGGGTTCACATGATTATGCGGTTAGACATTTGTGTTTCTGTGCATGTGTGATGTGTGGCTGAGGTGGGTGGCAAAAGGGAAGCAGTGTTGAGAGCGGTGCACGGGCTCTGACAGATGGCCATGTGATTACAGTAAGGAAAAGTATGCTGCTTGACCTCAGGCTGCCTCACACCTTTATTAGTCTGGCAGCAGGCCAGACAGATGTGAAGGACAGCTACAGAGAAATGCCCGGCTCCAGATCTGTCTGCATGAGCTAAATGTTGTACACACTGTACATGTGCACACTAATAACTTTTAAAAATTGCGTTTTTTTCCTCCCACACTACCTATGTGACTTCATCGTGCAGAAAAGTGCCAGACAATATTTCTTTGCGTTCTCAGGACTTCTTTTTACTTTCTGTCTCAAACGGCCGTACCGGAAATTGGAAAAAGGGCTTTTGTGTATCCTGCACCCTCAGTATGGAATATGTTGCAGAAAGATTTTAAAGTCAATATATTAATCTTGTTACATGCTTTTGTGTTTTCTATCCATAACTCTGTGTTTTGTTTATGCTGCTGCCTGTCTTGGCCAGGTCTCTCTTAAAAAAGAGATTTCTTATCTCAATGGGACCCTTCTACTTAAATAAAAAAATAAACGCATAATGTAGAACTGCAACTTACAATCCGTTATTTTTATGATTCACTTTTTAATTGTTTGGTCTATAAAATGTCACAAATACAATTTTACAATAGTTTCATAAAGCTCAAAATGATGTCATCAAATAGCTCATCTTTCAGTTCATCATCACATAAAATGAGGAAAAGCAGCAAATTCTCACATTTGACAAGCTGGAACTATAAAATAGTTTTGCTTAAAAAGAATACTTGAAGGATTAATAGATTATCAAAATACAGGATCAACTAAATAAAAACTCTACACTAATGCATTTGAAAATTCATCTTTTCTCTTCTTCAAAGTCAGCCTTTCACCCACACTAACACAGTGTTTTAGATCACCAACAATGGATCTTTTCACAAACACGCATCAAAGTGGATCAATTTGAAAAAGCCAGTTTTGTCATTCTCTATAATTGTCATGTGATCTCTGACAACACACTGATTTGTTTTTGATAACATTGATTCGTTGGCCTATACCATTCTGCACTTTCACTCTGTAATTAATCTGACAGAGGCAAAACATTTTTTTTTTAAAGTTATCTGGTGGTAGCAAAGATAAATTCAAGCACAAACATTAGTTTAGAAAAGAGCACAAACAACGTAAGCTGTCATTATACGGAGCAACACATTTACATTTAGAACACTAAACAAAGGTGTCAATCACATGGATTTCAAACCTTCCACAGTTAAAACTTTTTGACAAGATGACCTTTGTGATCTAGGTGCGTCACGGGTCTTTCTACGAGAGATCACTGAACAACAAACAACACTACAGGTCAGCTTCCAGGTGTGAAAAAGTGAATGAATGTCCTTTAAAGCTTTGATCAGGGCCCAAAAAAATCAGGCCCGACCTTATCCCGCATAGTTCTGTTCGAGACCAACCGAGCCCGCAGCAGTTTTGGGCCCGAGTAAGACTAAAAATCAAAATTTCCACTGTAAAAAAAAAAAAAAACATATATATATATATATACTGTATATAGATTGTCACAGGATCTCCGACATGCACCTTCTCCCACTTAAAGTTCAG
>CALSCE010010956.1:5144671-5184804 GCA_943593645.1 Bovichtus variegatus
TGTGTGTGTGTGTGTGTGTGTGTGTGTGTGTGTGTATGTGTGTGTGTATGTGTGTGTGTGTGTGTGTATCTCCATTTCTGGTGCAGACAAGGTGGAATCACAACCCTTAACCACCAAGCTTAGGTCCAGGGCCTCGTCCAGGCCACAGCGCACTGCAGGAGACTCTACACCTGTCATCCTAGACCTCGCTCAATCATCAGGAGACGCTAACAAAGCTATACCGCTTACCCAATTTACATCGACCACAGCGGCTCATGGTTTCCGGCCAAATCTCTTTCTGTTTTTTGTTTTTTTTTCACGAAGCGTTGCTCTCCAAAGAAAATCCCGCAATTATTTCACCAGGCTTTTTGATTATTTGAATCCAGAAACAATACTCTTCTGCGGTCATTTTGGCCTGAAGTACAAGAGCCGTGAAGTAGAGTGGAGATAATGGGGATGAGGTCAGCGTTTGGTTGCTAGCCACTGTATCCCCAATGATAGCCAGGTGGCGTTTGGCCTAATAACACCAAAAAAAATGTTTTACTTTCATGACATAAACTGTCTTCAATTGTTTGCATGCATATGTATGATTGTGTGTGTGTGTATGTGTATGTGTATGTGTATGTGTATGTGTGTGTGTATGTGTATGTGTGTGTGTGTGTGTGTGTGTGTGTGTCTGTGTGTGTGTGCATGAGTATTGCATGTATTAACAGTGTCCAGAGGCCAAGCAGAGAAGAGGAAGGCTGAGTCACAGGATCTAAGGCCTCTCAGGAAGAGAGCAGTGTGATCTAAGACATGCTTGGCCAGGCCCCCGCACACTGCTGATGAGTTATAGCCCCGCTGCGATCCTCCGCCAGCGCCTCCGCCTCACAGATATACTGCAATACACACTCCATCTCCTCTCTCTGGCCTGGAGTACAGCCGCCAGATTCACCTCCACACGGGGCAAATAAACAGGTGAACCTGGGGGGAATTTATGTGAGATTAATGGCGACTGCACTTTCTCTTGTTCTGGCAGAGCGGGGGGTCATGAGGTGAGCGCTAATAGCAGGATGTAGGAACATGCTGCTGTTGCTCAATAGAAACATTCATAATTGCTGTGGGTTCAGTGTTACAGAAAGTGGACAGGCACTAGATGCTTTTACAGACGGTGCTTTAGTTGAATTAGCAGTTTCACAGAATTGTACCTATGTAAAAAGAATCCCGCTTATCAAACACTGACACCAAACACTCAGCGGAGCCCAATTCCAACACTCGAGCTGTCACCTTTTTCAAAACAACAGACACCCCAAAGGCAATTTCTCGGAACATTTTAAACACACAGATGAGAATAATGGCAAGTGCAGTGTCGAGGAAAGCCATTTGAACGCAGGCACACAGACTGAACAGGCTGTGCTGCTCTGCCGACCGCAGCAGATTGGAGAGCAGGAGCAGAGAGAATATGGAAACAGGGAGCGGCTCTGAGGGGAACTAACCGACCAGCGAGTGCAGAGACGCAGTGACAAAAAGAGTCATGCTGAGTGGCTGACTGTTTCCCCTTGGGTTTAAAAAATGCTCAAACAAAAGTGGAATTGTAATACTTTTCTTTCCATTTGGCCTGTGGCGCTCTTCATTTCTTTAGACCTTTTCCCCCTTTTAACACAGTAGGTTTCAAGTTGTGTCAACATGAAATTGCACTTCCCCTGCCACCTTCCTATCAGTTTGACAGATCACTCATGAAAGACAGGAAAGGCAAACAGTGCCGAGGAAACAATACGGAATAAGACGACATTTTGCAACCTGCAACCTACTGCCGGGATAATACGCCTCTGATGTGACTGTGTACAACAGACACCATGCGGTCTTCAGTGCGGGACGCTGAAAACTTTTTTTTGGCATGTTAACACATCTGCTAAGATTATGATCGTAGCATCTGTTTGCTCTAGCCTTTTGAGAAGTCCTTCAGATCAGAGAAGTGACATTAGCGATTAACCAGGTCAGATGAGCGAGGGTTAATATCTGGAAGAGGGCAGTGCACGCGTTGATGGACCCCCTCCTCTTCGGCATTTGTCATGGTTGAAGTCCTCTAAGTGTGCTGAGGTTGTCAGCGAGTGCAGTGAAGGAGGAACGACAGTCTAAGCAGAGGAGAAACTCAAGCCGTTAATGAGTAAATTAATAGGGGAAATGAGATATCCTCTTTCAAAGACCAACTGTGTTATGCTACTCTTATACATTTATGAATGGAAACTAGCGGAGTCTCTCAGGAAGTGCTCTTAAATCACAAGGACAAAGGACAAAGTCACCAGGATTCCTGCTGTATTAAATGGTTCAACATCACTGCGGCCTACCACTTCAATATAATCACAATCAAAGCCCATTCAGGCAGCATTAATAGAGATTGGAGTGATGCAAGATTATCTCCGGCTACTGGCCAAAAGTCAAGTATGGTGAAGGGCATTTGGACAGAAAATCCAAAGCAGAGCCACACTTGGTGGCTCCGCAACTCCCTCCTGCCAACGGGGCAACCCCCCCCCCCCTGGAGAGGACCACTCTTCTCCACTCTGTCATTCTCTCTAACTCTTGTGGCCGGGACCTGTGTTCTGCCTTGCCACTTTACATTTAGAGGAGAGCAAGGCGGCAGAAATGTGCACTACAGATGGTAGAAATTACTTAGCTCACTTAACTTCAGAGATATTTTCTTTTCCTTTTTTTCCTTCTCTCTCTCCCTTTTCCACAAATTACTCCAAGACTGGGGAAATTGATAGATTCCTTGTGCAAGTAGGCTTTTGGGTTGTATATGGAAGGTTGTTTTTTTTTTTTTCCAGCAATCCCAATTGTGATATCAATTTAGTCAACTCCATGGCTTTGGAATACATCAGTGCGCCTGCAAATGAATGCTGAAAACCATCTAAGTTGGAAAAAAGGCTGAGGCCATAACCAAGGAACAATACCAACAGTGAATGTTTTGACTCAAGGGTGAACAGTTTTTTCTTGAGAAGGAGCTGAATTTGCTTTCCAGGAAACGTCTGGCCTCATGTATATCACACATAAAGCCCTGTGCTGTCGGGACGTCCTCTGGGGTGAAATATGGCTGCCAGCTCTATAGGAACATGCAGATGTGGGCTTATACTGTCGAAGGGAGGGAGGGAGAGAGGGAGATGGTGGTGATTTATTTCCCGTGTGTTTAAGTTAGTTTTGGTCGATGTGAACTGCAGTCTCTCCATTTTCCGTCTGAACCCTTCTTTCTGGGTATTTTCTCTTCTCATTCACTGTTTTGTGACTGCGTTCTGTCTTCTCTTGCTCCTTTCTATAGATACTGTTTCGCCGACCAGGTCTATCTTTATGACAGACACCAAATACAGGTCTTAGGTGAAAGGACTGGTGAGATTAAGGTCATATTCTAAACGCTCAAACGCCAAAGCTAAATCTTCTGATCACAATTAGACACAATAGTCTTTCCTAAACGGCGCCTAAAGGCAGATACAACAACATCATGAAAAGTGTATAAATGCAAACCAAAGAAAGCAACTCAATCTAATTAATGTTGAAGAAGGAATGTTGAGCCGTTCTTGTTTTTCTCTGCCAAGTGTTACCTTGCATCATGCAAGTGATGTTGCTCAAAGGGTTTAGAATGATCCAAATCCTTTTGTTTTTATAATGCTTTGCTATTTTACTGTACGTTGTCCAAAGTAGCCTGTTTCTGACTCAAAAAGGCCTTTGTCTTGCTAATTACAGAGCCAGCTGTACAGCCCTCAACCAGAAACTGCGAGTTACAGCGCTGACAAAACCAGTAGGGAAACCTGTGGCTGAGGCAGCCGCCTTTCACAGCATTTCCAGCTGGAGTGAAAATACAGCAACATCTTAAGGACAAGCGCTGAAATTAAAGTATTTATAAAAGTAACATTTAAGGCGAAGGTTTAATCCCTTTTTTCCATTACCTATGCCAAAAGAACTTCACATTTTCTTTATCCAGCTAAGCTTTATCATCCCCTTTGATAGCGAGAAAAACCTTCAACTGATGCCAAGCTACACTTTAAATTTATATAAAACATGTTTGTAGCCAACATTCCCCAGAAAGCATCTCCACTGAAAATTCAATTGTGTCGTTGTAGGATATTAAATAGAGTCCCACAAAGACTGAAAACTCAACTGTGGTGATTGCGCCATCGCCATTATGGCATCCATCAGAATGTGTCAGACGTTCAGTACTACCAAAGCAAGTGTTTAGCTTCAAATATTTCAGTTTCCTAGCAGTCTAATCCCACCCATCCCCAGCAACATCACATCATCCTCCAAAAATGCCTGGGTGAAGAGGAATGTTCTGTAACAGGCTGGCTGTCCAGGCTGACCAGCTGGCTAACTGGGAGTCATTCTCATGGAGTCATGAACTTTTGTCCCGCCACTGATCCCTTGCTGGCTGCACGAGAGGACCTGGGCGACACCAAACAGGAAGCGCTCAACAAGTGGAAGCTATGGATGTTTATCTCGCGCCATTCATCAAGCCCAAAAACCAGACAGAGAAGCGGGGACCCGAACAGTGAAACAAGGCTGTCCCGACTTGGAGTTGCATGTAGCCGTCAATGCGCCGTAGTGGTTTAGATGGCTACCCGACTGGGAGGGTCTCCACCACCCAAGGGCTGGCTCCCTTCATCCTTTCTCACAGTCCTCAAGGAGCCTGGCTTCGAGTTGATACCCTTGTGCCACTAAAACAGCCATATTTTTAAGTATTCACTAGATTGCAGAAGCAGTAACCGCAAAAGACTGAGACCGAACCCATAAGATCAGGTTGCCCCGGACTAAGGTTGACCTTAACCACTAAAGTTGGTGAATGTGGTCCAAACCACTACTATCAAAACCAACGTCAGATCAGCACAGAGAACAGAGAGAAAGCGAATCTACTCTGTGGACACCGGCCAAGTCATGTGGTTGAGTCTTTAGCAGGATGAGGCATGAGCCGTACGAAATCTATACAATACACAGCTATTAAAACAGGCTGCATGACTCCTCGTCAAACAATGAGACTGATTCAAATCTAAAGGGTTCGGGAAAGATACGAGATGTCAACCTTGAAGCCATGACATGATATACAGTAAAGGAGAGTGCATGCAAACATCTGGACATTTTACAGCTTTCCAACTGCGTCCATGCTATAGCACACAGACTTGTATCCATGCTTTGTGAGTTCTCTGCGAGCTAACAAGCGTCTTTAATACAAAGGCTCATTGAAGATTGGACATGGGCTAATTTGTCATGATGTTGCTGCCTAGTACTCTGAATCATATAGTTTGGCAATCCAGTGAAAGAACAGGCTCCAAAGACGAACATTAAAACGAACACAAAATTAATTTCCCCGACAACAGCAACAAAGTAAAAAACAAAGTAAAGCACTCACTTCAACGTTCTGTCCTTAAGCTATGGTCACAAGCTTTGAGAACATAGTGGCTGCTTGTGTTTTCTCCTGAGCTCTGAGACTCTGAGCAGTATAAACACAGTGATTGCAAGGCAGTGGTCTTCTATTCAGTAATGAGACGGTCAAAATAACGTTACTTTGATGTAAGTCCACTTCTATAGTGAGTATTAGTGTAGCCGAGAGTCTCTCTGCATTACAAAGTAAATACGATAACGTAAGCATAGTTATTGTTGAGGGGAATACAGGCTTGTTAAATCACATGGGTCTAGCGACGCTGTGGTGATATCAACAAGTGAAATCTGACGCTGGACTATGAATCAAAAACCTACACTGTAAGTATCTATAGCACGGCCGCCGTTAACCCCTCGAGTCGCCTATAAATCGAGCTTTACTGCTTCAATATGTCTTCAATATTAGGGGGGATGAGGTAGTTTGTCTGCCTACTGGGAACAACTCAGCGGAAAGACAGGACACAGAGGAGGAACTACATCTTCCAGCATGCCTGAATGCACACTGGGAGGCCATGAAAAGAGCTACAGCCAAATTGCAGCTTGGTTACTGCTCTTGTCTTGCTGGAACGGTGACCCAGGCCCAGATAATCAGCAGGACGATATCATGGTTTACATACAACTACATCCCAACGTAAGAGTTTATAACAGCTAACACAGCAGAACACCTGACACTGAATGGACATATTTAAGTCGGGATAAGCATCCCTGTTTGTTGCATGGCTGAGTGGTGAGTCACTTTGTGAGGCAGGCCAGCGCTCAGTCAGCGGAGGAAACAGCGGCACGAAAGGGGGGGGGGGGGGATACACATCCATCCAGATTCTATCTCCATGCAGATATTACCACATGAAGTCTAAAGCGTTTTCCTGTCTCGCCTCTGCTGACAGACACCTGAGGTTTTGCTGACTGGAGACATCCTGGGACGACTGTCAACGGCTTAAGCAAGGGTCAGAGATCCTCAGCTGGTAAAGTTGGCCAGGATGAGCAGACTTTGTAAAAAAAAAAAAAAAAAAAGCTCACAATTGTCATGCATATTTTAGAACGAGAAGCGAGGCAGGGATGGACTGGAGAGCGCAGAGGGCCTACAGTCATATTTTCCGTTGGTATCAAAGCCATGTGGCTGGATTTCATGAAATAGTTGAAGCAGTACACTGCATTTGGCAGTGTTTAATACAAGAAAATGCGGATGAACGCGCTGGATATGTTCTGTAGCGATGATGTACAGTATGTTATATAACGAAAAGGATGTGCAGTGTTCAGATGTTAATTGTTTATGTAGGCATTTCAAAGTTCCCATGACTGTTAGCCATGAATTTCGTTATATTTTATTAAGGGTGCATGGCATCTTTAAATGAATGCATGTGATATGAAGTGATACACAGCGATAACAATGTAAGCAATAGGGGATGCTGATCTCATCTTGGCAGATTATCAGCACCCACTCGCCATGAATGCACTGCACTGATTTATGTTTACGTGGTTGTCTTCAAAGCATCGTATTTCCCACCCTTTTCCTGTTACAGATTCTTGCAACTATGCCAATATGTTACAGGATCCATGTAAATATGCGCAGTGATGAGATTTTCTGCTCTGCGGACCAGAACTGTTCATAACTAGCGAGTGAGAATCAGCATACCTCGTAAAGAACAACAACATTACCCTGCTCCTCAGGAATGTCAACTTGGACAACATGGAACCAAAGGACACGGGCTCAACACAGAACGCTGCTTCGCTGTCTTCCACATGTTGTTCGGCACAAGTCTGTTCCTCATTCTTTCTTTTTTACTTATTTCCATTGTCATCATCTAAAACACACAAATATAGCTCTCTGACCGACCTACATGTTCAGATCCTGGTGGCTGATGAAAGTGCTTTGCCTAATCACCCTCTTTTTGTTCAGTCGGTGATAATTACAGACACAAAGGGAGTAATCACCATTACACACAAGAGGTTAGAAAAACAGCAACGTGCGGATGCACACAGGAGCCATTTCATTATTCCAAGAGGCTTTGCACACCATTAATCCCACACAACTATGAAGTGCACATAGATGGGCTCAAAGAAGACAATAACTGAGTGAGAGGTTTAGAACACCTACTGTACATATGTTTAGAAATACTGTCTATTTTGTAGATAAACAATGATAGATGCTATCAACTTTCAGTTTTAATTTGCAATACTTGTTGTACCACTGTGCAAATGTACTGCTAGTTTAATGCTCCAGTTTAACTGTTTTTTTTGTTTGTTTTTATCTTATTTGCTGTTTGCAGTAGTGCAATGAACATATTTTCCTGACAGACAAAATCACTATGAAAGGCACAACATCTGTGGTGTTGTAGCTTTACAATGCTTATTATTTCCTCCGCCAAAGAGGTTATGTTTTCGGCTCGGTTTGTCTGACTGTTTTCGTCTGTCAGCAGGATTACAGAAAAACTACTGGTCTGGTTTTTATGAAACTTTGTGGAAGGGTGTAGAATGGGCCAAGGAAGAACCCATTCAATTTTGGAGTGGATCCAAATCACAAACTAAGTTTCACTTTTGCTAAGAATGCAAGATAAGGCATTTTGTTCTGCATTCATGTCGGAATAATCAGAGAAATGAGCTCTGAACGCCCCCTCAAGTCGGAACAACAACTCGGAAACAGATATCAATGCGTTGTTTAAACGCACTGGGCAATAACGTACAACACATCATCTGTGTAACGTCCGCGTTGTTTCCACATTATGACTTAAAGCTCATGAACACACCAAAGCCTGAAGAACGCCTTCCCAACTCTGGAAATGGGACCATCCGGGGAGCATGTGAATGCACTATTGGCCTTGGCAGAGGTCTTCGCTCTCTGAGTGCCACTCTAGTTATCATATTTGGCCACTTCAAATTAGAAACAAAAATTCTAATGTTTTACCCTTATTCTTACTTTGCACATTATAAAACAGGCAGACGCCAACCGTGATCAGGACGGCTCAACAACCGCCAGCATAAACAAACGAAAAAACAGCAAATTAAAGCCGGCGCCGTTGAATTGCACTTTGGATTTTCTCACACAACCAAATATAAGATGGCAAATGATGAAGCGTATACTTTTTGTATTTAAAGCCATTTCTCATGCTGAGGCTACACTCCAGTGTCATTACAACACATTACCAGTGTCATGGAAAACAAAGTAGGTCCAACATCAGCAAAACCACCGAGTTCTTCTGTATATGTGTGTGCAGACGAGCTCGTGTGCCTGCACTTGCACCATGTACAGTAAGTCCAGTAACATAATACCACAATGTAAATAACTGCCGCTACTACACTGTGCCCTGTAACTGGAGGAGCTTTGGTGCTGTTGTGTGCATGCTTCTGCGGTGCTTGACTCATTTCGGGGCACGAGGCCCAGATGTCTGCTTTGGAAAACAAAACCTAAACAGATGAATATGGTCAAAGATGGCAAAGCACATGTTGGTGCATCATGTCCACTGCCTTGGGTATTACGGCTGAAGTTTGAAAACAAGCTAATTGTAGTAGGTTTGCATGTGTCTGTGGAAAAGCTTTCACTTCAGAGGAGATTAGAGAGAAAAATGTTTGATGCGACATGTCTTTTCTAAGTAGAAACATAATCACATAAAAGGGCGCTTCAATGAGACGCTTACCTTCTGGTCCACTATGGAGCACACCAGGTCCTTGACGGCGGACAGCGACAGGTCGCTGGCTTCCAGGTTGACTGTCTCTCTGGTCAGTCCTATCTGCAGCAGGAAGGACACCCCATGGAAGGAGCTGCGGGAGTTGGTGGGACTGGGGACGCTGTGACTGCCGTTGGACAGCCGGGTGTAGAGAGGTCCGGGTGGGCTCGACGACGGGCCGGACGACGAGGATGGGTGGTGCGGATAGAGAATGTGGAGGAAGGCTCGAGGTAAGGACGGGGGAGAGGAGGCAGACATTGGGTTTCTTCCAATGGCGACGTGGAATGCTGAATGGTGGAGGTTTTAGCGAAGGCTGGCAGAAAAGAGCTCAGTCGACTCTTGGCAGGGGGAATCTGTGGTCCTCATCAGTGGTAGTGAGTCAGCACTGTGTGTTTTCTATCAGAGGGACATTGTCTTTCATAAATTAAGAGCGCCCACCTGAGCTCACACAACACACACTCGTTCACTAGACGGGCAGGTGATGGAGAAAAAGTGTGTGAACAATCCGCAGACTTCTGCAGCAAAATCACTGCAGCAAGCCTCATATCCTGGAGTGGCGCTCCTTCTCCTTACTGAAGTCAGTAATCCACTCTGACCACAGGAAGCCTGTCACCACACACATACACACACAGAGACAGACACACATAGTGCTATTTTTATAATGAAAAAAAGAAGTATTCACCTATCTGAATACAGGAGTCGAGACAGTAAGCGGACTGGTGCACATCAGAGGCTCTCATGCTGTTGTGTTGTAGGGAAAAGCAGCCCGGCTCTATGAATGAAACAGCTACTTTTATTCCCTTCCTGAGCCCACAAAAATCAATATGTGCATTTTTAAAAACCTGACATTTTACTTCCCATAGGTTATGACTCGTGCTGTGTTTTGCTGTTGCCCTGCATTGTTTTGGTTGTTTCCCAGGCTATAAGTTAGCTTTAAGCTAACTTGTTTTAAATGGACCGTGTTTAAACCAGTCACAGCTTCAAATATGTGTGTGTGTGTAATATCATTAGTTTCAACTTAACTATTGTTCTTCTTTTTTTTTTTTTTGTTGACATTTCATAAATGAACGCAATTATTATAACGGGACGTCATGCTCAAAACAATACAACAATAGCCTGAAAGACACGTACAAGTTGATAAAAGCGGATCATTTCTGTGTTTACAAGAATTCAAAGTCCACACACATCTGGAAGCAGGGCTTCTTAACATCTGCACCCCTCCCACTTTCGACAGGCTCGCTGGCAGGACTCAGCCCGGGTCTTGAATGCCAGCGAAACAAGTTATACAAGAGCTGAATCTACACATTCACTTTGTCGTGGCACAAGTCTCTCTTCACGCGAAGCCCGTTTACAACCAAACGACGCCTCGAGTCATTGTGAAATAATACTTTACCTTCACAGTCAGCGAAGGGCGCTTTTCTTTCCATTGTGAGTTTACTGAAGAAACTTTGTAACTCCATCAACTGAGGAAAGCGGAGCGTGAAGTTCAAAACGCTGCACTTTATGGAAGTCGCACACAAAAGCGCAGCGTCGCGGCTTACATGTAACTAATGCCGACATACGTTTTACACACAGGCGTGCTGAGACTAACCGAGCCGTCCATTTATTTTGGCTTATCTTTTTATTCCCGATTGTAAATTCATGCGCATCTTATTATCCTTCCAGCTGTGTCTACTCCCCCTGCTTGACGAGGAAAATAGAAACGACCGTCGCTGGGGCTTGGAGTCCTTTTATTATCTCCGCATAACTGACTTTCCATGTGTGGGGAGGAAAACTTGAACTACAGTGCCTGTGAAGCAATGGCGCCTCCGATGGAGCTCAAGCCAATGCGCATGTGCCTTTCTTTTCCGTTATTTCAACTTGGCCATGTCAAGAAAAAAAACTTTATTCTACACGACCAGGATCGGTTTGTAATACAGGTTTCCAAAGTGGGGTCCAGGAGTCCTCAGGGGCCCATGAAGGGGTTTCCCATATGTCCAGAGCTAAATGAGGAATGGGTTGATTTCACTTTACTTTAATACATGAACAACAAAGAAGGTAGAAGTCTCTAATGTTGTCTCTAAACCTACAGTATAAATAGCTTAACATTATGTTTAACAGGAAAATAGGGGTATGTGTGTCATTGTGTCTGCTTAAGGACCCCGACATGGAAAGTGTGGGTTTAATTTATTGGATATCAGGAAGCTATCTGTTCAATTAACTATTACTACGTCTAAGAATTGAAAGAAAAAAAGAGGAAGAGGAACTTGATTTTGCAAGGAGGCCTACGTGTTATCTAACTGCCTGCTCGTGTTTTTCGATTAACTAAACTACACAGTAGATTACACAACACGTTTTAGGAACTGCTCCATTGTTACTTGAAAACACGATGCTCAGTACACATAGAAATACAATCAACAATGATGACAAACTGAATGCAGAGTTTATTTAAAAAAAAAGAAAAAAAAAAAGAATAATAATTAAGATTAATACTGTGGAAATGTGGGGTCAATTCCCTTTGCCCAAGCCATGAGGCCTCCACTGATGTCTTTCACTGTGATTCTGTCCACCTCCGATCCACTCATCTTCTCCATAACCTGCACGGCCTTCTGGGAGTCGTTACCCAGCTTACAGATCACATACACTGGAGGAATCAGTAGAGAGAACACACAGGGGGGTCAGTTTGGTGACACCAGTGGACCTTAAAGACTTAACACGTGTCCGATTCAAATGACTAATTAACGTCAAAACGCTCAACCTTAACTACTTCATATGAAAGAACACAAAGAAACACTGTGGGGACAGAAAAACTTTGAACGATACAAAATATTACATTAAGTGACAAAAAGGAAACACTTCAAATCATAGAGTTGATTGTGCAAATAATAAAACAACAAAGACTGTGTTAAGGCTAAATTTAGCTCATTGATAAAGAAAGCTCGACACAGTGAATACCCAGAACGTCTCCAAAATAACGTTGTGAATATTAATTTCTCTAAAGCAGGCCAGCTGCTCAGGTTGACCGTACTTGTTTTGGAAAAGGGGTCACCTAGCAACCCCATTACAACCTAGCTGTCCAAAATAAGCCTGTGGCCCGGCAGTATGAGACCACAGCGTAGTGGACTGTGAATATGCACGAGGGTGGCTCGACGTGACTGTTCATTTCAAACAACATGTACGGACCCTAAACAGTGTTTTGACATGTTACCTGGAGGCCGGCAGTCACCTCCCATCTGCTGCTTCAACTGGCCGATTCTCTGCTGAAGTAACTGGATCTGTTCACTCTTCCTGTCCTCTAAACTTGAGAGGGGAATGTCTGGAAACAATATAAGGAGAATAATCACACAGACATGGGAAATAGGAGATTGTTTTTGTGCCTCCATCTCTGAAAAGGATACTGAGAGAGAAAGGTAGGTGGCATATATCCACCTCCACAAGAGGGCGCACGTCCAACAAGAGATGGGGCTCTGCATTGTCCAGTATCGATTTATAATCCTGGAATAACATCAAAACAGTTATGCACAAATACTAATTACTTTTTAATTAGAGAGGTGTTGATTTATATATATTTATACTTTTTTTTTTTTTTTTTTTAAGCACGGTAACCGAAATTACAGAAAATGTTGAAATGATGTTTGTATTTGCATTTTTGGAGTAATATGAACATTTAAACTGATTTTCCTTAAATCACAGGAAACAAAACTGTTTTCTAACTGGAGCCCCGTGTGCACAATCTCGACTGCAGCCCAATCAATCATGATCCCAATCTCTGCGCCTAATGACTCAGCGGGTTTGAAAGCACTAATTCTCCAGAAAACAGATGCAATCCACTAGCACTGCTCTCACTGCCAAATAGAACGTGTTATTCTTTCCCATAGAAAATCTACAGGCACATTTTAAGTCATTTCCCATTTGGGGCTGGGTCAGCGCTGAGATGTAATCAGTTCTTGAATGCACATGAAAACTGAGAAAATTGTGAGTAATCATACAATAAACAGCAGTAAATACAGGGAGTCACGCAATGGCCAACTGTTCTGGATCTGGACTATATATTCTCTACCTGTACTGTGATCCTCTGATCCCTGGAAAGGAGGTTGAGTCTGCGGCACTGAAACACATGGAAAAAATCAGGCAATGAGAGATTTTTCCTAAGATTACAGAATAATGACATGTACTGTGTCTTATTAAATGGCAAAATCCAGTTGAAGAAACACTTCTTATTACTTAAAAATAAGAAACATTGCTGTCAAAATGTGCAGGACCCTATTATACGAGGTATCCCATCAGCTCTGTATCTTATGACCAACCTTATCAGTGGCAGCAGACCCACAGAAAGCCTCATAGTCCACCAGCTGCGTTACACTGGGGTTCTCTCCACACACTGCACAGCCCGCCTGCTTGGGACGCAATTTGATGGACCTGAATCTGGCATCTTGAGCGTCAAATATCACCAGCTGTTGGCCGCAGGAAGCTGGCACATCGGGTCAAGGAAAAGGCTACATGCAGCCACGTCCCCCATTTGTGTATGAACACCATAGCAACATTCAGGCGGTTTTTGCAGGGAAAAAAAGTACAGAACTTCCATCGGCATCGGTATCACAATGCAAGACAGAGAGCAGTATAGGGGAAGTCTATTCTCATTTTAGCACGAGAACACTGGAACCACAACAGCTTCAAAAGAGTCCCCATAGGACTGGCAAAAGAAGAGTCAGCAGAGTTTCTGCTATATTTTATCAGACGGGCAAAAAACCCACTTCCCATCCTTAACTTTGCTACAATGAAACCAGATTTCAGCGGTTCTTTGTTGATTCATAGAGGAGAGACTAGGCAGAGAGTCCTGATGTAAAGCAACAAAATGTCCTGGGAGGGTACTGTATGTAAAGTGGGAGTTCAGAATGGAAAACCAAAAGGATACAGCCTTGTCCAGAGGCAATCTTGAGGACTTCCAACGCTTGGAAGCAGCCCATTATCCCTGGAACTTCAAGAAAAGTGGAAAGTTTTACGAACAACTATCACTTACATTTACACAGACTGTACTTTGTACAAAGTTAATGGCTCCAGGGCAAGCAAGGGGACAAGACTCACCCACTCCTAACACCCCTCCGTCAGAACAGTTGGTCACTGTCTCTGAGGGTGGGGGTACCGGGTATAGGCATCTGTAGCAGGGGCCTCCACGGTAGTTATAAACTGTCAGCTACACACACGGAGCAAGAAGACTTTAGTAACATTACAAATGTAGAGGAGCTGAGGGACTCTGGTCACTTTGATGAGGCGTCTCTACCTTACCTGTCCCTCCATTCTCAGCGCACTTGCTGACACCAGAGGCTTTCCACCGAGCACACAGGCGTCATTCACCAGATAGCGAGTGGGGACATTGTCTGAACAATCGGCCACAATGTCATATATGAGGTCAGCGAAGTCAAGGTGTCATCATAAAGGTATTACTGATTCGTCACACGTATACATTTCCTAACTGAGTATCTAAAGCCGTGACTTACAAGCAATCATAGGCCTGAATAAGATTGAGTGGTTGGAAGCTGCGAGATAGTTTTATGACAAAGAATCAGCCGGTCTGTGTAGCAGGTGTAGGTAGAGGATACTGTTGAATGAGTTGCAAGGCGTTCTCCGGCGAGAGCTGCAGGTGGTAGGGAATACACTCCACTGTTGAGTTCAACCTGACGACATAAAGGCGCATTGAAATATATCAGTTCATTTCCTAAGAAGGCTGGTTTGGTCCACCATGATTAGAAGCTCTGACACAAACAGTTGAGAACTTCTATAAACCGTCTTAAAACAAATATCAGGGTCATTTTGGTTTTTCAGTTAAATCAAGAACAAACCACAAAACAGCAACATGTGAGTTTTGAATCTGCCATGAGGTCTTAGTCACATGTCCGCCCCTGCTCTACTCTCTTTCTTCTAATCTTTCCTTTCTGTCTCAACTATAAAAAGCTATTAAATGATCAAATATGACTTAAGACTCTTGTATTATAGGTTGTATCATGCATGTAGTAAACTATCATTAGTGACAAATTAATAATAAAAGTAGGAAGGTATACGTGACGGCACGAAAACACTGCACAGGATTATTTGTTCGTCAGAGAAATGGCGCCCTCATGTGGTCATAGCTATGCAATGTATGTGTGAACCACAGTAGGCCCACTGTGGAGGGAGGAAGGCGCCAAAAACAGCTGTCTCTAAAATAACATGTTTACACAATATTTGCAGACTGTGGTGAAATACACAACCAAATATAACCTGTGGTGAGACTGGAAAGCGCCAGCATGCTTTACACTGAAACTAAATGGTCACAAAAAACAACAAACACCACTCATCATAGTTAGAGAACATTTACTACTAATATCAGAATACTAACTTCTCTGTTTCATGCCTGTTTGTGCACAAATGTATGCAAGGATATAGTTTTCAAATGATCCCAAACACTTCTGTTCTACTAGATGATATTGGTATTATGGTGCTTTTGACCTCTTATGCACCGCACATGATCATTTTTCATCCAATGTGTGCAGGTGTTAATCAGTACCTTTTAATTGCATTGGCAGCAGACAGAGCCTTGGCTTGGTCCTGGTTCTCCTCCCCATGAAGCACCTGTCTGTGCAGGTTACTGAGCTCCACCTCGTCATAGTCCAGCAGGCCCAGGCGCCCTGCAGAGACACAAAGACGAAATTGTCAAACCCGGATAATGGCGGCGAACCATGAAGATTAAATTTGGGGGTATAAATTTAACATAATTGGCAGTTTAAAAAAATAAAATAATGTAGGTCTCGTTTTTTGCCTTTTCTCAAAGTTTATATCTGATTTCTTTAATTTTTCCCTAGTTGGTTATATAGCCAAAGTGTGGTTGAAATTTCACCTGAGGCAACCAGTAGTATAATATAACCACAAAAGAAAAACATATTCACAAAATAAGTCTGCGAATATACTCTAGCCTCTTTACCCAAGTGTTCCCAGTGTACCTGATTTTAATCATTAAACAGCACTAAAATAGGTAGAGTGATATATTTCTTTTGGAAGTGGAAATGAATAATTATGGCTGCAAGCCTCTCTGCCGTAGGTACATTTAGTCTACCAGCCACTGGGAGTTGATCCAGATTGCTAATTTTAGACCCTGCCTAAATGAAAAGACAAACTATACAGCACATTTATTTCAAGGTTAATTATTTGATTTGTTTAGCACAAGTCCAATGCTGAGCAATAAATCAACTAGATTACCTACCGATGCCTGCTGCTGCAAGATACTGTGCCAGGGGGCAGCCCAGTCCCCCGCAGCCCACAATCAGCACTGAGGTCTTGGATAAGTTTAGCTGACCTGTGGACAATCAAGATTCACTTTGATGTGTTCAGCCATGCCATGAATCTCACTTGACAGAATGCTTACTGTACTGTATATCAGGATAACGCTGTCCGTCTGTAGGCATCCGTACCTTGTACACCCAGCTCGGGCAGAAGGAGCTGTCTGCTGTACCGCATGATGTCCTCATTGCTGAGGGCTGCTTTGGCTTTCAGTGGGGTCAGGGGGGTCACTTTTTCACTCAGGTCAAGCACTGAGGTATGGTTCTTATATTCACACAAGGGAGGAATTAAAACACAAGATATAAGAAACAAGTCCAAACAGGAGCTTTGAGCCATGTGGCATCCCAGCCCACAACAGCCTGCCTCTATAACATAACGAGCTACATTTATGTCTCTCTTTACATATCTCCCATATGTCTGACATAAGGCGCTATTTGGGAAAAGCTCTTGATAGGGAGGGATTTAGGTGGCTTATAGAATGCTTATTTATATTCCATTCAGAATTTGAGATGATTTAGGTGTGCTGTATCGCTTTTGAAATATCCTGGGGTTTTCGGACCATTGATTTGTTTATGAATATAGCACTGCGTTCTAGGATTAAATTGACATGATTTTTGCATTTAATGCTGTGATTTTAATGCAAGGTTGATGTGATATTCACATGGTTATTGTGTGATCACTCACAGCAATGTAATACTTGGGCATATTGTCCTCAGTACCAATACCACAATGTGGAAATACTCCACTAATACTACTAAATACTAATCTGAGGGGTCCTTGTGGAAAGAAGAATATACTAAGTTTGGATACACAAATGTGCACATCTTCTGGACTTATCACAAATCTTTTATTTTTTGGTAAAATATTAGATGATTTTACTTTTCTGCCAAACAGCTATGACAGTCAAAATAAAAAACATGTGAGCATGTGATAGGTGAAATGTCTCTTTAGTAAAACAGCTAACCACTCAGAAATATCTGAAATGCGGTAAAGAGCCCCAACCAGGCAGCTCTTTTGGTCAGAGGTCACAAGTCAAAAAAGTTGGGAACCACTGGCTTAATCTTCATACGTATTATATTTTATAAACTTATCATGTGTTTTTTTTTTTTTTTTTATGTGAAATCTTAATCAGCAAAGTAACTAAAGGCGTCAGATAAATGTAGTGGAATGAAAAGTACAATATTTACCTGTGAGACTAGTGTAGTGGAGTAGAAGTATAAAGTAGCATAAAATAAATTAAATACAGTACTTGAGTAAATACACTTAGTTACTTTCCAACACTGCTATATATGTTCTGTGTTTTCAGGTAGAATGGGTCTCAGCTCAATTTCATATTACAGGGATGATTTCTCACTGTGCTTTAATATTGAATCTTTCCTCAGCTAAACATGTTCTTCGGGACATTTAGGCAGTTCACTAGCAAGCTAACATGCTAGCTAGCTGGCTATCAAGTGTCCCTGTTCATCTTAAGACAAGAGAAACATCACGTGCAGTCGTGTTCCATGTCAGACCTATAAGCAATGTTTGTCAACGTTTTGTAGACTATATAGCCACACCATAAATGCTAAAAATGTAGATAACAAATGAGGCGGAAAAAAACACCACATTTCTATAGGAACATAGCAGAATTTGAGTAAGACTTTCGTACCTTTTCCAGTTGCGCCAGTTTATTCTTCAGACCCACTATCTCTTTCTCTTTTTCCTCGAGCTGGGCTTTCAAGCAGCGCACCTCTTGAGCCATGGCTGCTGGCAGTTATCAAAAAACTAAAAAAAAAATATATATATATATATATGTACGTAAAAAAAAAAGATGCTACAATTCTGATTTAGCTACGATGTAACTGATAGAAACATGTTGACATACGATGCACGCACGCATCCGTGAGCTCACGGCACATACTTCCGGGTTGACCACGTGACCATTATCCAACGTGGTAGATGACGCTGGTCTTACTTACACACAGCAAAAAGTAAATACAAAATTAAACAAATATGTAATGCTGTGATGTATTCTTCGGGGGGGCTATTGCTAATGTTTCGTGCAGGCTTATGTACACAGATCCAAGCAAAGCACGATTTATAAGTATCTATAAATATCTTAAAATATATTAGGTCTACTTATAGTAGTTTTTTCTTTGGGGAGGGGGGGGGTGAGTTCAATCTAAATCTCCCGTTTAAACGTTGACCAGTAATTAATTACAAGGCATAAAGTGTCCACTTAGGTTATGTCTTGTGACATTTAAGGCTGTAGGTAGTACATGTGTTGATCTATTGTTGAAAATGAGCAATTATCAATGAAAAACATGGAGTCACGCCGAGTGGCTGGTGGTATGCCGCCATGGTTCAGAGGCTTATGTCGAGCCCTTGCGAGGTATGCCGCATTTACTGTTTCCTAAAGACCTGTGCCGCTTGAAAGTGCTATGCCACTGTCAGACTGTCACTCCAGTCACGACCACTGATACATACTTCCCATAAATGTATTTTTGGGGTCACTGTGTCATACCCGTGTTGTTCAGTTGATGAAGCGCGCGCACACACACTCACACACACAGCAGTACAGTGACGCGCTGTGGTTTGTGAGCCTCTAGTCCTCCCTCCTGCTTTTCACATGATATGTAAGCTTCCACAGAGGAGAGACAGGAATGTGGAGAGGAGCGACAACAACGATGGCTGAGCGAAGCCACGGTCCCTCCAAAATGCGTTTATTTTACACTGTGACCATCTGGGTGACATTCATCCACCGCACCGATGGAATTCCCTGGACGCAGGAAAAGGTAAATGCATTAAGAGGTTAATTTCACATTTTGTTGTGTTAACATATTACCAGGAAGTTATAGGATAATTGTATGTTTAGACTCCCAGAAAACTGTCTACTAAAGTGAAACTAAACTTGCCACATGCAGCGTTTTTACTATTTTATAGTCATGTACACTACTTTTGACGAGGCTCAAATGAATGATTGCAATAATTGATTGACTCCAAATATCTTGTTGACTTTTTTTCTAACTTAAAAGCATTTGAACCCAATATCTCGAATTGAGATTATTAGAATTGATGAATTGTTAGAAAAATGGTTGAACTGTATGGGAAATTATTTACTCCAATTTTGTTTATATTGTGTCTCTCCCTTTTAAATAGTAATCTCCCAGTACTTAGACTATTCTTTCTGAGAAAGGCAAAGTTCCCTAATACAGTTTTGATATGCATAATATATGTATTTATGATATTCCACCAACACTCTGCACTGTTGTGTAATTCTCCTGAGATGCACCTGGGCATGCCTGGCCATTCATGTTCCTTATTTATGTTCTTCTTCTCCTCTCCTCTTTGCCTAGTTGCTATGGCAGCACAGTCATCATCATTGATCCTCCAATTGCAGGTCTTGGTATTTATAGACCTTAAGTGGACCCCCTTTTAACCCTCTCTGATGTCAGTGAGCCCTAGCTCTGTGGATGACTATGTTCAGTCTGTTTGGCCACATAATTATACATTTTGCATTATATCCCACTCTGTAATTACAGCCAGTCACTATGGGCCCAACCCATAACCAGTTTCCGTGAATTTTTATGCGTCGATTGTAATGAACAGAGTTAAGGTATGTGCCCTCCCCTACTGTCTGAGAGAGTAAAGTGACACAAAATTAGGAGGGAAAATAAAATGTCCACTGTGACTTCCCACAAGAATATGAAGACTTCTTATCAAGCAAAAATGACAACAATTTGCTGGTGTCAGATTCTCAAATGGGATGATTTGCTGTTTTATGTCATTGTGAGTTTAATATCTTTAGCTTTTAGGCTGTTGGTCGGACAACACAAGCTATTTGAAGACGTCACCGTGGGCTCTGGGTTTAATGTGATGTGATTTTTCACAGTTTCTTTCCCCAAACGATTGATTTTAAAAAATCAACAAAATAATTAGAATTAAAATATCAGCATGAATTTAATAACCCCGATATCTCATATCGAGGCCCTATCATTGCAGAGGCTGGAGCAGTGCAGAACACGCAAACAGGCTGTGACTGTGCTCTCATATTCCACATCAGCTCTTTCGCTGCTGCTCTATGTCCTTCTTCTGGGTTCAGTTTGTTACCAGGACAACCACAGTGCACAGCAGGTGAACTTTGAGACCAAATGAAAAAGAGCCTTGGGGATCGAAGAATCAATGTGTTTTTTTAACCTAAAGCTGTAACTTAGCACGCATTGAACTGGCAGCTTGAAACCTGAATCCACATCCAAGCACCCTTCACTTTTCTGCCTCTTGATTTGACAGATCCCTCCTTTCTAAAGTAGCCTGTGTGTGTATTTGAAGAGATTCAATCAGTGTCTATTCACACTGGTCTAATTGGTCCATGCATCTCACCGAGGAGGTGTTTGAGTGAACTTCACAACTCATGTAAATCACAATGTTTGAATCAACCTTACAAAGAATTAGTTTTTTCAACTTCTTTTTCATGTTCCCATACTGTCTGGCTTTTTAAGACATGGTCACGTATGTGATATAGTAGCTGACAGTGAAAAAAAAGTTCTCCTCACATGTCCCTAGCAACTTAAATACTGAAATAATAAGAATCCTCTGTTGACAGACCCAGTGAGTGGTTTCCAGTAATATGAGAGAGTGTTGTGACACAAAAAATCAATTGTTCTGTATGCTGTGTGTCATACACGTTGCTGCTCAGTTGAAATGCAGCATAGAAAGACTTCCCTATTCCTGTACTAGGAAGTTGTTGGTCTGGAATTGTGGCATAGCAGACTCAAAAGACTCAAAAGAAGAGTAAATAGGAGGACAGTTGGAGGCCATGCCTTATCTGGCAATGTTAACAAAAGTGATAAAAAAATGTGTGTATCTGCCCCGTGATTCTTATCTGCTCCCAAATTCACTGGGTTCTTCCTTGGTCCGTGCTTCACCCTTCCACCAAAGTTTCATGAAAGTCAGGCCAGTATTTTTTTCTGTAATCCTGCTGACAAAAAGACAAACAAACAAAGCGTTTGGCAGAGGTGCATTTTGCTTAATAATATGCTGTGTTTCATGCTCTGTTTGCGGCAGTGGTTAACAGTAGATCACAGTGATCTGATCACATGACTGATGTTAAGCCATTTGATTACCAGGCATTGGTCTTTCTGAACACACTTAATTCCATCCTACTATTGAAACCAATGCTGTTTCTCAGCCATTTTGTATTGTGTTGTTCGTGTCCTCTGACTCTGTCCAGCTCCATCACCGAGCTCTCACTCTAACACAAGATGAGATCAGTACCGCCCTGTCTCACACTGACGTGGAGCAGATGTGGCAGAGGGACCTGAGGCCGCTGCTGGTTACCAGGTACCCAGGATCTTCAGGCAGCCAGGCTGTGCAGGAGGTCAGTTCATTTTCAGGATAACATATCATCCCAGCAGATTCCCTCTGTGTACTAAGTGTAAAGTGTCAGCTGGAACTTATATGCATTGTTTTGGGGAAATCTGAGATGAGTAAAACCTGGAACTTCCTCAATACCACCTCACACATTTGAAAATAAAAGGGGAAAAACAATTCAAAATCCTGTTACTTACCCTCATGAAAAACTCAATTTTATTTGCATTGCCACGGCAACTAAAGGCCTATATAAGCATATCACACTGGTTTTGTGAGTGAGTCCTCCACCTTTTATGCCCCAATATGTTTGTTATAGTAGGAAATACAACCACTTCAGGAAGTTATCATACAATGGTGTTTTACCCCTGACAAATGTTCTTTTCTTTTAATTTTAAGTTGAATTGCCACAGAATGAAGTCGGCTAACTAGGTGGTGATAAAGTGAGGTACGAGCTGAATCATCTTTGTGTGCGTTCACAGCATATCAAAACAACCCTCGGTGCCCTCGGAGCAGGCTGGGAGGTGACGGAGGATAAGTTTATGTCACAAACACCCTATGGCCCCCTGCCCTTCACTAACCTAGTCGCCACTCTCAACTCATCAGCCAGCCGCTGCCTGGTCCTGGCCTGTCACTACGACTCCAAGTACTACCCACCACAGTGGCACGGGAGGGAGTTCCAAGGCGCCACGGATTCTGCTGTTCCCTGTGCCATGATGCTGGAGCTGGCACGAGCCCTGGATGAAGAACTGAAAGCTCAGAAGGTGGTGGCCTAGCATGTGACTTAAAGCTGCAGCATACAATAAGTTAAAGGGTATATTGTACAATACTGGTCTATCTGAGACTCCATGTGTAGATGCCTTAAATCCCTCCTGTGGGCTTTTCAATGATACTCAGGTCATTTGGGGCTGCGTATTAGTTTTTATGGTTGTGACCAGCACTCACTTGAGTTGTGGTCATGAATCACTGGCAAGTCATGCAACAACAACCCCAATGACATTAAGTTCTGTGGAACAAGGCCAAACATGTTGCGCACAGTTACAGGAACTGGGTGAACATCACTGTAGATGTTTCTCATGTTAATCAAACACGAGAAACAATTCAATTTAAGGTCAAGTTATTCATTTATCGTCATGTGCACAACAATTACAGAGAAGCAGTTGATTTCACACAAAAATGCTCATTAAATGTCAAAATCACAAAAGTAAAAAAAAAATAGAATCTAATACATAAATAGTGCTGAAGTCAAAGGTCTATATCATAGACCTTATTAAATATAAAATAAAATAAGATATATTTGTGGCAGCCAGGTGTACAGTAATTGCAAAATTAATAAACTGAATGTAAAAAGAAATGTAGTAAATGTATATGTGTAATGACAAGTAATATATATGGAGAAAGAGGTTGTATAACAGTAAGTAAAAGTATAGGTAAAGGTACAAATACAAGTTTTGCAGTAGAGCAAGGGGAAAGAAGTTGATACTAACAACATATTTCTTAGACTCCAAGGCAAAATAGTCTAATTTAAAGGTTATGGCTGGTGTTATCGATATATCTATATTCTTTTATCATTGTCTAAAAATCTAATCATGCACTAGTCCATCCCACAGTACTTTTCAACTTTCTTACCTGTCAATCTTTCCAATCAGATCACAAATACAGTGTAAAAATGTTTAAATTGTTATTTCATAAAAACAGCCGGACACTGAAATGTTTTTTAGCAACCGTTTTTATAAATAGTGGATTTGTTAGGGACTTGAGTGAATTGTAAATATAAGACAAATGTGTGTATTACTTTGTAGGTGAAGGCATAAGTAAATTCTCATGAGCCTTTATGAATGAACAAACCTCTGCACACACTTAACACTATTGGCAACAACAACATTTTGTGTGAAAAAGATACAATTATTGGTTCTGTTTTATGGGAATTAACACAAAAACAATATTTAATTGCTCCACAATCAAGTGCATCATAGCGCAAACACTCATTCGTATTCATGCAGCCTGCTCCTCTGCCCTTTTCCTGTTTCACAGTTGGGCTCAGACCCCTGTCTACAGGGCGGACAGTGACAGGGCCTGTGACGATGAGAGATCAGCCAAGGGACATGTTTATCAGACTCGGCTGCCTGTCACAAAGGTCACGGTGGGAATAGGAATCACATTGAATACAAATTCATTAGGTGCCATGGAGGCGGACACATAATAAATATCATAGCTGATAAATGACATAGAAGAAATTGTGAACTTCCAATCCAATTCCAATTTATTAAGAAAGATATTTTTAAAAATACAACAGTTGAAAGAAGTGCTGTACAATAAAAAAAAAACATAAAACAACACAATAAACGCACAAAGGCCAGTTTAAAAGACAAATAAAATAATAAAAGCAGTAAGGCAATTCTCATACTGAATTAAAAGCCTAGGAATAAAGATGTGTTTTAAGACGGGATTTAAAAATGGGCCGTATAAGGGCCAGCCTAACATGAAAACTAGCATTACAGATGCATATTCCGGGGTTATACTCATTCACTATTAATTTGCCAAAAAAGAAAACAAAACGCACAATAAACAAAGTTAAAGATGAATTTCAGATTTATTTATTTCCTAAATCAAAAATAATTTATGCGATAAAATCTTTAATGCAAATTATTTTGGCCACGTTAATCGTGTAGTGAAAATCTGATATCGTGACTCAGACCTAATTTCGCATAAAAAGTTGAGAAAACCTCCTGCAGTTTTGGAGTCACTGTAATCTCAAAACCACTAGGGGGCAGCAGAACTCTGGGAATGCCTTGACTGTCTTGTTTTTACCTCCCATGTAGAGCTCAAGTCCTGACCTCACCCTGCAGTTGCTCTTCTTTGATGGAGAGGAGGCTCTTTTCCAGTGGACCTCCACAGACTCCCTTTATGGCTCTCGTCACCTGGCCCAGAAGATGGAGGCCACCCCGCACCCCGCCGGAGCCACAGACACCAACCAACTACACAGCATGGTACACCTAGATTCTCTCTTTCTGCCTAAACCACCTGAGATTACCACATTCACGTAATCACACTCAAGATCATCCACATCAATTTCAGCACAATCCGCTTAGCCCGGATCTCGTTTTCCACGCACACCCCACACAGACACCTTCACAAGGGAGGTGCATGTTTTAAATAATTTTGTATATCGAAGAAATCTCAAATCACAAAGCCAGTCAATTTAACATCTGGCAGGCTTGGGTTTCTTGATATCGAACGTCATTTATTATACAGTCCGTGATAAGAAGATTTCACGGTAATTGGTAAATGTTTCTGTATCCTAACCATGGAGAGATAGAGAAACTGACTATCTACAAATGTAGACATTCCTGTGTGGACAGACAGAGATAAAGCAGACGGTATCTGGTGTGTGTGTGTGTGTGTGTGTGTGTGTGTGTGTGTGTGTGTGTGTGTGTGTGTGTGTGTGTGTGTGTGTGTGTGTGTGTGTGTGTGTGTGTGTGTGTGTGTGTGTAAACAGACAAAGAAGGAGCTGTGATGTCAGTGTGTTGCACCACCACACCTCAAAGCAGGGGCTGTGATGTGTGATTATTATGGGAACTGGCTTCTTGTCAGGAACCTGTCTTCAGGATGTGTACAGAGTTTCTCAGGAGAGCTCACCAGAAAGAAAAAAAAAAAAACCCTTTCTTCTCCTCCAGGATCTGTTCGTGTTGTTGGACCTGATCGGGGCTCCTAGCCCGCACTTCGGCAACCAGTTCCCCAGCACAACACACTGGCTCTCCAGACTGCAGAGCATTGGTGAATAATCAAAATTTGCGCTGCTATTGTAAACACTACGTAGGTCCGTTTACGTTGGTGAACGTGTGCTACAAACAACATGAGTCACTTTAATCACTAGTCATTAATATGTCGTATTCAGACACTCATTATCGCATGAAGGCCAATGTGGCAACTGTCCAATTATTTCCCATTTCTCACATTTTACTCCTTTGCAACGCTTGTGCTATGGAGATTATATATATATATATATATATATATATATATGTATATGTTTCATATATTATTATTTTTTTAGATTAAATTGCTAATACAGCATTAAAACCTATTTTCTCAATTCAGCTTCTTACCACGTGTGATGGGGTGCCACATTAAAATACCACGAGAATAGTTTTAGCGTGACAGATTTGTGTATTGATGTTGTTATCCTCGCTTTTCTCTTCTTTTTTTTTCAAACGGGTGGGTTTTGTTTGAAAAAGGGGGATCGTAACAGTCAGAATTAATCAACATTTTTATCAAAATGGGATGTCAATTGCGGGGTGTGTTTGCTTATGTTGCCAGCTCTGTCAATCGAAATGGATCAAACCACACCTGCACAGTCCTCCAAGCAAATCAGCAAATCCATAACTTATTGATTCATTACAAACAAGGAGTGATACTTAAGGATGTGTTCTCTTTAAACTGAACTAACGAGTTTGTCCTCCCTCTTTTCTCCTCAGAAAAGCGTTTACACTCCATGAACCAGCTTGTGGATCATCCTAATAACGTGCAATATTTCTGGCCCAATCAACCTGTTGGCCACATACAAGATGATCATATACCATTCCTAAACAGAGGTAAACACACCCTAACAAAGTAGCACAACTACAGCAGACATGCTGACATGTATTGTGTAGCTCTGTCTGTTGATCCTCATCCTGTGCCTCTCTCTGTCAGGTGTAAGCGTCCTCCACCTGATCCCCTCCCCCTTCCCGTCCGTGTGGCACACGTTTGACGACAACGAGCAGAACCTGGATCGCTCCACCATTCAGAACCTCAACAAGATCCTGCAGGTGTTTGTTCTGGAGTACCTCAACACCAGACCCGCCGTCCCTTCAAACCCACAGAATGCCCCATAAAAAAAAAAAAAAAAACAGCATACCAAATCGACGACTTTCTTTCTTTTGATGCGTCACTATAGTAAAGATCTTCAGCTGTAATTTGACAGACTGTATTTAATGCTGTTTAAACACAAACAATATGTAGTCCTTGACCTTATTATTGAGCTGTGAGGTTGAGACTCAACTCTGCACATCAGGTGGGTGCCAGCGCCAGGAAACATAGAGAATGTCTTTAGAGAGGGTTGATCTACATGGACAAGTAGTTTTTTATTTTTGAAATATTTGTCAAAACATATTTTGGCTTATGTAAGTGAACGGACATGCACTTTCCTCCAAAAAAAAAAAAAAAGGTTTGTAAGACTCTGAAGCGTCATCTTCTCTTAAGTCCCCAGCAACAACATCAGCACACAGGATCCTCTGTTTGTGTTTTTAGTTTTTTTTACTACACTGCTCTCTTTATATCAGCTTTAAACCCTCCTTTTCACTGTGATGAGGCATCAATGCTAATGTCTAGGATCTGGTGCCTCAGAGAGATGAGAAAAGAGCAGTGCAGAGGTACAATAAAATAATAATTATGAGCTTGTAAAATGCTATAACCCCCTGTATTTTTCCACCTTGATTTCCATGGCAACATTGAAATACATAAACTCCAAAGTTGATGATAAGTCTTTAGTTATGTAATAACATCCAGAATCTCTGATCTGTCGTCTTGTGTGATAAATATATTCTATACGGCGACACGTGAAATGTTGACACACGGTGTGTTGTAAGCTGCAGGGAACGTGACATTTCCTCTCCTACAGTAAATCTGTTCAGAGCAAACCTGTCAGGGGCAGGAAGTGGGTTTGTTTGCTTTCTAACAACATCTTTAGCACTTCATATCCTGTCATCTGAGCGAGTGAAGGGGAATACTTCCTGTGCTGATGTTTCGCCTGCCTTTGTTAATATGATATTATTAGCCTGATCTTAATGTAGATCACACAATAATATACAGTGCCAAAACTGGACTTCCTGTATTTTGAGGCTGAAATAAATGTTGATTCTGAATACAAGCAAGATCATGCAGAGTTTGCTTTTCTTTGTGAGTCTTTGTTTTACTGTTAATGTTTTGGGAGCTTTGAATGAAGAAGTTTATCTGATGCTTGGTTATTGTGATTATCTAAAGTGACCTTTTGAATGAGGAAGTGTTAACTTTTTATGTAATTCTACCCTAAAACAACAATAACAGCGTTACCAATACAGTACTCAGGTCTTTCTTCCTTTCTCAGCCTCAGAGCTTGGGCGCTCTCTTCCTCAACAGACCAATCACCCTTTCCATCACTCCGCCTCACCTCGACAACAATCCCATGATTCACTTAATCCTATCAGGGAGGACCTCCCCTGAATTCCACACCACCCAGATCCCCTTCAATCCAGCCCACTCCCATGAGAACAGAACGTGGATCAGACTGCTGCAGTCAGACATGTTTGAGATGCCTGGCAACAATCTACACAAACATACTGTATATCTTGTGTTGAAGGAGATTAAAAGTACGAGTGATTCCAGGGTCATTAGTCACCTACAAACTCCAGAAAAATGTGTTTGCTTTGTGATGCTTTCTCTGATTTGTAAACAGTGGTAAAAGTTCAGCGACCTGCTGTGTTTTAGAGAGAAAGCTTTGCTTCTTTTGTGTCTTATAATGTGCTAACCATGCTCACTTCTCTCGTGTTGGGTTTTCTATTCAAAAGCTTACCTCAGGCATTCTACCCGTCAGTCATCACCAAAATTACTCGGTAAAGCTGTTTTGAAAGAAATATATTCAATTAACTTTCATCTAAAGAAAGGACTCTCCTTCTAAGTATGTATTATATCAGTCAACATGCTGGAACAAGTAACAATAAGAGAAGTTGTTGTAAAAAAAACTATATTGGGGCTTTCAGTATTTTTTTGCCTGGCAGAAAATGCATGCGTGCCCAGGTGTAATACCAGCCGAGCTTTAATCTGCAGCTGATTACAGAGCAGGGTGGCTTCCAGCTGTACGGTAATGGAGTGATGGGAAGGGCCGGGACTCTCCCATGCAAGGTGTGCTTCAGATTGTAAGAAAAACAATAAACCAGGAAATAGTGATAGTAAAACTGCTAACTTTAGAAAACATCTTAAGCAAGGCACGCAGCCAAAACAGGCTGGAGTTTCAACTATTGTATAAAGTAAATATACATACATGACTATAAGGAATTAAGATGATGTTTAGTCAAATGTATGAATTGTTTATGATCATACATCACATATCTTTTCTCTGTAGCACTTTGAGTTTTGTTTATTCAAATGAAAAGTGCACTTATAAATAAAATGTATTATTATTCTTATTATTATTGTTATTGTCACTGACAGGAGAGAGTCACAGTCCAAAAGGTTTTAAAAGACTTTCCTTCAAGTTGAAACACACACAAATCAATGTTTTAACATTACAGCAGTGTCATCATACTGTTCAGAAATTTCAATTATTCAGAAATTAAGACAATAGTATATTTCTGACTGGATCTCTGGGGTGGCTGTGAATTGATCCTCCTCTGTTGCTGGGACAGACGTCTGACTGCCTTATATCCAACAATTTTATAGTATTATTGGATTGGGGATGTTTTTCAAAGTGAGTTAATGAGATTGTATCCAATGTTAAGCATAACTGTGAGCATCTGTTTACCAGTGTGGGGTGATTCTAGGGAAGTGTGCTCCTACATGACTTGCAAAGAGGCAAGTTACCAACAGAGAGCAGCAGTGAGTCACATTCAGTTCAGTGGAAAGAAAAAGTCCTTGACGCTTCTGATGTTTTTCTTACATTGGCCTATTATATTATTCTATTGTGGTGACTGAAAATATGATTGGAAAAAATAGCCCATATTACTCTAATGACTATGTTATGTCAGTAAGGCCTTATCTGTGTGCTATGACCAATGACTTTACACAAATAAGATGTTTGATGCACACTGTATGGGACATTTAACAGTGATTCACCATTTAAATTATATTAACACAGTCACAGTATAATCTGTTTTTTTGCAGTTTTTATTTTTATTTTTCAGGAGCAACAAAATATATACTGGGCAGCACATTGTTTGATATGTACACGCCTCCAGTTTCAAATGAGGGCGGTGATCACACAGAAACCACCGACATCATACGCTACATTCAAGTCCTCTCCGTAAACTCCTGCTTCCATACCCCGAAGTGGTAAATACCTAGACACACAGTATATATTACTGTTGTGTGTCCAAGTAGTTTTGGTCAGAAATAAGTATAACATTTCCTGTTGCAAAATAAATTGGAAAAGACTTACTTTGACGGAAAAGGGGCGAATGCATCATCATACAAAAAAAACGTTTCAATAAGCATGCACACATTGGAAACTAGCAATACATAATTACTTAAATAAAATATGAATACAATGAAAACAACATAAACAAGGAGATTTGTCCCAGTGTATATATGGCTGAGAAAATCCATGTGATTCTATGGCTTGCTTGGTCGTTATTTTGCACCCAAAACGTTATTTGCCCAGTATTCCCTGTAGTACGTGAATGCGGCATTGCTCCCAGACCGCGCGCTGTGGACGGAGCTGTGGGGATTTCAGTCCAGCCTCCACTCACGCGTGTACAGAGTAGTTCAGTGGGTGAACACAAACAGACGAACAGCACGGACCTGTTGCGAAGAATGTGACAGCAAATTATTTTCTCTTTTTTTTTATACATTTAAATTGTCGAACCTCGTCACAAACTTCGGCACATTGTTGTCGCTGTAATCGTGTTAAAGAAGCCATGGAGCCGATAACGAAGTGGACGCCAAAGCAAGTTTTTGAATGGATGAGAGGTAAGTCCGGAGCACTTTGTTTTTAACGTTGCATTTGATTTCTGACACAAACAATACCCCATTATAGACATTAGTGCGCCTCAAAACCTGCTGTGTCTCTGCTCTGAGTCGCTCCTCGGTTATCTCGAGCTAGTTTCGTAGAAACTGCTCCTGTCCCTCCACAACATACCTCCACCGCAGTGCTTCACAATGGGACTACATTTTCTTCTACTCTCACTTTAGGATAGCGAGTTGAGCTATGTCACTTATGCTAGCTGTATAATCCGTCAATTGATACGTGGGATAAATTGCTGCTCGTTGCAACGTTTGAATGTTGTGTTTGCGAGGGACGAGCACCAGCTGACTCCAGCTCTATTGTAGGCAAACTCATTCAGTCACAAATACACTGGTTTCTGAACGTTTTCATGTGAGGATTCCCTAAATCGGTAACATGTTAGGCCGCTTTAGACTCTTATGTGACAATGTTTTGCCTCAGGGTCTCCGATCTAAAACCAGTATGGTTGTGTAACTGCACTAGTGAGGAATGACAGTGAACCCAGCCTGTACACTCACTCATTGTACTCATTGTTTTTTAATTAATACTCATGTGATGTGTAACCAGTACTCATTTTAATTGTTACCACAGATTTGACATCACTGACAACCTGGTTTGGCAACCGTGCTCCCTCTGGAGAAGTACAAATCATTTGAACTCCACCAACTTTAAAGAAATAAATCAGTTTTAGTGATTTTAATTCTGTGACACCATAAAAACCCTACCTGTTTCAGGTGCGGGGCGGAATGCTCGCTGGTAATGACATCAATACTATTTGGACCATAGTTCAGTCACAGCATAGGTATGTCTGGTGAGGGACACCAAATGGTATGTGAAGTATGGATGGAAATAGTCAGAGTGCTGTTGCTCCAAACACATAAAAAGTGAAGTGCGTGTGTATTATATGGCAAAAGGAGTAATGGGCTGTTTATATGGCCAGCGGCGAGACAAAGCTGTTTGTCTCTGCTTGACTGTCATTGTATTTGGAAACTTCCCAAAATAAATTATTGGTGACTTCCTTTTTAATCTTATAAATTGTATCTCAGGGTAAGCTTCTTTTTTTTTTTTTTTTTGTCATTATTTGTAACTATGACAGTGCTGTAACACAGTATCTGCTGATTGGCGTGCCTGCCAGTGCTCATCTATAGTTGGGAGCTAAAGGGGATTGTGGAGGGGTTAGAGTCAATGTGTCCAGCGAAAAGAGCCCGGCCAGGGCACGCATGGAAGGGGGATTAGTTGTCTACACGGGCCACATTGCTGTCAGTCTCCTGCAAATCTGACTCAGCAGTTGTCTCTGTAGGTCTTAAACAGTGGATTTGCAGATCCCTACAAACATGGTTCAAGTGGACTAACTAAAATGACAGCAGCCCATTCATGGGAATATTTCATACATGCCATTGTAAAACCCGGTGCATGAAGATGGGGAGTGGAACACGTGGTCAACTTATATTTGACCATTCATACCAAGAATCAGGTCATTCTCTCATTGGTAAACAGGGTTGTAATGAATTTAACTTAATCGTGTGCTCATTGCAATGTTGTCTGTAAACTCCAAAACTCCAGAGTCAACACTTATCAGATGATATGATGATGTCATTCCTGAAATTGAACTTTCAGCATTGTGGTCTATCAAAGCTAAATGGCTATTTGCTTTGGTTAGAGGCGTTGTTGGTGGGTGTAGACTACAGTTACTTTGCAAGTAATTGGATCTGCCTTTTAAGCAGTGAGAGCCACAATAAAAATAAAGCTCTCAGCTAAAATGTCTAAAACGCTAGCTTGTCCTTAACAGGGTTTGGGCCCGCCACAACATAACATGTGACCACTGTTGTTATTCAACTGAAGAAAACAACTTCGTAATCCTTTCACACCAAAGACAAGCAGCATCACACCAAAGTATAATCCATGTCGAGAGCAGGGTCATGGCCTCATGTTGACCTGTTCACACCAATTGCAAACACGGGTGTTTCCACAGTTGTTGCCCCCGTCTGAAAGAAGTCAAATTAAACTTGCAAAAAAGCACCGTATGAAGATCTTCGCCCTCATTTTCCTCAGGTTGTTTTCCTCGGTAGGACAGTGACTGCTTTTGTGTATTGAAGCTGTTGTTAATCACTTGCATTGTTCAAGGAGATCAAGCGGTGGTTGGTGGATGTTTATTGCCAGTGAAAGGGCGTTTGGTTCTTTCATTTAAAACACTGTTGCTTTTTGTTTGTGGACTGGAGATGCCCTGAAGCACATTTCCTTCACCACAAGCTCTGATCGTCCATCTGGACCTGTGGTGTCGTGTGATAAGTATTCCATATGTCATGTGTGGTACTACTTACCCTGGGGGAAATATGCACTCTCCTAATGACAACATAGATGTCCCAGCACTATGTTTTTGTTTTTTTTTAATCAGTAAATGAATACCATTTTGGGTGTGTATGATACTTTTACATTATTTTTTTAATCATCAGGACTGTATACAGTGACATTAATACAGTGACCCACGTCCCCATGTTCGGAAAGTCAAAAGTTTAAGCCGTATGCTGCAAGTCCTTTTCCAAATATAGTCCTGAATGCACATAGGCAATGCTTCAGCTGAGAATGGCTGGCCCTGTTAGGGGAATGTTTAGCCCCAACTCAGCTGAATAGTTTTTCATTTACCAAACACACTTACTATTTTCCCCCTAGCCTGTAGTTACTGGGAGTAAGACTGCCAAGTTTCAACAAGGCATCCCAAACATGCAAACCTGCACAAGTACTGTCTGACTGCGTGGCTTTTATCCAGACTCCATTCAGTACACGCTGGAAATCATCCAGCATTTTCTAAACTTAAATACTGGCTAATCAAATTTCAAAGCCATATATATATATCTGGACTTGGATTTGGCATGTGATGGGTTTATTTTGAGCAAGAAGTCATCATTAAAGTCTTGCTGATCCAGTGGCCCCACATCTATCTCATACCCATTTCAGGCCAAACAGCCCAGTTTGGCACACATCTCTACAAGGCCCGGCTCTATTAGCTTATGAGTGATAAGTATGGAGCTACGGTTGCAGATGTGTGTCTTGTGTGTGTGAACGTTAAACCTATCCAGAAGTCTGGTATGAATGGTCAGATGAAGGTTGAACATGTGTTCCTTCCCCACGTCATGTGGATGGAAACATAACAGTAGTAGCAAGGGTGTATCCTGCCTCTCAAATGGCACCTAAGTGCCAAGGAGGCAATTAGCTTGTCAGAGAGGTGGCAAACATGTGCTCAATGTGCTTTGTCTTTGACCAAGAGTGCGCTTGGAAAAGCAACAGTATTGTGTATGAGTCCGCGCATGCTGAATGATTCCACTGATGGGTACCTTCAGCAGCCTCATCTATAGAGATGATACTGAGGTGTGGGCAATGATGGCTCATGATCCTTATCTTGCTAAAAGAGAGACTTCCTAAACTGGAGTGTGAACAGACGTTGTGCAGACACATCACCCTTATTAAGGCATCCACTGCTTCTGTTTTAGTGCTGGCGCTATTCTACAAGTGGAGTTCTATGTTTGGATAACCTCCACAGGCATCATTAATCCGTTTTAGCAACCCTTACACTGTAGGCTGTGTGTATATGCATCGGGGAGGACAGGTGTTAAATTAATCCAAACATAGGCTTTAGGAACAGAGGAAATCTGTATGCCCCTTCTGGTGACCTCACATATACAAGGAAGTAACAACTTGCAATAATTTATTCAATTGAAAGTCAATCTTCCTTTGACATCCCTTAGTTAAAACCTCTGTCATTGTCATTTACCAGTTTCCAGTAATCCAGCCATTCAGCTTTTAATATCGACCGATTGTGTTCCATTGATGGGCAGATAACCATGGTACCTTTCCATTGAAAATGCCCCTTCAGAGTTCTGGGGAAGTGCTGTAAGAGGATTCCCCCTGGGGAGAGGGGACTGAAAGGGATTTCTGCAGTTTCGTTCCTGTCGGCCCCTCCGCAGCCTGTTTCTCACACGGCCTGGTGTCCCATTCTTATAGCCTCAGGAGGAACACATGGAGACTTTTTTACAGAAATCATCAATAGTTAATATCCCTGTTCTAATCTCGCGATGAAGAGACAAAGACAAAGCAAGAGTCTGTGAATCAATGTAAAGGTCTTCACATAGTGACTTCACAGGGGTGACGATTTTTATCAGTAATCTAAAATCAGTTTGCATTTGCATGTATATCCAACGGTTGTTCTGTCAGTGCCAGGAAAGGAGACAGGAAGTGTCTCCTTGTATGCCTGCCAACCTGAGCTAGACCAGTTTGCTTTTCATTCAAATCTAAAATGTGCATTGTAAATCTCCCAGATGATCTCAGCTTAGCAGGACCTACAAGCTACTTGGCCCCGCTCTTCCCTAAGAGCATTGACCTGTGTAAGCCATAGGAATAAAATCTCCAACCTGAGGTGGCACAGCGGGTTCAAGTGCAAATACGGGTCACATGCTGACTGACCCCTCGTGCAGGGATGTCAAGTGTGTGTGCCTGCCCACACTCACTTGTTTATTGCATGTCATCATGATCGTGCCTGAAGGCTCACTCTCCCAGTCATGTGATTGAAATTTGTTAGTTATATTAAAGTCTCAATTTGCTGCTGCCCCAGATCTGTGCGTGTACGGTGGTGTATGTGCAGAGAAGGAAAAAGAAGGTGAACGGCTGGGTTGGTATTGCTATCAAAGCACTGCTAATGCCGTTATACTCAAATGACCACAGAACATGAGAGGAATGCAGTCGACTGCTACCATACCAAACAAGCAGCCCTGTGAATGAGCAGTCAAAACAGGTCACACATGTCCTTTGTTGCATTTGGGGCCACCAGTTGCTTTTAACGGATTTAAAATGCAGAACTCGGTCGAGTTGATGGTCCCCCTCGCTGACCAAAGCAAAGCTCTTTCATCCTGCCACTAGCTTACACTGTAATGGAGTGTAATGTCATTATGATTATGAAGGGATCTGTATTTTTATGAAGTGTTACCCACTTTTGGGTTTAGCCGGGCACTTGGGTGGATGCCAGATCAGAGCTTGTTCAGAACGTGTTCAGACTAGTCCATATTTTCCCAGCCCTCCACTGAATTCCTGTCTAGCTATTCACACAGTTTAAAATTGCCATATCTGTGGGAAATACAATCTTATGGTTAGACTTTCAGATAATTTACTGGCTTTCATTCTGCATTTTATAGTTTTATAATTGCGTAATAACATCATGTTGGTATGTAATTAGTATTGCATTGAGGCAGTTATTGTTTGTGTGTCTCCATGCTTGTGTTTTCACTTGCTGCGGCGTGTCTCTGAAGTCTGTCACCTCTCTTGTTTACTAGTTACATTAGCGGGTGCTGATAGATAAGGCAGCTGTAATTGGTTAGTCTCTGTCTTTGCAGAATTGATGGTGCATTGATGAGCCCTGAGGCCAACTATCAGCATGGCTCCACGGCACCCTGAATGGATGAAAGTGTTTGTTTAAACCAGGAAACAAAAAAACACCTGGATGATTAAAGGGAAGCCCCATACTTTCTTTGTGGTTATTTGTATGTGTGGTTGGCATGCCGACATTAGACAAAGGCGCATATTACTCTATAATGGAAAGGTTAGGTCATAAAGCTGATAAGGAGAGACTATTGTTCTAAGCTTCTGTTTTCATTTTGTTATGGTTGGAAGTCACCAGGGGAGTCCACAGAAAATTTCACAAATTTAGAGCAGAGAAGTCATTCATTCAGGATCTCTTTCACTTTTTGTCCATCTTCCTCTGGACTTCCCCATCACAGGTCACTCTTCAAGAAGAATGCACGTTTGTTGTTTATTCCCTTATTCTCTACCAACAAGGCAAAGCATCTAACATGCAGGCAATTTATCAGAATGCAGGTCAGCCGTGACAGATCCACCCTGACGGGCTTTGTCAAATGGGAATTTGTTGTGAAATCTCTCAACCTGCTGATCTTAAAATTGTCTACGTTTTTCGCCAGAGGCTGGAACTGGATCTCATGTCATATCTCGGCTAATCTTGTCTCAAGGCTGAATGTTGGAAAGTTTCAAATAAAACATCTTTGCTCTATTGATCTCAATTCAATAGGTTGTACAAAGGATATTAGAACAACATGTGGGTTTTGAACAGGGAGGGGTTGCTCCTCTTTATATATGTATATATAAAAGAAAATAATAATCTGGACCTGAAGAAACAATGATGGGAGATTCAGTTGATTCTTCTCTTTGTTTCCTTTGGTGCAGCCACCTGGAAAAAGCCTCTCACCTGCCCTTCATCTGTTTGTATGTGGCACCCTTTCCAGTCAACAGCACATTCATAATTTATAGGAACACGGCTATCCCTGTCATGGCTGTGAGGGAGACCCACAGCAGGTGCTGGCAAGAGCACAAACAACTCTCTCTTGGACTTGTCAGTGTGTTTTTGTTGTGAGAGAGATTGTCGTGTGTGTGTGTGTGTGTGTGTGTGTTCATAAAGAATCCGTCATTGGTTTAGAGCATCCAAACTAAATGTAGGGACACATGTTAAAAAAAAAACAAATTCAGAGTCCGCACAACATGCAGTGTGTCTGAATGGCTGCGTCACAGACGCCCTGTTCTGTCCTGTCCTGCGGGTGACACGCCATTGCTCACTGCTACCTTTCATTGAAGTTGACTCACCCACCCCCCTCGCAGCAGGGAGAACGGGATCAGCTGCCCACAGCCTGTAGGCAGCCTAGTAATGGCTAAAGTTGCATAATTCATTCAAGTGCTTGTTCTATCCGCTCCTCTCTGTTGTATTAAAAGTATACTATGTAACATTTTTGCGTTAACGTGTTTTAAAACAACTAGACCTATGTTATAGCAGCCCTTCCATCTTATGTCAATGAAACAATGATTTTAAATGCGACACTGCTTAATTCAGTGTTTTTATTGGTTTTAATCACCTGGTCTGTTTGTTTTTTGGAGAGGAGGAGACCTCTGTGGATAATTCGGCTTCTGGTAAAAACCTCCTGAATGATAAACAATGAAGGAATCCTAACCGGGAGTGTCAGCGTATTGTGCGTTTAAGAGAAATGAGTCATTGAGAATATTCGTGGGACTTTGTTGTTATGTGTTTTGAATGCATGTGTCTTTTTGTGAAGCGTGAATGAGTGTTTTTTAAAAAAAAAAATTTAAAAAAATGTTTTATTGGTCTTCTATAGAGAGGATAGATGGACTGATGATGCTCAATCTTTTTGACCCCCGTCTCCTCCTACCCTGACTTGGACACATGCCAGCTATAAATCCTTGGATTGTGGTCAAATTCTGCTCTCCCTCTTGCCACTTCAGCTTCCTCCAATTTACTCAAACCTCCGTTTCCCCATAACCCCCAACCTCTTCCCACTTCCCTTGTCACTATAGTAACCTTAATTGTATTTACATCTACAACCAATGCTTCAGCTCTTTATTGGCAACAATTGTGACTGAGGGGGTGACCACCAGTAGTATTTTGCGCTGCCACAGCGAAATGCTCCTGCTGAGTTTATCCCGGATAGAAAGCAGGCAGCAAAGTCAGATTTGCATTTGGACAGACCAGGCTGAGGCATGGACCTCTGCTGTGCCCGGGTCAGAGATGAACCCGCCGGCGGTTTTGATTGAGTAAATCCTCTGCTTGGCTTGCATGTGGGATCTTTCTACTTTTTCAGCCATGCTTTTTAACAAGATTCAAGAGGGGATTTAACCTCTGGGAGATTTATGTCAATTAGCAGGTTCTTATCCAAAGATGCTTATGCGGGTGCACATTAGGAATGGAGCAAGTACTACACTCATATTGCCCCTGTGGCTCATATGGTTATCTTTAGTTTTAATTAACAGCTTGTTTCTGTCGGTCAAAGCTTTTTGTTTCACAAAAGCCAAATATAAGCAAACATGTAAGCACAATGGATGCAAAGTTAAGTTAAGCTTTTAAAAGAAAATATGCCCACATGCAGTGTTAGCCTGAGTGCTAGCACACTATTCCCATGCCAAACTAAATGAGTGGGGCACATTTCCTCCCCCAAACCTTGTTCATCTTAATTGTGGTTTCCATAGGCAGCTATTATGGTGCTGGTAAATTGCTCTGTAATCTGTGTGTAGGGCCACCCTGATCATACACCATACATGTGATGGGAAGAAAGCACTAAACTGAGTTCCCAGTGTTTTTTTCTAAGACCTGTTTGTGTCTCATTGGCTATGACTTTGAACCCAGAGTTAAGCTTGATGGGGAATGTCGCCTCTTAAAAGTGGTTATTTTATTTTTTGCTTTTCCTTGTCTTTTTTTGTTCCTCCGGTTTTATGCCTCTTTCCCATCTCTGTCTATTTGTAAAGAGTGACGGTCTTTAATTATAGTTTTGTTGCAGGGAAATGATGTATAGGTTATAGCAAAGTGAGTGACATACAAACAGTGCCCTCTGTTATGCAATATCCCATATCAATGTGACTCTCAGGAGTGTCCTTATAGCTTTCTGATTTAACATCTATTGTGATTAAAACTGGAAAACACAAGACCATTCCCAAATTCCAAAAGTGACACTCTCTATTGTATTGTGCATGTTCAAGACGCAAAAACTGTGACTATCTTGGGATACTTGTCATCAGGCGGAACCGCAACAATATGATTGTTGGAGTGGCCAGGAAAGACAAAAGATTGTGGTGGGTGGAGAAGGACCAGGACTGAGGGGAGGGGTGAGTGTTGGTGTTGAGACATTTTTGAGATCTTTCTTGCTTTCTTTAGTGGGTGTTTATGCTGGTGGTAATGGGCTGCAGCGTGGCCAGGCGGCCGACTAGCTGGAGAGTGATGGGTGTTTATGTTGGCCTGAGAGGTTATTGCTCCTGCCCTCATCCATTGGTTCGCTCACCTGCACACAGGAAGTGTGACAAGAGAAAATTAAATGATGTTTCGGGTAGGAAACTCGGTGACCCAGTTATTCCGTTTTTTTTTCTGCACGCCTTTAGCTTAAGCAACAACTGTTTTGGTTAATGTGTGTTTGCAAAGACGGTCACTAATATGCCTGCAGCAGCCTGCTTTATCTCTTTTCTCTAAAGTTTCTCTCACTTTGTGTTGTTTTTCCCTCTATCCTCTGCTCTGATCTGTTTATGACCAGAAGACATCATGTATCAGGTCATGTGACAGCCAAAGTACCTTTCATAACCTCCTGCGCTCCTCCGCTTTGATCTGCTTTGCCTCCAGACGTCACCCCTCACCTCGCTCCAGTCAATATTAACCAAGCTGTCTACCCCCCATCCAACTTGGAAATGTGACAGGTTACCAGCAATGTGACTGGGGTTCTGTACTGCTGGAGTTGAGGATTAACTGAGCCCCGGGGCTGGCACTCATAGTTACTGATGCGCTTCAACCACGACAGCACCGCGAACTTTAACCCCCTTTTTCTCATCAGTCATCATCCATCACCCCGTAAGAGACAGAGCTGCTTTTGTCTGCCTGTGCAGGCTCTAACCTCAGCTGCTTTTTCTCACTTAGAAAGCCCACTCGGGACATGTCACTGCCATTTTGTAGTTGTCTGTTTTTAAGATTAGGGTACATGAAGTGAAACACTCTTTTGTTAGCTGGGGGAAGCAGTGATAAGATTAAAACATGGGTCGCACAGGGTCATAGCCAGTTAAGCTGTCAGAGATATTCATTCTCAGTATCCAAGCCTATCTCCGGTGCAGGAATATCTTGTAAACATGGCACAATAATGCATATCTGTGCCCTATTTAACTGACTTTTTAGGAATGAA
>CALSCE010010956.1:5189804-5205336 GCA_943593645.1 Bovichtus variegatus
TGTGTATGTGTGTGTGTGTGTGTGTGTGTGTGTGTGTGTGTGTGTGTGTGTGTGTGTGTGTGTGTGTGTGTGTGTGTGTGTGTGTGTGTGTGTGTGTGTGTGTGTGTGTGTGTGTGTGTGTGTGTGTGTGTGTGTGTGTGTGTGTGTGTGTGTGTGTGTGTGTGTGTGTGTGTGTACAGGCTTTGTTGTCCTGTGAAGTCATGCATTAGAGTATAGCTTAGCAGTCGCCGAGTAGAGCTTTTTCTTTCTTTCTAATTACAGCACGGCCTGGTCCGGCCAGAGCCCATTGTACCAGGGTGCTGTGAATTCCCACAATGGAGCTGCTCAGCGGAGAACAATGAGTCAAATTCCTGACCGTTCCCCGCAGGTTTGGAGGCCGGGCTGATAAATAAAGACAGCAGAGTTACAGTGGCTTTGCTATTCTACACCCAGTAGCTTTCCCACTGGCCACCCCAGTGGGGATATTGGTTTGTGTGTGTTTGTGTTTGTGTGTGCGTGTGTTACAGGGTGGCTACAGCTCCCACTGTGAGTGCAGGGAGGGGTTGAAAGATGGGGGAGGTGGAGAGGAGGGAGCTTGTTTTGTTCTTTCTGTAGGAGGTGAAAGACTGTTCGCTGTTTTCTGGTGTAATCAAACCCCTGAGAACGAAAAGTTGGCAACCAAAAGCTGCATTGAAAGCATTGTTGATCAAAATTGATCATAGATCAGACAAAGCACTGGACTTACGTAAGACTTCATGTACAAACCCGCTCTAGTGACTTTTTCGTCGCACAAACTCAATGGATCCTGAGTTCACAAGTACTTGGCCGCATTAAACACAATCTGCTGTTTTTGTGCTTCTGTACAGACGGGAAATGTTGAGATTATGACAAGAATAGACCAGCCATTTGCCCACGGAAGGGTTCTGTTGTTTACATTGCCAGAAATGTGTGCTTACACAGCCTTTAAGTAGGCTGCAGAGCTCCAAGGCCCCCAACAGGGTCTGATTGCACTTCTTGCATCCAGACTGCAGTATCTGGGGTTATTGCTTTCCCAGTTGTCCAGAAATGTGCGTGCGTGTATGAGTATCCAGCTATACACTGAAACTGTTGCGTTGATAACCTGTTCTGCACATAATCACCGTTTACTGAATGGGAGATGGTGGGTGGTAAGAAAGACCCCACAGTGAACAGCAGGTGCTATACTGAGTCACACATACTGGCATTTTACAATTGCCTCTTATTCTGTGTTTGTTTATTGGTCACAGACTTTGACAGATTTTGTTCAGATGCCCTCTTCTTCCTCATGCAGGGAAGATTTTTTTTTCACCATATGTGAAAACTGGTACTATAATAAACTTGACTGCATTCATTTATAACAGTTTGTCATCTACAATGCCAATGTCGGACCATTGTTATTACAAAATGGTATTTTTTTTATTTCTTGTTTGGACTATAAAATGTCAAAACATAGTCCACATATAGTCCATATTTGTCCATCATAATTTTCAAGATCCCAATGAGACGTCTTCAAATTACACTTTTCTGTCAGACTAGCAGTCCATAATGCAAAGATATTGTATTTACAATTGTATAAACTGGAGAAAACGCAGCAAATTCTCACATTTGGGAAGCTAGAATACGATATAATTTGCCATTTGTGCTTGATAAATGACCAAATCAATTATCAGAATAGTCGGGATTCATTTTCTGTTAATTGACGTATGAATTAATTACCATAAAATTTTTGACTTTCTAAAGAATACAGTAAATGAAGAGGATCTTGCAGCCTTTCTAGTTTGCCATGTATCCTCAAGAAACTTTAAACCCGAGTTGACAATTAATGCCTCACTGGGATAATTTGTTTGTCATTATTTACACATTTATTTTTCATGTGTAGAATCACTTTTCTTGAGTATTGTGTGTGTGTGTGTGTGTGTGTGTGTGTGTGTGTGTGTGTGTGTGTCACAGTCACACCCACTTGCTCTGGTTTGAAGGCATTTTCCAAGTGGTTCACAGAGGCCATAAAACTCCTCCAAAGCGTTTCATCTTGTGCAGGCTTTTGAAAAGATTTCACACAGTCCTCCCTTGTGCCTCCCCCTAGCTCAATTCACAATAACGTGACACTCTATCTCCTTTACTAGTTACTCTAACTTTAATGAAAATTGATAGGCTCACACACCCCAGCTGCCATTGATCCAGACCCAATAAATGTTTTATAAGCCCCGCTGTAAGGACACCCCTCTTTTATTTAGAAGGTGTCAATGGTTGAGTCCAGAGGGAAAGATTTGCTGTGGTACCTTCCTCTTATGGTCTCTGAATTCAGTGGGAGAGTAATGCATGTTCTCTGTAGCGCACATTTACCCCCTTCCTCAATCATTGGTACCATTAATGTGGTAGGTTTCTTTCTATAATGTACGTAAACACATTTTATATTGTTCCAATTCTAAAATTCCAAACTAATGCAGATTAGTTTGGACCCTCGAGTGACCTAGAATTTCTAAACTCTCTGAAGTCAGACTTGTAGGATATGTGGGAAGAAAACACTTGCGAATGAAAGAAAGAAAGAAAGAAAGAGGATGTGCCCCTCATTCATCAATTAGTGGGCGCAGATTCATTCTTCCCATCATTTCTGTCTAGACTATTTTCCCATATCTAGTCTGTCTGGATGATATTATGTGGTTTTTAGAACAACTGAGCTAAAAAAAAAAAAAATACACACAGTGAAAGCTTCGGCAAGTCTTATTGTAAGCTGAACCACAAGTTTCCCTTGTGCCTTTTCTTCTTGTGGTTAGTGAGGGTGGCACGATTCCACAGGAAATGCCTTTTTAACACAGCAGGAAGGAGAAACTTTGCCCCCTCTGGATCCAAGTCTTTGTTTTTGTCTGATGGCATTAAGAGGCTGGCCCAGTGTTTGTGTTTGGCTTCAGTTTGTGCTGTCGTGGGTTCAGGCCAGTATTCAGTCCCTTTAAGTCTTACAATCTCTCGCTGTTGGCCAGTCGGGGGTTAAGCTTAAAATTCTTGCCTCTGAATTAGCATGGGAAGGAATGAGAAAAATCCAATGAGCCTAACTGGACTTGACTTGCATGGAGGCTAATGGTTAACAAGCCATGATGGAATTTCCCTTTTGATTCAGTGGAGTTGACTTCGGCTCTCACAGATATTTTCTCAAGGATCGAAAATGCTGTCATAAGTGAACATTGATGCCATAATGGGATTGTAATGGCCTTGAAGGGAATCCTCTGTAGGTAGTGTGAGCAGAAGGCCTGCATAATGCAGCATATTCTGATGTGTAGTGTTACTGTGACGTCAATTTCTACAAAAAATGGATCACAAAGGGCTGCAATACTGGAATGTCAAGGAATTGCAAAGCAACTAACAGTTGGCTCCTGTTCTTTATTTGTTTAGCTTTGTTAGCACTGTACTAGGTCTAAGTCTGTTCATCCTGTGCAGTTTTTCATAAAAGAAGCAAAAATGTAGAAATCTCTAATATTAAATAATCAAAACGATGCCAACTTCGGCATAAAATGTTAAGTTCATTACTCACAGTGAGAAAATAAGTTTTCAAGACCTTTTTTTTTTAAAGCCTAATTGTCTAAACCTTCATTTGTATTTCTTTCTGTTCTTCTTTAGGCAACCGATCAAAAATAAAATATTAATGAATACAGAATATAGAAATTGGTCTTTATTGTTATTCTTTGGTTTTAAATTTGAAAATCGATTTTAAATAATACCTTCTTTATATCAGTGAAAAAACTTTGTTTTCAGGTTATATGCATATAACATGCAGTATGTAATAGTGTATTCTTTATGTATACTCTGATGCTCTGATACATGCAATCTAATCTTGTTTGGTAAGCATTTCCCTACGATGACACACACACACACACACTATCACAGTATCGCAGTATCATCTTCTCTGCAACACATGTACAGAGTGAGTGTCACAGAGGCATGAAGATATGAGGTGCCATTCACAAAAAATGTCTCGGTGACCACAGAACACACCCAGTGGGTCTTCACTCATAACTACATGCCCTACATTTTATATGGATGCCGTTATCTGCTGTTAAGTTACATACTCCTACAAGTTACATGAAGCCTTTTTGTGAGTTGTATGTCAAACTGAAAATGGATCGGCCAAACCCTGTCTCACTACTGAAGAATATTATTTGTGTGTGTGGGTGTGGGGTACGGTTAGAGGAACTATGTGTGTCTTCCAGCTGACAGGTCTTTCAGAAAAGAAGGGCGCAGGGCCATGTATCTGCAGCTGCCCCTTCTCTGTGCGCTCTTTGATGGGGAGAAAGATGCCGTTTACTTCTACACCCACAGCTAGACACACACACACAAAGGCTTGTTCTTCACTTTGTTGTATCAACACTGTGGGACACATTGCGTGCATAGGGAGGGCGTGTTTTTGTTCGTTTTTGGCAATGTACTGTATATAACTTATTCTACAGTATTCGAAGATCCTGTTGCTGTTGCAGTACACAGTATATTCAAGTGATTTACATTCTTGTATGTTCAATGGCCGGAGCAGTTGGTGGTGTAACGGTCTGTCTCATTTGTTCTTGGTGCTCCAAATAGTAGCAAGGGCAGTGGCAGACAATGGCAGGTTTATTGAAACGCACACACACGCACACTCACTCACTCACAAATATAGCAATCTATTGTTTAACCAGCCCAACTGACTTAAAGGTCTCAAGCGTTACTCTGTTTATGGTGTGTTTGTCGAGCAAAGATAGCAGTCCCACCTGTTCCTTGTCTGCACTGTACCTACACAAACACACTCACACTAATGGGACACATGCTAATAAAAACGACGGATACATTAGTTCAGGTGAAGTCTATTTTTGGCTTTGCGTTGGGACAAAGAGCTCTTGCCAATGACTGTTGAACTGAACCTTTCTAAAGTAGCAGACTGATCTGTAGTTTTTAATGTGTGTCTAACGTGTCCCTCCATTTGTCTTGTGTGTCCAGGTTTGGATGACAGCCTGCAGCAGTATGTTTGCAACTTTGAGCGGGAGAAGATCAGTGGTGAGCAGCTGCTGAAGATCACTCACCAAGACCTGGAGGAGCTCGGCGTGGCCAGGATTGGTCACCAGGAACTGGTGCTGGAGGCTGTCGATCTGCTCTGCGCTCTGGTCAGTAGACCTCCGCTGCGTGTGTGTGGCTAATGTGATGTCTATCCAGATACAGAAGCAGGTTGGAAGGATTTGTAAAAAAAAAACCAGGGGCTCACTTTTAGTCACTGCCCCTCTTCCCCTCGCTCTGTGTCTGCATTTACACAATAAAAAAACCCAGCCTGTAGTTTCTGGTCCGGCTGCTAAACTATCTGGCGACGCAGAAAGGCCCATCATTTCCCACACTGCTCAGCAGGGTGTGGAGGCACCACAACACACGAAGCAGCCGGAGGACATTAGGGAACATCAGTGTCTCTCAAGAAGAGGAGAGATTGGGTCAAAGAAGCCTTGGGCTCGATTTGGCAGTTAGAAGCTGTTTGAGATTATTAGAGGCAGTTAGGTAATCATGCAGTGACAGTTTGATCTGCTTGATAGATAAGATAAGAACTCTCCCCCCACTGTCCTTCGCACACAAAATACCTACAAGATATATTTGTTTTTTGGTCTCTATTTCTAAACAAACAGAAATATCAGGCAGGTCATTCTTATTGCTGCAGACAACTACTACCTGAGCCATCCTCCAGGTTCAATTATAGATCCCCATGTTTGGCTCTTATCAGTCACTCTGGAAGCGAACCAGCTGGACCTTTTTGTCCATCACCATAGCTCCCAGAAGAACCACAAATAAAAATATATCTGCCTTCAACTAGTGAGCATGAAAAGACTTGAGTGATGAAAACTGTCCATGCTCCAACTGAAAGAGAACCAGGTTTTCCAGCAGATGGGATCGATTTTAAAGTTTTATCACTTCCTGTACCATAAAAGTCCCAAATTGTGGTTCCTGTGTTTGGATCAGTGTCAGCATTTCTGCATTTATGCTCTGTTAAAATGCTTTACATTAATTCTTTGGGGCATGGTTATTTTTACCCTGAAGAAAATGAAGAGTTCATTCTTCTCTCTCCGACATGAGGCTGAATCTTGCCTAGATGCTGATCTGATAGCTGTAGGTCAAATGGTGTTTGGATCAACACTTTTTATGGCCTTAAACAGATGTGATTTTCTTTGTCAGTGATCTACTACCTCAGCACACTGAAGCTATGCATGGGCTTTCTAGGATCATGTGTGAAGCAGGCACATGTGTGATCTAGTGTGCAGTTAACAAACAACTCTCATCACTTAGCATGCATATCATTATCATTTGATAGCGGCTCCTTTTTGTTGAAGGAGGAGGAGGGGTATAATGATATACAGTCTACATGGCAGCTTGTAGCTACAATTTAAACTCTGTGCTTGGATATCTTTTGATGACCAAGGTCAAACCAGGCAGTGTACAGGTTTAATTGGGACAGAGACGTTAAGATTGTATTCATCTCCTCCCTTAGCCGCAACTTTAACCCATTCAATACACCATTGTTGCTGATTCTGCAAAAAGCGAAGATAAGCAGCCCGTCCTGTATTTATACCTAACACTATCTCTCCTCTACCTGTAACCACTGGGAGTGCACACCTGGAAGAACTTGGCACATACGCGGGTGCTTTTTTTTGCTTTGATAGATTTACTCCAAACAGAATATGTACCATATGGTACATCTTGTGGTCCATAACCTCTTTTACCATCACAGTAATCAGGCCCAGATTTTTGTTCACCCCTAGAACCTTGACATCAAGGCAGTAAAATCTCAAGTCATTTTCCTCTTGAGCAGCTTCATAAATTTGGACTCCAAAGTGCTTCCTCAGCATGGTTTTGTTATTGTTAAGAAAACCCTTTTCCTTGCATGTGAACTTTATTCCCTTTTGCAAAATGTGCTGTTAGTTTGTAGTGCTGTGTTTTGTATGCACTGTATAGTCTAATACAATTTAGTACCGGAGTATTTAGCACATTGTATTTTTCCCCTCCCTCTCTGTCCTTTTGGAACTTGCATTTTGTATTTGTATTTATTAGGATCCCCATTAGCTGGTGCAGATACATCAACTACTTTTCCTGAGCTCCACACATAAAAAATAACAAGAAGACGCTAAAACATGGAGAGAAAAAAAACAAGATAAAAGTACAAATATTGAGGTTGCACTTTTGTACTTTAGGCCAGGAATTCTGGACTCTCAACAACCTTTCACCTCTCACTGAATCAGTCTGGGTAAACATTTTTTGACCGTTAGGGGTTTCCTTATTAAGAATGAGGCCTTGGCCTTCCACAGGCCCCGTGGGAGGAAGTGAGGCCCCCGGTTCAATTAGCTTTAACTGAGGCAAGGTCACTACTACCGACAGGAATACAGGCCACCCGAAACCCCCACACACTCTCACAATCTCCCCCCACTTTCTCTCTTTTTGTTTACTGTTAGGTCAGACACTTCCTGTTGCTGCGCTCCGATTCATCTTTGTGACACTCTGGCTGGGATCTTGAATTTTAAACATTTAAGCATGTGCACACATCATTAAGATGGGACCTGAGCTGTTCTGTTAGATGTTTCAAACCTATATCATGACCAATGGCTTAACATGCAACCCCACAGCCCTTTTTAGGAACTCGTACTTCTCTTCCACCCAAAAGATATCAAGAGCAAGCTGCTGTCTAGGGACAAAGGCAGAACATTTGAACTCATTTTACTGGACTTCTCTGAGCCATGATGTCTTTTGCAGAGTCAATGTTGAAACCCAACACTTCATTTTTTTGTTCTCAGACCCCATTGTCCCGCTCAAATACCAACATCACATGATATTCACATACTCATTAGCAGTCATTCAACATACAGTATATGATGGATCGTGTGGCTTCGTCATGAGCCGCAGAGCTGCTGTAAATATGTTTTACCATTTCCTAGGGGGGAATTTGTCCCTTAACACTTAACCTTAGATGGTACATTATAACACACATGCACTCACTCTCTGTCTAGGCTACAGACATTTGTATCTATCTTTTGTATTTGAGGCAGATCTATGTAATGCCTGTGGCGAGGGCAGGAAGCGCTGTGTTGTGATAGCCGTTCTCAATTTCTCAGGAGGACACTTAACCCAGTATATAGTCCCTTCAATGAGCCCCAACTACAGCCTACACAAAAAAAAGCTTCCTCCATCTTGATTCTAGATTAAATGAATGTCTATAAAAAGGCTCTGTACATTTGGCTTGAAATGTAGTTATGAGAATGAAAAATTACATTGGACTGGAACCACAGATTTTGCTCAGACGTGGCTTTTTAGCTCCGCTGGCAGTCTGGGACAAAAGCTCGCTGGACATCTGTGGGCCAGTTAGAGCTGCTGTCGCTGTGTGATTAGCCTGCTAATGAAAAAGCCAGGAGAGACGTTTGATCTGGAAAACACTCTCACTGCCTTTTGTGCTTAGAGTTCCGCTTTCACTGTGTGGATGAATGAGAAACCAAGCCATCAAATGATTGTAGAATGTTTGCTTATCTTTTATGATGTTTCAACAATCCATTTCATGTCAAGTGTGCCATAAGTAAGGCTGCCTACAGCTACTGTTAGACTAGTCCAGTTATTGTAGTGATTCCTTGAGGACAGACTGAGGGAAACAATTTGTATGTTTTTTTTTTTTTTGAGCTCATGTTGAAGAGAGGCAGTGGAATAAAAGTAGACACTAACCACTTGCAGATCTCCTTTGTTTCCCAAACACTTGCTGTTTTACTCCTTGCTAAGCATATTAAGCTACTGGCAGGCACATCACACATACAGCAGCTTTGCTGGCAGCGATGCAACATCATGTAAGCTGATATTTACCAGGAGAGCAGCCAGGCAAAGCTCTGCTTACCTTTAACCAACACATTACTCCCAAACCAGTTTATTCCGTCAAAACATTGCAAAGACTTTGAAACAATCTCTTTCAAATATTTGACAAGTGCTAATGCTCCGTCTCAGACACATATATGCATGCTGTTGCAGCTCAGTACCCTGCAGTAGTTCAGTTCAGAGCTGATCTGTACCGTACTTCGTGACCCCTGAAGACTCAGAGCTCTGCTGCTTCCTGCATGTGAATAACTTACAAATTGGAGGAATGCAAAAGCAGGAAACAACCCAGGCCCAAGAATGCACACTTTGCCCCGCTTGGTAGGAATCAGGTGACGGCAGGTGCACGCCCTGGTACAAACCTGGGCACTGGAAGGGGAAATTTCATGCCCGAACTATCCTCACAAACAAGTGCGCTCAAATCATATATGTCAAAGAAATGATTACAGCTCTTCATTGTACAGGAAACAACATGTTTTTCCTTTGAATAAGACTCCAGTGAGCATGTACCTCCCAGGTCTAGACTGTGTAGAAGGGTTGTTCCCTTTGATCTCGAGTTTTATTGGCCAGAAATATAATTTCACCTTCAATCACGAGTGTGTGTGTGTGTGCATTTTTCCATTTTGCCTTTTCCAGTTTGACCGAGTTAAAATGGTGTATTGATTTACCGTTTCAGAACTATGGGGTAGAGACGGACAACTTGAAAAATCTGGTTGTGAGGATGAGAGCTGCCACCAACAGTTTACACATGGCCACGTCTGACCGCAGGAAAAGCCCCGCGTATGACGGCAGCATCTCGCGCAAGCCACCCAACGACTTCCTCACCTCTGTGGTGGAGCTGATCGGCGCTGCAAAGAGCCTCCTGGCTTGGCTCGACAGGTAATAACTTGGATATACTGTATAGATATTTGACTTGAATCTATAAATAGCCGCAATATTGCCGTCAGTCAATTCCGTCACCAAAAATGTCCTGTGCTGCCCTTATTACCTACCGCCAGTGTGAGCGAATATCTAGGCAGCTTCAAAAATATATATGGGAATGATCTCCCAGCCGTTCTTCAAATTTCCCCCAACATAGACCACTTCCCATCTCACCTGACTTCTAGAGAAACTAGTTAAAACTATATACAGTGTTAAAGCAGAAAGGAAACCTCCCTGTGAGCTTTAAGGCCGGCGCTGGCAGAGTCCCCTGTGCTCTCCTGGTGACCTGCTTCACATCACACCATAAACGCAGAGCATATTATTAAGCAGGTTGCCAGGATTAAGTGTTAGCTGGCTGAAATATAAGCTTCTCTTTTTGCGGCATGCTCGGCTAAAGCGGGCAAAATGACGTCATGATTTAAACGGTGGATGTTAAGATGAGAGCAGTACAACGGTGTTTAAAAAAAATAAAAATAAAATCTGTGTAGTTTACTTTTTATACATGTTTTTATTTTGAAATTGACAAAAAAAAACGTTTTGATAAAGTCATTAGGTGCCTATGCTGTGTATAGATATTCATCTTGTTTTTTTTTTTGTAATTATTGATGTCAAAGCAATTGGATAATTTTCATCAAAATATTTGTACTATCGAAAAAAGAAAAACACTCCTGACTTATGGTCTCTGCTCACACCGTCCGACCTTATTAGTAATATTAGTTCTACCAGAGCACTTTAGAAAGTTAATTCAACATATGAATGCATTTGCCGATATATGGTGTATATATAAGATTTGGGATACAAGCGTGGTTCAGTAACCCTTTATTTACTTGATTGTGCTTTCTAAAGGTTTTCTTCATAATTTTAGATGGAGTTATGGGTGGGAGACACAAAAGGAGATAAAATGGCGCCAGAAAGGTGACATTCTTGAGTTACAACCAAGTCAGTCTGTGGCCAGTCACCCAAACACAGCAATCAGAGCAAGGTTCACTGAGTCCATTATAAAGTATAGTGTTAGTAGCTTACAGCTGACTCCACAGTAAATCACTTGAGACATGCGCTCCATGGTCACTTTATTATACATCCAGTACGACACTTCTGCCACATGTTCTTTCTTAATCAAGCTTGTAATGACTCGTTTTTGTTCAATCTTTCTGAGAGGTGTTAATTCAACTAAATGTTTATTACTAAAGTCATAGTTGGTGGTGGTGCTGTAAAGGCCTGCATTATATTTAAATGCGTTTCCAACATTCTTCTTCCTCCATGTTTGCTAATGGGGTGGGCAAAATATCAGAAACGCCTCTCGGTATATAATGCAGTTCACTTCAACACAATGGCAAACTACAACCTCAGTAATACACATAAATTTAAACCAATACCCGTCTGACACTGTCAATCAAAACTGAACTTTATTATCATAGCGAGAGGAATTTATGGGTGAGTTTTCACAGGTGTGCCTCCATAAAGTGGCCACTGAGTGTGGGGATGAATATTAAACTTGCTTTGATTTTAGAATGACGAAATCTCAACCCAGCTCTGCAGTCCATCACTGGTTCCTAATGTTCTCCTTTTCCTTCTTTGTCTGCTTGCAGGACACCTCTTACAGGGATCAGTGACTTCACAGCCACCAAGAACAAGATCATTCAGCTGTGCCTGGAGCTCACCACCACAGTTCAACAGGTCTGCACGCTAGTTAGCTCAACAGCACACATGTAGCTAGCCCCTGGGAAACACACACAAACACACACACAATAGGTTTTTCCACTAAGCACATACCAGCCCGTGGGGCACAGACGTGCAAGATAAAGTGTAGGAGAAGAGAGTTATGGGAAATGTGGTCTGGCAGTCTTGCGACGAGGCTGAAGCCAGCACTCCGAGCATATTATTGCAAATGCTGATGTTTTTCTTGGGTTCTTTTCCTCCTCATGCTGGCTAATGAGGAGACCCCCTTAGTGCGGGGACGTTTAATGGTAACCGTCGCTTTTGTGTTTCCAGTTTCATAAAACCCACTGGCGCTCTTTTAAAGGGCTGCCAACATTCCCCAGGCTGCCGTACTCCTTCAGCCATGTGGTTCCCGTTTTTGCTTCTCCAAGATGCTCGCAGTGGGAGACCAAACTGTCTGAGAATGCTTCCTGTGTGTAGGTTTATGCGGGGATGAGGAGGTGGTCCATCTGACTTCCAGATAGATGGCTAACAGTTCTAACGGCGCATCAGCATAAACCCACGATATTCACAACTTTCTGCAGAGCATTGCTCTCTAATTGCATACAACCAGTAGTGGTCGGTCATGCATGTCTTGAACAAAGGGAGCTTGTGAGTGTGTCTTTTTCCTCAGTATTAAAGCCATTAGCACAATGTGTTCTCCCTAAAGGGTTTGACTTAACCAAAGCCCGGCAAACAACTCATTTTACAGTGCCAGTGAAAGTGGCTGCTGCGAGTGCAGGTGTCATTTTAGAGGGTTATTGCATCAAAATAAATTCCTTTCCCAGAGTGCCTATTTCCTCACCAGAGTCTGGGATTTCAGCGCCTCTGCTGATTTACTGTGGGTGTCTCGGTCATGGTCATCCAGGAGAAGTGGGGGGGTATACATTTCCCACACTACCATGTGAAGTGGAGAGGTTATGGTGTAGAATAAACTCCTGAAAGGTGCTGAAAGAGTCCCGTAAGACGAGGGAGATTAGTTTCCTCCAACAACTGGAGGAGGGATGCAGTTTGGTCCTCCGTTAGTTTAAATCAGATCACAGCTACGTATGTCGCTGCAGAAACACTCATTTCCAACTGATCACATCATTTAAATATCTAAACTGACACCGAGTTAGAAAACTCTTGGCTTCCTTTCTCACTTTTTTGGACCATTTAGACTCCCTATTGTTATTCATAACATGTAGGCCAGAGTATATGAGCCGCTGGTTAATAAAATAGGTTGCACAGGAGACTGCCACAATGATTAGTTTTATGATGGGGGAGGACGGCGTGAGCTTTGCCCAGCTCGTTCATGAACTTCAGCCAAGAATTAGGGCTTTTCAGATCACACAATTTGTGTTCTGCCTGAATGAAGCCTGTGTGTACACACACAATGGGACACGGCCATAAAACTTTAAACGCATCACCCATCTTGGCTGACCCGCCAGCGTGGCGGTCATTCTCTTTCAAAGAACGCATTTTTTCATCGGTGCCCCGTGTCTTTTATCCACGATTCCCACTCCTGAATTGTTGGCTCAGATATTACGTTTACACTTCTCGATTTTGTTAACAGAAAGAAAACAAAGATTCCATTATTCAGGCTAAACACTGAACTTGAACAAATGAATCTATCATATGTTGATACCTAATTAATAACAGGATGTCAGAAGGCCGGGTCTTTATTCACTCCAGTAGTGTAAAGACGGCTATACTCCCAGTTCCCGCATAGTGCCAACACTTCTCTCTCTCGGCCACTTCATTGCTCGACCATGCAAATCCTCTCTGGTGGCAGATCAAAGGCCCAGAGAGCAGCACACAGAGAGTCATCTGATCCACACCGGCTGTGGGATCAAGTCCATAACGTGAGGGATCAGCACACCCAGGGAATTGTCCCTCAGCCTCTCTCAGCGCTTAGTAACGATCTGGCTCCTGTCTACTAGAGGTACTTTGTTTCTTGACAATGATATGGGGTTCATCTGGATGTCACGAACAGATCTTAGAAGGATTATCTGTGATTTGTATTCACATGATTTGATGGTACTATGAACCAAGATAAATTTCCCATAAATGTTAAAGGCTTGATGGGAGATATGCCAAGCTGTGTCTGCAGTACATAATGATACTGTTTTGTTTCACAGCCTCTAAACATCAAAATATGTATTTTTAGCTCATCCCTCTTGGCCCGGTCAACAGTGTAGTCATCCAAACATGGGCCAGTCTCTAAAAGAAATATGCAGTTGCATGTTTACGCAAGCATAGTCAAATTCTTTCTGAAGCCACCATATGTTCTTGGCTGACTTTAGGTAATATATTGTAGGGAAAGATGAGTTTGGGACCAGTATATGTCAAGTGAAACTTATTTGTTTTTCCTACTTAAGGCTTATATTGGCTTTTCATTTCCACCCCACCAGGTAATGGAAATGTGGCAAAGTCACATGTATGTTACTTTACCAAAAGAGCTTAGTCTTTCAAACACAGAGTGAAAATAGTACTTAGGGAGCCTAGGATGTACTCTGCTTTGATGTGAAGCCATCGCTCAGGGCCACAGACAGTCATGCAAATCCTGTCAATGCAAACTAACAGTATGACAAGCCAAGTGTATTTGAAAACAGATGCTCCCCTTTCGCCCAGTGGAATGTGCAAGCTATGGAAATATGGAAAAACTTGCTCAACCCCTATTCGCTGTCTGCACAATGGATTTACAAAGAGCAACAGAGTTGGCTTTGTACACAGCACATGCCTGTGCATGTCACTAATACTGCGAGGGCCACAACACCAGGATCCGTTTATTTTGCATCGACAAAGGATTGTGGCTTGTGAGGGCTTTGGAGATATAAGACACTTGTTCAAGTAGATCTTCTGTGCTCCCTTAGTTTTGACAGGAGCATTTCTCCTGTGTTTTGATGTATGGCCTCCCTTAGGGCATTCCCAGCAGAGAGCCAATTTCATAAACAGGCAGGGGCCCGCCACACACACTGTGTACCTGACCTAAACAGGGGCCCTTTCACCACCAACAACACAGTTGTCAGGGGAGGCTGTTGCCTCAGCTGTGGCCTGTCCAGCTGCAGTCTGAGTGCTGTGAGGGGACTACGGTCAGTCTCCCAGCTGACTTTGCAGATTTTATTGTTGATCACAGCTACCGTGTCTTTTCGACTTTGAGAAACCCCTGCACCTCGAGCCCACCCACTTTCAACTGTGGAAAGCAGTGATGCATCCAAACGTTTGCCGAAAGCCAAAGCACTATTTTGCCTTTCTGAACATCATTACATGTTTGTTTTTTTTTTCAAATGTTTCCCACCATGTCATCTGCACATTGTTACTATATGAGTGTTAGTATGGTATTTACGTACCGAACCACTGCAATTATAGCCTCCCCTTGAATTTAGGCACAGAGGTAATTTGAATCTAAAAGCTGTTTATTTGAGGCTGTTTTCCGTTTTTCTCAGTTCTATATCTGGAATGCTGATTATATCGTATTTACCCAACCCCTATACTTTTTCTCGGTCTCTAGCCATTGAATAACCTCTTCCCTGTTGTTTACTGCTCACACGCCTAATCTGTCATCACTGTCTACTGTGTAACAGGACTGCAGTGTTTACGAGATGGAAGAGAAGATCCTGGAAGTTGTAAGTATACTCTGTCTCCTAATGTAAACTAAATGAGACCCTAAAGTTCCTATACAGGGGGAAAAGGTCTGCTAGATCGTTTGGGTAATTGTCTTTTTTACATAGAGATTGTGTGACATGCTGCAAGGTCCATTTTCTGAGTGAAAACAGCAGGCGGGTCTATAGGACTGCCAGCAGAGGAGGCGGCGCATACACGCCCCCAGGCCATCAATCAGTACTTCCTGTTCCTGACACTCGCCAGACCCCTTGGGCTAATACTGGGCTTCCTTTAGCACTCTGTCTCTCTCTCTCAGACAACCCAAGTGAAGTCCTCTGCCGTCGTCCTTTTCTTTGTTTCATGATCGCCTCCACATACAGTACATTATGTGTTCAAAACTGAATGCATGTGCCTGAGAAGAGACGTCATAGTACAGACCGTGTGTGTGTGTGTGTGTGTGTGTGTGTGTGTGTGTGTGTGTGTGTGTGTGTGT
>CALSCE010010956.1:5205436-5216894 GCA_943593645.1 Bovichtus variegatus
ACCTGTTCCAACCTGTGCGACGCACAATGGTTATTAAAGGCACAATACACCATTAGAGGATTTGGCAAACCGCTTGTAATCACTGTGAGAAGTTTATTAGAGGCTTCCTATTTTATTCACTGATGCATTTTCTTTTGCCTTTTCCTCTGCAGTCTAAGATTTTGAACAACATCTGCGATCAGACCGTGAGAACCACCTCTGACCCCCTGATGAGCCAGTCGGCCTGCTTGGATGAAGTGCAGCTGACTAATATCAAACCGGGAGAGGGTCTGGTAAGGAATGCTGGAAGATTTTTTTTTTCTTTGTTTTTGTTGTCTTACTAATTTTTTTCAGGCCTAAATCAAATGTCTGTCTTGTGGGTTTGCAGACCAGGAATGCATGCAATGTGTGTCAAATTGTGACCCTCGCATATCTGTCATACGTTGCTCTCCCTCTGGGAATATTGTTTTTTTTACTGAAATTTCTTTTTGCCCTAGGGAATGTATATCAAGTCTACCTACGATGGGTTGCATGTCATCACTGGAACCACAGAACATGTAAGTATGCTGACCACAAGAATACTTTCCATGCTGGAATGAATTAATCCACAGAAAATACAGTGAGAGGGAGTCCAGAATGAGGCAGTTTGCATTGCTGCCGTGTTATGTCATATGTCTTTGTTTTCTTTCTTATTTTATACGGCAAACTTAGAAAATCCTTTCATTATTGCACCGTACCTTCTCATATTGGTTGAAACAACACCCCGCTTCTCACCCTCCTCCTCTTCTCCTCTTCATTCTCCTCCTGCTGTACTGAGGGCACACTAACTTATCCGAAGGAGTTAAAAATTGCTCATCCGTGAAGGGAATTGTTTGTCATATTTACCGATTACTGTACTGGAGTGCAGAAACAAACAGCCTCCACAAAAAGAAGTCCTTCCTACCTTTTCCCCACACTGAGACAACCAGTCAGTGACTAATACACCAGCATCACTGCCACGGTTGGATCCTCACGCCTCCGGTCCTTAATTGTGAATCAGGACCTGAATCATCACCAGTAATGACTAGTTAATCCCGTTTGACATCCATGCGACAAGAAAAACAATTCAGCTGATATTCATACACGCAGAAGGTGTTTGTTCATCAGATATTTGCTCTTTGAATAGACCATGTCAGAGGCATACACAGTTTAAAATCAGACAGGAATGGCACTAAAGTAACTCTAATTTCAACAAGGATTTATAAATTGTATGTTGAGTGTTAGCAGCAAGTGTCAGTGTTTTATAAAAGTGGTTTATCAGGCTTTGACCTTTTTTTTTATTGTTTGTTCTTTAGTCACCGGCAGACCTGACCAGGAAGATCCATGCTGGTGATGAGGTGATCCAGGTCAACCAGCAGACGGTGGTAGGTTGTTTGTCCTTGGATATCGACATATTTAACTTTTACATCTCGTCAATTTGAGTACACACTATAAGTGTAAATGGAATATTAATGGAGTGTGTGTTCTAATCCTGTTAACCAGGTGGGCTGGCAGCTGAAATACCTAGTTGTCAAACTGAGGGAGGACCCCAAAGGTGTGGCTCTACTCCTTAAGAAGAGGCCCACGGGCACAATGGGTTTCACCCCCGCCCCGCTCAAGAACATGCGCTGGAAGCCCCCGGTAGCACAGGTACATGCGCACATGCACACCAGCTCACACACTTCCTCCTTTCATTATGGAAGAACAACAAAAGCCTGTGCGTCTTGTTATTGTCAACCAATTTCCAGCTTTTTAGGGAGTTGGTTTCTACAGCGGCAAGTTCAGACAAGTGTCACAGAGCCACCCTGAAAGTGCTGCCGGCTGATTTGAATACAACACTGAGTTTTTCTTCATGCACGACATCGGAGGCAAACAGAGTCTCATGATGTCATTCAGTCTAAGAGATAAAGCTGGCAGCCTTAAGTGTTGGAGTCTGGTGAGATTGTATCTGGCTCATTAGAAGGAGCCCAGATGTTGCCATCTCAAGAAGACAATGGGACTTACGATAATTCATCTGTAAGTCTTTTTTTTAATTTTTAATTTTTTTTTTTTTTTACAAAGAGCAAACACTCCTAATGTGTATTGTTCAAGGAAAGGTCAGGGTTAGCTGATAAATATTGTGCTAATGAGGTTACGTGGGGACTAATCCAATTTGCTCTTCTCCCTCATGTGTACACATTAGGCTTAACTTAGCTTTTAACCACATCTCTTGCACCTGAGTCCCCTTTAACAGGCAAGGAGACAATAAGCCCATTGTAAACTAAGACTACCAACTTTCTGGATCTGGTATTGTCTCATCATGTGTAGCCTGAGAAGGCGAGATGAGAAGATATCAAACGGGAGGGGGTTTCTCAAAACAACAAAGGGCCTCTACACAAATGTCAAACATCATCACCAGAATCTTGTTTTAACCAGTAGTCATGGTTATCAGAGTTAGACATCTCCGTTTATCTGAGATAATAAGGGCTCCAGAAGGCAAAGCATCGACAAATCATACACCCTGATTCAGGAATGAATGACACTGGTTTTGTAATACTGTATAATTTGTACACATGGAAGCTATTTGGAAAAAAGAGAGGAGGGGGGGGGGTGATTTATGAGATCCCAAATCTGATGTTTAGTTTGTCATTAATATATCACATCTACTACACTGTGTCATCAGGCATCATCAGTGAATAAGAGTCGTACATGTATTCAAGGGCACGATGTTGTTGAGTGTTGGGAAACATAACTGTGGTAAATGAGTACAGTTTTAAGTACATGTCTCGCGGGCTATTTTGGACTTCACTTACAATCTTTCCATACCTCAAACAAGACGGTTTATACTCGGGGAGACGCACACAAGCACTTGAATGTCTCACCACATGTGGTAAAACTCCTCCTTGTTGCCAGCAAGTCATATTTAGCAAGCAATGACTTAATTATTGCTGTATTGTGCTTTTCTTTTTCAGAACAATTCCTCCTCGATCAGAACCCAGTCTCCCTGCGGCTCAGCAAACGGATCCACCAAAAAGGAGAAGCCGGCCATCCTGGACTTGTACATCCCGCCTCCTCCTCAGATGCCATACACCCCACGGTGAGCTGTCCCATTTCATATGCCAAGCTTATTATTGTATGAGGTTTAGTTTTAGTAAACAAGTTGAGTTCTAAAAGTTAGAGCATAAGATACAAGCCATGAAGAATTAGACTGGCCACCCTGCAGGGAGCGACCCCTAGTCACCCAGAGTCAACCGTTGCCATATTTCCTCACCAAATCAGGTTTATAATGTGTGTGTGCCGGACGTGGATCACCTCCATCCCCTCCTACTGCACATTCTGTTCTGCTTAACTTCAGCCCACTCTGCTCCTACCATTCCCACCATAGTTCTTATGTAACGGCTGTTTCATCTTCCACCTCCAAGAAGATGACAGAACGTGGTCACATTCACTTAAAAGGCTAGAGACTAGGGCTGTACCGAATGTTTTTTATTTTTTTTTGTTTTGTTTTTTTACATTCAAAGTTTCTATTAAGGTATTTGAATGAAGCTTTGAATGTCTGTCGTCACATTTTATGACGTCATCACCCCAAAAAAATGGGGAAAAAAAGTTTTGTTGAATAAATATCATTTATGCTGCTGTTAGATTTCTGCTCGATGGCCCCGTTAACACAGCTGCGTGCCTCCCTTTGTGTGCGGCAAGCAAGAGAGCAACCACTGGAATCTAATTCTACAAATAGTATATACTTATTTTATTAGTGTAACTTTAAAAAAAAAATGTAAATAAAAAAGTAAACGCTGCGCCACATTTCAATGTACATTTAGAATTTGAATGTCAACGTTATGAATGAAGCTTCAAAGTATTCTGTGAGCCTGGAGTTTGTAGCCACGTCATATTTATTTCACTGGAGTTACAGACACATAGCATTGTTCTGCTTACAAATCATCCTTATGGTGTTATACTGTAAATTTTGGAGTGGGATGGTGCGTTGTAATAAATAAATGAGCATTTGTTTCTCCACGCAGAGAGGGGAGAACAGAAACCTTCTGCAGCATTAGTAAAAGATCAAAGGGCTCTGAGTCACCAAACTCCTATCTGGACCAGGAGAGCAGAAGACGCTGCACCATCGCAGATTACGACAAGCTAAGCTTCGGCTGTCCCATCGAGGCCAACGTGATCCAGCCCAGACTGAGGGAGCACAATCCCTCGCGTGGTCAGTCATTTCTCACTTCTCACTACATTCCACCAGTAAATATTGGAAAAAAAATCGATATGAAATGAATGCAATTGATTAATATTAAACATTTGCCTCTAGGGAAGCCCCGGCCCCTCTCGATGCCAGCGGACACCTGCGTTGGAGTGGTAGATCCCTACGCTAAGCCCTGGACACAGGGAAGGAAAGGTATGTACAAGCATGCTTTCACCTGAAACCCCTGTAGTTCCATGTTTAGAAATCACTTGAAGAACTGCATATTTCTGGTTTGTAGAATACTTTTTTACACTCATGTTTCTGTACAAACTATGAGCGACAAAGCGACAAGCGAAAGTGACATTTGAGCACATTAAAGTTTTCAAGAACTTTAATATTAGAAGTTGAACAATACAAGGCCACAATCAAGATTATTACATATTTATCGGCAGTAATGGTACATTTACAACCAATTTTAAAAAATAAATAAATAGAAAATATGTATTATCAGCTTTCAGAACTTCCTTCACCATTACATGCATCCATTAGATTATCTCATCAAAGACCATGTTTAAATATGCTTGAGCTTATTGCATACATTATTTAAATTCACAGAGCCAGGCTAGCTGTTTCTTACTGTTTGCAGTCTTTATGCTAAGCTAACTGGCTGCTTTCTCCAGCTCTTTACCGAACAGACAATCTTCTCATCTAACTTGGCAAGAAGCGAATAAGCGAATTTCCCAACTAATCCTTAAGCATTAACATTAGTACATAGTGAATTAATATTTGAAGGCAAGAGGTGCTAGAAGCATGTGACTCAATGACATGATTTTACTTGACTTGTATATAGATATGTCTCCAAAGCTCTGTTATTGTTAAATGTACGATCATCATATTAATATCATGTCATTCTTTAAATTTGAATGAGAGGTTGATAAAGTGTGCCTGTGCCTCCCTGCTCATGCTGCTGATAAGCTGACTTCTCGTTGTCTCTGTGCCTCAGGTGAAGACCTGCTGTACAGATACCTGAGCAACGAGAGGATCCCCACCATCGCAGAGGAGGTCCCCTCCGTGTCTCCGCCCTACAGGCCTGCAGGGGAGCGTCACCTCGTCAGAGTGGACCACATCAGGGGCAGCCGCTACTACTCCAACTCAGACCTCCACAACAGCGCCACCATCCCCTACCAGGAGGACATGAAAAAGGCCCCCGTAGGCCCCGCCTCCAAGCGCGCAACGGAAGAACGCTCACTACTGGTCAGTTGGATCACGCGGCTTAAGCTATTGACTCACTGATGATGCGCTTCCTGTCCGGGGCTTCCTGTTCCCGTCTATTGTCCTTCCTCAGTGCCTTTTGATTTTTTTATTTTTTTTTTATGTCCAGCTGTTTTTTTTGACAGCTTTGGGCTTTTCTCACACTCCTCCCTCCCCAAACCTCCATATTTCCCTGGTGTTACTACTACTACCTACTACTACTCCTCAACCAAACTTGCTTTTGTAGAACTCACTACATTACATCATCACTCCTTTAACACTGCCTACAACCCTCCTCGTGTCTGACTACAAGTCCCATCTCTGCCTCAAGAAGATACAGTTTGTTCAGGTTTAGGACACGTTGGCCTTGTGTGCTGTCTATGGACTCCTCTGTACATATTAAGCTATGTCATGTTATAGTTGAAATGCTCTCTGGTACCGTTATTTAATACATCAGAAAAGTTGCCTGATATTACTTCAGCAATTTGCTTGTTTTGATTTTTATTTGCATAAATAAGTTATAAAAAAAAAACAACACAGCATATTTTGTTAGTGAAACGTTGCTTTTACTATACATGTTCCTTTTTTTTTTCTTTCTCAAATGACACTTTTGTGATGAGTTGGTTGCATTACCCTCTACCAAAGGTTGCCTCTTGTAAGCTATGCATATACTTCAGAGAGATTTTAATAGTCACTTTAGTTGACAATGCTGCATTGGTTGGTAAAAGGATGTTTATATCTTGTCACTAGCAAAATATTTGTGCTGGTTTTAAAGCTATGCACTCTATTTCAGTAAACTTTTATATCCTGTGTTTCAGTTTACTCTGCAATTACCCACCTAAAGGGCCTATACATACAGCTGGTAATAAATAGTCTTTTTAAGCCAGTGTTTTGAACTTATCTTACGGACACACTGGTCAAATGGCCTTCTATCTCACAGATCACAAGAGACAGAATGACAGTATTATTTAAGAGAATACAGGGAAGAAGTGTCTATTGTTGCTTTATCTGCCTTTTGTAAGTTTTGAATAGCGTTTTATTAAAAATTGCCATTCATGTCAGTGATCTTTTGTATTGTCTTCATTTTACCTTTGGGTGTGGAATTACTGCTTAACGTGTAACTACAATGTAGCATGCGGGATGATATTTTATTCTGAAAACCATGCTGTTCTAGTATCAGTTTACATACTCATAAATGCCATATTTTATCCTAACAATCTGTCAGTGACGGGCAGCTTTAGTCATTATTAACTTCCAGGACCAAACTATTGAACCGGCTGGCTTTCTAACCTGCTTTGACCTTTGAGGTGAACCCGCATGCGGTGAAACAGGATAGCTAATGTCAAGTTACCTTTTTCTCTGTGTCTCAGATGGTGACGGTTATGCAACTACTTCCCTCTGTGATGAACTTTAAATTCCAGCTGGGCGACCATATGGTCAAAGCAGGTTTTCCATCGGGGGATCTTATTCCTGCACATATGTTGCTTTTTAAACATTCAAAAGCCAGGTTAGGGTTACTATGCCTGACAAGCTTTTGCCATTTTCATTGACTTGAAGTGTTTGCCTGGGAAAGGTTCAGCACCTTTTCATCATGCAACAGAAGACCTGACTGCTCTCCCCTCGTTCCCCTTTGCCTGAGCATGAATCTACTGATGGGCCTCTTTTCTTATCTTTCCACTTCTTCCTTGTGTCTTGCTCTGCCCAAGCTTGCCGAGCTATAGTCGCCTGCGGTCCTTCACTAATTTGCACTTTCTGAAAACCTGTGGTCTGCCCTAAACACTACCTGCACTGTGTTTAACCCACTGCTAAGTTTGCTAACCACTAACATGTTATGCCTGCACATTGCAAATGGTCACATGGGAATAACGGGCTGAATTATTGCTAAATTGTGCATGTGAAATATATTTGTTAATTGATCACAAATCACAGACTGAGATGGAGATATGAATGTCATGAATGTTTTGTTCTCCATTTATTTAAATTTTTTTTTCTATTCTGGAGAGGACTTCCATTTTGCCTCGACACAGAATTAGCAAACAATTGTTTATAATGGAGATTCAAGGCCACATGCTATAAAATGTGTTCATAATTTAGCTGCCTGCTAGATAAGCTGCAGTTGTATGGCTTACATTTAAATATTTCCACATAAAGTCATATGTTGGATGTTTACTATGAATAAAATAACCTTAAAATGAGTACTGATCAACGGCAGCTTTCTCAATCGAACTGAGGCTTTCAGTGCAACTATGGCAGAATAGTCTCCAACATGCGTTAACACTTGAATCTTTATGTATCGCAGGGACCTGACTGGCACTCTAGCAGTGATTTCCTCAACCGGTAAGTTCCTCACTCTCTCTCACACACACACACACACATCGTTGCATAGTCAAATGAGAAACATAAGACCAGGGCGGGTTTCATTTTCCTACAGAGAGTGAGTGGCCCGTGGGATCTTTTTTAAACAAGCCACGGGGTGCAGGGTCAGTGGGTGGGCTGCTTTTATCATCAGGGAAAATATGCCATAAACAAGCAGGCTGAGACTCCGACAGAGGACACGGAGAGAGACAACGATGGTGACAGCTGTAGGATAAAAAACATAGTTACTATCCAAGTGTGATGGTGTTTCAATTGTTTAATGCTACGATATTAAGTAATCTTAGTCTGTGTGCCAGTGCCTTTTTAAGGAACATGGTTCAAACTGATCTCCTCCTGCACAAAGAATAAAAATAAAGAAGAAAAATGATCCCCGAATAGATTTCACTATCCAATTAGAGCAAAGAATCCTGAAATATGTCTGGAAAACTTTTATTATTCGCCTTTTTGGCGAGTGAGCAATGCTTAAAGTGTTGAAAAATGGAGTAATCTCAACTATATCATGCTAAATAATAAATGATACTATATCAAGCTACAAATATAGCTTTATTTGTAAATTATATTTGTGTTTTTTGAGACGGTGTTATCTCTCAGGACCGGTCCTCCAATAAACAAGATGTTCCCACACACCAATGTGTCCATCCTTTGCCATCCGCCCCCAAGACACTTTCACATGCTGCAGAGTCTTTAGAAATGTCACTGTTATGACAAATCCTGATTCTTTTATGCTTCCAACTATAAATAACCCCATCCCACTGCGAAATATGGCGAGGATTGCTATTCCCCCGTCTCGTCATCCGTGGCCCCTGTATCTCCTCTGGTCTTGGATGTAGGGCCTGAGGAGGTGTGACTCTCCACATTAACACCGTGATCAATGACTAAACGCCTTGCACCCCCCCCCTGGCAGTTCTATTCTGAGAGCCGCACACAAACTCATGGCATCCGGTTTGCCGCACGCTCAATCAAAACACATTACTCACATTCCGAATATATAAAGATAGACTATTGTACATCTTGCAGATATGCAGTTGACTTGTTGTTGGCAGAGGTTCATAAACGTGCGACACTGATGGAGGCAATGGAATTTGATTGACGGCGGATTTAATCAAGTGTCATATTAATTTTGGCTTGTTAATCTGTTAAAAAAAACAAACCCGATTTTCCTCATGAAAAATGTGATGGTGCATCGATTTTATTAATGTCATTTGGGTAATAAAAATGAAGGGGGAAAAAAAGTACATTTGTGGGCGTGTCTACAGAAGTATTTGACGTTACAACACCTGCAAGAAAAAAATCTGCGGTATTTCCTTAAGCAGACTAGTTATTTGAGGAGGAGACAAAGACTTAAATAAGGATGACAGGAGAGGAAGAGCACCATAAATATTGGCATTTGAAACAGCAGGAAAGACGAGCCGGAGACAATTTCCTATCCTGAAATTGCAGGGTGAGGCCCGGCTGAGGTAAATCGAGTATTTTGAGCATTGGGAACAAGTTGCGTTTCTACCCATGCTGCTGTGGCGGGTCGGCAGTGCATTATCAGAACCACAGGCTGTTTTGTTCAGGCCATATCAAAGTTAGCTGCTTTGAAAGATGGATAAACATCGTGACTGGGAAGCAATAGGAAATGTCCCCTGCACACTTATGTCTGATCTAAAGCATGAAGGCTCGATGAAGCTTCTTGGTACTGTTTGATCAGCTTTACTGGTCTGTTTTAAATCATTAAGTGTTGACTTTCACTGTCTCTACTTTGTTCTTCCAGATATAATCAACCACAAATACGATCCTGGTCCTTCTCCCAAGCAGTAAGTATATTGTGTTAAGTCTGAACGTGAAGGCTATCAATCCCGCTGACGAAAGAATGATGTGTATGTGGTCATACATTAGTGCAATGTGAGGAATGCCACTGGCTTCAGCCTTGGCAGGAGGAGGTGAAGCTGAGAGTTTCAATTACAGGCCCATTACATATCACACACACTTTTTATTGCGCTCTCTATCTGACGCTAACCACCAGAACCAGCATACAGCAATGCAACATGCAGGTCTTGAATGAGGATTAGGCCTCTGTCAGTCTGAATCAACACCATGAAACTCTTCCATTTTAGGGATGGCAATGTTGGTCCACCACTTTGGTCCAGGCCAAAATATCTCTCCAACTATTGGAGGGATTACCATGAAATTGTGTACGGATAATATTGGTTCTCAGAGGATGAGTTACTCATTTTGGTAATCTTCTGATTTTTCCTTTAGCATCACCACAAGTTTGACATTTGGGGTTTTGAGTGAAATGCCTCAACAACTATTTTATGGATTGCCATGAAATGGTATTCACATTCATGGATACATTGTAATAACTTTGGCGATTATTTAAATGGGGCATATTGTGAAAAACTCACTTTTTCAGCGCATACATTTGTGCATCTGGAGTGCCGACCAACAACCCACACGTTGTGTAATAAGAAACCCCAGTTTTCTGTGTGCTGCCTCGGTCAGAAAACATGTGATTCAACAAGCCCTTCAGATTTGGCTGCCCTTCCTATGACAGAGGGTGAATACAGGTATATTCAGACAGACTGTATGAGAAAAATAACGTGCTTTTAAAACACTAAAGCATGGAAACATGTTCTAGTAGAAACCCCGAATACACCTGAAGCTGAAAATGAGCATGCTATGTCCCCTTCAATGTTTCATCTTGCAATAGTTTTGTTACTACCTACATAACTGATGACGATCCCATAAAAGGCACCGTTTTAATTTATGTTTGGTGCTGCTAAGTAGCCAATGTTAGCATGCTATCCCAATCAACTAAGATGCTGAACATGATAGACATGCCAATCATAAGCATGATGTCATTGTGAGCATGTTAGCATGATGGCATTGGCATTTAGCTCAAAGCAGTTCCTCACAGAGCTGCTCGCGTGGCTTTAGGCTCTTCACTCATCGGAGGCGCTACAAGTGGAAAAAGATCCAGCATCTATTGGCTGTGGCAGAGGTATAAAGGGAATGACCACAGGCATAAACTAAGGATCTCTTTGCTAACGCATAGAGGCCATATATACCATGAGTTACTGTCAATCCCTTAGTGGCACATACACCTCCACAGAAGTCAGATGGATAAGGCTCATAGTCAGTAGTGGCATGTGAACAAATCCCATTGGTACAGATTTATGGTCCAATAGCAACTTGCTGTTGCGCCAAACAAGAAAACCTTGACCCCTCTGTCAGCGTTTGTATAGGATAGAATTGGGAATACAGGGATGAATGTATAGTACTTTACTGCTTTTGTTCCTTTGGATTATTTGTGCGTATACCTCTGGAACGATTACATGTGCTGCTGCAAAGAAAACAAATTAATTTCATATCCTCGTTAACTGTCAGCCAATACTGCACTTGGAGCTATAATGACTCAGTGATCACATGTAGCAAGATCTGACCTGAGGTGGTGAGCAGTGCCAGAGTAACTGGACAGTTACTACCAACAGCAAGTGAGGGGCAAGCAGCGCTGTCAAATGGAGCAAGCAAGGATTTGATATCATTTCCAGCCGTGCACCCTTCCCCCTTTTACGCTGTGTGAAGAGATTCCCCTGCTGAATAATAGCCACTCTGTTTGCCCCTCATTTCTCTCCGTCACACACACACACACACACACACACACACACACACACACACACACAC
>CALSCE010010956.1:5216904-5239600 GCA_943593645.1 Bovichtus variegatus
ACACACACACACACACACACACACACACACACACACACACACACACAGTTTCTGGGGGGGAGGGCATTAGCTAAGTGCCATGACAATTCTCAGCATGGATCGTGATGGGAGATTGAGCGCTACAATGGTGTGACCAATTTGCATTCCCGTGAATCCTTCAGGCCTTTGACATGAGTCGCAGGCAAAATTACCTCACTTCCACCCGAACACAGCTTTGGCGAAACACCCCTTTAAATCACCCTTTAGTGGCATGCTGAGACTTTTCCCTGTCGTCATAGACACAGGAAGAGTGTGAATTGTGTTGAAATCTTTTATTTAATTCAACACATTTAATTGAAATGTCAAAGAGGAGGGGGGAGGGGGGGCTTTTTTTCGGGGAGGGGGTGGCGGTAACACAAGGGAGTTATTTGATATGGATGTGAAAGATAGGGTGACAAATGGGAGTGGAGGCAGAGAGGAAGCTACAGTGTGAGAATGTGAGAGATATAAAGGGGGGGGGGTCTCTTCTTAGTCATTCCGCTCATTGCAGTACAATAGCTTGTGGAAAGAGAGAAGAGGCCCTTGTCTATTTAAGCAGAAATGAAATGGAGACTATAATAATGCAGGAATCAAGAATGTGTCTGCTGGTTTACCGCCATCCCAGCACAGGCCAACATTGAAGCAGAACATCCAAACTTCTGCACAGATACAGCTCGAGCAGTGATGTTATGGCTACAAACCCAACCAGTAAAGGGTGTTGATAGCCAGGACACAGCCTCCCAGAGCCATGAGTGAACTCTGTAACGTGAAACACTTCTTTTTCTCCTTCTTTCTGGAGGAAACCACAATGTGTTTTGTGAATTTGTCTCGGAGCAATTAAAGGAAAAATGTTTTGTAGCACCCATTCAGCTGGGGTCCTGGCCTTAACACTACTTTAACTTTGAAAAAAATGTGAAGTTAAACTTATTCAGTGTGTGCACTCATTACGAGTTACTCTGAATGGCACATTCATGTATTTTAAGTGGTGATATATCTGCAGGGGATAACAGATGTTTTGAATTACCCAAATAAGTGTTTACAACTGTAGAGCTCAGTCTGGTTCAAATTGTAGTTATGTCACTTAATGATGCTTAAACACAAATGTTGTTCTTTTTTTTTTAAGAGTAAAAAAAAAAAAAAAAAAAAAAAAGCCCTGTCCCCTGATTGTTTTGGTGGCTCGAAGGTCTGTTACAAAGCGGTGACTTAGCGACACCTAGCGGCCATGGGGTGGAGCTTGCGTGGACTTCCTGAAATAAACAATTCATTTCACTTGAGAATAATAAAATAAGCAAATAGCTCAAAAGTTGTTGCTGCATTTAACAAAAATAAATAAAATAAGTAAATGCCCTCACAATGTGTGTCGCTGGAGGTTGAGTTTGGGTGTTGTCCGCTTCCAGCTGCCGAGAGAGGGCAACACAAAGCTCCTGAACTCACCTGCAGGTTCTTCTTTGTCTTTCCCCGACATGCTTGCCGAAGTTTGGTCAGACTTTGAGCAGAGCTTTCGACACAGTCTACAGTCGTTGAGCATGTGGTGGCAGGTACAGTAAAATGATGTATTTTGATTATTTTTTTTTAAAATAAATTTGATGAACACACGCTGCGTTTGACGCTAACGGCGAACGTTACCGACCAGAGCACATGATAATTTTGAAGGATTTTAAAGGATTGCTTTCTTACTTTCATAAACTTGCATTTGAATGTTGATGACTGTCGTTTAAAGTTAACTGTGGGTGTTTTAAATGACAGAATATTTCAAATGTTCCGAGTAACTGTGAACATTTACGTTATTTTCCATTCAAGAAAGCGTGTTTTAGGTTTTCAAAATCTACTTCAAATGAACCTACAATGCAATACAGATTTGGTTTATCCTAACCTTACGTTGTTACGTTTTAAAACACAGCTTTTAAACATACTTTACATTTGTGAAATGCATGTTTACCTAATATTTGTCAGGATTAGCATTTGATTGTTTCTTTTTCTTTTTTTTTATAATAAAGATTCCAAGACTTATTTATTGTACACATCTTAATGTGGTACAGCAACCAAAATGTCGCCCAAATGTTCACATTTATAATCACAAATGTAATGTTTCAGTTCTTACCTACTCCTTCTGAAATATGAATTGTGTATTTAAAGAGATTTAAAAAAGAAAACTGTTGATAGGTGCAGAGAGTATGTGGTTGAACTGACTGAAGCCACAGAGGTTTCTCTTGCTACTGCTCACGCCGGTCAAAGATAACATTAACTATTTCTTCAGTAAGAATCTCAGAGTTAAAATACACTTAACCTTTTTACAGCAGCAAAAAAATCTAACAGGAACTTAGTTATTTAACACACACACACACACTCACACACTCGCAGACAGTGCTGTGGTTGAGGTTGTGATCTTCATCTAACACCCATAAGCAGCCAGATATCCGGAAAAGGAGATGTGATGCATTTGGGTTGTGCAAGACAGAGACACACACACATACACTCCTATATAAACAGAGATTTAGTTCAGATAAGTGCTGTTGGCAATGGTTTTCTGTCATTGTATGAGCTTAGAGCAACAGAGGATACTGATACTTACCTGTGTGTGGACTTCAAGTGAATCTGTGAAGTTTTAGAGTACCAGGTATGAGTCTTCCTCCCTTCTTTCATTGTTCTCACTGGGGACATTTGTAGATTTGAATTTCTGGTGAGTAACTAAACGCGAACAACTGCAGCAGGACTTTAATTTGCGACCCTGTGAACCGACACCTAATTTCTGTGTTTTTCCTGTGCAGTGCTCAAACTGGCTCTTTTGAGAGATATTTCAAATCAGAGACGTGTAATGGGTGGTTGATATTCTATATTCTGTTTTTTTATGTATTCTATTCTGGCAAGTTGTGACATGTTTGGTTCTGCGTGTCTGTGATATTCCCTCTGTCTCTCTTACGCAGCTTTGTCACTTAAATAAGGAACTTAAGGAAGTTGGTCAATAATGGCTAAGATTTCTCAATTTCTTTCATGTCACTGGTGATACATTGCAAAACTTTTATCTTCTCTCCCTGCTTGACACTGCTAAAAAGCCATTTTTTGAAAAAAAAAAAAGCCATTTTTCTTTAGGAAAGTAATTTAAGGTAGTGTAGGATAGTGTCGATATGTGTCATATGCAGAAATGCTGACATTGACCTTTGTGACACTTAAGCTGTGAGTCAGTGCTGTTTCTGAGCTTTAACTTTTCAAGTTTTCAACCTTCTTTATGACTCCAGAAATAATGCTGTTTTTTTAAAAACTAATTTTCAATTAACATTTGTGTGGGGTTTTTTTCACTCCGAAAAAAATAGACAAACATGATGCGTTCCAATGATGTCACTTCCTCTTGTCACATTAAAGCAAAGCATTGCTTATCTTCTGCCTATTGATCTGTGGGCAGTGGTATTGTCAACCTAAGCATCAGTGGATAAGGTGTTTCTCTTTGGTTCTTTCCACAGGCTGCCTTCCCCATATCCGTGCCCCCTTCTATGGCAGCCGATGACTATAACCCTGTAAGTATTCCTTCCTTTTTCTTGTGTTTGACATTTACTCGGGCAGAGGTTGCTTAGACCTGGCAATTTATCAAATAGAAACCCTGCTCTACTTTTTTACTACTTCTGCTTCTCCTATTTCACGATTACAAAGTTAAATAGTCAAAGCAACAAGGGTTAGTCCTCCTGCTTTGCTGGTTATTTGTCTAGTTTGGTTTCTCTTTAGTGTTTAATTCGACGTTTGACGAGGAGTGTGGGGGAGGGGGGGTGTTAATATGCGCGTGGAGAGATGGAGAAAAAATATATGTGAGAAACAGGATGTTCCAGACAGCCTCTTCTCAGCTGTAACGTGTGTGTTCCTCTCGTCTCTGCCCTAACGTTTGCCTCCTCTGCTCTCCTCCCGAAGGTCTCCCTCCGACACAAATCCAAAAAGAAGATTCGAGGAGGTAAGTTGTCACCGTTGAGCTGTCATCACTTTGCCTCTGTGTGTGCCCTCGGCTGTAATTTAGACCCTCTGTGGGCGTGCGTGAAGTGGCAGGGCAATTGGTGTGTGCAGAGTACTTTAGACGACGCTCAGTTACGCTATTCGCTATTTTAGCTCTCTGTGGCAGTGTCTTGGATTCTTCTGAGAAGCTAACTCAAGTTTTTATATTGTTATCATTATCTCTGGCTGATTCATAACTGGAACAGGTGAGCTGGATTTGGTATTGAGGGTTTGTTCAGTGTATTTTTTAGAATTCATTTGGTTATTGACCAAAGCCTGTTTTGACCGGAAGTGAAATGTTTTGGCTGTTAGAATTTTAGTCTTGCTTCCTCTAATGCTATAGATGCGCTTCACGGTGGCTTTGCTTCTCTGCGCACGAACGGGAGGAGGTGTCAGTGCATTCATGTTTTATCTATGCACACAGGCAATGGCACAATGAGCAGGAGACGGATCTCGGTCAAAGAGCTTGGTCAACCAGACCACCAGGGCTGGCTGTACAGGAAGAAAGAGAGCAAAGGCTTCTTGGGTATCAAATGGAAGAAGTACTGGTTTGTGCTGAAGAAGACTGCTCTCTACTGGTACAACAACCAGCTGGTGAGTCAAACACCCTTCTATCAGGGGACCCATTTGTGAAGCACACATGTATGTTCACAGAAACTCCAGTCAGTAACTGTGGTTCCGCAAACCCTGAGCTACACAGAATTACTCAGAATAAATAAAATTTCTGTTTCTCTCTCTGATTTACTTTTGCAACTGTCAAGCTCTCTGACTCTTTCAAATGCTTTATTGGTACTGGTTGGCACATGACTTGGTAGTATATTATAATATAACGAAAGTGTTATTCTGACATCTTTTAAAATACTCTCTCTCTCCCTCTCTCTACGCTGCTCTTTTGAATAGTAAGGCTGGGGATATTCTATTTTGCTGTTATGTCAACAAATCCTTTTTAAAAGACCAAAATCCAACAATGCCTTTTGTCCGTGGCTCAAAAACCTGATCATGAAAATATGCTTCTCTTTTCTTTTTTGTAGTTGTTTTTTGTAGCAAACATTACTCAAACAGGAGTAAATATTGCATTTGTAGGGGACTATCTTCAGCAGCAGATGTATACACATTTGGTGCTCTAGTGAGTAATACGGCAGCTGCACGGTGTATGTGGGATCAACTCACGATCCCAAACTACAATGCCCATATTCATTGTAATGAGGAAAGATGTCACCCAGTACGTCGGTGTGCCTCACTTATGTGTGTTGTAATCGTTTTTGGCAAACAATGGAGGTATTCAGTGTAAAAGCTGGTTTAAAATCATCTTTAAATGTAAACAATAATTATACTTTTGCTCACCAAAGCTGGACAGTAGCTCTGGTCACATTTCTATTTGCTGTTTGATGCAGTAAACAATGACATGCATTCAAACCAATTAAGAATTTTGAATTTAAAAAAAATATATATATATATATAAGTATTGGGGAAACATTCTTCTCTTAAGAAAGGTTTTAAAAGAAGTCATTATATTAGTCACATATGTATGAAGTACTGCAGTGACTCATTTGCAACATTTAGCAAAAAAAGAAAAACAATGTAATTTAATTTCTAGAACTTCCTCGTAAAGTAGTTTTGCTTTAGTTATTTTAGCAAAACAATCTTGTGTGATGCGGTCGTGGCTGCAGATTAGTCATACTTGTTTCTGCCACAGTTGCCTTTATGTCAGCCTGTGGCTGTCGCTGAGTTTCCTGAATGTGACGGTGTCACTAATATCCTGTTGAATCCTGATACAGGCATAACGTTACTGATGTGTTTAATTTACTGGCACGATGACTTCGATCAGATTGACTCTGTCAACATGACACGGCATTAGAAAATAGAAGAAGTAGCCTATGCTGCAACTCAAACAGCAGGTGTCATTGTCAAGGAAGTGGTTTGACTTCATCCGTTTTGTTTTAACAGCTCTATGTCGTTCAATCTGTGTCTTGCAGGCAGAAAAGGCTGAAGGCTACATTGACCTCGCCAACTTCATGATTGACCGAGCCATAGAGTGCAAGAAGAAACAGTAAGCACATAACTTTCGGTTCATCTCAATCAGATAACATTTATGAGCCGCCCACCACCAGTGGCTTTATTTAAAAAGGAACTATATCTTTATCTATTTTGGGACCTGATTGACGTAGAAAGTGCTCCCACACACACAAATAGGAAATGTAAGCCTTGAAACTATCTGGAAATGATCAACTCACAGTTTTACATAAATTCCAGTAGAAATGTATTTTCTTGTCTCAACTGTCTCCATTATCTTTTTCTCATGCAGTGCGTTCAAAGCTTGCCACCCACACGTCATGATGTTTTATTTTGCTGCTGAGAGCCACGAGGAGATGAACTTGTAAGTCACATAGGAGTACAACATTGTATGTATTTCTGTAAGGGTATTTTTTGTCTTGTTTTGTCAAATGTTATTGAGTTGAATATTCTTCTATTTTATCTTTTTAGATGGTTGAATAAGCTCGGACTAGCCGCCATTCACTATGAGTCAACAGAACGAAACACAGCAGTCGGTGAGCGCCCGTGACAATCAGAAATGCATTTCTGTTACTGTTCTTGAATGAAAACCTTGTATCTACACATTTCTATTAGTTAGAAAAGCAGCCTTGTTCTTAGCTTTATAAAAAGGCTTTTCTGATTTTATTGTTTGTTGAATTGGTTTTTGAAATGATTTATTGAGAGCTCAGCTTCTCGGTTTAGATTCATTCTAAACTTAACACGTGAACACCGACACATGTGGTCCGCACTCAGCAGCAGCTGATCATTTCTAGAGAGTTCTAAAATAACTAGGAAAGTGCAATCAGAAGAGTGCAGATCTCCTCCAGGTGTGTCTCCCTCTACCCTAAAAAAGACTTGAATCTCACTCCATTGTCCCTCCTGGCTCCCTTACAGTCAAGTTGGTGGCAAAGATAAGAAAACAGGGATGTAATCATCTCGTATCGTTCCTATCTTTAGTGGAGCATAACATATCTGGCATGTTAATTAATCTGCAGATGCTTCGGTTCAAATGAAACCGAACATTTCTATAGATTTACATTTTTGAGCCATGACAAAGGCTAAAATGTGGCCAGCATAAGACTAGATAAGGCTTGTTTTTAGCCTAGCCGAATACAGAACATGCGTTTTGCAGCAGTGAGTGCATGAAGCAGTTATCAGTCAATAAAATTAGGTATTTCAAAATGTGTGAATCACCGAAACCACTAGAGGTCTTTGAGCATACAGTCATTAATGGGCTAACAAAAATATTAGGCTGATGGGTCCTGTAGTATGTGAGATTAGCTGTGGACAGAGAGACGGATAAACACACACACACACAGACACACACACATATGATCTGACCACAGGCTTATGTCTGGCGGAGATAATAATTAAAATAATTAGCTTCTGGTTGTAAGTGTCATGTTATGCATTCTGACTTTGAGTGTGCATGTGTCTCCGATACAGAGTGTTATAGTGAAGCCAGCGACCACGAAGAAGCTGAAAGCACAGAGATTCCCCCTCCACCATACTCAGAACAAACCCTGCGGGACTCCGTGGATGCATCCGGCCCACCTGGAAGCACACATCAGGTCCGTCATGTCTCTTCCACAAACTGTCAACACTGCACCATCAGCCACAACTACACAGGAGGCTTCCATTCACTGAATATTGTAGTGACTGAATTCATTTGTTATAGTATGTTTATTCCTGTGCAGCTGGTCATTTTGTTATTATATGCACATGATTTATTTCCAAATGTGCTGTAGATTATTACGTCTGACCGTAGTGTATTTGTCTTTCAGGGTACCCTTCCTCCCCCCTACTCCTCCGCAGTCCCCAGCGAAGCCAACGGTTCGCTCTCGTCCCCCGTCAGTACGATGACATCACAGAGCTCCACCTCTTCGCTCGCCAAGCACCGGCAGTCCTGGTTGGACCTGGTCTCCCATGCATCCCCTCCCCTCGGGGAAACAGCGGTGGTGTGTTCAGTTCAAGTACACTCCCATCGACCTCCGCGAGAGGAGACTGAAGAAGAGGATGACCCCCAGGTGTCGGAGAGCTCGTCTCACCAGGACCCTCCGGAAACGGGGTCCAACGAGGAAAGCCCTGCTGCGGAGGGGAAGGCACAGATGATTGCTTCAGGGGCTGAAAATGAAGGTGAGACTTTGTTTTATTCCTTTTGATTGGTTGTGGTTTTGTGACTTTTATACTAAGAAGATTGCATTTTAGATTGCTGCTGTATCATTTCCACTTGTAAGAAGACATGAGAGGATAGAACATTTCCTGTTTCTCACAACTTTGTTTAACATCTCAAAGGAAGATATGTCGGTTAAGTCAATTCAGAGTTTGTAATATATTTTGTGTGTTTTGTGCTATGTCTGCATTTTGTTAAGCAGCGTTGACATATTGTTGAGCCGGTACCAATGCATTTTGCTGTCGCTGTGCCTTGAGGAACCTCCCTGCAGAACATGCAGTTGCTCAATGCAATCTTTGTGATGTGTATGGTGATGATACAATATAGCCATATCTTGTTTCAGGGGATCGTGGGGACTGTTCAGATGAGATGGAGAAGCTGTATATTCATCTAAAAGAGGCCAGCCTCTCGCCAATAGGAGATCGTAAACCATCCACGAAAAGGGAATTCAGGGCCTCCTTCGTAAAACGCTGTAAAAACCGCACTGTCAATGATAAACTGCACGTTATCAGGACTCTCAACAGCACATTAAAGGTAAATATGTATCTGTTTATATTACACCATTACAGTACAGCTAATTTGTAAATTGCAAAAGTATGTAGATTCTTAAGTCTTTGGGGAGCTTTGTGCAATTATTTAAAAAAAATTTCCCCATTTTCTTTGCCCTCTTCTTTTCTGGCACAGTCAAAAGAAGCCGACCTACAGGCAATAGAGCAGGTGTTGAAGGACCCGGGGCTCACCTCAGACAAGTTCAGAGAGTGGAAGGAGGCCAATGGACCTTTGGTGCAGGAGATCTGTGTTAAACGGGACCAGCAGGTGGCATTAGAGGCCACAAAAGCTGCAGCATCAGTCATTGCAGCTCCAGTGGTCGAGACCAGTTTATAAAGACTTCTCATGACTGCTTTTACTGGACTCGGACGACTTCACACTGATGTACTTTGGACACAAACACTCATCTGTTTTCAGTTGAGACTACTGTTCCGTATCAGCGGACTTTCAGTGCTATTCAACAAGTAACTGGATCCATGAAGAAGTGTGTTTTTAGTTCCTTGATGCTGAAATTATATAATCAGCAGGTCACAATAAAATGGGAAATGTGTCTTAGTATTGTTCTTCTACATCTGCACATTTTACAGATGATTGTTTTTACATTGTAATTTTGTAAACCTGTGCAGAAATTGTTTAAATATTTCAAATGATGGAGTATGTTGTACTAATAGATCCAATGTTCTCTGCATGGAAACACTTGTTTTTACAGTATGTTTTTAATCTACTTTGATTTCATCAGTAGTAGTGAATGAATTTTAACGGTTACTGATCAGTCAATTATTGGTGCCATGCACCATCACTGCCTGTTACACCTGTGTTTTTACAGCAACTATTTTTGAATGATTGGTGCGTGGAGTCAAAGTGTCAAATAATTTTTTACTATAATGTCATCTAAAGCCAAGACAAAGGACATCAACTAATTTTCAGTAGAAAATGCTATGTAATTATTGAACTTTACTTAACCAAACTTGTTTTGTATGTAAAACCTTAATGCAAACATACTTTGGAGTTTTTTGACCACAAACATTGACCATAAGGGACAACTTAATTTATATTTTAAGAATACAGACTATTACTAACAAATGTTATATACAATCTATTGGACTTAAGGTAGCAGTATTCATTTGCATAGGATGCATGGCTGATCATTCTCAGGAAAAAACTCTTAATATTGTTCTTTAAGGTAGACCACCCCAGGCCCTTACAAACAAGTCCAGTAGACCCACACCCTGTAGTAGTTTCACAAAAGCAGATGATTAGGAGGTTATCAGAGTTAGACATCGGGCATTACTGACCGCACAGCCTCAGCTCCAGAGAGCAACAGGTTTAGGAAAGACCGGCAGGGGCCCAACTAAGCTTCACACACAAAGATGCATTTTTTTCTGAATTATGTTTCAACTGTTGCGCAAGGTAAATATTAACTCTGTAAATATTTGTACATGAATATGTGACGTTAATTCGATTTGATCTCGATTCTGGTATGAAAGTCATACCAGAATGTGCTTATTTGTATACAGGGAAATAAAGTGTTTTTCCACTTTATTAATGTGGTCAATGTCACCATAGATGAATGTGTGTTTGTGTACAGCAAACGCTGTGATGTAATCTTTGATATACAAAAGAAAACGAGTTGTGGGGACCTTTTGGTAAGAGTTGTAGTGTCCCGAAACTGACGCTAGGAGTCGTCGGTCTCTGCAGTTTTCCCATCGAGGTTATGCGCCATATTGGCAGTCTCCTCCATCTCACCAAACGACGAGCATGCATGTCTGTAACCGGTTATTGAGGAGATATCTTTAAATATTTGCAGTCACCTGCGATCAACACTATGGAGGCCGTCAAAGCCTTTAACAATGAGGTTTGTTGAAATCACTGCATACTTCTGAACACATTTAGAGTAAACAATGTTTTATCACGTTTGCGGTAGCTGGTATGCTAACTTTAGCATCAAGTAGCAGAAAAGGAGTGGAGGGTAGTCCCACACAAGGCCGCTGTCTGCACAACAATACAATGATAACGTTACGTTATTCAGTGTCTAATTCATGTTTACTGTGCGTACTGTAGCTGTGAATAGAATGGGTTTCTTAACACATATCGTGTTTGGTTACCAGTCGGAGCAAATATTTTCCACACACTGGCGCTAACGGTAACTAACTAGCTACCGCTAGCTACAAGTTAGCAAAACCGCGTCAGTTGCGAGATAACTTGGTGAGCTAACTAACTAATAACGACGTGGGTAAAATACTTCGCACTCAGTGCACTTTTGCCAGATAATAATTGCCATGTATTTATGGCCGAATTTGCGTAAGCTCCCTGGTGTAACATAACTGTTGCACAGGATATAAACGACTTGAGATAACCTAGTACAATCATATAGCTAGCTAGGTTAACCGTTAGCCATTAGAGGGCTCAAAGCTAATAGCGCACCCATTTGTCTGCATTGACAATAAAGTCTGCCTGTGCTTTGGCATAACGTTAATCAGTGCGAATGCTGACCTCACCGTCCACTCACATTTAATAACAAATACGAATTGGATACCGCAGCAATAACACCGTGAATGGGTATTATGACGGTATCAAAACAAATAACCCGAGTCAGGCAAGCCCACCAGCGTTACATCGTCTCATTATGAACTCGGTGGCTCTCTGACCACAAACATCCAAAATGAAGGTTTTGCATTCGCTTGCAGGCGATAGGGGGTGATGCTCTGGGCTACTGCTTCTTCATGTAGTCGTTGAATGACTATAAACGTTATGTTTTAGTAGTTACATTTTATGACAAAATGTGTTCTCTCTTGTCTCATTTCATTTTTCAGCTGTACTCATTGAACGAGTACAAGCCGCCCATCTCCAAGGCCAAGATGACACAGATCACCAAGTCAGGAATCAAAGCTATAAAAGTAAGTATGTAGTGTTAAAGGATGAGGCAGGTAATGGGGAATAAAGAAATGGCCGTGAAAAAGAAACGCTCTCAAATGTTTATGTTGAGACAAATATATATATGCATAACCATCCAGCTATGAGCATGGTTTTTCTAGTTGTAATGTCAAACCTAGGTAACCGCCTTTTGAATACGTAGTAAATCATTAAAGGCATGCATCCATTTCTGTTTTTAGAGTGATAAATCAGAAGACGGTAAGCAAAAAGTTGAGCAGATGTTGACTTTCTATTCCCAACAAAGAATGTCTGTTTAAGACACAAACTGCATTATTGCACTTGATAAATACAACAGATTTTTAAACATTATCTAAACATCAACCAATTTGTGGTTGTAAAACAAAAGACTAAACTTGAGCTAACATGGAAACAAAGATGAAAATGTAGACTGTAGGCTGACGTGAATTATACAACAACACTAAAATCTTATGCGAGTGGAGCTTTGCCCTCATTGTACTTTAACAAGCCGCTGATCTCCTTATTTCAGTGATTTGATCCATTACAAGCAATTTCAGCTAAAATAAACTCGTCCACACAATCTGGTGCATTGTTTTGGACATCCTATTTACCCCTGTGAATACATGTGTACAATATGTAGGAAATAATTATTCAGTTTTTTAATAACAGTTTAATTATGCAGTCTTGTACAAGACTGAAGGGATGGTATAAGCGCTTCAAATTCTGATGACTATATATTTTCACGAATACCTGCGGAAATTGCATTACCTAAAAATAGTACAAAGGCATCTGTTGTTCTTCGTGTATTTATGTTTTCTATAAAGCCTTGTCACTGTAACTCGTGTCACACCAGCATGTAGTGGGTAGGCTCACAAATAAGGCATGCAGTGAGGAAGTAATGTTGGGTTAGTGGAAAGAATTAAAATGAGAGGCTAAACAAGAAAGCAAGCCAGAACATGTTAGCATGATGCACATGAATCTATGTTTTTGCTAGTGCCGAATTTCCATATGGGACATCCATACTTGGATGAACCATGAGCAGAGCCCATCATGTAGGCACTGTACGAATGATTTTCCATACAACTGGAATAAAAATATTATTTGATATGTGTTGGAAGTATAAGGTAGAGAGCTGTAGCAGGATTGAGATCCTGCGGGACTCTATATTAACTATGGTGTGGATGTTTTTTTTTTTTTTAGTATATGAAAATCGGGCAGTTAGACTGGAATGCGGCAGTCAGTCTTTTTGCAGTTTACATATTGTTAAGTATGTACGAGGACGTAACAACAATATGGAAACATTTTATAACATTATATTTTCCAGATTTGACAAACCATTGATGACATTCCCCCTCCACCCAAAACACTTACGTGGCAAGATTCATAGAGTTTCCCCCCCTAGCTTCTGCGTAGCTGTTGGTTTCCCTTGATATTAGTATAGTATCAAAGCAATTTGAAGAGGCATGGGATTAGCTTGAGATTGGGTTTCTATCTTGCCTAAAACATGCAGGGTTTTATTTTTTGTTAAAGTTACATTATGAGTGCATCATGATGCAGTTGAATGCTCAGATCACTCTGAAAAGTCTGCTGGTCTGACATATGTGAATATGTCAGATGGGAGGATCTAAAATTCGGCACTAAAAAGAGTGCTGCTGCACAAAAAAACATTTAGAAGCTACGCTGTTGTCATAAAAGCATTACACAAAATTGGACAATGCCATCAAGGAATTTTCAACTTTAAATCATTCAATAGTATAGAATGACTTCTGTACAAACACTTTGTATTTTCGATCTATAGAAAAGCAAATGAATGTCAAATTTTACACCATGATTATTAATCCACAGCAGGCGTTTTGACTTTTATTGTAAGAAAACCACCGATGTTTTTAAGAACATGAATACAGAGCCACATTTAAGTGTCCCACTAAGTCAAGATCCAAAACGGAATTCAGCCATCATTCCTTTTATTATTTACACCTGTGCTTTTCCTACTGTAAATGTCAAATCTAAGTGCTTTTTTTTTTTTTTGGTAATGTTTGAGTAAACAAATAGTTTTTGAATGGAGTTTGACAACAGCTTCTCTGAGCTACTGCTCTGATTGGAAGCCATGTTAGGGGCTCAGTGTTATGTTGTAGCTGACTGATCAGGTCCAATTATATCTACATAGACAAAGAACAACAGTGGAATTATTGTCCAAGTATCTGCGAGTGCTACTATGTGTGGGGAATATATTTTAGGCTTATAACGGCCCAGTCCCGTTAAAGACAAGTATTTTAACACTGTCGACACAGCAGCAGCAGCAGCTTCAGTCCTTGGCCAGTGTCTGCACTAAGCACACTCAGTCACAGTACTGCTGTGGTCATCCATGTTTTGGTAGCACTGCATTATACACAAACACTGTAGTTACGCTCAGTAAATAGTAGAAACTGGACTTGAAGTCTTTAAAGACCATTGGGGTTATAGTTCTGCATGCCACAACCTGATCATTTGTAGGCACATATAAACGTTTAAAGGCACAACTTTGTTTGCCACAAGTGTTTCCTAAGCAGTGACATAACTAGGGTGTGTTTTTAAAATGATTTTAATAGAAGATCTAATATTATAGAACTCTAATATTGCACTTGCCTGCAAAGGAACGATGATAAATCCTGACCCCCCTTTATTTTTTATTTTATTTTATGTGGTTTTTAAAAGATTACGATACATTTTTCCTGTTAAATAAGGATTTGTCTCCATTTTCTCAGAAAGATACTTTATGTCATTTGTGTCTTCGGCTTACATTTCATTACACTAATGGCTGGTTTCCTGCAACCTGCCTATTGAAAGCCTGTCAGAGTAAAGGCTGATCAACAAACACTGACCCACTCCCTATCTGTAGTTATAGTTTACCTGAAACGCAAAACGGCTCAGCACGTTCTTGTCAGATGCTAAAGTGATGCAGGCCAAGATTGAAGACATTTCTTACAATTGAAATATATTTGTTATTATAATTACAACATGTGAATAATTGAAGGCCTGACGGCACAAGTCCAGGACACCAGTCCTTAACGATAAATCTTCTGATAATGTGTTTCCTTGTCCTGTATGTACTCTTGTTTCTAAAGGAACTGCTGTGCTTTTGGTGTTGGTGTGCCCTATGTTCCTTGTGAATAACACCCGTTTCCCCTTCCCTCAGCAGCTCTCCCAGCTCCCCCAAAGCACTGAAAGTGAAGCAGGAGGATGGGGTGGAGAGAGTTACAAAGAGATAAGAGAATCCCTAACCAGCTTAGGTAGGAGTATGGGTTGTTTCACAAGGAAGATGGAAGAAGACTAAAATAATTTAAAACCTAATTTGCTCCCACACCCCCGAGAAGAGGGGATTTTGCTGTTGCATATTTTTATAATGCGTTGGTCGATGTTGGCTTTGTGCTCTTGATTATGTTTGCAGTTGAAGGTGCAATCTTGTTCATTTTCTTCTTAAATTGTCTGATGACAGTATTTGTGTTGTGGTCTAATTGACACACCTTTCTTTCTTGGTAGTCAAGTCAGAACTTTTCCTGAGTTGCTTCATACTGTATACTGATGGATTTAAATTCACAAGTTAAGAGGATGTAAATAGACAAGTTGTCCTTGGTGATTTTTAAAATGTTGACCTTTGGGTTGGATCCAAATCCACAGTTTCAGTAATACACCATTTACCCTCAGCATAGCTGACATCACATATATACACTTTATTTCACGTGTAGGCTGGTGACGGCGGAGTGGTCTAAGATGGGTGTTATTTTTGGGTGTTCTTCATAAAACGCACCTTGTGCAGAATGTTTGAGAGTTTGAAGCCATTCAAGAGTAAGCCCCTGTTAGTATCGCATCAATATATGACAGTATTCATTACCATGGTACTTTAATTCCCTTAGGGTTGTCTGTTACACAGTGCATGAACTCTGAATGTTTGTTTTGACAGAGTAGCAGTGATTCATGTCTTCTGCACACACAGAGTGTGGCTGTGTTTTTTGGCACATATGTTGTGAAAGGGCTGGGAAATGCCAAAGTCGAGTCGGTTTTGGTATTAAGTACACAATTACAAGTGCTAATTTTAACAACAAATTAGGTGTGTTCTTGATAAAATCAAGTTCAAATGAACTAACATGTTAACAAAAAAAAAAGTATTAATCCAAACTCCACCAGTTCCCATTCACTCGCTGTGCCACCACTGCAGGGTGCAAAATGAACTTTTTCTCCAGCGGGCTAAATGTTCAAATGTTAGCAGCCACTCAATAGATTACCATAATATTTTGGCTAGTGATTGAAGAGAATCTACTAGCCACATATTTTACGAAGTGGCAGGTGACTGCTTCTAACTTTGTGCCCTGCTCCACTGTCTCGCGTGAGTGAAGAGCTAACGGATGATTTTAAGTTTGTTGTCATTGCAATGTTATTTATAAAAAAAAAATTTTTTTTAAGGCAGCTAACGGCTTTACCTTTATTTACCAATTATGGTGTGGAATCCAAAAGGCTTTCACAAATTACATCTTGGAAGGTTTGGTGTCATAATTATTTGTTCTCGCTAGTTCCGTCCATTTTGCGTTAGTGGAGATATCAATGGTCTAGTTTACTGATAGAGCAACAGGGAATGCAGTAGACAAGAGTGAATGCATTTTACAAATGCAACCCCCTGCTGGAGGGCAATGCACGGCCTGCTGCGTTTAAACAAGGGATTCAGTTAATTTTGCTTTTGATAGCCCATTAATCAGTAACTAATAGGTCAATACCCCCCCCCTGCCCCCTTTGACGCCACATTTCGAAGCGCTATTCATGTAGAGGTGCTGAAATTTGAATGTTTTGTGTTGTAAATGTCTTGCCTTTTACTTTTTTTTCCTGTTGGCTTTGCTTAAATGTATTGCCGCATTTTGATCAGGCCATCGTTAAGAGTGAATTGATCGATCAGCCATTCGGATCATTATTGGACAATATTCGTTTTTAAATAATTCGATCAGTGGTCTCCATAAAAGCCGATCAGAGGAGCCAAGCAGGTGATGCACCGATTATGAATTGAAACGTTTTCAATACTCATTTGCCTGCATTCTCGCCTGCTCTTTAATTCACTCTGAGAGCGACACAGCTGGACACACACACACACACACACACACACACACACACACCGGGCCCAGCATTCTGTCTGAACAGCCCAATTGGTTATCATGGGTGCGGATAGTCTCGGTGGTTAACCGGTTATGTTTATTTATACAGCACATTTCAACAACAAGGCAAAACATTAAAAGCATCAAGACAACGTGCAAAAGAAACACGTTATAAAATAACAAATAAATGCAACTAAAACGGGCATTAAAAAGCCAAGAGAAAAGGGAATTAAAACGAGCTAAAATGGAACAAAACATACATTTTGTCCCTAAACCATTCAGTGCTTTTTAAACCAGCAGTACTATTTTGAAATCAGTTAACTAAGCTTTTGCCTGCTATAAACATTTTATACTGTGTCCGTTGAAATGTGGGACCTCAGACACGGTCCTAACAGCCTTTAAGCTGAAGATGGTCTTTTCTTTTTGTGTGTTTGGTCTGTAGTCTGTGTTGTGTATGTATCTTCTCATCATCTCTTTTCTGCAGAAAGAGGAGGGCTGTGATGATCTTTAAAACAGTCCTCCTGAAATCTTTTGCAGATTGAATGATTTATACTTTTTGCTTCCCTGAGTGGTTTGTGCATTTGTCAATCGCCACTAATTCTTTACCAATTAAGATCCACTTAGTGGAATTTATAGCACATTTAGTCTGTCACTTTTAATCTTTGCCTTGACACTTTTTGATAGTAAGACAACCGTGGCACACAGTGACTAGTATTCTGCAAGTGTCGAGTATGAGAGCTCGTACTTGTACTAAATTTGGCATAATTTGCCCATCAAACTTTGTTTAATTTACAATTAACATTATCCCCAAGTTACTTCAAAGATAAGCTTATTACAATACATTCTCAAGTAGTGGCCAGAGCCTTTATTGAGCTCAACCGAAGAGAGAATCAGTATTTTTATTATAGGCCTTTATTTCCTCTGTATTATTGGTATATTTGATTTGATTTTAGGACCAAGTCTCCTTGTTCTGATACACTGTGCATTTGATAACACTCATCAGTAAAGAGACCTATAAATGGTCCGTAACTAATCCCTAATTAGATTAAATTAACCTAAATGTAGGTTCTATGTACATTAAAAGGTAGAAGTACTTGACTCACCAACATGTTTTTGCATTAAATTATGCAGTTTATGTTCTGGTTTGTTTCCAGATAGACTTTATGCGTTCCCTGATTTATAACATGCAATGACAGCCAAAGTAGGCTACCAGCAGCAGTATTATATCGTTAGCTGTCACTGGAATGAGGAGCATCTGTTTATTTGTTTTATTCCATCTGTTGTCAAAACTTTAAAAGCCATGTGACTTTTATTGACTTAATACATAAGAGCAATTATTGATTAAGGGCATTTTTTTGTTCTTTGTGAGAATTTATTAAATGGAACTCTAAAGACACTCGAATAGATGCAGGAAATTTGATGTTCCTGTGCATCAAAAAGTAGTGCCACATGCTCGTCAAAGACACTACAACAAGGTTTAAGACATCATGGAGTAAATGGGAGCCTCTTGCTGCGAGGACAGCTCAGAGAATGCTGTATGTATGACAGTAATAGAAAGTGAAGCGATGAATATAGGGAAAGTGCAAATGACCGTCTGAATATGCACCATAGTCCTTTCAAAGTTTTTTGCCCATTTTCTAAAATTTTAGAGATAAATAGCAACGACTTCCCATATTCTAGAAAGAATAAGCCCTCAAAAATGATTGTTACATTAGTCCATAATAGATGTTTTCACTTATTCAGACTGATTACACCTTGTCTCAGGACTGTGTTAGCATGTACAATGTATTGTCATCTTTCTGACTCTCCCTTTAGCGAGGCACACATTGAACTGCCTCTTTCCCTTTGTGCACAGTTCAGTCTGATTTGCACTTTGACACACAACATCACAGGGCTTTCCATTGTCCAGTCAGTTTGAAATGGGGGTTGGATTCACCTCATTCAGAAAATATTGACATTTTGACATGTCACAGTAGAAAAAGCATAGGACTAAATAAAAAAAATATGTATGCTTAATTCCATTGAGCTGCTTGGGTTAAAGGCTCCTGGTATTGTGCATGCTGCCTCACTTTCATACTGTCCCAGCTTGGTTGGACACTGGAACAAAGACATTGTGATACTATGATAAGTCAAAATGTCTGCTATGAAAAATGCCTGATTTTGTTTATATGCTTGATCATAAGTCTGCTCAACGACGCATTTTTGTTCCGAAGCTGTATCATTTACAACATTGTTGACAGCTGTTGATGGCCCACTATTCAGGCTAATTCCCACAATTAATGCCTACACTCCTACTTGCACCGTGAAAGTTTTTGTGGAAGAAATATTTCATCTTTGTTGTTCTTATTAATGCATGATGTCTTGGGACGTCGCATAATTTTCAGCATAGTTCCAAACCCCGTTGGGCTGAGCAGAGGTCTAATGAACCAGAATAACTTAAAACACTTGTGGGGGTGTGCAGGGCCGTTAACCAAATGAGGCAACTGTTTGGCAAAATACTGTTGGGTTTGTTTGAAATTTCGAAAATGTATATATTTTTAGAACTATATTGTAGCAGGAAAATGTTAAAACTCCCAACATACCTACTACTGAACTTCACAGCTTTCATATATGTATTCCTCTACTGCTGCAATATTGTGTTCATTAAGATCCATTACCGTCAAATATAAGAAGCAAACGGCAACAAGACATCCATGGTTAAATAAACCAATCACTATTGGCCTATATATTATAAAAAATGTGCTGATTGGTTGCTCAATCTCCTGAAAATGATATGCATTTATCACTAAAGGAGTTCTAACTGGTTTAAAATGAACCATTCTGTTTCAACATTCAGAGCTCAAGTACTATTTCTGTAGCTGTTTTTGAGGCTACAACACGCTTAAACTTAAGCTTAAAGGTGCAGCTCAAAAAAAAAAAAAAAAAAAAGTTCACAGAATCTCTTCATTTGTTAACAAAAGGCTTTTCTTATTTTTTAAATATTTGCAGGACAGTGTTGAGGAAAATGACGTGAACTGAACAGATTTCTAAATTAATAGTCCCAGCTTTTAATTGTGGATCACTATAATTATTTCACAAACTGTGAACAAAAAATGAAGGCTTGACACTAGCAGTGCCGAGCAGCAGCAACGCTCTATATGTGAACACGTAATTTAACAATGAAGTCAATCTTTCATATGGATATAAACTGCATATTGCATTTCATCATCGTATGTCGGCTTGTCTATCACCAAACATTAATCTTGTCTTACTGTTATCACAGCCAGCCTTGTAGCTTTGAAACACGTTGACCTTTACGCTAATCTGTTTGCATCTCTTTGTTCAACTCGACACCTGTAGGTGTAAAGTTTAATTTATTACAAAGGCTGTATTGATTATTATGTAACATTACTTATACCAGACTAACCAACTAGTTTTGTCGAAGTATGTTGTTAAAACCCAATGTCAGTTTTAAAATCCCTAGTTTTTTTTAATTAAATGTGGTGCCTTGGGTAGGCTTTACATAAAAAATCCCTTCACAAATGATCCCACTCTTAAGAATATTCTCTCTTGTATGGTTGAGGAGGGATCCTATCAGTTCCTGAAGTGATGTAATTTAGCTTGCTGTTATCGTGCTTCTGTCTATACTATCTGTCTTTTTTTCCCTCCCTTGTGCTATTTTTCTTAATGATTTGTTGAATATACTTAAAAGTGATATAAAGTAAATATTGCAAAGTTATTGATTGTACACTTAATATGGCTCTGCAATATGCTACATCAGTTTCCTAGAAACGTGTCCACACTGCAGCAACTAGTGTATGAGCATGTGTGTTTTTCTTGTGCGAGTGAGGCATGCCTGAGCTCAGTAGGCTTACAGTATGTTTAAGGTCTGGTTTAAATTAACACCTTTTATTTTTTTATGATTCTCGATGCATTTCAATTTTTCATTTGCATTCCTGTTTGACCACATTTACAATAACACTGAGCCTTATTCACCAATATCTTCCTACATTTTTTCTTGAGAAAGGTCCTAAGAAGAGTCTGTCAAATTCATGATGTGTTCTTAAAATGCATAATTGTTTTATGTCTTCTTCTAATGATGAATCCCATTGTGCTAATTAGCATAGGTTAATGTGCCGGCAATTGCTATAAAAAGGCATGGGACTGAAAAGTTGAGAGATTTAAGTCAAGAATTCCCAAATGAAAGTCTAAAGCAGGAGGCGCACCGGACTCTAAACATTATATATATATTTATTTATTTTTTTTTATTTATTATTTTTTTTAAGTCAATATTTCTGAAGTGGAGCTACTTTTGCAAGAAGTGAATGCCCAACGAGCTTTTTTATTTCGTGGCGTCAGTAGTAGATAGAAAATGACAATGACGGCTTTAGTTCCAGGTGTGTGCGTGTGCGCTGTACCTTTAGTACCATGAGACCACTTTACAGCCAACTTAATCTCTGCTCCCCACTGTCACACTCTGTATCTCAACCCCTCACTCACTACAAACACACTATACACTACTCTATTATTATTATTACTATAATAATCATTATTTACATAGTACGTAAACATGTGGACTGCATTTAAAGCCCGAGAGAAAACACACATGCACAAATATAGCGGCAATCGCTGGTTGTTGGGGAGACGGTGGCCGGTTGAAACATTTTAACATATGGCCCAACTCTAATATGTATATACTGATATGGACAGAAATGTGCCTGCCATTATTTTCTCTATCTATAATGAATTATTTTATTTTTTTTCATATTGGCATATTGCCCTATATTTTGTGACATTTTAATTCATAACTTTGGCTTTTCATGACGGTATTGCCCGTCACCGCTTCCTTACCTTTTCTGTCAATTTCATACACCCTACATGTAAATACAACCAGTAAACAGACACATCAACTTACCTCTGCTTTCATTTAGCTAAACATGGCTGCACCTTCTACATGCTTAGTTGGCTAATTATGCTGGGTTGTCAGCTTATAATAATATTATTGATATCTGTCATCACAATTACTGACACTGGGGGATAGCAGCTAGCCGGTTCATTTTGTTTTCTCAGCAGTGTTTTCATTCTAAAGATGTTCTTCTGTGAAGAGCAAAAAGACAGACATGCTTCCTCTGTGGTCTTCAGTTCAAACATAACGTTCGCTCTTTATGCCCCATCCCCAGAATAGATTGGGTTGGCTTTTCAAATCACTTTCAGCCCAGAAATAATGATTGTGTGATTTGCTTGTTTTATTTAACGCATGTGTCACAACATTTCAACCCCTTTTATCCTCAAGCAAGCATTCTCATGTTTTGTCTGTAAATATTGGTCAGCAGTATTGTATTGTAATTGGCTTACAGGGAGTGCTGATACACTTGTGTTTAGATGGGTTTACTCGGCTCATGTTGCCAATGTTGTCATTGTGTTTGGTCCTTTTTAAAGCAATTTTCAAGGTGTCTGTTCTCTCTTGAGATTTTGGTCTCAGATCTTTTCAGTGACACCATTTCAGGCTTCTTCTTACTAGCAAGTTGGCTGGTGCAGCTGACACCTTTATTCCCAATATTATATTGTTAATAGAGTTTTGAGTGAAAGTTTCAGTATTATTTTTAATTGCTTCAACAACCTGCAAGGTGTTTATAGATGTGTTAATATTGCATTTATTTGACAAGGGTATTGATTGGAGAAATGGTTTCCTTGCAACTCAGTAAAACATATTTCCATAAAAGGCATGTAATTAACTTAACTCATATAATATCTAATGCACAGTTATTAAGATGCTAACAGTTTCGCCGTTGGAATGCGTTCACAACTAAATCATTCAGCACTATCGTTTATTTAGAGTGAACTTTTGATTTTAGCAGTAACATCTCACTGTCTTAAATATGATCCTAGCCTTACATAGTAGGTTGTGTGTGTGTGTGTGTGTGTGTGTGTGTGTGTGTGTGTGTGTGTGTGTGTGTGT
>CALSCE010010956.1:5239610-5259127 GCA_943593645.1 Bovichtus variegatus
TGTGTGTGTGTGTGTGTGTGTGTGTGTGTGTGTGTGTGTGTGTGTGTAGTATAGTATAGTATAGTATAGTATATAGTATTCCTGCAGTCACTTTACAGACTTCATTTAAACTTTATTCAATTGAAATGGCCATATTCCTCCATATGGTCCCTGTGATAAAGAACCATAAACTCTGGTCTCCTGTACTCTGACTCCATCTACTGGCAGACTTTAGAACTCAAACTATACACAATTTCTGTAACTAGAGCCCACTTTGTTGAAACTCTACACACAGATACATGTACACAAAATATGAAATGTATTACATCTCTTGCAAAAGCCAACACTTCATTCAAAACTATATGGTTTGCAGGTGTTTTCACATGTGCATCCTGGGTGCATGTGACTGATAATTGAGTGTGGTGTTACTAGGGCAGTGCAAACAACATATACAGGCTTTTAGTTTTGAATGATGTGTTAATGAACCGTGTTTAGTGTGTTTTTAGAATTTCAAAATCAGTGTAAAGTGGACATTGTGCTTATGGTTTAGCTTACTTGGTCACTAGATAATCTACATGAGTTAGTGGTTTCAATAATTGTGCCACAAGGACTAGTTTTTATGCCTTGGCGATTGCAAATAAAAAAAAAAATAAATAAATATGTTGGCATATCCTTTTGATCCAAATGAAAAAGAGTCTGCACCGCCATGATAGTTTTTACTGTAATAATGAAAAGGGTAAATGTGTAATCTTTCAGTTGTCCTATTAATATATAAAGCTTCAGAAAATACTTTTCTCACCCAACATAAGGCCTTGAATTTCATCACCATGCATGGTTGTGAACCTGCACTACACATTTCTGACCTCAGAAAGTCTTAGGCTGCCTAACTTGACTAAACAATTGTAGCTGTGCACAGCACCCACGATGGAGCCGTGCAAGGCAAACAATGGCTCAAGCTGACGCAAAGGGATTCTGGCGCTGACCATGTGTAGACAGCCATAGAGATATGGGGATCACCTACTCACGAGGACTGGCATTGATTATTATGTTAAACCTATCCACAGTACATACCCTAGTAGGAATAAACATGTCCTGCAGGTGCAGGCACAAATGTGTTGAGACTAGTCTTTTAGGGGTACACAAGGCGCAGCAGTAAAATTTCAGTGTAAGTAGACACAGCTAAATAAAGCTTTCCAAAATCATACAAACAACATACATGTATATTATCCTTGCTTGATTTATTGTGGAAATTCCTCCAATCTGAAATGTAAACATGTACGGCAAGAGTCTGCACAGCTTTATAGATTAAAGCAAAAGTTTCCAACCCCCAGGCTGCAAGGAATAGCAAAAAAGTAAAAAATAATTTACTATTTTTGTGGTTATTAGCTTGACCTAGGTGCAGCCTGCCATGCTTTATCCTCCTGTCACACCTCATAACAACAATACAGTACATTTTGTGGCAGGTCATCAATATGCGAGGTAACCAGTCTGCCTTCAACTACTTTTTGGTTGGTCTATATGTAAGGCTGAGCCACACTGTCATAAGCAATTAATGTTTTGAAAGGGCACAGCTGGTATCTGGAGAGCTCCCAGACTGCCCGCTGTCAGTTAATAGTGGTCTACTCACCTCCTGCTGGCTGGATGCATTTTATGTTGTAATGAGCCTATTTGACTAAAGAGTGCAGGGACAGAATCTAGCAAGGCTGTAGACTGAACAACATAATGAAAGTGATCATTTGTGACATTCTGCTTGTTTAATTGAATTGAGATCATCTTACCTTTTACTTATTTGCTTACATAAACTCAGGTGAATGCTGAATGGGTGTTAAATAGCTGTAAATATTGACCAGAGGAGAGGTCTTGCTGGAACAAGCTTCACTTAGCCGACTACTTTTCTGTTTAGCGTGTTTCTGAAAACTCTTGCATAAGGCTCTCTGCCAAGGCCACCAGAGAAATAAGGTGGGAATATCGATTAAACTACTTATTACCCATTTAAAATCGTTAATCGTTTTTTTGCTTACTTGGGCTGTGATTTTTGCGTCTTTCTGTTACACCCTCCAAAAAGTACAATTGATCTTCAGCATTGATAATGCGACCTCTCTAAATCGGGATAAAACGGCTTGGAAGATGAAATGATATTACAGCTAATTATACATTTCTTGAAGTTCATAAAACTCAAAATGTTTCCTGTCCTTTGTTTCTCTTTCAGTTCTACAAGCATGTTGTCCAGAGTGTGGAGAAGTTCATTCAAAAGGTGAGTTATATTTTAAATGATTGTCAGCCAAGTGCAGTAAAAGTTTGGGAGTTAAGACACTTGATGTACACCCTTTTTTTTAAGGACATTTGGACATTCATTAACTATGATGAGGTAAATTCAGTCAAAAGTTCGATTTTCCTAAACCAGTCACAAAGGGCATGTAGATAAAGATAGGAAGTTGATCCTTATAGTTTATGTATTCTGTGTAAAAACAGTGTTCATACTTCTGCAAATTATTTTAGTCTAACAATGTCAATTTCACAAATTGCTTGTGGTCTACTTGTGTAGCACTTCAAAGATTGTTTCAATGTTATTAAAATACCCTAACACCAGCTCTCCGTTTCTGTTTCGACAGTGCAAACCAGAATACAAGGTCCCTGGCCTGTACGTCGTCGATTCGATTGTCAGACAGTCGCGGCATCAGTTTGGCACGGAGAAGGATGTTTTTGCCCCACGCTTCAGCAAGAACATCATTGCAACGTTCCAGCACCTCTACCGCTGCCCTTCAGATGATAAGGTCAGGCGGCTTTTAATGGGTTTTGTCTTCCCTTTTGTGGCTTGTCAAGGTTTCATGAGAGATGACATTAGACTCCTTGATATATTCCGCAGTTTTCCAGGAACCGGTGCTTTGATCAATAGGTCAGGGATTGGCAATGGGTTCACTTTATTTTATTGTTATGACTGACTAAGTGAGTGAACTGTCACTCGCTTAATGTGTGTAGGGCAGTTTGTTTTTGTCCCATATTATCACGAACACCTATGATAATTTAATAACTGATTTTCAAAGTTATTAAATGACGCATTTGAACCGGAAATATGTAGATCTCTGAAAGCCAAATTGAATCTGATCAAAGCCATTGTTTTTAAATAAATAGCAAGTTTTTGGCCTTGTAAGTCTGTCAGTCTTCTTTTATCATATCAGCACATTTTTACAGTGTTTTCACATTTTACTGTTGTGTCACAGTTTTTGGCCTTTTATCTGTGTTTCCAGAGTAAGATAGTGCGAGTCCTGAACCTGTGGCAAAAGAATGCAGTCTTCAAGAGTGACATCATCCAGCCTCTGTTAGACATGGCAGCAGGGATTCCCCCTCCCAGTGTCACACCCGTCATGCCCAGCAGTGCTTCTCAAGTCAATAACACTACACCTGGTCAGTGAAACACATAAGTACAGACTCTGATAATGTGGTCAGATGACTTACAACACTATGGAATTTGCTTACTTCCTGGTTCATATTACAACCCCTCTGTTTCTGTGTGTCCAGGCACACCAGCTACTCCAGCTACTCCAGCTAACATAGTCCCAGGTCTGCCTGACTGGGCTTCCCAGATTACCAACACAGACACTGTGGCTGCTGTGGCACAAATCCTACAGAGTCCCCAGGGACAACAGGTTAGTGAGAGTCCACCCAGCATCTCTGTTATTAAACTGAAACTACTTTCTTATGGGTAACTAAATAATCCTTAAGAATCTTTATGTACAGTATATAAATGTGTCAAATACTCTGTGTTATCACCTGTTGTAGCTGCAGCAGCTGGTACAGAGTCTACAGATGCAGCAGCAGAAGCCCCAGCCGTCCCTGCTGCAGGCCTTGGATGCTGGCCTGGTAGTGCAGCTGCAAGCTCTGACAGCTCAACTCACTGCCGCCGCAACTGCCAACAGCCTCAACCCCCTGGAGCAGAGGGTCTCCTCTTTTAATAAGGTAATGCTGCAGTCAGCAAGCCAAAGTTTCCTATTCCTTGAGTCAACTGATTCCCCCTAATGTGATTATGTTGTGTGTTTCTTACAGAAGCTTCTGGGTCCTTTTGATTTTGGGAATGATTCTGAACGCGGTGAAGAATCTAAAAAGGACTCCTCATCATCTCAAATGTGAGTGCCGTGTGTTTTATTTCTCCAGCACTAAAACTAACATAATAGTGATCCAGAATCCTTTCACTGTGTCAACCACCTCCACTGCTCTAATTGATCTGACCACTTCCAGGCCTATGGTGTCGGAGCCCATCAACAGCTCCCTCTTCCATCAGCTGGCCGAGCAGCTACAACAGCAGAACCTGGAACAGTTTCAGAAGCAGCTTTTAGAGCACCACCAACAGAAGGTAGGTACACACACAAATAATGTTTTTTTTATGACTCATGGAGTAGTCGAAGTTGACGAGTTTAACAGATAAATACTTTTTCTCCCAAGTTGCACTATATTATCATACCGGATGGTAAATACCCTCAAATTGCTTTACAAACAAACTAATCTTTCAGGTGTGCACAAACATCAACTCGTTTAGCGTTTCCTGCACATCCAGTGGGCTACTCATCCAGAGGGGCCGCGCACACACACACACACACACACTCCAGTAGCCAATGACCTATAGATAATAACTTCTCATCCCCAGACACCAAACTATGTCCCTCGCATACCTTATGACCTGCCTTAATAAATTACAGCACATAATTGGTACACCGGTCTTTTTTATTCCTCCAGGCGATGAGCATAGAAGGTCAGGACTCGATCTTTGGGCACGAGAACTCCGTTGCCTCTGCTCAGAGCAGCAGCCAGCCTCAGCTTTCTGAGCCAGATAACAAGTTGGATGACACCATAGACAACCAACAGCAGGTATGCCATTACCAAACCTTGTAAATCATGTTCATTTATACCTTGATTGTATTTATCTTCTTTTGAAAATGGAGTGAATGTCTCAACACCAGGACTGAACTTAGTATGTTTATTTAGCTTTAGACTTCGATCTGATAGTTATTACTGCAGTTTTCTACATTACCTTGTATCTCTGTGAGAGGTGCTGAAATGACCCTGTCTTTTTTTAGGACATGGATCTGGACGAGGGCCCAGATGGTATGGAGGAGCAGATCTTTGAGGCAGTGGAGAAGAAGATTGTAAGCACACGCTCCAGAACACGCTCAAGGTCGCGCTCTAGGTCAGTCCCACTTATTTCTGAAATCTCATTTTGTAACAACATTTTCTAAATGTATGTGAAATATTGCTGCATTGTCTGATGTATAATAAGCTATGATCTTTTAACCTTGTTAGAAAGTGCTGACTGTTGCACTGAAGGTCAGATGCAGAACTGTTACAAGAGAACTGCATGGAACTGGTTCAGACAGAAAGATGTTTATGTATGAAGGATAATAACTAAAACATATTGATAATTCCCTTCCTTATTATACTTAAAGCAGCTTTTACCTTCTTAGTTAAGAAGACTCGCATAACCGCCTCTGTTTCCTCCATTGGCCCAATAAATAATTACATTCATACATCTGTTGTTGACCAGAGAGTGCTTTTATTCATCACATTTATATCAGAGAGGGATATGGGTACCAAATCTGGATCGTGTCTAGTAACTCAAACGAATGTGCTTCATTTGATTTTCAAATAGAGGAGTCAATTACAGTCTATACAAGCTTGTAATATAAGTTTGCTATAGTCCTTTAATATTAAACACGCTCTCAGTATTGCATTAGGAAGTGGACAAATGCGAAAACGGGTGTTGATTCTCAAAAGGATTGATGTTACGAAAAACATGAAAGTCCGTCTGCAAAGAATTCCCAAAGATTTTGGTGTTTTCTCTCTGTAGGTCTCCCAAGAGGAGAAGGTCCAGGTCCCGCTCCGGCTCACGGAAGCGTAAACACCGCAAGCGCTCACGCTCACGGTCCAGAGACCGCAAGAGGAAGTCTTCACGGTCTTACTCAAGTGAAAGACGGGCCCGAGAGCGAGAGAAGGAGCGGCAGAAGAAAGGACTGCCCCCCATACGATCCAAAACTCTCAGTGGTCAGTGGAAGTCATTGTATGAAAGTCATTGTATCTGAATATGTTAATTCTTGTTTGTTGTCAGTGCTTTTCTGATGAGTATTAATTGTTTTCCCCTCTACCTGTACCTAGTGTGCAGCACGACTCTGTGGGTGGGCCAGGTGGACAAAAAGGCCACTCAGCAAGACCTCACCAACTTATTTGAAGAGTTTGGCCAGATCGAGTCTATCAATGTAAGTAGACCTCTCACCCTCTAATTTAGTTACAGCATGGTATCCAGTTCTTCGTATCTTAAAATGACATGTCACACCTTAAGCTTCCAATAACTGTTTTTCAATCCCTCCATCTTTTTTTTATTTCTTAGTCATTCCTCTATGCTACACATTTGCGCTCTGTACTTTTCTCATTTACACATTTCTCATCAATCATGTTTCCTGGTTTAACCTTTCCACGTACTATGTAATGTATTCTGTGTGTGTCCCTGCAGATGATCCCTCCCAGAGGCTGTGCCTACATCTGTATGGTCCACAGACAGGATGCGTACCGCGCCCGCCAGAAGCTCAGCACGGGCTCCTTTAAGATTGGCTCCAAAATCATCAAGGTACACATTACCTTTTATAATTTAATTGACTAGTATTGTCGTTGTCCTTGCGGTTTCTCCTAATGTAATTTTCCATTGACCTACAATGGGGAAACCACAGAGACAGTGTAGCTTTCCAGTCACATAGATCCTTGTATGCCCCCAGAAATGACTTTGAAAAATGCTCTTTCTTGACCTTTGTGTCTGTCTGTCTGTTTCAGATTGCATGGGCTCTGAACAAAGGGGTAAAGCAGGAGTACAAGCAGTTCTGGGATGTGGACTTGGGCGTTTCCTACATACCTTGGGAGAAGGTGAAGCTGGATGACCTGGATGGCTTTGCTGAGGGAGGAATCATTGACCAGGAGACCGTTAATGATGGTGAAAAGAAACACATCTACTTCTTAAAGGGGAACCCCACTAAAAAGAAGAATTCCTCTATACTATTTCCATGGCCTAGGAAAGTTCGATCAATATCTGTGAACATTAGCTACTCTCTCTCAAAACCAGAAATGTAGTCCATAACTTGTGATGTTATCAAGTATAAAGTCTGGAGCTGCTCCATAGACAATGAATAGGAGACTTATGTTGTGGACAGAATGTTTGTTTTCTTTTTTTAATCCCAAATGAGCTTTTTTCTGTTGTAGTGTTTTCAGTTGTGAAACAGAAAATGTACCCTTACACTCAGACCATTCCCCTGTCATTGTGTCCGTTTCAGACTTTATACTTGATGACATCACAAATAAGATTTTTAGCACTCTAGTTTTAGGAGAGACTTGTTCATGTTTACTAATATTTTTGGACTGTCTTGGACTATAGAAATAACATAACACGTATGAATTTTGAAAATGGGCGTAGTTCCCCTTTAAACAAACACTGTCTGTCGACTCCGTTGTAATGCTTGGCATGTTTGTACACACATGATGAAAGTATAATGCAGATATCCAAACACATTCAGTTCTTAGCTTTTAATCACCTAAGTGGATTTGTTTCTACTCCATTCCCTCAGTTGTTTGCTTTGTTATGGTAATGCCCCAAATCCTTTAAGAAATCCCATCGGTAACTCCCCCATCCTTCATAGAAAAATTAAGACAAAGATTGAGTTGGAAACTTACAAATAAACTCCCAAATCCAAACAAAGAATTGGATGATAGTTGATAACTTTGTTTTCATTTAATGTCTGTTTCTGCAGAATGGGAAGCAGCCAAGAATGCCGAGCCAGCCAAGGAAGTTAACAGTCAGCTAATAAGCGCTGAGACTATAGCAGCAGCTAACGCCCACACTGAGACCTACAGCCAGCAGGTCACCATGATGCCTGTACAGGTACTGAAGAGGGTCTGTCAATCTGTAGATAGAATGTGAACAGTTCTTCAATGTTTGGTTCTTGCTATTTTTCACAAAAAATAGTTTGTAAAAAGAGCTGATCGATTTGACCGATTTTAACCCAGATTTTATGTCTCTTTTTTTATTGGATGATAATGGTGACATTGCATTTTTGTTTGCAACAAGTAGTACTATCTTGATCTGTTCGAAATCCAGAGAGCAATGGGGGTTTCAAAGACTTCGATAGAGGCTTAAGCGGCTGTTGGTCAGGAACTTATTTATGTTTTGTATGCACACTCTCTCATATCTCTCTCATCCAGCTCCCAGTGGCCCAGGGTCTTCCCAGTGCAGTAGGTTTGGTGCCTCCTAGCTTCCCTGTCAGCATGGGCATACCCCCACCAGGCTACGGGCCGCCACCACCGTTCATAAGGGCTGGCTTTAATGCCTCACAGCCTCCGCCAGGTAAATGATGCAAATGCTCATATAAAGAATATAAAAAAGGCTGAAATTCACAAGCTTACACAAAAATATTTTCTGGTGTGCAGGTTTTATGCAGGCAGCACAGACTGCAGCCATGGCCTCAGCAGCTACTTGTGAGTACTTATGCTACCCTTATTACTAATACATGCATGTAGTCTTGAAAGTTGACATGTCCTTTTTAGGGCATTTAGTTAGAATTTATTAGCTTGGATTCCAGTTGTTGTTTTCTCCTGTACCCACCTAATAGCTCTAGTGCAGCCTTCAGTGGCAAACAGCCAAGACGCTGTCAAGGAATCTCCATTCAGTGCTATGATTCCTCCGACCAGCACCCTCCCTGGTGGCTTCATGGCCGGTGTGTTCAACCCAGTAGGAGTCCAAACTCAGCAAGCCACCAATGATAAAACATCACTGTCTGCAGACGGTATGGATGCTGCTGCAGAGCTTACACTGCAAGGTGAGGCAATGCTAACGTGTTCCTTTATGAAAGAGACTAATGGATTGATTTTTGATTTTTGATTTTCTTTGCTCATATCTTGCAGTGTTTGTTTTTTTTGTTGCATTTCTAAAGGTTTTTTGTGTTTATCCAATAAGAATTTTAACATTCATGTCTATCATTGTGATTTGTTCCCAGGCATGCAGAATGCAGTCCGCAGTGGGATGGGTCTCCTTGGCATGCACCCCACAGCTTCACTCACCCACCAGCTGCATCAGTCTGGTCTGACTGGGCAAAGAATGCCTGGCCTGCTGCCTCTGGATGTGCGACCTAACCTCCTCCAACCTGGGGCTGCCGGCCGCTTCCCACTCCTCATGCAGCCGGGGCCCGTCCAGCAGGTTGCTGGCCTGCTTGAGAGTTCCCTCCAGGCTCAAGCCCGTGCCCGGGCTCCCTTCTCTCAGCTGGACCCCTTTAACAGGGTCCCAAACCTTGCCAATGAAAATGTATCCAAGACGGAAGACGAGTCTTCCTCTGGAGCTGACGAGGGAAAAGACCAGGACTACCGCTTCCCTCCAATGGAAAAGCAGAGCACAGGCCTGCTGAGGACCCCCCCACCAGAACATAGGGAGGCCCTTGGAGGTGGCGGCGGAGCAGGAGGTGGTGTAGGAGGCAGGCCTCCATTGCTCCAGACCCCAGGGGCTCAGCCAGGCAGAACAAGCCTAGTGGGACGTCTGCAGGCTCTCGCAGGCTTCACGCCTGATAACCGCTGGAACCAGACCAGAGGGGACTTTGATGAACGAGATAGCATGCGAGGAAGCCTTCCGGCCCCAGGCGGTCCCAAAGCCTTCCAGGAAGAACGGCCCACACCTGGGCAGAACTTCCCCAACCGCTTTGACAGCCGTCCTGGGACAGCAGGAGGGGCAGCTGGAGTTTCAGGCAATGTTGGAGCTGTTGGGGGGCCGCAGACCTGGAACCGCGGCGGCGGCGGTGGTGGCGGCGGTGGCGGTGGTGGTGGCGGTGGTGGTGGCGGTGGTGGTGGTGGTGGTGGTGGTAGTAGTAGTGGTGGTGGTAGTGGTGGAGCCGCCGCAGCGCCATTTGACAGCGAACAACATCAAGACCTAGATGAGCGACGACGCCCGTGGGACAGACAAAGAGACAGAGATGAAAGAGAGAGAGATTTTGACTTCAGGAGGGAGATGAATGGCAACCGCCACAGCAGAGAGAGAGAGAGAGAGAGGGAACGCGAGAGGGACAGAGACAGGGAGCGAGGCAGAGACCGCCCTAGAGAGCATGAACGCGACAGAGACCGTGACAAAGAGAGAGACCGTGAGAGGGAACGTGAACGTGGGGGCTGGACACCTCTCCTCCCTCTTCCTACACCACTGCTTCCAACTCCAACTCTTAATCCCAATCTGTCCCTGAACCAAGGCAAACTGCTTGCCCCACTCAAATTGAACCCCCAGATTCAGTCACGATTCCAGTCCCCACTCCTGCCTCAGGCTCAGGCCAAACCCTCTCTCTTGGGTCAACCGCTGACTCAGGTTCAGATTAAGTCTCCACCTCCATCACAGAGCCAGGCAGCTGCTACCGAGCCCCAGTCAGAAACCCCAGCTCCGTCTGAGACATCTAAGGCACAGTCAACACCCTCAGCCCGATCACCTGACCAGTCATCTGACAACAAAGGTCAGAGCCCGTTGACTGAGGCTCAAACCCGGGAAGAGTCATCACCGCAACCTGAGACTCCTCCACAAACAGAGTCCCCACCCCAGTCCCCACCTCAGTCCCCATCTCTGTCCCCACCCCAGTCCCCCTTCAAAACTACTGCTTCTCCAGACACTGAGACCCCAAGCCAAGCCTCACCGCTGGTTGAGGCCTCACCCCAGGACTCACCTGTGGCCTTCACACAAGCTGCCAGCCCCCCTGAAGAGACTCACTCTCTGGAGGAGCAGGAAAGCCCACAGCACGATGAGGAGGAGTCACAAGAGAAACCCTCCTCACCCCAACCCGAGTGGGTCAATGGAGCTGGGATGGACAATAGCACTGGGGCCGAATCTACACCTGAGGCCTCTCCTGAGCTTTCCCCTGAGCCCACTGAAGAACCCTCTCCCGACTCTGTGCTCGCTGAAAGTGATCCGGAGCAGGAGCAGCTTGCCTCTCCTGAGGACGTAGACAATGAACAGAGTGAGCCCATGGAGGAAGCTGCGAGTCAGCCAGTGGTAGACACTGTCACAGACACTGAGGGGACATAATCATCACTCAGTAGGTAAAAGATCATTTTGTAAAGTTGTCTCTTCTTCTCTGTACTCATGTCAGCAAACCACCACACGGGACATGGCGAATACTGACTCACATCAGTTATTGTCTTATAACCAATAACAAATGATTTTATCTCTCACAAATACCAGTGTACCTAAATAGAAGGCTCGTTAGCTGATTTATTGATAGACAATTTTCTTTGTGTTTTTATTTCCTTTTTTTAGGTTGTAATGCCACCCCACCCGTTTTTAATTAATCTAAGCTTGGCGAATTTTATTGAATTGCCTACCAAAATGTTTCAATTGTATATGGGGAAAATGCGCTTTGACCTTCCTATGGAAGAGAGTAAAACATCCTGGCTGTTCGACAATGGATTGAATATAGTTAACACACAATACTTGAAAAAGGCAGTTGCTGGCCCAATTTCTGTCTCCTCTTCTTTTAAAATGCTGCTGCAAAGTTTTCAGTGAATGCTTTTGTGGTGTCCTACAATGCTTTCTGTTTCTACGCAGAAAAATATAGCCTGCATACAGCGAGACAAGTACAGCTGCTTATAATTGGAAAAAATGAACATTATTTAAGATGAAAACATGAACATGTTGTATCCCCAAAATAAATGTCTGTAATTTGTTTCCAATTATACAGTGAACACAAACAGAAAATTACATGCCAGGGGGGAGAAAACGAACAGAGGGATGTTCTCATGTTGGGTGCATATTGTTTTAGTTTGAAATAAACATGCTTTGTCTGCTTAAAAAAACACATGCTTTAGGACTGTTTTCTGACCCAGGACCAGTGGAAACTAAGACTGCTTTACAGACTCGTACACATTGTGTGCTGTCACTTCAGTCGATTTGATGTTCTCGTAACTCAAGTTGCTGCTATACCATCCATCCACAGAGCACTTTGTTGGATGCAACCGTGGGACTTGTAGTTTTTAGTTTCTGATAACTTCAGCCTGTATGTTTCCCTAAGCTTTTGCTGGGTGACTGTTGAGGATGGGATTGTGCCTTTTTTGAATGGATTTGTCGTTAATGCTACCCAACACTACTGTGTGATGTACACCAGACTGTGCGTGTAACTCAGTTTCAGACAGCTCTATGAACACAATGCTACCTGCACAGAATTGACTGGCCTACCATTTGAATGGTAGCTGGGCGGTTTGTACAGCACTCACCTAGAGGAGAACAAGTCTATAATATACTCCATCGTTCTGTGCATGCAGGCCTGTAGCCATGTTTTAACCTTCTTGTCTCTCTTGTCATTTCATACTTGTAGTGCTTTTCTGTTGAGACATACTACTAGAAATCCATAGTCTGCTCTCAGACCAAATGTCTACTACAGGAGTTGTGATGTTGAATAAAAGTTGAAGGTGCATCAGATCTTTACCCCTCTTATTGTCATGAATCCTGACTCAGGCCAATCAGATGACTTCCCGCACACACATCAACACTGCTGCTTCAAACTGAGATAACAGACTCATGTTACTAGTTTAAACCAATGGAAATGTAAAGACATTATGGGACATGCATATCTAGTAATCCAGGTACTTATTTTTTTATATTTCTTAAGAATATAAACTATCTAGATCGTAGGTACTGACTTAATTGGATACTTTTTTTAGTTCACTTACTTTCATGCAAGCGTAGAGGCCAACAATCGAAAAACATTTTGAGAAAAACTCCCATGAGACCTGAGATGCTGAACAAAGGCCGATTCCTCACCGTCAAAACACTGCAATGTACTGTGTTCCACACCTAGCAATAAAGGTGTAGATGACAACCAAACACCCTCCTACTAAAGTTTGGTTTATTTGCACAATGATGAAAATCCCAAACAAATACAATAGGAAGGAGAGGAGAGAAGCCTGAAAAGCTTATTCAGACACTTCCCCTATTTAATCAAATACAATTTAAAAAAAAAAAAAGACCTTTGCTTATCAAGGATGAAACAAAGAACACATGGCACAAAGAATATCTATATAAACATCACACTGGCAAGTGTAATCAAGAGGAAAATAAAAGAAAAAAGTCAACCTGCTTCTTTCAAGCAAAGTGCACATTTCTCACAAGGGACAGCTATATTAGAAAAACAGCCATCTGGCACTCTTTCGTCAAGATCAAAAGGGTAAGGAGGGAATATACAAATGAGGGAGATGTGGAGGAAGTAGGAGAAGGTGCTTTACCCCCCCTCCAGTCCGCACTGCCAGAGACCCTGCTGCTACAGCTGGAGTAAGTGCTTACACAGCACTTGCTAGCACCAAGCTATTCTCCTTAGTCCTTTATGGCCCGGCTAGTGTCAGAAAACACAAGGTAGAGGATTTATTTAAACGGTCGGCTACATCGCGGTGTCTACTAATGCTGTTTCAGCACTTTATAGAGCGAAAACAACTGGAGAAGAGCAGCTCAATGTGCTGCATTATTGTCCTTCAATTATACCTGCGCTTAGCCTGCTAATCCAAACATGAATACACAGAAATAAATATGTCAGTTTCGTTCTGGATTTAGCATCTAAAAACCTGTTGGGGGATAAAGCCAAGCTGAGAAAAAAAACCAGCTGTCTCCTAGTATGGTACTCGGTCTATAAATTTCCCCCTGGCTCCCAAAGGCCCGGGCAGTCAGCCAGGTCGAGCCTCCTGCTGACCTCCACACAGAAAGATTTGACAGGCTGAGAATCAACCACTATCTGCCCTGAAACAGATATACATGTACACATCAGTTGGCTAGCTCTCCCTTGGACAGCAATAACAAATAAATCCTCACTGTGGAGGCGCAGCATCCTATAGTTATTTATCTGTGGCAGAATAAAGGGCACGTTTGGTGATGTGGATCAGGATCTCTTTGTGCATTTCTTCCTCTGCACGCCTTGCATTAAAGCCAGCACAACCAACAGACACACTCCTGAATCACTCTTCCATTTGCACATCACTGCCATGCTATGCTCCATATACGTAACCCCCTAGCCAAGCCCATGGGAACAATGCAAAGTGGGCCTGACCTTTAGCGCAGGCAACTAATGAGAGCACCTAAACCATAATGGCATGGAATAATAATACAATTCTAGTGCATGACCATGTAGTATTGCTGTAGGTCAGAGACAGAGCTCCCAGCTGTGAGGAAGTCAATTAGACATGAGGGTTAAGATTTAGCTTGTAAATAGGTTTAAATATAGCCTGGCAAAATCATAAAATCTCCTAGTCAAATATTGCTTGAAGATGTCCAACTTCAAGGCATGATTTACTCTATAAGGAGCGTTTTAATTAGCTTTGAAAGAAATTGAAGACTAGTGATGCATTTCCCCCACAGATATTGTCCTCCTGTTGCCGTTAAAAGGAACATAGTCTGTATCTGTAGCATCAGTACCACGTCTGACCATTTGAGGTCAGTGTGGTACTGCAGCTCTCCCCATTATGGCAGACAGAGCAATGTTGCTTTGTGCAGACTGGGTTCTTGGAGTGCGACAGCTCAAAATCTGCAGTGCTCACCTCTCTTACCTTCTGTGCTTCGCTCTGAGTGACACAAATAAAAGCCCACCAGTGCCATGGCGAAGTATATCTACGCACAAAATTCCCTCCTTTGAAACAACAATAGGCTCTGCGTAAGGATAAGGGCATAGAAAATTGCTGCCATGCAGAATCTTCACGGTGCCACCGTGCTGAAATTGATTTGTGAGATACCTCTTTCCATACCTTTTTCAGATCGATACAGGAGCGCTTTGATAAATGGAATGAGGCCCTTTTAGTGTGAGACTTGACCCCCGTTTCTCCAGCTTCTCAGTTGCTGCATTCTTAATTGATTAAAGCTATTGATTAAGCCTCCTGACCAAAATCAGCCTCCATTTATCAGCCATGGCTATATAGCCAGATATCCTCTTCATTGTTGGAGTCATTTGGCGTGGCTGATCACACGAATAAATGGGCACGAGAGGTTTAGAGTGAGAGCAAAAAACAGACGCATCTATCTTCCGTCCACCTAGTTATGCAGAAGAGGAATCCCCCTATCTCGGCTCACACTCTGCAGCCACAGTAATTACTCACATCTGTGGGAGTGTGCGTGCGTTTCCTCTGCATTCAAGAAGCCAGTCTGCCTGGCTCCCTGTTATCAGAGGCAGCAGACTCTTCCAGACTGGGCCGAGGTGTCCAAAGTTCCCTTTACCCAGGGACTTAGCCTAGTCATGAGTTCCCCCCCTGCTGCAAATTGGCTGAGAGAGGCAGCAAGGGAGCAGAGTTGACCCCCCCCCCTCCAGGTTGTTGGTGGGGATTCGGGGCATGCTCAGGGGCACTTTAGCAGGGTGTGTACCTGCCAACATTTGGGCTTGAACAGAAGTCTTCAGGTTCTCACTTGCTGCTCTTTTTAAGCCCCTGTAGGAATTGTAATCAATGCAGCCAGAGGGAGATTATTGTTTTGCTTTTTAAAATAAGAGAAGGAAAAAAAAGCACACTGCAGAAAAAATGTGAAGCTAATGCTGGGGATTATGGCCTTCATCGAATTAAAGAGACGCAAAACACAGCAAATGAATACGTAACTGGTCATTTATTCACGTATTGAGCGAATATTCTGTATGTTTTAATGGACACGTCCAAAACAGTTTTTTACTTGGCAGAGAAGCCGATGTATAAAGGTTTTACAGTTCTCTGCTGTCAGATGACTTCTGTAATGTATAATGGTAATGTAACTCCTCCCTTGTCGAACAGAGCAGACACTAGCAGGCTGTCGGTCTATCCAACTCTTTGGTCTAGACATCTTTCTCAACTGCTGGATGGAATACCATTCAATTTGGTTTCCATGGCGCTCAGAGGATGGATCCTAATGACTTTGGTGACCCTTTGACTTTTCCTCTACTCCCTCTGTTGGGTGGATTGCCATGCAAGTTGGCACAGCCATTGTATCGCACTCTCATCAGTCAAAACAATACTTTTCATTGATGATTTTAAACTGTACAGACGGGACCAGTAGTACCATACATATTAAATATAGTTCATGCCTACATGTTCAGAAACAAGACTTAGAGTCTACAGCCACGGCAGCGACTCTGTGAAGGCTGTACAGCTAGGCGTTGAGCTAAATGCTAACATGCTGATGTTTAGCAAGTGTAATGTTTAGCACGTTCACCATCTTAGTTTAGCGTTTTAGCATGTTAACGTTCGCTATTTAGCACTAAACACGGGGCAGCTGAGGCTGGTGGCGCTAAATTATGGCAATACATCTGATAGATATTGTGATATTTGAAATTGGTGGACACCAACCCACCAAAAGACTGGTATTGCCATACCTAGAGCCGTGCAGTTACCGTGCCCTGAAAACATATGTGTATTTCTATCTAGCGCGTTGTCGCGTTTGCCTGCAATACACAACATCTAATTAGTGACTTAACACGTTGTCATTACTATCCTCGCACAAATAAAATATGTTATACTACCACACTCGTCCCATAACACTTTCAACCCTTTTCATATAGGTTGCCAAAGACCTTTATTTTGACACCACCCTGTGGCCAATTATTACATTTACTTCACCACGAATGATAAACATCAAAAACACAGCTTGTTAGCATATGTGTAGTCTTTCTGAGGCCCCCCAGTGATAGAGAGGTTCATCCAATTTAAACTTATTTCTAGCTAATGCTGTTGTTTGTTCTCCTCTACAGAGTGAGTGCTGCTCCACTTTCGTTTTTTAAAGGTAGCAATATGTTTAATTTTTTTGAGGATTTTTCATTTCATCCTCTCTTGGGGCTAATAAAAAATTTGGTACCAAGTATTTTCTTTTTTTACGTCATGCCAGGAGCAGGGGGAGAGAAAAAGCCTGTGTTTGCCAAAATCAGTGAGCATTTGCATACTGAGGAGGTGTGTGTGTGTTATCAGTGGTCTACATGCCTGTCACTGAATACCTTTTTTTCTACACACATAACTAACTGTGTATATTATCGGCAGCGTGTCAGCAGTGCCGCATTGCAACTGGAATTAAACCCATTAGTGGGAACGCGGCTTACACAGGCAGAGACACTACATTCACATTCTAGGATCGATGTCTGCAACTGTTGTCTCTGTTAACATTGTTAGTCCCTAATCTCTCCCGTTAGTGGCACAAGTATCTGTAAACATACATCATCTGTTTACATGTGACTATCTGCTCTGTTGGTGCTTCTGCTTCTCCTCTCAAACTGTCTGGCGCTTATCGCGAGGTGAGTTTGGGGTCATAGAGGAGGTTAAAGGTCACAAAGACACGGGGAGGAGTCTGTGAAAATGCAGGAGAGGGTAGTCAAGGAGACGACTTGGAGCAATAAACACCTTTTCCTGATTTTCAGAGAGGATCCAGGCATGATTCACGGCAGACGGAGTGTTGTGTGTAATGTGGGTGACAGGGGAGCTTATTAAATCTGCCAACACAAAAACAAGGGATATGTGTGTGTTTGGGGGGGTAAGGGGGGGGTGCTGAGATGCTGAGCAAGCGGGGCAAGCGTTTGATAGCGCAGCACATTGCGCCTGAAACATGAGATGTATCAGGAAAGACAGGCAGGTTCGGGGCAGCAGCCTCCAGCTGTCAGTCTTACATCAGTGCAGCTCTCATGCGAGTGGGCGCATGCACATATTGCAGTCATTTAATCATCCTCCCACTGCATTTACATCACTTTTTATGATTATGTAGTCTTTCATTCTTGCACTCCTCTGCAGCCACATTCACACGGCCTTATTACGTAGCAGACATTTTATATCCTCTTTGTTCTCATGTGTCGTCTCAGTTCACGTGTCAGTCATCATTTGGAAATAAGACCTTATAAAAGCTGCTTATTAAAGGCTGACTCAGCTTCTTCCTGCAGATGTGACACCTGGTTCATCCGCAGGCAGAACAAGCCTCATTGTTTCCATTAAGTGCAATAGTGTGTGTGTGTGTGTGTGTCTGTCTACCTGCCCACACATTTGACTATTTGTTTGCTCCCGGTCTTGCTTAGCCCCCCCCTGTGTTGTTTGTTAGCATGGTGCAGCAGCTAGCTGGTAATTAGCCCCGAAGGCCGCCGCCGTTGTCTGCCTGTTTGTTTACGATGGCAAGAAGCAGATTCCCTCCTGAGAGTCGGAGGCGTCACTCAGAAGTGTGCACGAGACACGTACCAGACGGTGTCAAATGAAAAAGATAGGAAATTCCTGACTCACCAGAATCACACAGAAGGGGGGGGGGGTGTTGACAGATTTGTAAGGATCAAGGCACTGTGATCAAACCCGGTGGTGGCTGTGCCTGATGTTATTCAGCCGTGTTTATCACTTACATCCAAAAGGAATCATATCAGATGTTTGAAGTAGAGTTGGACTGACTTGGGAGTTTTGAAGGCAGATACTGAAAATCCTTTTAATAAGGCTGCTTCCATTTTAGGCCAATATTTTACAATATCTCCTCATTTACTTCTCCTGGTGTCTGACCACGCTGATAGTTTGGGTTTAAATGTTGTGATCTGAGATGTATTGCAATTGAGATTAATGGAATTTCATTTGTGGTACTCACAGAATTTAAATATTACTTATTTTCTTTTTTTTTTTTTATCTTAACAGCATCATCTATTTCCAGAATCAATGTCCCATTTACTTGTATCCACAGAACACACTGTCAACAGTTTTGCTAAACTGTTCAAGTGAAAAGTAGTTTGAATGAAAACTGTTCACATTAAGCAGTAATACTCAAGACAAAGCTTTAAGAAATATGAGCATTGGAACAACAACTTGTTGAAGATCCTTTTGTAAAGACACGCTGGTATTGATCCTGAAATGTATTGATTTATTGATATTTCTTTCTGTTAGTTCCCACTCTGAAAGGCCATGCATCATTTTACAGAAGGGAGGCACCATCAAAATGTTATTTCTGTTATCCAAGAAAAAAAACTATTCATGCAGAGATATCCATCATATCAGTGTTTCATAGCATATCAGTTTTAAATATGAGGCAAAATAACATGTTATCAGCCTAGTTCTTAATACCACCATTTTGAATAAAATAAGTGTGCTGCAAAACTTCTGTATCTTAACACTACGTTATACTCTTGTTTCAACTGTTGCTCATTCTTATAAAACTTCTGAAATAAGTGGAAAGTTTGCGGTGACGGACAGGAATTATCCTGGCATTTATTATCCTATCCATTTACACAACATATTTTTGTTTCCTCATGAAAGATTAGTCCGAGTGTCTAAATCTGACAAAGAATAGCTGTTCATCGTACATGGTATGAATTGGTTCTTCGTGGTTGGACAGCACTATCTCAGAAAGTCCTTTATATTGAGATTCATTCGAAGGTTTCTGTGTTAAATTCTCATCTTCCTACATTTTAACAGAAGAGAGCCAATGACCTGCTCACGAGTAGTTAACCCGCGTTTCACACCTCCCTCCTGCCGCTCCTCCAATCTGTCGAGTGTGTGTGTGTGTGTGTGTGTGTGTGTGTGACATTGTCAATATCACCCACGAGGGTTCCCCTGCC
>CALSCE010010956.1:5259137-5276329 GCA_943593645.1 Bovichtus variegatus
TGTCACACACACACAAAAGCATATACACACTTTTTAACTTTTTAAGCCACACATGCGGCTCACACACATTTGCACTTTCTCTCGCACACCTACGCAATCCTCTTCTCCTTCACACTCACACACGCACAGCCTCTTCATATTATCCCACCCACACATATCAGACACACTGACACACTTTCTCTCTCGATTTCATACACCATCGCACCTACACAAACACACACAGAAAACAAAACATACACACTCCTACATACAAAAACGCTACAGTACATTCATGAAACACACACTCCTGAATAAATCTGCCTTGTTTAATTTGGCAGTAAGCTCTAAAGTGTGTGTGTGTGTGTGTGTAATATGGATCCGCTGGCCTGTACAATAGAAAAAAAACAGATTTCCTGTCACTGTGTCTCTCCGGACCGCCGTTCTTAACTCTCCCAAGGGTGGTGGGATGAACTGGAGGGGAGGAGCTCGCTGAGCAACATCTGTGACGGCCGTCCCCAGCACAGACTGCAGTGTGACAGGGCCTATCCACAGCAGATGTCACACCAGTGTGTGAGAGAGAGAGTGTGTGTGTGTGTGTGTGTGTGTGTGTGTGTGTCTGTAATCAGGGTTGAGAAGTCCATGACATAGAGAAGATGTAGAGGAAATGCTCTCACACTCTTCCTTCCTGCCCCTCTTTTCATCTTTCCTGTTAATTCTTGTGGAGAGCGTTGGTGGGTAAACATGTAAATCCTCATCCTATATTTAATACCATAAAATCAAATCAAAAATATCTTTTTTTCCCCGCTCTATTCTAAACTTCCCGGGACCATTTGTCCTCTTTCGATGTGGCATAATAAAAGCTATACATGCTTGGCCCTGCAGCCTCTGCAAATGAAATGACAAATGAGTGATGAGCAGAGCTGACGCTGCACATGGTCTCATCCCATACTGCATCTATTCTCTCTTCCCCCCGTCTCTCATGGTGGGACTTTCCGCCCTTTTCCCCATTATTTCGTTCCCCCATGCTTCCCCCTCATTATTCTTTCGCTCTGCTCCCTCTCTTATCCTTTTTTATCCCTCTGACCATTGCCTCTCGCCTCCCCTCTTTTTGTTTTTACTCCCCAGTGAAGCGCGTCACAGTCTGGTTAGATTCCCTGGTAACAGCCTCTCACTAGGTGCCTTGTTCATAAAACCAACTATAAATGCAGTTTAAAAAAGAACCTGGAGGTTATTATAAAAGTTTTAATTTCCATCATGTCCAGAGAGGCTATAGAGAGCAGTAAATTAACCTTCAAACTGGAGGGAATTCACCTTAAGTGAATTAACCCTTTTAGAAGGAAATCACCAGTCCTTACCTGCTAAGATGAGAATATAGACTATAAATGACCTATTTGTCCATGGTTGAACTACTCATAACACTTTTACATTTTCTTTGTTGCGTAAAGGTCAGAAAGTGAAAACCAGAGAGGTTTTAGTGCATGTAAAAACTGACATTTCCATATAATTCTTAACAGTTAGGGACTACTTTCTCTGTTTTCTTTACTGCTAAATGTGTGGTTGCATTTGAGATGGCTGCCTGAATACATTTACATAATTGTGTGTTAATGTTTTTTTTATTTAATTTGTATAAAATAAAAATAAAAACACGAACCGCTTTTTGCTGCTAAAATATCAGTTTTTTTTTTTTTTTTACTTTGGATAATGTTTCTTTTTCCGCACAGTTTGAACACAACTTAAAATAGAAGCTAAGTTCAGAGCAGAATCCAGTAATGACCTTTGTCGGGAAAGCAAAGAAGGGTCAGGGGGTCTGTGCAGAAGGTTTGAGTCGTAGCTAATGAGTAAGCACATCTGCCAACCCCCCCACCCCACACACACACACACACACACACACACACACACACGCGCACACACACCCTTAGTGTCACATGAGACACCGGGGCGAAAATGAGAAACATGAATCTCGTACTCCTGAGTGTAGGCGTGGTCCATTCTTCAGACCATTCTACGCTTATTTTCATAGTTTTTGTTTCCATGCAAACAAGAAGCAGGTGCGTGTATAACAGCGTGTATACACAGGAGATGGACAAAATGACAGAAACACTTCATATGAAACAAATATCTTTCATTATCCTCCTAATTACAAGGTCAGCTACACAGCAAAGTAACCAAAGTAACTATTAGTGGTGTGTGTCGGCTGTAAAAGACGTCTGACAATCACTTTTTAATGAATGCTTTGTGGTTTATATTATACGGGATGTGGATTTGTATGTTTTTAAAGTTTATTATTAGCCTAATATAGCTGATGTGGTCAGTGTTTATATATGGAACCGTCCTTGTCTGCTGTTCAGTTCAAACAGGTCAAAGATAAAGTTCCAACATTATTTGCATCTACACAAAACTACCAGACCTGTCTGCGTGGGATTATAAAATATTTCCATTTAGTATCAGAGCTTGTAGAAATTCTTTTTTTTCACTGCTGAGATAAATCCTGTTACGCAATATTGAATTGACACAGTGTAATCTAAGCCTAAATGTTACCACGGAGCGCTGGAGAACTAGAAACACAACATCACTTGTAAATGAACCATCAGTTAAACTGCCAAAAGTCAAACTGAGAGCAGCTGCACTGCCAAAAATGATCCACTGACACAAGTCAAACTTCATTAACATCAATAAATCAATGAATACATTTTTTTTTTATTTGTGATTGAGAATAATTAGAGCTTTATTAGTTCAGAATAAGAGGACTGGATTAACCTACTAGGGGGCTTCAAGGCAAAAATAATGAGCTGTTGGGCCCCTATTCCTTCCACACTCGCTTTTATGTGTCATTAAAATGGCCCCAGGTTTACTGTGTGGTAAATTGTAATAAAACAATATTCATTTAGATGTATGTAAGAATGTAAGTACAAAACTAAAATCATGACGACCTTGAAACAAAGCCATGTTCAGTTTAATTAGCACACACTGCTTGAAGCCTGGAGCTTTCAGGGCTTCTTGAGTTCCTGGGCCCTGCAGCAGTTGGCCACGTTAGTAACATCAGTATGCACTCAAATGCTTCCTATGACCTCCCAAATCACCAGACCTAAACAACATTAAACCTGTTTAGGATTGGGAGACCTGGGGCCTTTCCTTCTTATGGGAAGCTGCAATATCCTCTTACCCGCAGTTCAGGATTTGTACCGCAGCAGCACAAGACGGCGTAAAGCTCCTTTGAAGGGGAATGCTTCACTTCATATCATATACTATTTAATGTTTTGGTTATTTTTTTCCACGCAAACACACACTCCCAGTTGTATTCTGACTAGTATTCTATGCACTTGTTATGGAGAGGTTACCTTCATACACACACACTTTGTTGCCAAATCTAACACGCATGCGCGCACACACATCACAGCACACAGGAGAACTAATACGATTTCACAGCCCAAATGAAAAGTCTCACATCCATGCACATATCCATTAGGTATTATTAGCTAAATAGCCTAATAGATAAACACACACACACACACACACTCACAAACACACACACACACACACACACACACACACGCACACACAAACACATAAACAAAGGGCTGCTGTAGAAAACACAAACACCAGGGGAGACCTGATGCTGCAAAATGGAAACGTGTTGAGTGCTTTTCTTTTGTTCACAGCTCCCCCAAGTGAATTCACAGACCAAGAAGCACGCCTTTTGAAATAGACGTGACTACCTAAATATTAATCTCACCTTAACTCAATGCCTTCGACGCTCTGGACGGTTTCCAGTTCTTATAATCCATGGCTGTAGCTAACTAGCTTGTTAAGCTAAGTTTAGCTACATTAGCAGGTTAAAAATTCTCCCCAGCAAACTTATTTTGAAACGAGAAGCCTGTAAAAGGGTCCCAGATTTACTCTTGATAGCTACATACTTGATATTGTGCTAAATGACTGAGGCTGAAGCTACATGTCCATGTAAAGAGTTAGCACTCTCGTCACTTCATAATCCATGTAGAAGACAGGAAAATAAAGAAACAATCCTTTTCTTGTATTCCAGGGTAGATAGAAATAGTTAGTGCGGTGTTTTCGTTTTTAACATTAACAAGACAACTGATGTGTTTGGCAATCGTAATGCTAACTCGGTAACGCTGGCTGGGGTTGCTGGTTGGTAGATTTCACCAAATCAAATTACAGTAAGAGAAGGACAGAGCTGCTAATGTTAACATTAACTTTGCTAGAATCCGGGACCATCTTCCACACAGTGTGCAACACAGGTGCTAGCCATGAACCTGAAACCCCACAAACCATTGTAGTTAGCTAATGTTGTCCTTCTTGGCATTGGAACTAATGTTTGGTCACACTATAGGCAGTACAGTAAGCTAGTTAGCCGCACATGCTAATGATTGTGGCTCATGTTAGAGCAATTACACACACTGTTTAATCCTTTCCTTGCACTTTTGTTCTTCTTTTTGTAAAGGCTAAAAAAAAAAAAAGACACCACTGACTAAATTATGTTGAATATCACTCGTACAACATGTGGAGGAATCGAAAGCTTGACAGACTTGCCATAATAACTTCATTTTTATCCCCAAAGAGACATTTAAAACACAGGCACAAACTGGAGATGTAAGCTTACTAGCACACACACTAATGCATCGTTGCCATGCATGCCTCCACAGGGCCTGTAAACAAACCAGTCCAGACAGTTTGGGGAGGAAGTATCAGCTTTCCTTTAACAGCTCCAGGTCATTCATTTCCTACTTTGTTTAAAACCGGAGCAGCCAGACAGACACGCCTTGCTTGGGTTTGGTGCTTTCTGTTACTCTGCGTCACACTGGTAGGTGATGATTTTGTGGGAAAGACTCAGAGCAGCGGGAGTGTTTCTAATTAAGAAAGTGAAATGAGCAGATTTTAACAAGGTAATTTTAACAACCCTGTACTCTGCTCCCTTCACATGGGTGTGAAAGTGTTTCTCAGCAGGGAACGAGGAGGTAATGGGTGTGGGAACGTTACCTTATAGTGTACCGGCTGAGGGATGATCGCAATCCTAATAGAGCAATAAGAGCCCATTTGTTTCTAACACCTTCGATATTCTGCTAGGGAGCCACGAAGGCCAGCAATATCCCAATCATAGCTTCATTAATAGGTGACAAAGTTATTGTGTGGTTGAATGTTGCAATTAAAGAATGCAATTAACACGTTTGTCATACTTTGCCTTCACCTTTTTGCTCCGAAGTGTTTGTGGCTGAATTGTACGGCTGGTTTTCAGTTTGTCTGTTGCCTTTATTGAATTAGAATGAGCTGAATTTAGCTTCAGCACAGCCCAATACAAATCTCATTACACTTCAGAGTGAATGATTGCATTTGGCTCATTGGAATCAGCCGTTGCCATTTTTATACTAAATGGAGCTTTTCATTCTCAACATATATTTGTTGCCTTGTAATAAGTTATTCTCATTTGACTCAATTTTAGCTTATGATAACTTAATCAAGTGTCCCTGTGTTTGCTCTGGATTCCCCTCCACTGGCCTCTGGCTGGGAGGCTGTGGTTGCGCTCCTTCGACCAGAAGTGAAGAGATTTGGAGCAGCTTATATTGTCACGCCAGCCCACAGCTACAGACTGCTTCCTTATTCTCTTTCTGTGAGTCTATAAAAGACAAGGCTTGTCCGGTCCCGATCTTTCTTTCACAAAGTGATCCCCCCCACAGTCTCTCAATCATTTATATCCTTTCCTCTCTCATGTGGGACATATTTGGCAACTTGCATACTCTCAACTCTGTCATTGTCAATTCTGCCCTACATTCAGTTAAAGAGGATGTCAAAATGGGCACTTGTGTGTTTTCTTGTGTGATTTTTTTTTTAATCAAGGTCTGATGTCATTCTGACTGCACGTTGAGCTGTCCATCATCAGTCTATCAGTAACATTGTTTTTTCTACCTTTGGACATGGTACATGGCACCGTGTGCCAGACTTGCCTCGGCCTGATTTGAAGACAAGCATGTTTTTTTTTTGGATAAGCAATTTTCTTGTCAGTCCCTGCTGAGTCACTCACTGTAATAGCCAGAGAGAAAATACAGACACCTGGATATTTTTGAGCTAATGTAGGTGGGCAGTGATGCCTCAGAGGAATTGGTAAAAAGTAGAAATTTAGCGCAGATAAGACAAAGGGGCTTACAGGGATGACAGTTGCTCGCTGAGTTTACTTTGTGCCGCACTGTAGCCTTAAGGGATTTGGTAAAACTATAGAACAGATTTCCCACAAAAGATGCTGGTATGTATCCACAAAGCGTATATGAGGGAGCAAGCATTGGGTTATACCATACTGTAGGTTTAGTGAACATAATCATACGGTCATGTGATGATTCGCACACCACATGACATTGCTAAAATAAATGCACATCCTGTTTCATGCACTGAATGAATGGGAATAGAACCATTGCCTGATTTTAATGTTGTGATTTTATTCTCGTTGCTGCTTATCTGACAGCACATGTGGGCATTTGGCATAAAAAGTTGAATTGTGACATGCAAAAAATGCCCGCAAGGTGATGTTGAATAGTGTCCCTATAGGGCAGCTATCACAGTCATTCCACATTATTCTCTCCTACTGTGACATGGCACAATATTAAACTTTTTCAAACCTTTTGTAGTTTGTCACCCCTTAAAACAACGTCCTCCTGACACAGGTTGCATTTGTCTTTGGGTTGCAACCTAAGACAGTTTTCAATTGTCAGATTTAATTAACAAGACAGAAGATTAGATTGATGGAAAATAGTTTCCATCAAAGGCTAGGAACTACTGCTTTGCAGTGTATTTTTCATTGATACATTTAGTATTAATTGATGCTGCATGATTCAGAAAGCATTTTGGCAACTTCTCCCTTTTAATTATGTCTCTTGCTTTCATCACCTTCTTATGTGAACATCTTTTAAAGATGCTGCACAATCCAATTTTTTTGCAGACAAGTGGCCTCCGGGGCAAATGTGGTGTTTTATTTACCCGACCAAGAATTTATTTTCCACACTTGCCTTTTTTTTTCTCTTTTTTTTTTTGCACTCTCTTTGTTTTACACTCCCATCCTGCCATTCATCAAACGGCTGTCTTAATCTTTTCTCCATACGCAGGGTCACAAAAACCTATTCAACTCCTCACTCTGTCACACCCTCGTGATAGTTTCTTCACCTAGAACTCAAGTAATCAACAGCTGCAGGGACAGGGTGCCCCCCTCCCTGCTCTCTGTTGCTCTCCTCTCAGTAATGACATATCTGTGTGGCAGTCAGGCAGACAGATGATGCAACGTGTGGGGGATATATCCATCACATATGTAGTTTCCCACTTCAATCCATCCATACAGGTTTATATATCCTCTGATAATAGGGGCAGGCCGCTCTGTCAAGCATCTACCTGCTCCATCAGCCATCATCTACTGCTGGATTTATTTCTGCAGGAAATGTAACTGTGGCGGACATCTTTGCTGAGTCATTTCCATGGGTCTACAGTTCAAGGAATTCGCCTAAAAGGCCATTGTGTGAGATTGTTTTTAACAGAATTTCAGTAAAAGGTGTCAATTTTATCTTAACACTAATGAAATCACATGTACAGGAAGGGAAATCAGGGGCTTCAAGTGCTCCGTCTGTCCTTTAAAGACCCGAATAACACTGGCGTGAGAGGTTGGCTGCCGTGACACGCAGTTCACTCGTTGTCGCCATTGATTTCTCATTACTTCGCCCTCAGGAGTCTGCAAGCTCTCACTTAGATCAGATCTGCCATGTTCAATTAAAAGCCTTTCCAAAACAGGCTTTTTCATGCCTTATCTTCCCCCGTGCCCTTCTGTCTTTTGTGTGTAAAGATTTCCTTTGTCTATTGTGTGAGCTGCTGCTGTCCCCTCTTTGTGTTTGCCGATGCTTTAATGTTGGCTACTGTATACAGAAACAAGTAAGTAGTTGTTTGAGGGTGTGGCGGGAGGGTGTCTGATTATAGCCCTCTCTCTGTCTCGCACCTTATGTCAACTCTTTTCTGGATGAAAACCATCTCCTCCTCCAGACAGCCGCAGAGCAGCTTCCACACCAGCCTGTCTGCCTTTGAAACTACTGTACGACACAATTTTCCCCCCGGCCACAGCAAGTCATTAAAGGCTACATGACAAATGAGCGAGGTAATAACGTGTGGGTGCTGAACAGGCCGGCCCTCATACAGTGGTAATAATGTCAGTGGGGGGGGGGGGCCCTGCTAAGTGGATCTGCCTCACCCCTCCACTACTCTCACATACAGTAACACACACTCACATACACGTACTATGACAACCCTATTAGAGTGGCCATAATGGCAAGACAAAGTGGTGACAGGATGGCTGGACTGGTGGGTGTGGAGAAGCCTCATTCAACGGAATCGAGAAGGCCCTGAGGTGTTGATAAGTGTGAGTGTGTGTGTGTGTGTGTGAGCCCATACCTGTCTGCCTATCTGTACAATATTTGTTTTGCATCAGCAGAATAAAAAGAAAATGCTGGCTGAGCTCACTGTTTTTTTCTGCTCCCTGTTGTGTTTTAAAGCAATGAACTGGCAAGACCAATATTTCAGTCATCACTGGTCCTCTACCAGTTCTTCTATGAGTTTCTGGGAAAGGCCTGCTCAGGGTTGTTGTCTTGTGTCAAAGGGATGATGGGTGGCAGGATGTCTGTCAGAGCCAATTATGTTTAATGAGATGCGGAGCAACCAGAGCTCCGGAAAGCTGCTAGATGACACAGAGAGCCTCTATATGGCCAGAATATATCCACAATGGCACTGAACAACATTACATACTGGGTGGGGATCTGCAGCATGTCATTGGTAACACCCAGTTTGCCCTGTGGATTATTGCAGTGATCATGGGCCAAATAAAAAGATCCTGGGTTACATCAGTGTTTGAAACTGTGAAAAAACTAAATGTTTTCCAGCTTCAGCACATCACCATTTGTAGTGATTCACAACCTCATTTGGTTGCATAATTCGTTACCACTCCTAAAGATGCTTATTATGATATGTTGGACGAGACCAATCTAGATTGATCTGTGATGGAAGGAGCAGAGCAGTGTAGAATCTGCAGCTACAATGGGCAGCAGAGAGATAGGCATCTCCATTCAGACCCCACTGTAGCAGCTGTAAAGAGGCTGATATGCAGATTAGACTGGTCTGGCTGGGCCGACACGCCTGGCCAAAGAATCACATAGCGAAACACAAGGCCGGATTTAGGTTTACGAGCATCGCCAGGGAGATTGCAAGAAGGATGGCCTGGTCATCGCAACTGTGTTATCAGGGAGGGGAGGCATTTGGATGTGCATGAGACGCGAGAGTAAATGAAAGAGAGGGATGAAAGCTTAGACGTTCGGTCCAAGAATAACAATGACCATTCTCTTCACTGGCATGCTATTTGATTGTCTGCGGAGGCCAAACCTGTTTCCTATCACGCTGCTTATCAGTTCATTAGTCCATGTGACAGACGGGTTGTTAGTGTTATGCAACATCGTTCACCTTACCAAGCAAAACAGCTGTCAGAGAACCTAATTGCAGGAGGCGTATTTATTTATTTTTATTTTTTGCCAAATAAATCCTCATAGCACTAAAGATCCAAATTAAATAAGAGTTTGTACCAAGGAAGCTAAATTGTGTATGTATGGTGGGTAAAACAGTAAAACCTGATTTTAAAAAACCACACTTGCCATTCTGAGTGGGAAAACCTGTCATCTGTCCATATCTGCGAAGGATCCACATTAAAGTCCCTATTAGCCCCTGGCTCAAACTCCTTGAAACTTGATTTCCCATAATGCAACTCTGTAATGCATCTTTCCTTAAAGCCCCCTTGCCAAATGACACAGAGGACATTATAGCCTGCAGATATGTTCACTAGATGAGTAAAAGATAAATAAATAATAAATAAACTGAACTTCATGTTGGCGGAGTGCTCCTTTAATGTAAGTGAAAACGTCACCTAATTAAACTGCATTTTGATATATCCCCTAGGGACCGCTAAAGGTCCACGAACCACTGTTTGGAAAACCCCTGATGTACCGTGTTTTATCATAGGTCTACATTTAGATATAGTTGTCATTAATCCCCTGGTGTTCCATGTTGTAGTGGAGCACACGGCCATCCCCCCTCTCAGAGTCCGTCGGAAGGAGGAGTTTAACCCCACATTGTCTGGGAGGAGTCCGCAGTCTCTTGGCGCTCCGTCCCCGCAACATTTGCTCTGGAAACACAGGAACCGTGGAAGTACGCTCCAAGAAAACCCGATTTTTCAAATGTTTGTATTAAATGCAACAACGTCATATATAGCGGTGGCAAAGAGGGAAGCACGTGAATACTGCGCGAAGTATGTTTTAGGAGAGGAGACATTAGCCGGTGAGTTGCAAGCGAACTTATTTTACAGTCACGTTGGCTTTAAATCACTCCGCTCATTTGTGTGTGAGCGCTTTGTCCGCCGCAACACCTAAACGCATCTTTAATCACCATACTCGCTCGAAGATTGTCTGTCAAACTAAAGTTCCGGGATGTTTGTGTATTATTTATTTCACCAGTGACTTCTCATTGGTTGGTGTGAGTAGTACATCTCGATGCAGCAGCTGTGACTGAAATCCTTTACCTGTAAAAACCCAATGGTTTCGTGATGAAAGGCGTTTTATTGTAAGAGCAGCCTGCACCGTGGGTCACTATAAAGCACAGGATAGTTATTCATCTGTGTGTATTGTCCTAGAGACAAAGAACGACCTCTATTTTCATATTTATAATCGTCAGAAATGAAAAGTGAGTGTGAGTGCTGATTTTCACTTTTCCTGTTATTAAGTTTTTTTTTGTTTTTTTTAGTGTGGAACACAATTTGGTATGATGAATGAACTAAAAAATACACCCTGTCAGCAAGCTCAGCTGTGTAAAATCTCCAAACCAAAGGTATTTGGGTGTCCTTCCATTGACAACAATAGATGACTTGAGTGTGGAGATGTTCAACATGTAGCCCACAGCAGTCTCTGCGCTGCTCATCGCTTCTCCTTCCTTCTGATTTATGAACTGAGAGATTGGGAGCATTGGTCAATGCTGGGGTATGTTCTGCTGTTGTGTTTGGATGTGATTTATCCTTGGCTTGTATTGTTGCTTGGCCGTGTGCTGGGGTGGAAGGGCTCTGTAGCTACAAACAGAGGTAACAAAAGGGCCCTGGGACCCCTGGAGGGAAGGGCCCGCCCAGAGTACACAGACCCAAGGAGCAGCAGTAAGAGCCGGGCACGCCTTTTGGCATGGTGGTTCCTCTGTCATGGTAACCCGTGCGGGGAAAGTGTCAGTCTGACTGCCCTGCTACCTTTGCACAGTGCTGAGGAGGGTTATAGTAATAAAAACAGGAAAATGTTTGACTAACAGAGGCTGGCTGTGTTCATTGATCTGCCCAAGTCTGAGAGGAAAGGTGATTATTTTTATGGTAATTAATGGGATTAATGATTGTTGACTAATGGATGAGATGAGTGGACGCACTGTAAATGGTTTATGATCATTTAGTTGGATCATTTTAATCCAGGAATTAGGCTCAGCCGAACATGAGCGCAAGAGAAAAGAATGTCTTCCGTTTATTTTTCTGGAGAAGGAACGTGCCGTGTGATTGGTTTATATTTCAGCCCCGCTCGCCTGTTTAATGGACTCTGCAGAAATAGTTATTTTCTTACATAATTGCTGTTGTTCTCGTGTGTGCACCCCAATAACAAAATCACCGGGTCAGAAGCCGTGGCACCACATGCATGTTTTTGCCTTCACATTTTTGTGGCAATGAAATCCTCGACCACAAGGAACATTATGTTTTTATTCTGTTTCTCCCCGGGTTCGGATGGGGTCTTGAACCAGAGTGATACTGATTGAGTTTGGCCCGTAATTCCCTTTTTAATGGAAAACATAATAGTTTTTTGCTTTTTCGCTCTTTCCTTTTGTCACACGAGTTGCGAGTTATGACTTTCAGCTGGCAGGACTGTCAGTGTGTCAAAGTTGTTTACCAATGACAAAAGGAAATGTAATGCTACCCTCTCTCTGGGTGGCGCAGAGTTGCTTCACAGGCATCTACAGCTCATCTCTTGTCTAATTTAAGTGGAAGGGCTCAGTAACATCATGAAACGCTGACACAATCACCATAGGAACTTCCCTCATCAAACAGTCTGTTTTGAAGTCAGTTGATATATAGTGTGTCTGGGGTTATGGAAAGAAGAACGGTTTGACTGTTTGAAAAATGACTCTTCTTGTCATTGTGACTTCAACAGTGTCTTTCGTCTAGTGAGAAACTTGGGATTTGTTCCCCTCTCTGGCACGCCATTTTGAAGACTGTGTGTGAGTGCCTGTCGTTGTTAATTCTGAAGCACACTGGCCGAGAAACGGCAATGTTTCATGTCTTCTCCCCGGCACATTTTTCTCCATATAAGGTGGCGTGCATGTGACTTATCAGGCACGGGTAACATCTGTGCTTATTGTCACACGGGGATGAAGGACTTTTACTGTCTCTAGGTGGAGAGGCACTCTAGGGGGAAACCACAGGGGCTCCACATTACTGGTGCATCTTTGAGACAAAATTATTTGAAATGTGTCACATTTAACACAACTTTCTCTTTTTTTTTTGTCCATTTCACAGCATATCCACTCCCTCGATTACAATGTGCTTTCAAGGCTTTTGCAGACAGGCAAGCATAATAGTGGCCTGTATGTTTCTATTTCTTATTTCTGTGGTTGAGATTATTACATTATTTACTATTAGTGTACGGCCAGCAGCGGCTGGAGTGGCTGCTATAAAAAGCAGGTGAACAAAAAGCTGGTGTTGACAGCATCTTGGCCGAGACTTCTCATTTGCCACAGCACTCATCGAGACGCCCAACCAAAAGACACATGACTGACTTTGACCCCTTTCCGGGTGCACACAACTACAGGTTGAAGAACTATCACCAACACGACATTGACAATACAAGTCCTGTGTTATAGTGGCAGTTTGGATTAAAATAATAACTGATCCCTGTGACTCGGAAACAGCCGGAAAGAGCCGCTTTGCACCTTCTGTGCTGCATAATTCAGCGCTTCTGAATTTGACTTGTTTTGCTGTGGCTACTAGTTTGGCGTGCAAACACACACACACACACACACACACACACACACACACACTTTGAGGGATTTGTTCAGTCAGCTGCACTTTGTGTATCTACTCCAACACGAGATCCCCCCCCCCTCTGCTGCACAAACAGGAACCTTGTGTCCAGCTAAGCAGAGCGACTTGGTCTCATCCAGCTGAACCGATGCACTCATTCATGCTCCTCCTAACAATCCAAAACTCCCGGACCTATGAGGAGATTAATGCAAAGGTCTAAACTGAATGGCTCTCCTGCTGGGGTCACCTGCTAAAGAATGGCTTGTACGGTTCGCAAAGAAAATTAAGATTAAATGGTGGCGGGCGCTTTAGCAACGTGTCAAATGAGGTAATGGATTAAGAGTTAAGGTGCTGGTTATTGGGATGTAGGTGAAGAAGTGATCAAGGTAGCTCTTTAAACAGCGCCACACAACCTCATATGTGCCTAAGACTTTCATTAACCCCAAAAGAAATAACTGCAAGACATGCCATTACCATTCTTTCCTTGATGGTCATATAAATCATATGGCAAATGGTGTGCACGAGGCAAAAATGCCCCCATGGCAGCAGTTGAGTAGCAGTGCATGTAATTCTTGTGAGATTACCAGACTGCATGCAATATTTCAGTCTGGAAAAGGTGCTGCCTCAGCACTTTGAACACGACAAGTCATTTACAAGCCGTGGACGTAAAATAAGTAGTTTGATAACCCAAATGTATGAACAATGAGGCGGAGAGGACAAGTAGTTTTGGGCACATAAGCTAATTGCTGGTGTATTGATCTGCGTATGTATGAGATTTGATATTCTTGACAATCCAGCTGCAACGGAGAACCCCGTTGCGAAGTGTGACCAATAAGTCGACTTAGAGGGGGCGGCCATTGTGTTTTTTTTACCTTTTTGAAAGACGGCACGTGTTGGCACATTCTTCAGGCGATCAACAGCCCTGTTTTGTATGGAAATACCCCATTCTGAAACCCCCCTCTCCTTGGCTCGCAGCCTGCTCACCGGTCAATCCTAATAACAATAGAAATTGAGATTGATCTGCCCTTCCTCGACCCAGTAGCCATAAGGTCTCACTTACTATCCTGGCCCTATCGGAAAGGCAAACACAGCTGGTGCAACAGCCCAAAGTGCTCGCTGCTTGGATGTTCAGTTGGTTCCATGTGTCTTCTGTTGCCCCCCATGATGGATGGAGCAAATACTGGGTACACATTTACTCCAGCACATCCCACCTGCTCATCAGTGGGTGGAGATTGACTCTCTTTTTGTCTTTGATGAAAGCTCGGAACTTCTGACGCATTGTGCACAGCACCTCAAGCGAGGTAATTGATTCTGCTAACACATTGAGGATCATCTGTTGAATAATCAAAGCGGCGCTCATGTCTTTTGAACTGTGTGGTATTAATTGTGCCAGATCTCTTTGCTTTTTATAGTTAATTTAGATAACATGCATTGCCTGATCATTATGTCACGCCAATATGATTCTTCTGGAAGATGATCACATGGTTAGAAAAGAGCCAATAAGAAGAGCGTTGTGATGTGCACAAATCCATCACTGACCACACATGGATCCAACTGTGTCCAATACTCCATTCATCAAAGTCCACCTTTAGCACCAATCTATTCATCATCACAGCACAAAACTGCTATAACTCTGCCGTCTTACAAGACATTGATGTTGTTTCCCTTCTTTTGCTTGCTCAGTAGCTCGCTCCACTGAACTGCGAGGGGCATGACGTGCCCATATCTGCGCAGTTTCCTGAGCTTTGTGACAGACATGAAGTGCTTCGGGGAGGGTCTTTGGCAGGCCCCTATATTTGTGTTATGTTGAGGAACATTTTCAGGCTCATTAGCACTCCTCTCGCGGTCCAGCCCCCCTCCCTGCTTTAGCAGTATGTGGTTTGATCTCCCGAGGAAGATAAGCTCTTTTCTCCACTTCTCAGTCTCCGGGCCTTGTCATGTTGGTTCAGTCATTTGGCGTCCGGCCAGCGTAAACAGAGACGGGGTCCTGATTGCTTTGGGTCAACTGCAATCCTGGCATCCACTCACTAACATGCTCAATTAAAGCTTTCTTAAAGAAATCCCTTTTCTCCAAAGATGTAAATGTATCCAAATAACCTGTTTCCTGGGGCGATATTATCGTCAAGGCTTATTTGGCTGACAGGCCTCAGCTGTCAAAAGGAAAAGATTATGTGAGTGAAGTAACTCATTGTAAAGCATGTCAAGATAAGAGCAAAGAGACGGTAGCTTTAGGGACATTTTCATCAGTTTATGCGGTCTGTGAAATGGCAGCAAAATAGTATAATATGCATCATATCCCGAACGTGAGGGAATCCACGTGGTGTATCGCCCAGGGTGCAATAGGAGAGCCTGTGTGTGTTCATGCTTATTTTTAACCTCTGGATGCCCGAAGATCGACTAGCAGTTCTCCATTTCTCACTATGGTCGACTTGGGTTTCCTTGTCGCCCAGAAAGTTCCAACTTCTCTTTTCTGTGCTCTGCCAGCGCCAAGACATGATCTCCGCTTGGCTGTTACATAAGAGCTGTTTAACCCAGAGTTCACTCTCTCTGGCCCAGGGGGAACAACTTGCTCACACCGCCTGGCTCGCTCTTCATGCCACCCTGGCTGCACAGTGCGCGACTCGGGTGGTATTCACAGTTGATGGGTGCAGGTGCAAAGGCGGGTGCAAAAGACAGTCTAGACTTTTCCACCCAGCAAGCCTTGTACAAACAAATGTTGAGAAGAGAAACCTTTTTCAGAAAAGCAGAAGGAATTTCACCGTTGTATGTACTTTCTTTTTTTGAGGAGCTTAAGTATGTCTTTCTTATCATTGTTGCTTCCCTGTTCTGCCTATTTTTATTTGCCACGATTCACGCCACACCATTAACTTAAAAGTCATGAAGGTTAGTCTTATCGCTGGCAGGTTCCTCCGTGGGTTGATACCAAGTCAAGCGGATTACGCAAAGTGCAGGTTGCTGCTCGGCTTGTTGCAACCTGGGACAGTCCTGCAATATTAAGGTTTTCTTCTTCAAGCGCTGTCACAGCACTGGGCTCTCATAAATGCCACTTTTTAAAAGTTTTATCAGTCTGTAGATTCACAGTTTTGTTATGGGTTATGGTTGCCACTCACAGAAAATCAATACAATGTTACAGAATCTCTGAACTTTATGGTATTATATTAGAGAGGAGGTGGAGGGCAACCAGTTCACCAGCAGACGTGTGCGAGTGCTGTGTGTACAGGGGATACTAGAGGCTATTAATGTTGACATTCAACTGTCATTGGAGAGGCTGACTCCTAATGTGTCTGCAGCTCGATCGTAATGTTATTAAAGGTGCTGGAGCCAAGAAAGTGAACTGCTTGGTTTAGAGAGTCCCTGGTCCGTCTGTCCAAGCACTGCGACTTATATTTAAAAGAGGTTATCGGAGGGTCTAAGCAACACTACAGCGGGTTTAAGAGATGCTGGAAGGCTGTTTTTGTTTTATAAACCTTTTTGAAAGATCCAAGCTATCCGTTTCCCCCTGCTTCCAGTCTTTATGCTAAGCTAGGCTAACAGTATCCTGCCTCAAGCTTCATATTTACTGACATGAGAGTGGTATGGATCTTCTCATCTAACTCTAGGCTCTAAAACGAATAAGGGAGGGAGAAAACACGAGAAGGGAAAGAAACGGAAATGATTTACACTATGTTATCATGTGTGTTTGAACATGACATAACATATACAGTGTATTTAATTCTCTTTTTTTATACCACTGTTGTCATAAATACTGGTATATTGCGACACCCCTACTGCAAAATGAAAGCAACTTTTCCGTGTGGCTTCTGGTTAGGCTTTGTGAGCTTTGCTGCACACTGACCCCACCCTCTATGTCCGAGCCATCGTGGCTAGGGGGAGTACCTCGGGTCATCTCACTCAACCCCTCAGACCTCCCTCGTGGTTTGACCCACTCAACAGGGCCATTGTTGGCTTTTCCACATGGAGCTCCCTGGATGTGGATGATGTGTGAGCGTGAAGTTTCTACAGTTTAGACTGGCTCTCTGTGGTAAAAGAGGGAAAGACTGACTCACACACACTGTGTGTGTGTGTGTGTGTGTGTGTGTGTGTGTGTGTGTGTGTGTGT
>CALSCE010010956.1:5282134-5369462 GCA_943593645.1 Bovichtus variegatus
ACACACACACACACACACACACACACACACACACACACACACACACATAGGATGTGTTTGGCCCTCCCCTGCAGTAGTGTGTGTGCCAGCATAGCAGGTGTGTGTGTGTTTTTTGTGTGCCTGTCTGCTGGGACAAAGCCAGACTTGGTTGTTTGCCCTACTACCCCAGATAGAGCTGTATTCACCAGCCGCATGTCATTTTGATTCAAAGGCGCAGCTTTTATCGCGCCAGTTCACGTCTGGGGCACTTTGAGCGATTCGCTTCAAATCGCAGATGAATCGATTTCTGCCTCCTCTTAATAGATTTTTTCCTTCCTGTTAAGGCCGGTGATTGATGCCGCATGTGCGCGTTTGTGGTTTTGGATGTGATCTTGTGACTTCTGCTTTCTGTATGAGACCATCGATTACTGTACATACACCCTTCTACCTGCTCCCCAAATCCCCAGCACCTCATTGTTTCCCTGAAACCTCTGGTGACCTCCAGCAGCTGGCTCCGTGTGACTGATATTGCACCGCAATGGTCAATGATCGCTGATGGATCACCTCGGGGAGGCTGGAGTGTGTCTCACATGACTGCCGCAGCACACTACAGCGGCTCTTGCTATGGTAATGAGTGTGAGCGAGTCGCGGGCTGATCGTATTAATCACTAGAGCTCACAACACGGAGCGTGTGACAGATTATCCTGCAGCGCACAAAGGACAGTCACAGTCAATTCCAGTGGAGATAATACAGTTTGCGAATGGGTTTAATGCAGGTGTATTATGCACACGTTTGCACTCTTATGTGCAAAATGTACAAAGTCACTGTGAGCGTTGGCAAAATGTTGGAGAGGAGAAAAGGGTTTTTGTCTTTATTGATGATGCCCGAGATTCAAACTGACCTTGCTCAAGGTTAACAACTAATGTCGTTGTTCTTTTCTCTTTTCTACGCCTCAAAGGCACTTTTATCTCTTATCGTCGGGGAGATAATTAGGTATCTCTTCTTCCCCTTTGTGCGAGGAAGCTGTCGCGCTTTGCCCCGTCTTCCTGGGCAGGGTTGGGTGTGTGCTTGTTTTCCCAGGAGCCCCTGGGTCTGTTATCTGACCCTGTGGCTGCTAAATACTCTAGTTCCACGTGTTTCTTATACACCGCCTGTCACTCGTTCAATTACTCCCACCATCACCTCCAGGTATTTTCTCTGTAATTCAACGTCTTGAAGACAGGGGCTCTGCTTTAGCTCTGCTTTGAGTAGACTATATGACATGAAGATGAATAAACCTGGCTGGGATGTTCTGCTGCAGCACAGATGTTGAGGTGTGTGTGTGAGCATAATGACGGCGCCAGAAAATCAATCCAGCTAAACTTTGCGACCATCAGTCAGTCTAAAAGCCAGATAGTTTGTGTGTTTGTGTGTGTGTTTTCTTCTTCCTCCTCCACAGATTTAACCCCCAAAACGACCTTCTTCTTCTGTCCATTAAGCTGCTTAATTAGCAGAGAATCTGATGGAAAGCTGATTTGCACCTGCAGTCGTCCAGCTGTTTGCTGTATGTCACACACGCACACACACTCCATCTTTTTGTGAGAGCTGTTAACCTAGTCCTCCCTCTGCCACTCATAAGACACATGTAAAAGTGTGTGGACACGCGTGCACACACTAGTAAAGAGACATATGGCTGCTAACACCCCCTTGAGGATATTCTCAGCCAGTGTCTCCCTTTTAAACAAACCATCAGAAGATGTTTACACCACATTTTAGATTTCTGCTCTGCCACTGTCGGCATACAAACCCTCTGGTTGTATTCCCACACACACACACATCACCTCCCTTTTGTGAGCAGATAGCCTGCTGCTTGCCCTGACATATCCCGGTTATTTTAAAGTTGAGCGTCGGACGTTCTGTGATTTGGGCTGTCTTGTCTGACAGGAGCTCCAATCTGTAGAAAATGAACTGAGCTGACAGCAGTGGACACTGGCAGAAAACAGAGATTTCACTGTATTGGACAGAGGGACGAGGAGGTGGAGATGGAGGAATAGGGGATGAATAGTGGAGGGATAACTTTACCTAACCCTTTGAATGATTTGAATGTCATGAAACACACATTTTTAATGTTTGTATTTCCCTGATTATTATTTTTCACAATCTGAAGTAGGAGTATGGTATTTGTTTCTTATATGCGAAGATGTTCAGTTTAAGAAAATATTTGGATTCCTCCCAAGATAAACCCCAGTAATTAAATTGCTAAAGAGACAGAGAGAGTTTAAGGGTGGAAGCCAACCACCAAACAAAAGACTTGACCTTTCCCCCTGACTTAAAGCATTCCTAGTTAAGTGAATTCCATCAGTCTACACCCCCAATCCCTAGGACCATCTTGTTATAATATCTAGACGGTTGATATTTAAATCTATGCTTCTGGGTGAGGCTCTCTACTAATCTCTGCTGAAATGAGCAATTAAGGCCAATTTATTTCCTCCCAACGGACGCTTTGTTCACAAATTGTCTCGGACTGCAGTCCCCAGTGAGCAGGATAATCAATGGCATCAAACCATAAACGGCCTCCAGCTATGAGAGTGGCTCCATCATGCTGTTTAGGAGGGGGACAAGAAGTATTAGCACGCTGACAGAAAACTCTTATTTCTCCGCGTGACTCTCCCCCAACTCTCGTTCTCCACGCCATTCGTCAGGCCCTGTGAGCGTCAGTAGACCAGTGTGAGTTTTTCATCCGAGATGGATTATTGCAAGTAATCTGTTTTTGAGATTAGGTGTGACATCATTTATGTATTTTACACAAAAAAGAGTCACTTATGTGGAAAGTTGAGGTGTCTCTGTACCTCTCTCTGTTTAACACATCATTGGGATGCATCTGTCTGTGATGCCTGAGTTATTGAAAATACATAAAGTGCTGCACAGCCATTGTGCTGGATACATGTAGCCAGTATGCTACATGGCTTAAAATAATGGGTTTTAAAACAATGAACCTTAGATAAGCTTGGACAAGTGGGAGGTTTGGAAGACAATGGTAGCGCTCTGTGCTTTCTAAACCCTCAGGCTGGACTCACCTTTACTTTTCCCTATCAGCCATTATGGAAGTTGCTTTATGACCTAATGTTGATTTAACCAAGGTAACTGCGGCAGAAATTGGAGGAAGGGATTTCTGTGAGGGACTTGGGTTTCGGCACACTGCCATTATTGGGCAGAATGACTGAAAGGCCACCAGGAGTCACCTCGGACCTCAGTATCGGTGTTTGAAAGCTTTATCCCAAAGCAAAGCTCTGCTGATAAGCTCTTTGAAACCTGTGTCCCCACGCATACAGCAGTACTGCTCTCCATTTCCTCCATGTGAAAGCCTGTGCTACTTGGTAACTCCTTTTGTGAGGTACACACAAGCAGAACATGACATATCAGTAATGATCTAATTATCATGATGTAGTAGGGCTGGGCAATATGAGAATATATATATATATATATATCTCGTCTATGATTTCACCAGAAAACTTGCACTAAAGTTTTTTAAATGAGAAACTACTCAATACTTTTATCGAGTACTTAATTCACACAGGGGTATACAACAATAGGCTTTACCATGTGGTTATTTCATGTATTTATTGAATTACCAAAAAACATGATGTGGCGCAATGTGATCTTGAGCTTCCACTACAAAGTTCGCCATTAGTTCAACAGTTGAAGAGATTTCGTTGAGAATTGTGCACGAGTCAGTTGCCCAGAGGTGTAATTTGGCTCTGGAGAGCTTGTTGGGGCCTTAATTGATCTTAATTAGCGGTCAGGTCACTTGGCCATGTGGAATTAGACCCGGCACCTGCTCTGTATGAATATGCATCATAGCGGTCCTCCCTGCCTCCTCTTTCTTTCTCAGCGTCTCACTCTTTTCATGCCTCTTGCTCTCTCCGAGCGTGTTGTTGACCAACCTTTTAGCTGCCTCCATCTATAACCGCACAAAGGGCTTTGAGAGGAGCTGAGAGTAGGCCACGAGGACTATTGTGTTGTTAACAATGTTGGTTAGCCCTGGTGAACGCTGCTAATATTGTGTCCCGGGGTTGTTGTCTCTATGTCGGGCAGCAGGCTGATGGAAGACTATTCCACAGCTGCTCGTATAGCGTGGCATGGAAGTGACTTTGAATAGCTATTCAGGCCGATTGAGCATTGTAGTTACAAAGGCGCTCTCGTGTTTTACAGTTGCAGCAGCGATGTCCCTGAACACCAATAGTACTCTGATCCGCTGGAATAAACAACTGGCCCACAAGAGAGTTGGGAGCAGCTTTAGGAACAGTGTTGGTCCAGTTCGGATGCTGTGTTGTGTTCTCGTGTGGCTTTCCGAATGGGTCCAGTTTGACATTGTGACCACAGTTATGTGAACCGTAGACAAATGGAGGCATGTGTGTGCCTTTTAAACAGACGGCGGTCTCAAGTTTGTCTCCGTTGGGATAAGGCTTAGTCACAACACTTCAGAAATTCTAATTCCAGGGAAGGTTTTTGACTCACTCTCTTGCATTTTAATTAGCTCCTCAAAATGAGATGCACATTTGGCCCCTCTGGCCCTTAGAAACTTTCATACAGCTTAGCCATGTCGCTAACTCTGCTTGCCATGTGTAATTTCCTCTTTTTCGCACCAAGCCTCTGTCTTTACTCACTGGACTTTTTTTTCTTATTCTCTGGCTCACACTCACTCATGCATACACACAGATACACACACACTCAATTTGTGCCTTCCCAGTAGCTGGCTGCCTCCCTGGCCTCCTCCTTGGGTCATTGTGGTATTTAGGGTCAGACAAGAGCTCCAGTCATTGCGCCCTCCCCAGTGCCTCCCAGGCAGCGCTGCAGCCATTATACGCCAGCTTGTCTGGCCCAATCGCCTCAAACAGCTATGGAAAACCGCCTTGGCTGTAACGAGCCCCGCATCCTCCTCCTCGCCAACGGAAAAGCAGTATATAGGAAAAACAACACAGTGGAGTAGTGGAGCCTTTTAGCAGAGGAGATTCTAAATGGATGAGAGATCCTTCTCTCTCTAAGAGAGCTTCTGTTGAGAACTTTTCACTTTTTCCTCCCAGCTCTCCTAGCTATTCCTCTTGGCGCTCTGTTACCCAGGGTTACCCCAGGAGGGCTGTGATTTGCTGTTGTTTCAAAGCCGGGAGGGAGTTTCCACGTGTCCTCCAGAGTGTCTGGGCGTGTGAGTCAGATGCAGTGCGTGTGTGTTGCTTTAAGACACAACGAGCCTTCACCGGGAGAATCCACTTTTCTGATCAGAGAACACCAGCTAGGTTTCTCCTTTGCAAGCTGTTCAAAGAGCTTTTAGATGAAAGCCCAGGCCACTGAGGTAAGGGATTTTATGGGCTCTGTGTTTTATCTTTCTCACCCTTTGTTTCTCCTATTTACTGGATTAGGAGGAGGCTGAGGTGAAGAGGTTGCATCGTGTTTCCTATTGTCCAGATCCACAGGTGTGGGTGACTGTTTGTGTGTTTGGCTGTTTAGTTTCCACCTAAATCTGTTACATAGCAGTTTGTGTTTTATCTCTAGTGTGTGTGGTCTGCACTGCTCTATAATCCTGCCACATGAAGATACAACAAAAATGACTTTTTACAATCTCGGACTTTATCACTTCACTGTGTTTCAGGGTTGTCCACATTTTTATGCATGACTCAAGTTCACTCATGAGAATAACTGAGTTTGACAAACTTACCACCTTGTCTAAACTTTCTGTCTCATCCTGAAGTTGCTGGATACTCACTCAGTGGTATCCCATTGTTTGAAAGTGTGAGGGAACATTTATATTTTCTTGGCATCACCCTGAAATGCCAGTGGGCATATGTATATAAATCTTTCAGAAGGCTGCCATGTCATTCTTGGTTATGAGCCAGGCGCAGAGCTTCTAAATGTATAATGAAAAAGTCAGAGAGACACTTAACAAGCACTTTGATGGATGTTTGGTGGCTTTGGCTGAATCCACCACTCAGTAATATGGGCTTTCAGCGAGTGAATCATAGATTGACATTTCTCCTCACAAGCAAACAACCACAGGATACTTTATATCTGGTTCATATGACAAAAACTCAGCAGGAGACGGCCTGGTCTTCGGCTTCACTATTTCTCTTATTAACTTCCTATTGTTGTTTTTGTCCTAAAAAGAACTTGGGTGGTTGTTTTGCATAAGTTTGAATTTCAAGACGTGTATAAAAGAGTGGAGCTTTGAGGACACTGCTCCTTTAAGAGCTCAGTTGTCAGGGTACCAGAGGAAAGTGATAAGAGACAAGTCCCATGGGCTGTGACTTGACAGGAGGAAGGCAGTGTGATTGTGTTAACAGTCACTTCCAATAACAAATGACCTCATAGTTCCTAGTTCACAGCACTATAATTCAAAAAGCATGAAACCTAGTACGTACCTAATTTTGTATGAGAGTATTTCCCACTTTATTTATTATTTGCATTGTTGGTTTATGATCATCAGAAGTACATGGTTAGCCTATATGTTTTAGCATTATTGGGAAACTATTGAAAAAGTCCAGCAAGATTTCTATATTTTCGAGGTTCCATGGCAGAGTAGGTTTAAAACACTGCACTAACGACATCATGATATTACTGTGAAGCTAAGTTCTCTGGGGGTTGCCCCTGTGTTTCACACTGCTGTGTCAATAGTTTGTTCCTCCAGCTTTGATTCCCAAGTTGAGATTCAAGGACATGAGGGTCAGAATTGCAAAGGTAGTTCTTTAGACTTTGGTAGCTCCTGTTCACCAAATGCTCGGTGGTCTTCATGTTGGAAAAGGTTTTGTCCTTCACACAATGCCTTCATGTACCTACTGTGTTTATACCGCGTCGAGGTGTGGCCCATTCGTTGCCGTTCGGCCGAGCTTCAGACCCAAGACACACACGGTGCCAGACTAAACATGGAGCTTACGTGGAAGTCATCCAGGGGCAGCCTAAGAAGAATGCCAGGTCATGGGGTGTGTCGAGGAGCTCTAGGGTGGCAGTGGTCCCTTGGCCCCTGAGCAGATGGCCTGTAGGAAGCCCATTGAGGAGAACAGAGGACTGAAGGGGAAAAGGGAGGGAGAGTTCAGGCTGGGCACAGTGGTTTCCAGCTAAAAGGAAGACTTGTCTTGTTCTCCCAAAACAGTTGAACAATACTGCAGTTCAAGTCACAGCAAAAGGCAAACGTGTGTGTCTGTTAGGTTTGTGTGTTGGCACGCCTTTAAGCCTTTCATACCCACAACCCTGCTCTGTGTGGATAAAGTTTGTGAGAAAGGCGTTCTCTCTCTGACAAGTTCGACAGCCAGCTTTATGCTGACTCCTTGTGTTGTCGGCAGCTGCTTTCTTGGTCTTTACTCCAGAGAGAGCATTGTTTAGTTACTTTTTATTCATGTAGAGGGACTTAAAATCATTTTAGCTTTCCCTTTCTAGCTTCTAGATGCAAGGCAAACTGGGAATTGAGTTAGAAATATGGCAGTTTTCCTGAAGGTCTCTAGGTTAATGAAGGGAGCTTAAATGCTTATAGTTGGGAGCCGTCATGTGCAGTTCACCATGCGTCCATAAGCACTATCGGCTTGGATTTGCCCAGGGTCCATGTGAATCATGGCCTCAGTTGAACTAGCACAAAAAAAGCTAGACATTTTTTGTGTGCTACTGGCAGAAAGCTGCTTGGATGGGTGGGTTCAGGGTTATAGTGCCTAGATCATTTCACTCATTATCAGTGCTGCTTTTATCGTTTAACTCATCATGAACGAAACAAGGGTTGGTTAATCCTCTGATCAGCTCAGAGGGATTGTTCAAGTTCATTACCAGGCCTACATGTCTCCGGCCAAGTTTCCATTGTGCTTTGAAATGCTACTTTTTCACACTCATTCTAAACAGTTTACAGAATAATTCCCTTGTGTGGCTCCTTGTTATGTTTGATTTTTTTGCAACGTAAATCAGTCTGGATCTTTGCCCTGTCCTTGAACTTCTGGATATAGTGCCTCATATGCTTTATGTTTGAAATATTCAAGTCCCCCTGGAATTTACCTCTCAACTTCATGTATTAAACACACTATTTTACTGTAGTCCATTTTGTCAGTCAACACTATTTAATCTCACCTCACAGTCGAGTTGCAGGAGCAGATAAACTCTTAATGCTGCAGATCACCTAATCCCAAAGGTTAGGGCTTTTGGCAGGGGGTGTTTATACTGTAACCTTACGCATTCTGTACATGCGCTGCAAGGCTTAGTGGAGTTAGCACTATTTGAAAGCCTTCCTGGAGTGGGAGCTACATGCATGTAAGTGGGTTATATTACACACACAAGACTCACTAGACACACTGCTTCTCAGAAGATGCCTGGTACCTTCGCAAAGAGTGCCCCTCAGCCGTTTCTGGTTTTGGATCCTCCTCCCGGACAAATTTGGCGGTGACGAGTTTAAAAAAAAAAAAAAAAAAAAAAAGAAGCAAGCTAGGATTCCAAGGTTTAAAAATAAACAGACGGGTAAACTGTAGCCAGCTTTCAAAAACTTTCCCAACCTTCCCATCAAAGACGACGTAATTTACTTGCGGGAAGGTGGAAAAATGCTACTAATGTTTGGTTTGGATGGCTGATTGAGGAGAGATTTGGGGGGTGGAGTGAATTTTTCAACTAGTCCTACTGTAGCGCCAGGGTGGCACTGCTGTGCTGTCTTGTGTAGTTCAGAGCTTGGTTGATGTGATACTACTGCAAACTTCGTTGGAGTGAAGTTCATTGGATCTGTTCGATACTTTAGGGTTTTAGAGTTCATAGAGAGGAAATGTTTTTGTCTCTTGGATTTTGACTGAATCATTTTTTTCCAAACCTTCCGAAAAGATCAATGCTTTTTTTCCCCAGATACAGAAAAAAGTAAGATGCTGCTAAAATGCTGTTTCAGTATTGCACTGGCTTTGTTTATCCCAGTGAGAAGCAAGTATGGCTGCCAGCCAAACACTGTCTTCTCCCAAATGCTGCGGATTAGGTCTACTCTTTAACTGGCACGCCTGTTATCAAACACTGAGCTTATTACATGTGTTAAATTACAGCCCTGTAGAAAGAGACGAAGCACTAAGTTGACTTCTCTGTGTTTCAGATGTGCCAGACGACAAAGGAATGAGTTTATTTTGAGGAAAGAAACAGAGGGAACCTTGATCTGAGAAGAAACTTTCAGACAGGTGAGTCTGAGAACTGTTGCCTTCATATCTGGGTTGTCAATATTATTATGCTTGACTGAATTTAAAATGTGTCCCTGGTATAGGCCTACACATTAAAATATGACAATCTTCTTTTCACTATAGCGAACAAGTATAGATGGATGTTCAAATATACTGGTCCTTTTTAAAATGATCAATATGCGGTCATTATTTAAGCCTGTTTTTATTTTTTTATTACAGCACTTTCACCTAGGTGCAGCTAAACAGTTCAGGTGTTCATTTTGTACAGTGGTTTGTCTGAATCTACTTTGTGTGCTAATTAAAAGATTTGAAGACATGTTAAAGGTATTTAGCCGTACCTATTATGCAATCACGTCTCAGACAGCCACAGATAGAGCACTGTCTCCGACCAGCAACAGTGTCTCAGCACTTTATCTGCTAAAGCAGCAACCCTGTAATAAAATGCCTCTCTGGTCACGGCTCTCCGTCACTAATGTAAGAGTGTTGTGGACAGTCTGGAAGTGATTTCACATTGTCCTGAACTCTGTCACACATAACAACCATGACAGCTTAAAGCCTGTTCATCTGACGTGACTTTTCTATAGAAAGAATAGAAGAATGTAGTAAAATGAGAAGGGGGGTGGATCATACAGGTTAATGACCAGATGTGATAGAATTACTTATAGCTATTGTCTATTGAAAGACATAAGGAAGATATTAGACTTGCTGCTGTTTTACCCTGGAAACAGCCACTGCGAATTAAACGATTATGTGTGTGTATGGTATGGTTTTATGGCAGTGTAGTCATTATTGTTTATGAGCAATAATTAAATGTTATGTATCTGATGAGCTGGCATTATGTCATACCATGTGATCTATGTTATACTACCTTTTGTGCGAGAACTTTGAATTTGCCAGTAGCATAATGCCAGTGACATTATGGTTTTGTATCCTTTCATTTCCTTTTTTCCCAGGCAGAAATGGGAAATTCGGAGAGCCAATATAGCATCCAGGGCCCCAAAGGCACCAGTTTTATCCCTGGGAAACCGAAGCCATACTCACTGAAGCTCCGCACAGCCAAAGATGATGCTCTGTCGCCCCACACGTGGTGGAAAAGTGCACCAGTGGGCTCCGGGTACAAGGCCAGGTGTGTTGGCCGTGGCTGTCTGTCTCCTCCTAAAAGCCGTCCGCCTTACTCCCCTAGGCACTGTGACTACGTCTCAAAGGGGAAAAGGGGCAGCCCAAGTGAGCATCGTTGGCATCAATCGCCTGGATGTGGTATACGAAGGCGGCATATGTCAGATGAGTACGAAAATAACCCATATGGAGCTGAACTCAATGGGCGCACCCTGAATGGACACAGTGATGAGCAAGAGGCTTTAGAGGAACAGAGCAGCCCACGGGTGGTGATCAAGAAAGATGGCAGTCTCAGGGTGGAGTTCACCAACACCTCGGGCAATGCCCTCCTCCTGGACGAGGCTTCTGGCCCCGTACAACTCCTCAAGTTCTCTCCCAACATGGAGTCTGCCTCCATTCCCAGTCTTCCTGGCTCAAGTGGTAGTAGGCAGGACGGCCACCGTGGCGGTCCACCGCCAGCATCTACCTCCTCTACGGCCAGGACCAGTAAGGGAAGCTCACTGAGCTCTGATGGCTCTTGGTATGATTCTCCCTGGGGGCCCAGCACAGAACTGTGTGAGCAGGACCAACCCTGCTCTTCCAGCAGGACACTGGTACACTCCTCCATCCACCAGCTTGACTCCTTCACTGAACAGTCTCCCCCTGTGTCCATCACAGACCTCTACAAGGACTCCACAATGGCTGCAACCTTTCCCACAGCAATGGACCTGTCCTCCCACTTACAACAGCCTCCACCAGGCCAGAGGCCACACCGGGCCTCTTTTGCATCAGTCCTTGATTCTCCATTGGAGGAAGAATCTCCTGAGGCCTGCCAGTACTCGTCGTACACCCTGCCCTGTCGCAGGCCCAAAGCCCACACCATGAGCGAGGATCTGGACCAGTATCCTGACCAGGAGCAGGCTGGATCTGACTTCGGCATTCATAAGAAAGACTCCATCAAAAACCGCATGAGGCGCTTTAGTGACTGGACAGGAAGCCTCAGCCGCAAGAAGAGGAAGTCACAGGTAAGTTTTGGCAGGAATGGGTTTTGGGGGATCACATTTATTTCGTTTTGTGCCAAGCATTTTGATGATTTACACTCCTTTTATCACTCACAGTGTTCATACAGGGATCTTATCCACACGGTATGTAAGATAGGGTTTATAGCTGTGGTGTTCGTAGTCACCCCATAACTGATAGCCCTTTATAGTTTAAGCACACAATAGATAAATGTATCACCCTCTGATTGTGGTATTCTGTTGTTGCCTCACTAGTAGCCTTAGAGCTACAGCTTATTAGACAGGAGAGGGTTTCAGTAACAGCCACGCACAGACAGTTTCCTGTCTGGCAAGGTCTATTTAATCGCAAGCCACAGCGGTGGTCTTGGCATGGCCAGGAACCAACCACCGTCCTCTAGTCCTTAGCACTGCAACACCAGCTGTCCGGAGAAGGGCCACAGTGGGGTGGCACAAAATGAAATTTGTAAGGCAGCCAGCGCTGGGTCTTGTTTGTTTGTTGTGAGCATGAAACAAGAATGAGAGGTACTTCTTATTACAATGCGCAAGACATGGATTATCCTCCGAGGAAGAGAACTTCAGGGCTGTGCAGGTTTCATGATGACAGTATCTGGGTGGGTACATCTGAAGTATTATTGCATACTGATTATTTGTGATTAGTTGTTGAATGTACTGTACTTGTCGCATATTCATATTCGTTTTTCTCTTCTTTTTTTTGTAGTCAGATGTACATTTAGTCTGTTTATCAGCCTGAGTAGTCATTAGTCCAAGAATTGCATTCTATTTAAAAATGTTTTGAAGGTTTCAAGCTGAAGTGCAGAGACATTTTGGAATGGAGCAGGATGATACAGTGAAATAAAAAGTAGTAGTAAAATGATACTTATACTATGCAGACAGGGGTCAGAGGAGAGGTTGGAAATAGCCACAGCTTGTTTGCATGTTGCCTGCACATGATTCCAATAACCGATGTGATTTTGTCCTCCAAACAGTACATTCTTAATAGCTTTAATTTGAAATGAAACATTTGTTGGATCTGAGCCTGAACGTATGTCCCTCTCTGTCTTTGAGGCTTGTAAGCGATTGTTTCTGCATTAATTCGTTTAGCTTTGCCTTGTAAAATTTTAAGAACGCTGTTTAGGCACTGCCAAGAGAATAGCTGTAAGCCTTTGAGAGGCTCTGTTAGAGTGAAACTAAATCCTAGCTGAAGATTGAACCCAACCCCTCCTCTAATGTTAATGAATGACTTCTGGTTGTTCTCACTGTTGTATGGGGCAGACTTTCTGGGCCCTCCCCCCTCCGTGGTCCTTTGAGAGTAAATCTGCTAATAGGGATTGGTGTTCAGTCAGTTGGGTCTGACAACAAACCAAAATAGAACAATCGTTGTAGTCAGATGGCGTTTTCTTCTTTGCTAGAGGATGAGTTTGTGAGCTTCTCTTTGTGCTTAAAAGGCAGATAATACTAAGTGAAATATATGAGATACTTTGCCTTGATGCTGTCACTCCACCCTGTAGTGACAAATACGCAGTGAACTGACAGTATTCATTTTAAGTGTTGCACAGCTTTCACTTTACATTAGTAATGTCTGCCTCTAAATCTCCTGTTGGCCATAACGCCATAGTAATCTATGGCCATGTGTTGGCACTTGACTGTTTTTAGAGGACAGATTAGCACCCACAGAATAACATCAGTCTTTGTTATCTAGAAATAAAGCTGATTAGAAGACTGTTTCTCAAGAAACTTTTAAATGAGGTATGATTACTCAGAGAAAATAAAATTCATTGCCAGCACCAGTTATTGTTGACGAATTGTAACAATCTGTTTTAGACATAAATGATAAGAAGAAGACATTTCTATTGAAGCTTGACATAGTCGGATTGGTGACAATTTAGGGGATTGGGGATAGATGGCTAGGGTTCTCTTTCTTAGTGACTAATAAGGCCTTCATCAAGTTCCTGTTGAAGTCACTGAGGTGCTTCAAGCTTTTCGGACAACATTTCCTCTGTTCTCCGGGGGCCATTTTGTTGACTGCCAAACCTCTTTGCCATATATCTCCAAGGACTGTTCACAGTGCCTCCTTTCAGGGAGTCAACCAAAAATCAGGAGCACCTCCAGCTCTGGTTCCCCTCCACCTGAACTCCAGGGCTCTGTTGTGGGTTTAAAGGTCATGCCACAACCCTAATGCCAAAGGCCAAGAACCTGCTTGTAATGAAAAGCAGCTGGAAGAGTACTGGGAGCGGGTGGACACATTCGGGCTATGTCAGCTAAAGGAAAATGGGGAAAAGCTGAAAAAGATCACACATTTTCCTACGGCTGTACTCCATAAACGCTGTGTGTTTCATGGTGGCAGGTGGACGTAATGGTTAAGCAAAGGCTGTCCTTAACTGAACGCTGTGGGTTCAAAGGGTTCATTGTTGCCCTGTAGCTAAACAGGCACCTGTAGAAAATTATTTCCATAGAAGGAAATACATTTTAAATGCTTTTGAGCAATATTCTAGTCTTTTGCTGATTTTATTTTGGAAAAGTTAAAACATTTTTGCTAAGTATCAACAACAGGAATAGCAGTAGTGTGTATGGAGAAGACGTGGACAAAGCTGAGTGGGACACAGGAACAAACAAAGACTAAGGATGAGCTCCGGCATGACGGCACATACTGTGTCTGCCTGTTGAGAGCACATCGCTCTGTTGCCAGGGGCAGAATCAATGCTGCAATCTATTCAAGTGTAGGTAGGCTGTCATTAGGCATGAAAGTGTGCAATTCCATCAAGTGTTCATTTGGGGAGTTGGGAAGCCACACCAGACCTCAAATGAAGTGAAATTGTCTAAGCCTCGAGGGTTCCAACCTCCCAGGTGCCAGCAAAGGAAATTTGTCCCACTTTCTCAGCCCTAGCGAAAGATTTAGACTGTAATGCAGACTTTGAAGTCGGTTCGAGTAGTTTGACTAGATTTTTTCAAAAGTTTCTCTTCCATTTTTGCAGCGTCCTGGGGCTAATTGAAAGAAGCACAGTTTGATAGTTGTCCCAATGTAAACTCTGCCATGCATACGGAGGTGTGTACATTTGGGAGAAATGATGGCCTGTTTTTCTATAGATGGGAACAATTATTCTGTTCACTAATTTGGAAATCTTCAAACCAGTCCAACATCTCCAATGGTGACTAATCACTGAGACTGTTGGGGTATAATTTAGTCATCTTTCCCCCACATGGTCTGTCCTTCATCCTCTGACCTCTCATGCTTCTCTCACCTTTTCTAAACTTTTTTTGCCTTTTATCAGGAGACCAGGTACAAGGACCTGAGCGACGCCTTTGACAGCGGGATTGATGGCCTGACTGCAGACACCAGCTCCCCCTCCCAGGTCTCTAACCTCCTCTGGTTCCCCGGAGCCTCCAGGGCCCAATCATCAGGAGCCATCCACCAAACGGCCAATGACGCCCTCCGCCAGAATATCTATGAAAACTTCATGAGGGAGTTGGAAACCGGCACTGGACAGGGAGGAGGGGAACGCGGCGAGAGAAGAGACCCATCTACAGGCACTGAAGAGGGGGAGAGCAGCAGCGAGTCAGCTGAGGGCTCGCTGGAGCAGCTGGATCTGCTGTTTGAAAAGGAGCAGGGGGTGGTCAGACGGGCTGGATGGCTTTCGTTCAAACCCCTCGTCACCCTGCACAAGGACAGGAAGCTGGAGCTGGTGACCCGCCGCAAGTGGAAACAGTACTGGGTGACCCTGAAAGGTGAGCTTGAATCTGTGAGGAGGAGGCGTGCAAGTGAGGGAAACAATTATGCAACTTAAAATTGAGTCACAGAATGTGCTGACTTGTGGTTTGAAAAAAAGAATTCTCAGGTAAGTAGATTATCCAAACCGGTGGGTTCCTCTTTGTTTGCAGGGTGTTCCTCTTAAAAGCAGTCATGTCCTTGACCATGGCATCACACTTGACATTGAGTGATTGTCCTTCCCTCCCACCCTAAAAGCTTACAGGGAATTATGCTGTTGCTTCTGGCAAAATGATAAAATTCAGGCCACAAAATGTGTGTATGTGTACACATGCTGCTTTTACAGCACTGCTTCATTTACTGAAGAGCACCTCTTTGAGGTTACAAAAAAGTTATAAGCAAGGACATTCTTGTCATTTGTGGCCTTTTGGGAGTATGTAAAACTGCTTCTATTCTGCAGAACTTAATTTGTTAGGTGTATTCACAAGGACATTTTGTCTGTTAAACATTATGTGACAGTTGTAAAAAAAACTCTTACAGTCTACAGAAACTGGGTTTGATGATGTACATTTGCTTGTTTTCTGCATCACATGTATATCCATCTGTCTTTTTGTTTGTATTTCTACTCCGTCTCTTCCAGGATGTACATTGCTGTTCTACGAGACTTACAGTAAAGGCTCTCCGGAGCATGAGCTGTCACCGCGCTACGCTCTCCTGGCCGAGGACAGCATTGTCCAGGCCGTCCCCGAGCACCCCAAAAAGGAGAATGTCTTCTGCCTCAGCAACTCGTATGGAGACGTCTACCTTTTCCAGGTGAAGACACTGCTCCTGAAATGCGTTGTTTATAACTGGGAGAGTCAAATATATCTATGATATATGTTATGAATGTTGTTTTTCATGGTGTCATGGATAACAGTAAACACACTCAACAGACTTAAAAGGAAATAAACAAAAGTATGCATCATGTTCCCGCAGTGCACAGTTGGAGTACATAGCTGTTATTGAATTATACCAGACATGCACCTTTTAGCCTCCCTTTCCCTGGAGTATAGCATTTGAAATGACCAATTTTAGCTTGAAAGTGCACAAACTTTCCAGCTAAGGGGTCTGAGAGCACATCCTATTTGCCCGTTGTGCTTATTGACCTATATATCGGTACCAAATTCATGCCTAGCCTCGGCCCTTTCCGTGTAGCCTCCCCCATTACAAGCTTCCTAGACTGCAGTGTGTCGCAGGGGTCCAGACCTACATCTAATACATAGTTCTGTGTAGAGTTGACATAGGCCCAGAGGCAAGCAGAGGGAAAATCAGCTCTGTAGCATGAATACAGCCAGGGTTTCATCCTTTTTGTTTCCACTCACATGGCCTGTGGAGCATGAGTCATTCTCAATCTAAAGAGGGTTCAACTGATTTCTCAACTGGCGCGCTTCCTCTGAGTAAAATCTCCTCATAAAGACAGAGCGATTATCATGAAGCGGCTCATTAACAGGAAAAATGTGTGTTTGATTTCAGCAACAGTTCACAACCTGTGCTTTCTCTTAGAGGCACAGTTAATCAAATGTTTTTTATTGATCCAACACAGCCCAGCTTGCCACCCGATGATCTTATTGTGATATATGTTAGAATAACACAATTGCGGAGCATTGGCAATCCTTTCAGATTTATCAGGATTTGCGTCTCTGAATCCAGCTCTTAACAGGAATATTGGTCTTGTTACTTCATCAAATTGAACTCCCCGTCCCTCTTTGCTCTTCCAGGCCAGCAACCAGACCGACCTGGAGAACTGGGTGACTGCCATCCATTCTGCCAGTGCCTCGCTGCTGGCCAAGCGCCAGGGGAAGGAGGATACGGTGCGCCTGCTGCGGAGCCAAGTCCGCGGCCTGCTGCAGAAGATCGATATGGACGGGAAGATGAAGAAGATGGCTGAGCTGCAGCTGACTGTGGTCAGCGACCCCAAGAACCGCAAGGCTATTGAGAACCAGGTGAGGTGCTGATAATGATACTGAGACATTAGTTGAATTAGTTGGAAGTTATTGCAGCACCACTGATAATATAGGAGGCCTCTTTCGCAGTTTACATTTCAAGTTTCACAGAAAATATTCTTTACTGCAATATCACGTGGCGTAACAAATGCAACAAATGCTTCTTTGCAACATTTTAATCTTCTGTGAGTTGTTATTCCATGTGATACGTTTAGCAACCACATGATGTGCCCTACTTAATTTTCCTAATTTTGTGACTGTGGTGACAAGTCCGTGTTTTATTTTTGTCTGTGGGTGGGTGAAGTGGCTTAAATGCATCAGTCCCCAAATGCATTGCGAGGGGCCCAGGGGAGCAGCTCGCTCCCCGAGCATCAGATTGAGATTCCAGATGTTTTCCTGGTAATGGGCTCTCAACATGCATTATCCTCTTCCTCCTCCACACAGCCTGGGGGAGAATCCAAAGCACCCAGCGCTGCGCTGTAGCCTACATACAGTACAGCGCATTACTGATGGGTACAAAAAAGCCCATAATCTATATCTTAGCAAGAACCCAAATACTTTTGCGAGAAATTGGTGTTTTCCGTGGAATGTGGGGAAATCCAGCTGCTTTTTTTCATTTTTATACCTTTTACTCAGGTGGTCATCGACTTGAAGTGTCTCTTACTTATGCTTTATGCACTCTGCCTCTGTTGAACCACGTGGGTTCGCATTTTGTGTGCTGACTTATACTCGAGAAAAGCAAAATGGATACTTATTGGAAGGGCTGTTATTCGGTCTTTAGCTAAAGTGGCCTGGGTGGTAATATGAGTATATTGTTATGAGGAACAAGCAAGATAGAAGCTGAGCAGCTCAGCGCAGTAATCGCAGATGGACATGTCGCTGTCTGCCTGCGAGACTGACTGACTGTATCTGTTTCCAATTAGCCAGTATGCCACCTCAGTGTAGACAAAGAGACAGACGGGGTTGGAGTCAATGATAGGGTCAGAGGGGTATGGGACAGGACTCTGATACAGGCGCCCCAAGGCTGATGATAGATTTAAGGTTTCGGTGGGGTTGTCTAGCGCCAACAGGGCATTACTTTGATGTACCCCCCACCCCCACCCCACCCCACCCATGTCTACTGAAATCAGTGCCAGTAGACCTCTTTTGAAGACTGCCTTTGCCCCCTTTCACACACTCATGCTCACACACACACACACTGCGATCAGGTTGCATTGAAAGACTTATTATGCATTGGGGCTTTTAACAGAGAGCTCGGGGGCAGATGTTAAAGAAAAGAAATAAGAAAAGATGAGAATCTGTTAAAAGAAACGCTTATGTCTGCCGAGATTAATGGCTCTGAAATTAATGCAAATAAGTTGTGCACGCAAGCCAGATGGGCCCAAACATGCCTTGCTTTCACTGATTTTGGTTGATTGTCTCACTGTTCTCTTTCAAGTCGCAAGATGCATGAAGCAATAGATTGCTTATAAGCCTACATCAGTGATGCACCCCAGCATGAATCATCAAATCAAATTTAATGCACAGGACTATTTTAAAACATCCCTGAATGAAGACATTGAAGGATATTTGACTGTTGACAAACAGATCCAGATGGCGTGTAAATCCGAAGCATGCTAGGATCTTGTGCGGTAGTTATACATAGGCGTGAGTTTTTCCAAAGCAGCAACTCTCCTAAATTCGTCTTTGCTTTTGAGGAAGAAGCTTATCTGATTTACTCAGTAATACCTCTCTCCCCATGTGAAGTCATCTTCAAACTCAGTGGAATTAATTCACAGTTCCTCCAGAACACCGTGTTATATACTGTATAATGACCTAAGAATAGCACGAAAAATGTGCTTTGCTTACAGACTATCGGAGGAGACAGAAAAGGTCTTTGGACAAGTGAAAATGTGAAAGCAGTAAATGTTTCAGTGCTATACGTGATTACCATTATCCAATAAGAAAACCCACCTCTAAGTTGTAAAAAGTTGTTTTGGTATCATTTATGTTGCCGCACATCACTTTATAGATTATACTAATGGCCTATAATATCTCTGTAGTCCACAACAATGGCTGGAAATTAGCTGGTAATTATGGCACATAGTAAAATGAGACACTGCAACTTTTGCTGACCTGCGGCAACTGTGACCACAAGTGACAATTACGGGATAATGCTAAGTGCTAAAACATAGTGTGACAGTAGGACAAGTGGAGAGGACTCAACAAGTTAGCATTAGCTAGCTAACATTAACCATTTAAAGCTACCAGACCAAGTAAGACTGTTGCAAAAATACAACTTTTTATTTGTGAGAGGAAAACTGCATCATATTTCAAAATGTAACCCTGCTGAATCTCCAGAGATGCCTTACTCTAGTGTTCCAATTATTTGAATAACTGACATGCCAAAACGCAAGGTAATTTTTTTACCCAAAGCATGTGGATTCCTAGGAGTTGTCCTCATGGTCCAAGTCTGAAATGGGAATAATGGCTTGGGAATAATGGCTGAATGTCATTGACTTGAGGCTTGTTAACCGAGGCCACCTGCACAGCTGCGTACACAGCTGTTTTCATGGGTTTAGCACATAACATGGCCCGCTATGGTCCCAAGGTGATTTCTGAGCAAGCTCTTTGTTTAAGATGTTTGAAAAGTCAGAGGTTCATAAAACAGCGCCCTCATGTTCCTCTTCAGCCTGTTCCTGATTCTAAAGAATGCCATCAACGTAAATTATAGCTAATAGCACCACGCCATAGGGTGCGTTATTGTAAATGAACTCACAGTGCAGACGAGACCTATTAAAGTCAGTTGTTATAGAGGGTTGTTTAACTCGAGTGTTCTCATTAAAACCGGTCTCCAGCCAGCAAAAATGAGCACTTTCTCATAGCTTACATAGTGCAAACAGGGATAGGGGAAAAGTAACTGTAAAGTGTGTGTGTGTGTGTGTGTGTGTGTGTGTGTGTGTGTGTGTGTGTATTTGTGTGCGGGTGTGTCGGTGTGTGTGTGTCAGTGGGTGTGTGTGAGTGTGTGTGTGTGTGTGTGTGTGTGTGTGTGTGTGTGTGTGGGGAGGTTTAACGGGTGGTCTGTGCAACATCACCATTGTCTCGAGACTTACATAAAAAAATGGGCATTAGGATTTACTGCGCACACTCTGACTCCACTGCTAGATAATCAGTCCCCCCTCACTATCAAACCAATTTGTGCCCTCGCCCCCCACCAACATCTGCAAGCAATTGCAGCTTGATGGAAAGCCCTCGGCTGACCCTGGATCTCCCTCTTTGACTCTCCCTTTCCTGCCTCCCCTCCTTTTCCAATCTCCTCCTAACCTCCTCCTTTCCCTCCCATTCACTCTTTTTTTTTCCCAGCCACCCCCCAACAATGGTAATACAATTCAGATCCAGAACCTGTAAAGTAATCATCTTTCTCTTCCTTCAGATCCAGCAGTGGGAGCAGAACCTGGAGAGGTTTAACTTGGATCTGTTCAGGATGCGCTGTTACCTGGCCAGTCTACAGGGTGGAGAGCTTCCCAACCCAAAGAGCCTGCTGGCAATCGCCAGCCGCCCCACCAAATCCACCCTGGGACGCCTGGGGATCTTCTCCGTCTCCTCCTTTCATGCACTGGTGAGGAAGCCTCGGACAAGATAGATGACTAATACATAAATGCACAGAATCAAAGTACCAGCAGTGTGTGCTGTTTTGATGCGTTTTTAACATTTCTTTTTTGGATGTGATACTTCCGGTTAAATTTACTTGATGGTGTAACAGTAACCTTGAACATCTTTTAATCATTCGAAACTAAAAAGCATCCAGCGAACACTCCCTAAATGCATTACTGGAGGGAAATAAACCTAATTAAGATGGTCTGATTAGATGGGATTTCTTTTTGTTGAGCTAAATGATTTTCAGTTCTGATAGTGTGTGTCTGTTCAGATCTGTTCCAGAGATGAGGCCACACTCAGAAGGCGCTCATTGTCCCTGACTCACAGACAGCGCAAGAGAGGCCTTTTCTCCTCGCTCAAAGGCCTCGACAACCTTACGAAGAGAGGACGGGACAAGAGGCCCTCTGCATCACAGGTACTACTGAACACATCGGAATCAGAAATCCTTTATTTGTCCCACAGCGGGGAAATATACAACGCTACAACAGCAGAGGGACAGTGCAGATAAAAAGGCAAATATAAAATAAGTATAAGTAAGAATAAGAACAGAACCGTAGTAAAATAAATAGCAGTAACATACACACTTCAATGCAATATAGATACCAAAATGTTACCCGTAGTGATTTATCTGTAATTTATATTTCATTTTCCTTAATGTAAAATATCGAAAGTATTGGCAGTGTATTGGCAAGAATCTGGTGATACGATACGTATTATGATACAGGGGTTACCAATCAATATATTGCAATACAGTTGGATCTGCCTTTATCACTGTGCCTGTAACATCCAACAGTATAATACTGCTTTTGTGCAATCTGAGCCACTGTCTGCCACAAATATTTGCATGTAAACCATTAATCAAACATTTATATTGTTTTTGAGAATTGTTACAGTATCACTAATGTATTGCTATTTTGCTTATATTGATTATCTTTCCTTACATTAACAGTTTAATGGATGTAGCAAGCCTGTGAGCAATCACAGATATGGTTATATGATTTAAACATTACATAATGAACTCCATGTCAGTATTTTTGTATTCTTGTCAGTGTTGAAAGCCTGATGGCAGCACTTAGACTTTGAAGTGATGCTAAATAATCTCTGCTGAACCCCAGAGTAATGAAACGCTTCAGGTGGTCTGGATTAGCAGATTTGTAATGCAGGATCACCCACTTCATTTATTCAGCAGGGGGAACTACCCACACAATAACATGAGCATGCAGAATTCACATGCATGCGTGCACACAGTGTCGAGGTGAACTGCACACAGTCTCCTGGGACGTACTGCCGGGAAAAACGGTGTCTTGATACTTCCACCCTCGGTGCACATTGTGCACATTCGTTAATGAAACAAGCTGAACGTGTGTTGCCTTATTGCTTGCTCGCATGCACAACGCCATGAAAGAAAGCAGGAGATTGGTGCAGCACTTTCATTACATTTTCCCTCCAACGTGAGTTTATTAATTAGAAGCACATAAGCCCACATCCCCCCTGAGTGCACACCTCCCATCAACATAAACACAGAGGGGCATTCCTTACCCAGGTGCAGAGAGAGAGGGGGGGGGGGATCTAAATCCTCTCAGGTTAGTAATTAGACTCATGCAAGCTGGTTATTTATTGATACAGAGATCCACCACTCTGTTCCCTTAAGGTACGGCCCTGGAGAATACTGCACCCATGGTGGTTTATTTTAAGAATCGCCACAGGAAACCTTAATTTGCTCGCCTTTAATAGACCTCTGTTCATTAGCTGAGAGTACAGGAAGGGAGAGGAGTTTGGGTTAGTTTCTTTTATGGTGTGAAGTCATTATGGAGTCTTATTGTTTTGGAGCTAGCACAGCTAAGAGCCAATCATGTTTCCAGTAGGTGAGGCCTGACTCCTGATTTCTTACAAAATGTTCCCTGTCCTGTCCTGCTTGCTCTTATCTAACTCACCCATCCCACCACCTGCTCTGTGATATTTATGTTTGTGCATTTGCACACGTCTGTCAGCGACTAGGTATGTGTTTGCGTGTGTTATTATTTTCCCGGGGAACTCCAGCCGGCCGGCCTAATGAGGCCCAGTTACATTTCACAGTGCAGAAGGCCGAGGTGGCGCTGCAGCACAAGCATGAATTATTGAGAGCCATATGTGGTAGATGGCATTCTCCACTCTTTCCTCATCCCCGCAGACACCAGCAGATGGTTGGTGTAAAGATGCTAAATATTAAAGAGCCTCCCTTTTCTTTTTTTCCTCAGGTCCACCTTCTCTTACAAGCTAATTTTAGTGCTTTTCTGGTATTTTTCTTCTTTACAAAGAGGCTAATCAGGAACAGAAAATGGCTTTTGAGTGCTTCAAGGGATTTTCACAGTGCTGGGTTTTCCTGGACATCTGCTGTTTTTGTGTCGGTTTCCTTTTCTTTTCTTTTTTTCTTTTGCTAGAGTGCAAGATCATCAGTAGTGTTGGATTTTGTTGTGGCCATTGACACCATCACTAATGACATCATCCGCTCCTTGGCTGTTCTCTCCTGTACTGACTTGTTTGTTTGCTGGAGAAGGATTTGGCCAACGAGGCCGTCTGAGGAGCCAAGCTTTCCTCCATGCACTTACTCTGTTGTGACATTCTCAGGTTCTCAGACTGTGCATTCTCTGAGATTTTTGAAAATATCTTCTTTTCTCCCTTTCGCGCTACATTTATCCCCCTTCGTCCAACTCAAACACACTATATTTTTTGCCTTTATCCTACTTATTTAATCTCCTAAGGCTAGGGTTTCATCTCACTCTCTCCCCCCAATATATCTCACCATTTGTCTTTCCGTTTTTCCCTTCAGCCTCATCCTCTCTCTCAAACCTCCTGTTTCTCAGAGCATAAACATTAGAGCGTTAGCCGGCAGCCCTTCTCCCACAGTTTCCATACTGACTCATCAGTGTTGACTAAGCCTAAATCCCATTTACCACTACGACGCGGCGCTCGACAACCTTGCCTCAAAGGCATGCTCTCCTCCCCCATTTCCTTCCCTCTCGTTTTCTCATCTCTCATCCGTCTTAGGAGAGCTATGTATACAGTAAGGAGCTGGCCGGCAGTCGACTGTGGGAAGTAGGCCAGAAAGGTCCAAGGATTTGTGGGAGAGTTGGTAAAGCTTTCTAAAATTAGTCAGTTTATGGTGAAGCTGCACTGTTTACAGCCACTTTAAAAATGTACTAGAGGGAGAGTTACTGTACTCTGCTGCTCAGGGGTCAGATAAGGGTTCTTACTACCATAACAGGAGTTAGAGAATTTTCTTTCTGATTGTAAAGGAAACTTCTTGGGATTGTTTTTGGAGAAAAGTAATCCTCATCCTTAACAAAAGGCTAAGCGCCTGCAAGTCTCTTTCACTCATCTTAAGTTTAGTGTGCACACTACACAGGAAATTCCGCTTCAACTCAGCACCCCTGGGCTTTTTTGTCAGACCCAGTTTTGAGAACACAATGCCCTATTTCTGTCATCAGCTATGCCACCTATCATCTCCTGCCCGGTGACAAAGTATCTCAGCAAAAGCTGATAACCGCGGCCTGTTTGAGCGAGGGCTGAAGTTACACCCTCGCATAACGGATGGCTCTGTGTCACTGCTGTATTATAGAGTTGTTAAAGCCCTCTGAGGCCGCGGAGTCACCTCCAGCACCGAGCTTAGCCTGACACAACACGCCTTACAATCACAAGCCAGGGAGAGGATCTAAAGAGGAGAGGTTGAGGAAGATGGAATGGATCAAGAGAGAGGGAGGGGGGGGGACGCTTGTCCTCCTCATCTGTAACCGGACTGCTTCTCTCTTTCATCTCGCTGCTGCACAGAAACCACTCAGTGTCCGTATACGCCCCCTCCACTCACACACCCAGCACATTTCCACCATTGCACCTTCAAAGGCTACAGACCCTGTTTGGAAGCAGTATCAAAGCGCTGCACTCGCCACACGTAGTTTTTAATTAACTACATAATGGCACCGTGTGTGTCTAATATTGTGTTGCCGAAGTTGCCGGGCACCTAATCGCTCATGAGTCAATCCGTGTGGTGCCCCTCTGTCTGTGCTTCTAACTGTCTGTCTCTTGGTTTCAGATCTTTGAGAGCGACGCCGGAGGTCAAACGTATGCCCTGCCTCCCAGGAGCACTGAGGTGAGTCATAACGCTCGATAAATAAGTCCTCTATGGTTGGTGGATCTTTGATATATCTTTTAAAAATTCCACTGCCATCTGTCAGCGGAGCTGAATTATCCGTTTCAGCGTGAAGTAGCCGTGGCAGAAACATGTCCGCTGTTACTTTGACCTCGGCTGTCTTTCATCGCTTTGAAAGTGGGCTGTGTAAAGATATTTTTACACATAGAGAGTGTGTGTGTGTGTCTGTCTGTGTTTATTACTTGTCAAGGATCAAAGCAGAGATTTCTTTCATGATGATCTGCAGGTGTCCTAAAGAGAAATCAACAGCATATCTAACGAGATTTTTTTCCACCGTGTTAAACTCTGGTGTGGACAGGCGTCTAATTCACGGCATAATTGAGTTAATGGAGAGTGTTGAGTTGAAGTGTTGACCAGAAGCACTTGAAAGTGTGAGTTTATGGGTTTATGTTAAAAGTGTTGAATGATTGAAGAGTGGCCATCTGAGCAGCCAACTGCAGCACTCGCAGGTTATTGAGTGATTACATGCCTAGATCCAGGAAGTGTGAAATGTTACTGTAGGCTTCAGCTCAACCCTCGCTGTCCTCAAACTTCCACATTTTCGTCCATTTGGTCAGGGTTATCTTTTTAGAAAAACACTCGGGTTGCAATAACTCATTTTGGGATATATAATATTTTTCTCTGCTTTCTTGTCGAGAGTTGGATTGGGATAGCATAAAGTCCAGAATCAGCCAACGGCTAGCCTTGCTGTGTCTAAAGGTAACAAAATCACCTGCAATGCTCACTCATTAGCATGCTACATTTTGTTTGTTTAGTCTGTACAAAACTGAAGTCTAAAAACAACAATTTACCATTTCGATGGTGCCAGACTATTTCTTGGCTGGGTATAAGGGTTTTTGTGTGGATACTTTACCTTCGGACAGAGCCAGGCTAGCTGTTTCGACCTATTCTGGTCTTTATGCTAAGCTAAGCTGACCACCTGCTGGACGTAGCTTTATTAACCGACATGAGAGCGGTATCTATCTTCTCAACTAACTCTCAACAAAAAAAGCAGATCAGTATATATCCCAAAATATCAAACTATTCCTTTTTAAGGGAGAATTATTTTGGTTGAAGCCCACCTGTTGACAAGGCTCTGTATTTCTGAGGTGTCATTTGAGCAAGTAGCTAAATAACTTATAGCTTCAAATGGAGCTGTTCTGCAGCTTTGCCTACTTGTCAAGAAGTATCCAAAAGATAATACATTTTGTCGTGTCAAATAAAATCTTTTCAAAGCCTTCCTGGACGAACAGAAGTCTGGCGCTGACAGATGAGGATAATGGACGCTTTTTAGAGCTAGACGGGTGTTATGAAGATCACTGTTCCACAGGATGCTATGATTCATAGTGTGAGTCTGTGGTGAATGTGGCGAGTGTTAAAATTGCCCCCATTAAGGGTCTAGAAATGGACTTGGAACAGGAAGTGGTCTGGGGAAACAATAATGGCCTTCATTGGGTCAACGCTTTAATGTTTCTATAAAATGCGGCAACTCTCGGATGTGGAAAACAGCTCGCCACTAGAATACATTTGATTTAGTGGGGATTAAGAACCTTCAGGGTGGGAAGTAGGATAATGGAGAGAGAGAGAGAGAGAATAGCATGGTTGTATTGATTTTTGTCGACACAGGTCTTCATCTCCGTCTTGATGACTTTGCTCCTGTTGTCTCAAATCCCTTGAATTACTCTGATAAGCAATCATCTTCCACTAATCCTTTTGAAGTGAAGTCAAGTGAAGGGTACGTTTGTATGTGTCTTGTTGTAGCAGGATGTCTTGTGTGCTCTCTCGTATAGCGCGTGATGGTCCGCAAGAGTTTGTGCATTTGGCCGCTGTCATTTTAACCATCCAGCTATATTTCAACAGGGTAACACTGTAGCTGTGAGGTTGGGACTGTTGCATGAAGCTGAGAGTGAAATGAAACCTGTCAGTAAAAACGGAGGCTGTCTTGGCCTCCATAGCGGTTCAAACAGGATTCACATTGACTGGCATTTGCACTTCAAATCCTCCATCTACCCACTCCTTCTGTCAGCAGTGGAGTGAGTGAATATGTGTTGACTGCTAGAAAAAAAATGACGAGAATGTTTGACTTGTGTGAACTTAACTTCTAACTTAATGCTGCATTCTCACGCTCGCTTTTGAGCAATTCACATAATTAAAATGCACCCAAATGACTGCTTCTGTTGAGCAGGGTTATGGTAATATGGTTAAAGGAATACTTCACTCGCATAAAGACAATTTGTCAATCAAATTCTCACCCTGTGTGACCTTGAAGTGTAGTTTAAATAGTAAGGTTCTTAGCAAAAATGCATGTGTTTTGGAAGTGCTGAGCATACGACTGGATAAATGAGACTTGGATTATACTGCACGAGTTGTTTGAGAGTTTGTAAAAGGATGTTTTGATATAGTTTTGGTGTTAAACGCGACCCCCATTTACTTCACTCTCTCAAGACTTTTTCTGTGGAAGCATGCGAGAAAAGTTTTATTCAAGAAATTCAAGGTAACAAGGGGTGATATATTGATATAAAAATGATAATTTTGTGGGTGAAGTATTCCTTTAAGGGATAACATTCAGGTTTAGCTCCCTTTCTTTTCATATTCCTCGTCTCAGGTGATATTTGATTTCCAGAGAAGAGTGTTCTTTCTCTTTTTTTCAAAAAACATTTTCTGGCTGGTGATCACGACCCCACCACTCTTGTCAATGACATACTAATCCCTCTTTCTGAGTCACCACCTCCCACCACACTTCACTACCCACGAATACAAACGTCTGCTTTAACTTGAGTGCTGGCCAGTATGGATAGTCAGTATTGTCACCTTGTGTGTGTCTGTGTGTGTGTCTGTGTGTGTGTGTGTGTGTGTGTGTGTGTGTGTGTGAGACACAGCGGTGGAAAGAGGAACCTTGGGTGGAGCTTTGAGGAAATGAACAGTAATACACTTTTAATAGATGTAATAGAGGGAAATTGGCTAAAATTGTCTTCAGCTGTTCCTTCTTCATGGTCACCCTATATATTCGAGGCAGCATGGTCATATTTGCGTTACGCAGTTGCTAAGTGGAACAGAACGGGTGTATTCGCAGAGCGGGCACTAAACCGCCTGATACTCTACGTTCCATCTTTAGAAGCTGCAGGGTGGAGGACTGCTTGCTTGGAAATAATTTCCACACTTGAGCGGAAAGAGTGAAGTATGGAACTATTTTACCAACTGCAAACATAAATACAGTACACACACTCACCACGCAGAGCACTTGTTGAAGTCCAGCGCGTGCCCTCACCATACTCTTGGCAGTCGTTCATGGAACGTTGACCAGGCAACCGTTGGTCCGTTACAACCCTCTGTGACCATGAATGAGTGTACAGTGTTAGTCAGCCGCTGGTCAGGTCAGCGATGGCAACCAAATCTTAGTTTTCCGGTCACGCCATGTCGCTGGAACACAGACGGGGCGGTTTATGCAACCAGTTGCCATGACTGCTTGTTTTTTCATCCTCAGTTTGTAAGCATGACCTCACATCCCTAATATGCAGACAAGGTGGGTGTTGAAGTGGCACCTTGTTGTTCCTCTATCCCAACAGGTTAGGGAAACATTTAGGTAAGAACATTGGTGGCCTCTATTTTTCCACTGATTCCTGAAGTAGACTACTCAAGGTGACATTTCAATGACAAATTAGGCAAATGTTAGTCTGTGCTACCTGTGTTTATCTGAGCGACACTGAGAACTGTGCATTTGTGTGCGTGGAGCTAAGTGATGCTCTGAATCAGAGGCCCTAGCTTGTCCCTTTTTTAAGGCTTTTTGTCTGGCAGGGAAAAGGTCTTTTTCCTCTTGAGGTGATGCATCAACTGCAAGACAGAAAAGCACACACACTTCAGATAGAAAGACTCAGACACACACCCACACACCACTCTCCATTTGTATGATCCCATAATGCCTTTAAAACATCACTAAACACCCAGAACTATTCACTTATGTAATTATCTGTCTTGGTCCCGTGTCTCAGTTTAACCCAGAACTTGTATCATCTTTGTCAGAAGTGCTGAATCGCTGGCTTCTTCAACCCATGAGTTTCAGTACATTTGGTGCGATTGAGCCTTTCCTCAAGATCTGGGGCCTTGATAATTGCGGTGTAAAGCTGCACTGTGGCGTCTCCCACAGCCCCTCAACGCAGCAGTGGCGCTTTTCCCTCCAGAGACACAGAGTCGCGACCAAAACCCCCAAATGGCTGCCTGTGAGGCCCAGCAGTGAGCTAACCGCTCCACCTTAAGACCCAGCTCAAACCTCACTGTTAATGCTACCAACAAATAATTACCATTTTGATCTGAAAGTTTGACTGATTTTTCAAATAAAATTGTCCCGATGCATCACTAAAGTGAAAATGACTCTTATGGCTTTTCAAACCAAATAAATGCGCGGATGTCATGTAGACGTCTAGACCTGCCAGTCGACCCTTGCCGGTCCGCTTGTGTACACGGCCATTACGATGGCTATTATGTGGATCAACTGCCGTCTATGTTGTCAAATGAATTTCTGAAAGGCTAATTGTATGACATCTTTGCTCCGCTGCTTGAGCCACAGCCAAGCATTTAGACTAATGGAACTGTATTGACTTGTGTGCTGTTACTCAAAGACTATCGCTCCCTCCCTCTGTTTAACTCCTCCTTCCCCTTTTCTGTGTTACTCTCGCTCCTCCATATAATGATACTCACCCCTTCCTTTTATCTTTCTTTACCCTCTCCTCTTACCCTCTCCCACAGAGGCTGGACGTGCTGACCAGTATCTACTCCATGTCGCCCCCTGAGGGCGGTGTGTGGGAGGGCGTCAGCGGTTCTACAGACGTGCTGACGTGTGTCTACATGCCAGACGGCCTGACAGTCCAAGTTCCCGTTAGAAGAGACCAGACAGCTGCCGACCTTCTCTCTGCAGCCTGCAAGGTTGGTTTGGCGGCCTATTGCAGAGAAATTATGACATGTCACCACAATGAGAAAACAATATTTCTGACAGTTGTTGCAAAAATAAAAAACAAAAGCAGTGACGTCATTTGGATTTAGTTGTCCCGTATGATTTTTTTATCTTTTTTTGCATAATACTGCCATTCATATTTAATGGTGGGAATGTGTACTTTCCTGTGATGTAGGGTTTAATCCCACGTCAATACGTTATAGTATGTACATTTTCAGCTATGTCATGTGTGGTCATGTTAAATAGTCTTTGTTGGAGCATCTGTAGCAGCAGATCCTGTTGTATTATGCTCCCAAGGGCTTGAAATAACACACCTATTCATCCAGAGTCTGACTTCACACAGTCCCCTAAGAATGACTGCACATAGACACACACACACACACACACACACACACACACACACACACACACACACACACACACACACCATATTCCCCTTGACAAAACTTTTTTTTTTTACTGCAAATTTCTCATCACAAAGTGTAAAGTCTTTGAATAATTCACGCCTCGGCCGCACAGCAGCTGTCTGACTAAGCATCGGTGCGTGAAACATGTCGGAGGATTTTGTGCATGCAGGCCGCTGAACATTAGGCCCTCTTATGTAAACAGGTGAAACAGCTGGATGCGGGCCTGCACTGTCTGCGACTGCACAGGCGAGCGGGGCAGGGCGTGGAGGTTCGATACGTGGCCCCCGGAGAGCTCCTCGGTGATGTGGTGAGGAATGCAGAATCACACATAGATGCACAGTGCTCTTCATTATGTGTTCTTTGTTTAATGTGTGTTGATATCACCCTGTAGGTCAATGATCAGTTGGAGGTGGTCCCGGTTAATGTGTTTACTCTACACATGAGCAGGCCGAGCGCATCCGGAGACTTCGGTGAGTCGACTACATGTGGACTGATTTTTAGTTGTGTCTGTAATTCGATGTCCACCCCATGAATCCATTTATTTATGCAATCCTTCTGTCGATGTAACTCTCTTTGTCTGTCTCTATTTGTTTCTCTACCTCCTACCAGGTTTTGCAGTAACGGGACACATTGACAGTCAGAAAAACAGCAGGATTTTTGTCAGCGAAGTGCTTCCTGATGACCTGGCATTCAATGAAGGTGCCAGCTTGCTTAAATGCACAATATGTAATTTCTTGTCACTCGGGGTCTCTTAATCAAAACAATAACAAAAGACGGAGTTTGGTGGCGTTGTGAAGTAGCGTTGGATTGTGGGAGTTGTTGTCTGCACCACCATTGCAGTCAGCTTTTCCTGGTTAGGATTCCTTATTTATTCATTGTCCAGACATATGGTGACTAAAAAAAATAACTAAAAGAGTTAAAAATGTGGGTTAAAAACGGATTGAAAGTTTCTTGCAGACAACCACAATGCTGACGCATGTGCAAAGGGGATAAAACTCTATTACAGGCGAGCAAATGAGACAGACCTTGATTATAATTATGGATTTCTCTGGGTTTGAAACGTTTTTGGAAACATTTGGGATAATATAAGTACCAAACGCAACAACATTTATACATTTTTTTTGACATTTTATGCAGAAATGTTACATAATATACTTTAAAGAATGACACAAATAATCCTGAAACCATCAAGAACGCTCACGTGTGTGGTCTGTTTGGCTTTTCCCACCTCCCGTCTGAAACATACTTGTTTGTGTTTCCAGGTCTGCGTCCAGGCGATGAGATCCTGGTGCTGAACGGTCGCTGCGTGTCGAGCCTGGACCTGGCGCTGATCCAGACGCTGTTTGCTGAACAAACCCTGCACATGAGCCTTCGGCGGGAAGGACCCACACCGCCAACAGTGGCCTCCAACCACTGGGCCCTTCCTCTCAAACACAGCCAGGAGGTTCGCAGCAAGCACCACCGAGCCAAGTCCTCCTCAGGTGCTTAAATCCACGCGGCATTAAACCACACACGTCCTCTAACCAGCTTCAAACATGTAGATGTAGTCATTAGTGGGGGTGTGTGTGTACAAAGAAGCTATAGATTTTCACTTAATGGAAACACTTAACAGCACAATTGAAAGTGAAGTTGATAGTAATACCCTTTAGTTTCAGTTGGTTAGACATGTTGAGATACAAAGAAAGACAAACTGTAGCTACTGAGAAAGGCTTGGCACACCCTTTGAGACAACGCGTTGTGAGTTCCGTGTACATACAGTATGAAGGCACCAGTTTCACAATATTTTCTGCAAGCAATCTGTGTCATTCTTCTTGTAAACGCCCTGGATCTGCCACTGCTCAAAGTTAAAGCCTGGTTTACCCCTCCAGTTTTCTGCTTTTCATCTGTTGTGTGATCAGTTTTCAAATGAGTTATATCCAGGTAGGTTTGTCTTTGTGATGTCCTTTTGATGTGTTCTTTGTAAGGGAGCGGTAGTTATCTAAGCCTTAAAGTCCCTTGAGGGTCAGTCTCTCACAGTCGCAGTATTTGCTGAAAAAGTAGGTAGTTTTGTCACCTAAACCACAAAACGACCTCCATACTTCCGCCCCAGTTGAGATCTCAGTTTGAATCTCTACTTCCTCAAAACAGACTTTCTTCACTGTCAAAAGATTGAAAGCGGTAGAAAAAGCTCTAGATGAAGTTTCACAGCTCTGCGTATCCTGGGGGAGAGGAAAGCCCAGAAGGGGCTTTTGACCGCAGAGGGCTCATTATCGCTGTGAATGTATAGTATCCTGTCAGCTTGGTTTAATGTCACTGCAGAGGCGAGGTGTCGGAACTGAACAGTAGGGTCGTCCGTGTTGCCGGACAAACGCAGCTGATACCCAGCGGGTAGAGATACAATTTGTGTGTTCAAGCCTCACTCTAAAAGGTAAGGGAAATCAGATGAAAATAAAGTTTAAGATTTACAGTTTGTTCACTTCATATGGTCTCAGATTGGATCAAAAATATAACCTCAGTTTTAAAATACAGTTATGGAAATGTGCCTTGGTGTTGTCAGGCGAGACCCAAAACAGGACATCAGGCCATTTCATTACCTCCGCCAAGGAGGTTATGTTTTCGCTTTAGTTTGTTTGTCTGTTCTGGATTAGGGAAAAACTGAATCTTGGGGCAGATGCACGCATTAATGTTCACTTATACGCCCTTTTCAAAGGTCTGAGCCCTACCAGCTAAAAAAAAAAAAAAAAAGTGAACAAATTGGTCAGGAATGTTGAGCTAATGACAGTGTACAAGTTCTAACATGCAGAGAGGGACGAGTGTAATTTAACAATTCAGATTTCTTTTTTGGCGTTTATGGGAAAGTCACAGAGAAGCTGTAAATGAGGTAAAAGTGAATATTATCACTTGTTGACTTTTGTTAAAGGATGTGAGGGATTCATGGTGCACTTCACCACACTGGTTTACCTTGTAACAACTTGGTTATTTGGATGAAATATACCAAAACTATACTACTGACATTCTCAGTCAAAATGTGACTTTTTATGGACTTATTTCATTGTTTTGCTTCTTTAAAAAAAATAAAAATGTAAGTCACAATAAAGAGTCAGTTTCATAGAAAGTATCAAGCGTCTTAATGATTGTAATTCATTAGCGTTTCCTCCACCACAGCCGTAATTGAACACCGAGGGATTAATGACTTGAAGGTCTCATTACAGTGAGTGGTGTGATCAAAGGCCTGCAGTTTTCTTCTCCGCCTCTAGAGGGCGTATGATCATAGGCAGGCTAGTAAAGGAGGCAGGGAGGTTAAAAGCCGACAATGGAGAAATTATAACTTGTCTGACACAAATGATTTCCTCATGGCAGTCCTTGAAGGAAGCTGTCCGTTCTCTGGATTCATTCAGCATCATGCAAACGTACAAGACAAGAGAACCAGATTCATTCATTCCTAGATATCTTTTGTATCTTTGACCCATCAGTCAGACATGTTTGGTTGACAATGATTGGCATCTCAAAAAGGAGAAGTTCAGCTCCACAGGAGTTCCCAAAGTTTTCTTTTGTTTCCTTCTGTCACATTGGCCTGCCTCCCAGGCTACAATCAGGAAGAAAGTCTTTTCATGTGCCAACTGCTAGAGAGTTTGTCCTCTGGTCCTTGAATATAAAGAGAAGTAGCCAAAATGTGGGAAACGTTTTTAAAACACTCAGTTAATCTGATAATGTCACCCTATGAGACCAATTTATAAGCAAAAATACATTTTATTTATCTTCAAAACAGTTTTAGGCTTATTTTTTATACTCAAACAAGGAAAGAGATAACAGAGTCTTTAATTAGGTTCGCCAAGTTTTTCTTTTTTTGGGATGACTGAATGCCATTGCCATTTTTAGACGGGAGACATATTTAAGTTCTGTGAGACTGGCAGGCGCCTGTGATGGATTAAGATGAACTAGCCCGCATTGTTTGTGTACCGTGGTCAGTAGAAGGATGTGCTTCAGCAAAAAAACAAATGCAGTGATGAGTGGTATGAGCCTAATACACTATCACACAAACAAACATTCAGAGTGATGCTAAACCTAATGTTAAAAATGTCCTCTCTCTATCTCTCTCTCTCTCTCTCTCTCTCTCTCTCTCTCTCTCTCTCTCTCTCTATCACTCTCTCCAGATGTGTGCACTGCAGCTGATTGTGCGGAGACGCTGTGTGTCAGACTAGAGAACGGTCACTCCCACTGCGCACACAGGCCTGTTCAGCACAGCAAGGTAGGAGGGGCTCGAGTGTGTATTGGAAAGTACTTCTATTGTCTCGTAGACATAAAAAGAAAGTATTTCTATTGTCTCAACTGTGTTTGTGTGTTTGTGCCCACTCACAGTGGCAGCTGTGGGGTTGTCAGAAACCAGACTGGCACCGATTTTAAGCATTACCATAATTAGGATACTCCATCATAGCCACCGGTATCAACACAGCTTATTACTGTCACGCAGACAGGATGCAGACTGAGAGAAGGGGCTGTGTCACACACCCCCTGCAACCCCTTCCTCCTGCACGCCCACGCACGCGCGCATTTGATGGCATGCCAAATCTAATACGCATCTGTCACCTTCAGCCAAACATACTTGGCTATCATATTAAGAGCTACAGGAAATGATTTAATGAATACAGTATATTTAGGAAAGGCAGACATCTTCTTGCTTGTGACATTCCTAGTGCTCGTTCCTGCCTTTGGCCCTAAACACAATATAGGTACCCTCTCATATCACTTTCAGAGAATAATATCTCCTATAAATATGCCAAATGGTTGTCCCTAATGATTTATGGCAGCTTGCATGCCTATTTCTGTCCTGTTGATGAATATCCGGTCAGGTTTTTTGATATGTAAACCAACTTTATTGAAGTCATTAAACTGAGCATGAGCCGGTCCCGTCGGGATTTACGCCTCAGCGTCGCGGTAATGTAACACAAGTACACGAGTGTGTATGCCGCTATTTATCGGGAGCGTTAATGAGTGTGTGTGGTCATCACGAAGTGCCTCGTGTTAATGATGTAGACATGGCAGTCTGGAAGCCTGAGCTGAGTGCGTATGTGTTTGCGTTTGTGCATATTCACCTTCTCTTGCATCATTCAAACGAAATAGGCAGTCGTGTGTTGTGCTTATTTCATCAATGATTCATTGTAAATCCAAGCCAAATATCCAGAAACCATCTCTAATTGGCGTGGCTTTATTCTAAATGCCTGTGTCAGAAGATGCCGTGCAGTATTTGACCCGAGGTCAGCCAGGAGGTGGATTAGAGAAGACAATTTGCCCTCGTCTCCTCTCTCTATTCTGGCTCTAGTCGCCTCTTATTGTTTGCCCGGCGACACGAGTCAGTCCCACTGCGCTGGGATCTGCACTGCACCACTGCTGCTGCTGCTCAGCTCCCTGCCGTTTGTCTTTTACTGAGGAATGAATGGAAGATAGGTGTGTGTGTGTGTATGTATGTATGTGTGTGAGTGAGGTTTATAAATGTGTGCGCTCATGTCACGGCATACGTGCACATTTGAGGCACAAAAGGAGAAAAAGCTTTCTGCCTCTATCAAGGAGAGTCAGCCACCGTGAAGGCGATATAAAAAAAAAAAACAAAAAAAAAAACCTAGGGTGAGATATTGGTGCTGGTAAATCAGATTTTTCCTGTCACGAAGAGCAGAATTTAATCACCGCAGGGCCATCAGTTTGTTCTCTGGGGCGGGGAGAAAGGAATCGAGTCACTGGGTAGAAAATCAGCCATGTATCAGCATATAGTAGACACACACACATGTGTGCACACGGCGTTCTGAAAGTCAATAGAGATGGATGGAACGGAAAGTCTAATTTCAAGCCTCTTGTCACACCTTGTAATCGGCCGCCTCAGTAGACTGACTACCTTTTGATTAATTGGTTCGTTGAATTCCAATTTGGTCTTTTTTTTTTTTACAAGAGAGATCTGTGTTTGTGTTTGTGTGTGTTTTTGAGGTGAATTGCTTACTAAGTTATCAATGTTGTTTACCGTCGAGATACTGAATGTGACTCCTATGCCTGTGAGTAACTTGATGATACATTTGGCTATAGAGCGCCTTAGCAATTGGTTTAACGCAGTGTTGTGGCATCTTTTTATGAGCTTAACCAATCGATTGCGGACGTCAACTGAATTGGTCTCGGAAAATTCCCACGAGGTCCCTCAAATGGGATTGATTTGACATGCTTTGGTGTAGTGAAGTAATGAAGTCATAAGGATGCGTAACAGGCACAATCAGAATATCTACATTCATTTTGTTTATGCCTCACCTAATCTCCACTAGTTTGGCAACTGAAAGGCTTGAATAGAGGCTTGATGGGGATTTGTTTGCTGGAATGTCGCCAACACAGCCACACTCATGTGAACGCACACACATCTACAGCATACCAGATGATCCCAGTAGACAGATGGAAGGACGTGGGAAGTGACCTGGTCTGGTTACACCACATGGAACGAGTCCTCACACACATGTATCCATGCACACACAGAGGGACATACCAGAATATCTTGAAGGCTTGTGTCATTGAAGCGATTAGTCGATGGATCGAAGGAACATTTTATTTGAATATTGATAATCGTTTAAGTCATTTTCAAAGCAAAAATGCCTACATTTCACTGGTTCCAGCTTCTCAAATGGAAATATTACCCTTTTATTCTGCTATAGTGGTACATTTATTACCTTTTTGGTTTAAAAAAAAAAAAAAAACTATTATAGATGAGACAATGACTCAAATAACTGCTAATGAAAATAATCCTTATTTGCAGCCCTACTCTGGTGTATTAAGTCAAACATGTTTCACGTAAAGCTGAAATTATTAGTCAATTAATTATTATGGTGATTGACGGAGACTTTCTTGTGTTTTTGTAATATCGTGTAACCTAACACAATAATTCTGTTATTTATTGTATATATAATCACTACTTCTGCCCTGTCGCTTTAATGTCCAATTCCATAATGTAGTAAAAACGTTGATATTCTTTCATTCTATGAATAGCAGTCATATGTGTTCACACATTTTAAAGTAGCCAGCTGTGTCTTGTATTAAACCAAAGGTTAGACAGCGGACAGACATATTAAGCCTCTGTGCTTTTGTCCAGACTAGATATTTCAGTAAGAGCATTTAAATGGACTTATGAAGAGAGCTACGACTGGAGCTGTCTGTCTGTCTGTCTGTCTGTCTGTCTGTCTGTCTGTCTGTCTGTCTGTAAGAGAGATTTGGCTTGATTCACGTAGTGATGTTGTTATGCGTCTTCTCTAAATTAGAAGAAGGCATTGGTTTCTTATTACCTCTACCTCTTTTCCTCCAGTCTCAATTGTCCTTTTCCAAGTGTCTCAGTGGGAGAGAGGAGTCTGGGAGGGTTTTAACATTTTTGGAAAATGTGTGACAAACATGAAGTTGAATTATTCAATTTCTATTCATCTCTAGACTTCAAAAAGATACGATAGATGCCTACGGATATTAGGTTGTATCATCAGCTTCAAACATTATCGCGTCTTCCTTGCAGCTAAAACCATCCCCTTCCCAAACTTAAGAGAATCTACTTTACCCAACTGGTGTCTGTCTGTGGGATGGGAGTTGAGGGGTGTGTGTGTGTGTGTGTGTGTGATGATTAAGCCCATCGGTTGCCATCTGCCCATGAGCAGGCTAATAATCCGGGTTTAGAGCTGTCGGCACAGTTAATGCTAGCCTGCTCCCGTCAGTCCACTCCACTGTAAACAACTTGGAAAGACAGAAAAAATAAATAAAAACTTAAAAAAGGAGGAGCGACGGAGGGACCGATAGGGACCCGGATCCAACATGACCCAGATTTGGCTGGAATGACCGCACCGGGGATGCCTGGCACAGCCGTGGCAGTAGCCATCCCAAATGTAGCCCCAACGGTGAACGATGAAGATCCTCAGCCATGCCTCTACCTCACCACCTTGATCAGGCTCTTTATGTGGGACCAGTCGCCTGCCCAGGCCCTGTGCTCCCTCCTCGCCATGTGCTGGTTCTGGCCGTCCAGCTGCGAGGCAGAGGAGAAGGACCTGTTTCTGTGCTCTGTGCTACTCAGTTTGGGACGTTTCCTCAAAGACAAGCTGGCCTGCCTGGCTCGGGACATGGCTGCCTGCCTGTCCTGCAAGATGGACAAACAAACGGTAACTATGGGCTGATGCGCTCCTCGCTTGTGGGAGGCTTTTCACTGAGGCAGCTGATACTATGAGTTTTCACACTTTATCTGCAAACTTTCACACAACTCCCACAACCTTCTGTGTGCATTGGTTAAAAATGGATGCGTATCTGGAGTAGTTTTACAGTCGGAGAATTCATTTGCCTTTTTATTTGCATTTTATTAGCATTTAAGCCTCAGTTTTAAAGAGCTCATAAATTACAGCATGCATTAACAGTATTGCGTGCAGTATAATTTATTTGCTACATTTTTAGCCATGCTAGTGGCTCTAGGGACTGCGGTGTCGGTCGGTCGGTCGGTTCACCACTCCGATCTAGACTAAAATATCTCATAAAGCAAATGTTAGCATGCTAACAAATCAAACTATGATTGTTAACATTGTTTGCTAAACATCAGCATGTTAGCATTGTTATTGTGACCATGCTGACTTTAGCATTTAGTGAGAGTTTCATGTACAGAGACTTGTTTTCTACCCGTTTTTGTCCCAAAAAGCCCTCTTTACTCAGCCCTATCTTGGTGATCTTTATTTCTATTGTAAGATTTATAGTGTAGGCAAATGGAGTAAGTCAAAAGGTCACAGTGTTACTTTTTGCTCCGTCTCTCCTGACTTTATTTCTATCCATGATGTTATCTCAGCAGTATGGACTGTAGTAGAATTAATTGTATTTGTCTGACTTTATGGGCATGTATTCCCTCTCAAACGGTCACCTTGTGTGTCTACTGGGTCTATTATCTGTTAGTATCATGTCATCTTTGGCAGGTGTATGGTGTGGCTAGTTCAGGGTGCTCTGGTTGCTTCTGATTCAACCAGATTGAGCTTTTTCCAGGTCACAAAGGGCTATGGGGGCAGCACAGGGATTGCCATTAGGTACTTGCAGACTTGTTTGTCATCAAGACATGTTTAACGTTGGCAACAAGCATTTCCACTTAACCTTTCATTTAGTTTCAGGCATTTTGGTGGAGTAAGAATAACATATAGTGCTAGCATTGCTTTGTCTTTGTACTGGCAGTCATGCAGCGCAGTGGATGTGAATAGCCTAGGGGACTCGGTAGAATGGGTGCTTTAATCGGAAGCTGGCGTCATTATTAAAACACACTCTTCTCCCAAAGTCCTTCGAGACTTGGCGGAATAATATTTGTTTAGGATGAATAATAAAAGGCCTAAATGGGCTTCAGCGCAACGGGACCAGCCCTCCCTCTCATCCTCCTCTCCCTTCCCCTCTACTCGGTTTGATTTATGAGCGCACGTCTTCTTTTATTGAGCTTTGTAAAGAAGATGGCATCATGGCACTATAGCCCACTAACATGGCAAATGAATCACTGGCCTGCCTACCGGCCAACGGGGCGCTCACTCTCTTGCTCTCCCTCTTGTAGTGTTATGACAAGGCTGTTTTCCAGGGACACGCCTGTATTTCATCCCCTCTTCTTTACCCCCCTCCACACATTTGTTTATTTATTTCAACCAAGACGAGGCCTCTCGGCTGATGAAGCGCAAGGCTTCTCCTTTGATTTGAGCGGCGTTTCATCTGCAGAGCCGACTGAGCTCTGTGCATAATGGCTGCATTGGAGCGTTAAAGGGAGATGGAGACAGTGTTTAGTGTTTATCTTGCAACCACCCAGTCTGACGGAGCTGAGCTGTGTACATTTTTTATGCAAGTGTTTACACCAACACTTGGACAAAACAGTTATTGGAATATGACACAAATGAGACCGAATAATATGTAATGTTCGCATGTGACAAACAGGGGTGCAAAAATCCTGCACAGTAAGTGCACGTGATTGCAGCCAACAGTGAGGATCATGAGCATGGAGGCCTCAGTATGCTTCAAACTAAGTGTTTGTTGGGTTGTCTAACAGCGTCTGGAACCCCCATCATGCCCACAGCGTTTCGCCTGTTGTGTGGACTTGTAAAAGTAGGAGGGATTGGAACTTCTCTTTTGGTTTTACTTCACATCACTTTTCACATGTATAATCAAGTACCTTTGAGAAGAGCGTGCTCCATTGGCCATTTGTACAATTCATCGTGTCGAGACTACAGAGATGATGAAGACACAGAATTATTGTGAGAGAGATCGGGAAGGTAGTGGGATGCAGCTCGGAGCAGGCTGTGCCTTCGAGTGTGGTCCTTTCGGAAGAGCTATAAACACCTTTTTAGATGTGGTTGGACATCACATTGTACCACCTTTTTTGTTTTTTTGAAAGTAAAACAAATCTGTGAAAGTACGTTCCCTTAGTCTTTAAAAGAGGGTCTAATAATGCCAGTTTAGAAAACGAGTTGAGTTTTCATAGACAGAGCCTTCATCTTCCATGTGAAATTACCTTGTGCAATGTGCGATACATGTCACGTTTTATTCTAGTGCGAAGCCATAGTTAACATTCCTGCCCTGTTACCCCCCCACCGGCTCAGAGCCTCCCATTTTTGAGTCAGCCATTCCTCTGTGTGTGGAGGTAACAAGCCAGAACAGTCTGCATTGTACTGATGCTATTGAGAGACTGGACACAGATACAGCCCCCGGCCTCTCCATTCAGCTCTCTGGAAGTTACACCGAGGTCACATGGAGCCGAAAAGGAGGGAAAGAACCAGAGGAAGAGGGAAGAGGAATGGGGATGTCTGGAGGGAAATGGACAGAGGGAAGTAGGATTGATGGCAGGATGTGAAAGTAGAGATGTAGGAAGACCAGCACTGATGGAAAGAGACGGACAGTAAAGGAGAGGACACAGTTGCCAGGGGAAGAATTCCCCTCTATTTGCACATGCCAAGTGGCCAGATCGTCCGCGAGTGATTGATATGCAAAACAAGCCGGCAGCGAGCACTTTTTCTCTGCTTACGCTCACAGAACGGCAGGGCGCAGGATCAATGGCTCGATCCCAAATCAAAGCCAACTCTGCCTCAGAGGCATAGGTGTACTCAATACTGAGGCTTCTGACCTGGGCCTAGCAGAGAGACGGGCAGCAGTGGACACTAATTAGAGTGCAGGAAAGGAGGAGGAGGAGGAGAAAAAGTTGAGAAAGGAATTGACCAACGATCACATTAAAGTCAGAGGTGGACGGAGATAGAGATCTCTAACACTGTTGTTCAGTTCTGCCCCGGATATTTTCTCCGGTTCAGTCAAGTTCTATAACCACGCACAATCTCTGGAGCCGCCATGCCAGCATCCAGGGGATGCAGGCTGCGTAGGAAGGGCTGCTCTCTGGCCCGAAGGACCCAGCGGCAGGCCACTGCAGCATGGAGGTTGCTCTACAGACTGCTCTTCATGGTGAGCATAGGATTGTGAATATTTAACAATGGTTATGCTGTAATAGTTGATGTAGTTTTTAAAGGGGCCTATAGAGACTATAGAAGGTCATTGGCACTCAACTGTGTTTTAACTATCACTGCTCCTGAAAGTGAGAGGGATTGATATAGATGTAGCTACATTATAGGCATAGCTTGTAATGGACATTTCTTTGGCCAGTCTGGAATGCATGTGAGTGGATTTATAGAAATAAGGAAGTCTACTTGACGGCAAGGCAAGGGTCCAGTGTGATGAACTCTTTTGACATCAAGGGGATCTGGCAAGTGGACATTATGTACCTGTGTATGGCAGTTGACTGAAAATGAAAATAAAATGCAGTTGTATGCTGTCGGAAGGAAACTGAGTAGACAGAGACAAAATGACTCAGCCGCCTCTCACTTCATTTAATTTATTTTTATACCTGCAAAGGTTGACTAAGACCTCTTTCTTTTAAATTGACTTAAAGGCATACGCAGTGAGAAAAGGTATAAACATGATCCAGAGCTGTCAGCTGTCAGAAAAAAACCTGAATTGGAATCGCAGCAGCGCTGTCGGATCCACTCGTCTTTCCCGGCGCTCCTGGGCTATTCTCCCTGGCTCCTGTCCGCGGCTCTTAATTGGATGTTTGGGCTAGCTGTCAGGCTGTGTTGGTGGGATTGTTGTTAGGCAATTGCAATTCCTGAGTCATGACAGCGTATAGCCCCCCACCACTACTCTCCGCTTTTCTCTCTCTTTCTCTCTGCCCACCTCTTCTCGTCACGCTCCAATGCAGGTATCTGCCATTTAGTGTTGATGGAAAGCTTACTTGGATAGGAAGCAGTTTGAGAGGTAAAAGTGTGTTTCCATGTGCACACTCTTCCCAAGCGTCCAATTAAGCATATGTGCTCTTTTTTTCCCTCCTCAGCTCAGGGACTCCTCCATCATCTGAATTGTGCGTGTGTGTGAGACGAACATGAGCCCACATCCTTCCAACGTGTAGGTGTGATGAGAATTCACTCAGCACTTGAGTGGCGGTGTGTGCTACTGGACAGGCCTCCCCTTTCCTCTGGGCGCCTGTATCCGAAATAAACGGCAGATATGACTGCTATCTGGGTCTAGCAGTGGGCTGTTTGATGAATTTGTTGCTCTGATATCCTTAACCTCTGCGTTTCCTTCAGGCAATCTACCTCTTTCCCCTGAGTTTTCCCAGAGTGTGTATCAGTGAATGAAGGCTGACTGGCGCTGTGTCTGAAGTGTATTTTGTGACCTTCAATGGGATTGTTTTTGTCAGCAGCTGTAGTTGCATGACAGACTTTCTTGGGTTCCTAATGAATTCCTTCCAAATGCGAAGTGCTACATGAATGTTGGTGGGCACACAAACTGAATAAATGTTTGCAAAAATATTGAAGTAGATGATAGTTGGCAAAATGTATGTACTCCAAGTGAAAGTAGCACTTTAATAGATGGATAAACCTTCAACTCAATTCTAAGCGTATAAATGCCTTTTTGCCGTGCTAGTGGGATGGCAATGTTGGTCAGCCTGACAACTAAAATATCTCAACCATTATTGCATATTGCCATGATATTTTGTACAGGCATGTATGTCCCCCTCAGGATGAATCTGGTCACATTTCAATGTTTCCAATTCTTTGTAAAAAACTAATAACATCGCCATCAGCTGTACTTTCTGTTCAGTGCTAACTGGCAAATGTTAGCATGCTAACAACACGCTAAATTAAAATGGTGAACAAGGTAAAGACCTGCACCTTGACCTGCTAAACATGGGCATGTTAGCACTGTCATTGTGAGCATGTCATCATGCTAACGTAAGCATTTTGCTCAAGCTGCTAGCGGGGCTCTGGACTTGTTTTGACCAATAATGGAGCATGAGGGTTATTGTCGGCGTGCGTTAATATGCACAGGTATCTGTTTGCAGTATATGCGCTTCAATCAGAAAATCCCTCCACCAGCACAGAGGGAGACAATAAGTCCCCTCATAATTATCATCCCACATTGAAAGAGCTCCAGAGTGTAGCACTGCCGTGGCCGATGGATCACATGAAAGAGGCTTAGCCGAGACAAACATGGAGGACACACGGAGGCATTTCCCCTCTTCTTTCTTTTCTGTCTTTCAGTCTGTTGCTCTCACACAGTCTACATTGCAGCATTGGAGGGCCGTCTCTGGAGTGACCATGCTATAATGAGCTAGCTGATGAATCGCAGGCTTATTAATGGAAGCCTTGATTGTCTGTGGGCTCCGTGGGAGTGTGTGTGTGTGTGGGGGGGGGGGGGGGGTTGCATTATGGGTGGTAGCTCACACCAGTTTCAGAGCTAAATGACTCTGACAAGCATTTACATACTGCGTGGAAAGTGTGCAGCCTACGTGTATGTATCGATGCCTGCTGTGTCAGAATGAAAGGGTGTATTGATGTGTGTTGCTGTATAGTAGAAGTTTGTAGTAAATTGCACTTAAATGCTTGCTCATGTGATACCCCACACAGAGTGCTGAGCAGCTGATTTGCCTTCCATCGCTGTGTTGCTGTGCAGCCGATAGGAACCTGCTATTACTGGCAGTTATCGGCTTCAGCTGATTCTAGCGACTCGCCACAGACTGGAATTTTACAGAATGTTTTTCACTTGGAATAAGCACAGCTGGTCATTATGAGGCTATATTTAGCATAGAAATCATATAGTAATTGTTGGCTTGTGCACTATAATCTGGCAAATGCAGCTGATGAAATAGTGCTCGAGTAGCTTGTCAGGTAAGAAATTAGGATAGATTTTAAATGTGAAGAAACATTAACCGTAGTGCTTGAAAATCATATACCATACAGTGGTAACCAAAGAGAGAGGTAGAGGTGTTTCCCCTCACTGCTTACTTTTTATGTCACAGGGAATAGAACAGAGAGACTGATGGAACATTTTCTGCCACAGTTGCTCTACAAAATCGTACCTGCCACAGGCTAGACTTCGCAGTACGGTGCCTACGGCTGATGTTAATTTTTCTACCCCAGGCAATGCAGTTCAATATAAAACCATGCAGATTAGCTGTTTCTGTTGAAACTCTCTGTAAATGGTCTGGCTCTTGAGTTTTTTTAAAGGATTCCACCTATCTGAGAAGTACAAAGCCGGCTGGAGGAATATATACTTTTTTTTTTTTGTGAATGATCATAGGTTTAATCAGCTAAATTTAGAAAATGCCTAATTTAGAGATCCTTTAACCCCCCTCCCCCACTCCATCTAATACAAAACTATTACAAACTAATACGAGACCACTTGGGATCTCCAAGCATGTCAAATTTACTGGAATTGATGTGACACAAAGCGGCATAACTGTCCATTATGGGTTTAGAAGAATAATGTGATGTAATGCTATCTGCTGGGATATCCAGTGAGTCTTTCAGATGCACCGTAAAGTCTTTGATGCAAAGCCAATTAGCATGGAGTGCATAACTAAATCTCCATAACGCTCTTAATATCCCCAGGACAATCACTGGCCATGTTCAGTGTAGAATTATATACATCATGATATCGTTATATGGAGTTGAAATCATTAGTAGGGAATAGTCAAATGAGGGAGGTAAAATACTTTTCATTTGAATAGATCCTTGATGTTTCTCAATGCAGTTTCTTATAACAAGTGTAATGATCCTTATTTTATCCAGCTGGCTGTTATAATCCCAGAGCTGCCTAACCTAAATACCTCCCCCTCTCTCTGTCACCCCCTACAGAGCGTGGACACAGTGTGCACTCTCTACCAGTCCTTCCAGGAGGGGGCGGCCTCAGTCTCTGGGGGTTTGATGGACGACACCAAGGGGCCTCAAGTGAGGCAGGGAGGGGAGTTGGGCTCGGGTCCTACGCAAGAGGCCACCCTGCTTAGACCTTGCCCCAAGCTTATGAGTGCCACTGAGAGGTTACGCAAGGTCATCCAGGAGCTGGTGGACACAGAGAAGTCCTATGTCAAGGTGAGAGCGCAAAGCTTTGACTGCTGTCATATTAGAATTTATTATATTAAGCTAATAAATATTTGATTAAACTCTATTTGAAATCAGTTCCACTGTGCCATTTTTTACTCCTCCTCCTTTTAATTTTTTTTATACCAAGACAAAAAAAGCACCATAGGGTCTTTTGAAACTTTTGTAACTCCTGATTGGACTACTCATGTTTTTTATTGGACACATTATCATGTAAAATACTAGTTATTATTGGCCGCTGCCAGGTCTTTAAAGTAAGAATTAAGCATTTTGTGAGGGAATGCTCTTTTTTCTTTTTTGTTGAGAATGGTATGAATCTTATCATCTAACTTTCAAGTCTGTACAATAACACTTTGTATCTTTTAGTTAATTCATTTGTTCCAAACCTGATGTGTAAAAACAACGACGAGTTGTGGTTTTATTGGGGGTTTTATGTTATATATTTCTTGGCCGGCCAGTCAAGAAATGATCTTGCACGTAACCTCCTGTAGACAACACATTGTTATTTTTACACTTTGGTTGTTGTACAAATGGAAAAGAGAGAGAGATATAGCATGTCAATTAATGATGGTGCTGCTAGATGGATTTTCTAGCAGCATTTTGTTTGGACAGAGCTAAGCTAGCTGTTTCCCCCAGTGTCCAGTCTTTATGCTACGCTAAATTAACCCAAAATGCTGAACTTTTCCTTTTTAATATAAGATATTATGCTTCAAGGGACATGGAACATAAAAACGCGAGTATAAATGAAAGAGAGGCTGTCTCCTGTATAACAGTTGGAGCTCCTCCATCCCTCCTCCTCCTGTCGAGCCTTATTTATCTTCTTCCCGCCCAATCTTTTTGCTGCCCTCATGTTTTCCAATACGACCTTTTCCTCCCTGACACACATTAAACAGCTCCATTCATGATGTTCTTGACTCTGCAACACTTGTCATGGCTGACATTTTTTTCGCCTTTCTCCATCTTCTCCTAATTTCTTATTAAGTCCCTTTCCCCGTGCACCCCTCCCCTTTCAACTCGCCGTTGATTTGTAATTGAGTGAGGAGATTGTCTACCCAGAGTGCCTTGATGCAGGCCTGCTCGCCTGTATCCATGCACCACTCACGGCTGAGGCAGTTTGGGGAGGGGACGAGGAGGAGGAGGAGGAGGAAACTCATAAATCACCCTAATGAGAATATCTCCACTGATACCAAGACAGGCTACAGCCACATTAAAGTAGTGGGGGGAGATAGAGGGAGAAGATGGAGGAATGAGGTGAGGGACTGTGGGAGGGAAACAATTGGAGGTTATAAAGAGAGAAATAAATAGTGATTTGATGATGAAAGAGATTTTAAAGGACAGGAAGGTTAAGGGATAGTGTAACTATTGCTGTTTGATTCCTTGTCCCTGACCTTCCTCTGTATTCTGTTTGTGTGCACAGGACCTGGCCTGTTTGTTCGAGATCTACCTGAAACCCCTGCAGAATGAAACCTTCCTCACACTGGACGAGGTAGGTGGCGAGTGTATGTTAAACATAATGAGAGGTGTAGCGTGCAGAGGCGTGTCATGGGAGGTGTTGAGGCGATATAGGACGTGGAATTCATTGAGTGTTTATTACCCAGAGGTGATGTCGATGAACTATGCTGGGCCACAGCTCCCTCATTACTACTGTGACTGGCTGGAGGACAAATTAGCATTCCCCCACGCTGACCTTCTAGCGTCCCGCTGGGACACACCAATAAAGGCTAGTTTAAGATTAAACCAACCCTTTTAAACATTCACGTCAGATTCACACACCACAGTATAGCTGTCCGCTGATTTCACCTCTTTCACTAAGAAAGTGTTTTTTTTCTCTATCGATAAACACCTTAAATTAAGCTGGTATTGTGTGTTCCTGTGACAACATATAGGGATAGCTGCAACATGCTAATGACCATAGTGTTGCAGTTTCCAGCCCTGTGCAGCGCTGTGCCATGCGTGACCTCAAACACAGGACGACTCTCCCAAGGCACACTAATCGATAGGCCACTGAGCACCGGGGCAAATTAAAAGGCCGTTATGGGACAGTGGGATGTGTCCACGCACAAAATGGACAAGAGCATGCTAGCCCCTGAAACGGCTTTTAATGAAGGGAAGTGTTGACCCTGGGTATGCGTGTCGGAGAGGGTGCGTTAGACAGTAGAAGTTTGTTCGTGTGTGTGCTGCATTTCTAGCAGGACCATGGATTTCCTCTCATCCATCCATCCCACAATTCCATACTAAAACTTCTTTCCGCACCTCTTTCTATCTTTATCCCACAACCCTCGCCCCCCTCCTTTTCAGATGGAGAGTCTGTTTGGCAGCCTGCCTGAGATGTTGGACTTCCAGAGGGTGTTCCTGCAGACCCTGGAGGAGAGGATCGCGTCCTCGCCTGACTTCAGCACTCTAGAGACCCCCTCACAGTTCAAGGTGAGACACACACACTCGGTAACATATCGCCTTATTGACAACATGTCCAAAGCTTCAGCGTGGATTCCATGAGTGTGAGTATACAGAACAACATTATTGTTTAAACAGGCGATATGAGCCACACTTCCAAAGAAAGGTATGATCTTTGAGATCTTGAGGTTTATAAATAATTGAGCTTGTGTGACAGGCGCATCGCCGGCTGATTTATAGGCTTGACATCACAAGGTTTGGGGTCTATCGATCGAGGCAGTGGTTCACTGTTGGATTGTGAGCTGCTGAAAGCTAGTGTACTCAAGAGGTTACACGGGGGGGGGGCATTAGGTGACTCTTCCGAGAGAGGGAGGACAGAGTGGTTCGGTCGTGACTTCACATGTTCACGCTCTTTCATCCCCCCTCTCTGTACTCGTGTGGCTTTGTGTAGCATCACTCTCTCGCCATCTGTGTGTGACACTCAGTCCCTGTCTTTTGTTTTTTCTCTGACACCCTCTCGGTTTACAGAAGCTGCTCTTTTCTCTTGGGGGTTCGTTCCTCTACTACGCCGACCACTTCAAGCTCTACAGCGGCTTTTGTGCCAACCACATCAAGGTCCAGAAGGTCATGGAGAGAGGTACAACACACACCTGAACATATGAGGGCCTCAATACACTCCTACGACACAAAGTGAAATTGAGAATTGACTTATAATAAATACATCTGCAGACATACTGTCCCACACCCCAGCTAAATTCAGCTTCCTTGCACCTACGTTGCATCAGAGACACCTCACGGCACTCGCTGTTGAAGGTTTGGCCTTCTCTCTTGGGAAACAAATGATGCCTCTGAAGTTTACTGCTAGCCCTGTTCCATCTCCATCCTCGTGCACAGACACGCACACAAAATATTAGAGCTGGAAGAAACTAAATCCACCTTTCATTTTGTGATCTACGGTTTCTAAACATTCAAAGCTGTTAGCTGTTTTACGAGCAGATGAAGTTTAAACAAATGCGCGCATTTATAAATACACAAACTTTGGATAACCTTGTTTACAAACAGCCGGGCCGTTACAACCTCGGAACCGTAATAATTCTTAGCGTCTCCCCCACCATGTGACAGAGTAGACATTTTAAACTTGATTCATGCCCGCTTCAACGCTGGCCTTTCTGACGCTATTTGGGAACGCTGCCCAGTGCAGAGAGAAATGTAAGAAGATTGGCTTCTTTGTCGACATGGGGGGGGGATGGGGTGGGCAAATTGCCCCCCTGTGCTGCTTAAATCTCCCCATTACTAGAATTGTGTGGGATATTCCTCGAAGTAAGCAGCAGGATGGATATTTAATAGGATTAGAAGAACACTCTGCAAACTCCCTGATGGGTCAGAGTTACCTGGGGGAGAATGAAGTGTGGTAAATATGTTTATTAAAGCAACACTGGTGCATAAAAAGAGTTTTCTTTAGCCTTCAATATTTGGAAAGTTCACAATTTTTTAATTAATTTTTGGGTTGTTTTCTTTTAAACGATTTAAATGAAAATACTGTGCAAAAACATGTAGCATAATAAGCGAACAGTACAGATAAGAAAAGCCAAGTATAACATGGTTGCACATTGTATATACGGAGTATATAGTTGGCTCAGCGTGGTCACAACCAGCTGATCCAAGGCCACAGAGAAGAAGTCTGTGAGTCTTTATCAACCCTTAAAGTAATTATATGCCCGTCTTTGCCATCTTCATCACCCCCCTCCCTCTCTCATCATGCCAAGGGCCCTGGGTTGCCATCGTTTCTTTGTTTATTTGTCGACTTGTTAATTGCCTGCCAATTACTCTGGGAGGTGTGGATGCGGCTGCCTGTCTGTGGCTGGGAGTGCTATAATTAATACTTTAATGGCCCCCCTCAGTAAGCGTTGTGGAAGCATACTGTTCAGGGAAAATGTCATCACCTTTACAGAAGGCTCATTCTGTTTTATACCTGCCAGTTCACACTGTGCTTTTGGCTTCACTGTAAACTAAAGAGTCCCAACTTGATCATTTTCACCATGTTGTAAATCAGACCGCTTTAGTATTTAACTAACTCATCAGGCTTTTTTTTTTTTCCTTCAATTTATAATGATACTCAGAGCTGATGTGATTATTATAATGGATGCATTAGCAGATGTTTACATTTAAATACTGCAGTGGTCATGGTGGGCTGGAGAAGCTTACACTACCCCCTGCTGGAGACGGCTTATTGCACCGTGATTCTGCACTTGCCAGATCTGAGTTTGGCTTACAATGCAGCCACACATCTCTCTCACTATGTATGCATCAGAGTACATCAGGAAACCAAAAACAAAGAAAGTTAACTGCTGAAAGATCAACATTAATACATAATGTGTTTTTCAGCTAAGACAGATCAGGCCTTCAAGGAATTCCTGGATGCAAGGAACCCCACCAAGCAGCACTCATCCACCCTGGAGTCCTACCTGATTAAACCGGTGCAGAGGGTGCTCAAGTATCCCCTGCTGCTCAGGGAGCTGGTCTCTCTCACTGACGCTGACAGCGAGGAGCACTACCACCTCACCGGTAGAGAAAACAACATACATTTACAGGCACAAATGCACACCCACACACATGGGGAGGATGTGCTATAAATACATGCCATGTTCACACTTGTCATTTCAGTGTCTTGTCCTCATGCTATCATGCTTGGGAGAATTAAGTGACAAATCTCGGCACATAAGACATGGCATTTTTCCCATACACAATGCACTCACAAAGAGCAAATAAAACCTGCTACTGTAATGCAAAGCATCCACATGTACAGTCAAGAATTGATCTATGTTAAGACTGTTGTTGTCCCTGCAGAGGCTCTGAAAGCCATGGAGAAGGTGGCCAGCCACATCAATGAGATGCAGAAGATCTACGAGGATTACGGCTCAGTGTTTGATCAGCTAGTTGCGGAGCAGACTGGCCACGATAAAGAGGTAGATACACATTTCATAATCAGATGTGTAATCATCAAGGATAATACATATATTTAAAGTTGACTTAGCGATCATAGCTAAGACTGGGCTCTTTTGGGAGGGGGGGTTTAAAGAGACAGGCGCTAAAACCAAGTGTTTCTAACGGATAGTTTGGGAAAGAATTATGTGTTTTTTGCATCAAAGCATGTTAACATGTTCTAGTAGAAACCCAAAATATAAGTACGAACCTGAAAATTAGCAAACTATGTGGCCTTTAAACTACTTCAACCCAGTTAACTATGAGCACATCAGAATGGGGCCGTTTAGCTTTTTATGTTGTTTACGCCATCTTCTGTCCATTGCCTCTAGGGATTGAATACATTTACAAATTGATGGAATATTTAGTTGGTAACCACTGCAGTATAAATATTCAAAGTGAATGCTAAATAATGTTGTCTAGGGTACTGAATGTTTTCAACATATTTAAACAGCTCTAAGACAAAAAACGACATAAAAAACGACATAAAGGTTTGCTTGGAAATCAGCTTTCACCCGTGTACAATCAGTCGCTTGTAGTGTCTGTGGAGCGCCAATCATAGACATGGATACTTGGCATGTATCACAGAGCAGTATGCTGTCTGGCTTGTTATTCTTATGTCTCATCTGGTTTTTTAAGCAGTCTCCTGTGTGTCCCTCTCAGGTCACAGAGATTTCTATGGGAGAGTTTCTCATGCATTCCTCAGTGGTCTGGCTCAACCCGCATGCATCGTTGGGTCGCATGAGAAAAGATCCCGAAATGACCGTGTTTGGTGAGTCTGCCCGCTTCTCCCACCATTATTGCTGTTGCATTCTGGGAAAATAAGTCCCCTCCTTTCCCTACCCTCAACTTCCCCTTGCTAGACTCCAAAGGTTTCAGGCAATCAATATCTTGACTCAGACAAAACAGTGTGTGGAGTTTGATAAAAAAATACCAAAGGCTCTTGGCAGAAATGTAGAAGACCATTGTGCATGTTACTTGTGGATGTTTACAGTTAATGTGTTAAACTTTAACACTCTTATCATTCCGCCCCCTTTTATTAGAGGGGTGGGGGGCGGGGGACTGGGGATGTTCAGGGGTAGATTAAAAAGTCAACACTTTAAACCCCATAGTGGTGTTACATGTACATAATCTGAAAGCTGGGAACTTGAAGATTAAGTTGAGCTGCAGCACTGTGTGTCACGTTGTTGTAGTCATAAATCTGTAATACAAATGAATTAAATTATGAGTGTATAAGGGATTAGAACTTTATAATGGAAGTATATGATGATCATTCCCATTCTCTGTAATGTCTCATGCATCTCGTGCAGCAATTTTTGAGTTGATATCATTTCTCCCAAAAAAAATTACCAATAGAGAATTGAAAAATTTTCAGAAATCCCTCAAATACCATATTTAGACACCAAGACACTACAGAAAAATTCATGCTGTGATTTGGTATCAAAAACTTTTGCCATTTGGAGATTTTTAAAAATGTTTGGTAATAGGATAGCGAGCGTTTCTGTTCGTGAAACTGCATGGTATTAGCATAAAGTGTCTGTCAAAGGAGATACTCATCCATAGAACCCATTTTATTAAGATATCTTGAGGTGAGAGATCAAGGGCCCCCTGTGAATATGGCCATGCCAGTTTTTCCCTCGCCTAAATGTAGGCCAAGATTTGAGCGTTATTTAGCTTCCTTCCTGACATTTTTTGGGTTTTTCTAGTTTCATATGATACCAGTAGCTGTTGACTGTAGCTTTAAAAAGGAGTCCGCTGCAGCCTCTGAAAGACTGTAATGCGGCCGGGCCTGCCGGTGGGCCATCAGAATTTTAAGAGCTAAATCTGTACAAACCGGTATTTTGGGTTTGTATTCTGTTGAGCCACACAATTTGCTATAGCACTCAAGCAGATTTCAGGGAATCTCAATATCCGGAGCTGTAGCGCTGATACTTGCTTTAAGGCTTCAAGCTGGCATCTAAAATGTTTCTGTGGGTTGCACTCCTTCAGTCGCTTTCCCCAAGAGGCATTTGCAGTGAAAACTAAAGACACTGATGTGTTCTCTCTCCCCAGTGTTCAAGAAAGCGGTGATATTGGTCTACAGGGAAAACAACAAGCTGAAGAAGAAGATGGTAAGCATTGTGTCTGTTGCATTCATTTACTCTCTCGTGCCACAAATGGGGTCTTTGGTGTGAAACTTAGCATGTTTTCTCTTCTCCCCTATGTGGTATTCTCTATGTGATGACCAGACCAACTCTCGTTCAGCACTTTCTCACGGAGATTCCGACCCCTTTAAGTTCCGTTGGCTCATCCCGCTCTCTGCGCTGCAGGTCAGATTGGGAAACACTGCAGGTAAGAGGCTGGCACACTGCCACGTTACATCCACTAAATCTTTTTGTTCTTTCTCCCCCTTCATATTTCCCCACAAACCCCAAAGCTTATTCTTTTTGCACGCACACACACACACGGGCGCACACGCACACACACTCTCTTCTGGCATTTCTACTCCTCCTCATCTCTTTCTGAAATCATAAACCATATTTTGGACTGTGTGATTAAAAGCTTCTCCTTTATTTCCTCGCTCTGTCAGGAACAGGCACAGAAACCAGCTGCATCTGGGAGCTGATTCACTCCAGGTCTGAAGTGGAAGGGAGACCGGAAACAGTCTTCCAGCTGTGCAGCAGGTCAGAGATTAAACTTTCAGGTGGAATCAGTGGTGATTAATGCTGGCATGCATTCCATAGTCTTTTTGTACCCATCACACATGCCAGAATTAGAGTATTTTTTAAAAGCTAATTAAGGTTTATTACAACACTGGTCTTATTTTTGACTATTTAATTTCTACCAGTTCTATTGGTTATGCTAACATTGTATTCTCCAAAGTAATTGCTGATATGGGAGCACAGTGACACCCCAAAGATGAAGTCCAACAGGACAAGAAATGCAAGCAGTCAGACCGGTTGTAAACAAGCCAACCGTTTAGCCTAAAATAGTGTCAGTAATCATTTCACAGGAAAACTGTACAGTTGGTCTGTAAGCAATCACCTGTGATAGATGTTTACAAAGGTTTGCTTTTCACAACCTGACTGCTTGCATTTCTAACACCATAAGTCTTCATTTTAGAAATATTGCAGATGTTAATGTTGCCATTACTGATGGAAAGCATGATCAAGGCTATAAAAAAGACCTGTTCAAAAGTTGTGATCAAATGGAATTAACTTGTTATTCAAAGCTACTTAAATTGTAGTAAGTTCCAACCTCATTAGGGTTAACCGCTATTAAAATGGGCGAGTACAGATCCAGCTTAAATAAAACAAGCCTATTTAATCAAATATGTATTTTTACAGTTTGACAGAAGCACAATAATTTCTTTTTAAAAAGATTAATATTTTGGAAAATATGCCTTTTTTAAATCTTTAATCATTCTACCATTCTCATAGTCTGTTAAATATGAGGCTATTGCCAGCAGCCGGTTAGCTTAGCTGAGCATAAAGCCTGCAAACAGGGAGGACGCAGCTTACCCAGCTCTGTCCTCAAAAGTATGCCTACCAGCACATGTCAAAGCTCACCAATTAACATTTTATATCTTGTTTTTACACTTTGGTTTTTGTACACATTAAACAAATGAGATGTTTAACTGAGTGAGCATTTGAGGTCTTTATGCACAGCGAAGCACACTGGCTGCTGGCAGTAGCTTCATATTCAATGGACAAATATGAGACTGGTATCATCTTCATCTAACGCTCATATTTCCCAAAATGTCAAACTATACCTGAAATGATTTATAATGATATAATTGTGGCCGCCATTTACGTAGCATTTTTTCTAATAATTTAATCTTGTAGCTATTTTTTTGATACATCATGGTCCCCAAACAAGACACATTAGGGTGTAGCTATTGGTTTGTTTTCTGTTGTTGTTCAAGCATTTTTTTCAAAAAATGAAAAAGCAGTCTACGTTGGGATGGTAGTGAGAATGAAGCCTGTGACCCACTTGGTAATTCTCATTACACGGTGAAATTGGGATCACTCCTAATGAATTACATCACCCATATCACTGGGGACACAATGGAACTCTCACCAATCCCCTTAATCTATTTTTAGCTTCTGAAATCGAGTTTAACGTACCCTGTGCTCATGTTACGATGGTATCTCTGCTGTGTCCTCCTCAGTGTGCCAGAGAACAAGGTCAACATCATCAAGGTGATCCGCTCCATCCTCAGGGAGAACGTGAGGAGGAACATGAGGAGCGAGGGCACGTTGGAGAAGAGCTGTAAGGAGCGCCTGGTCCCCCTGCGCAGCACCCTGCCCTCCTCCGCCAGGCTAGGTGAGCGTTCAGAAGCATTATCAAGGAAAATATTTCTGTTTTCTGTGCAGGCGATATTTCTTTCAATTAAAGATCTATAAACAAAACTTGACATTCGTTTCAAGTACCAGGCACTGCCTCCTGGGAAGTTTTCCTATAAAAACAAGTCTGCACAGGAAAGAGGAGTGATTCTTGCTGACTTGTATTGAGCCTTTAAAAATCATTAACTGTGTAATGCTGAGTATGCATGTACTTTAGAGATGATTGTATCTCCCTTTCTAGGTCATAAAATGCTTAAGGGGCTGAAGTAGCGAGTGTTTTGCTCAGATAAGAGTGGCATTTCTAACTTCCATCTCCACATTTGTTACCAGGTTCCACCAGGGCTTCCTGGTTGTGTAAGCAGCCACTTGGAGATCTCTCCGCCCAGGCTGGGAATCCCAAGCTGGGGCCAGACTCAGATGAGGGGAGCCTGAGCAGTGGTACCTACAGTTTGTGTGGGGGGGCTCCTCCACCTTGCACCTCCGCTGAGTTGCATATCCTGCCTGTCCAGCAGAAGTGGTCTCAGACACCTGGATCCAACTCGCAACCGCGCTCCACCTCTGCTGTGAAAGAGTCTGATATTTTGAGTGACGAGGATGATGACGGCTTTATTGAGGGGGGAACAAGGAGGGGCAGTAGAGACAGCAGTTCTCCAACTAGCGCCATTGAGGCTCAGTTCCTCCAACTTAAACTCTCAGAGGACACTGCACCAGCTCCCTGTGTTCGACCTGAGGGAGAGGGGGACACTCCAGAGACCCAACCCAAACTGATGCGAGGACACTTCAACGCTGTTAAGAGGAAAACCAGCAGTTTCAGGAGGAGCCAGGGTGCACTGTTAAACATGAACGCACACAGCAAGTCACTGGACAGCCAGGCAGATGCAATGTCGTTGTCAGGGGTCGTGGACCTCAACACGTTGCTGGAGAGAGAGTTCAGTGTCCAAAGTCTGACTTCTGTAGTGAATGAAGACTGTTTCTATGAGCCAATTGAGAGCTCTGCCACTGACTCTGGAAATGCCACCTCCTCATAGGAGCATAACTATACTGTACCAGGGCAACAAGGCAATGGTCATAAAAAGGTGCGAGACTCTGACCAAAGCCCCGGCGTCATAAGAGGGGAAACCCCTGTGGCTCACTGCAGGCTCTACCAGTGTGGCTGTGAAGCTGTGCCTCAACTCGGAAGTACCTGCCTGCTAAAAGTTAGCTGTAAATTATCTTTCTGATGGAAGCCTATTGGCTGACAAACTCAGTTTCTCCCCCTAGAGAGGTGAACGCAGGTGATTTCTATCCCTATGATAATAATGGAAATATATCTGCCAAGCACTGATGAGTTCCCGCCATTTCCTCAGCTCTCTGGGCTTGGCTTCCTTCCAACAAACCATCTGAGCGACGTGTTCAATCCTAGTTTGCCGCTCATGCTGGTTGGCAGATTTCAGTTTTTGACCTTTTCTATGAAGAATGGGGAGAATGTCCTCTGTCTGTCAGTCGCAAAAGTTAGAAGAGTTAGAAAGTCCACAGGGAATATAGAGCCACGGAATACCGAGATGAAATGGGTACTTATCAGGGTTGGTAAAGTATTCATTTGTATTTAGTGTCACAGAACCAAACACTGTAGGTCACCGCTTATTACAAATTGAAATTTTTGATAACAATTAAATGAACGGAGGCACAGACTATCACAGCCAATCGAGGTCCACCCAAAGAGCAGTGGCTGTCATGTCAGACTTCCTGAAAAGACTTTGGCCTAAACAAACAGGAAGGACACCAACTTTTGCAACTAAGCCTTTTTTGCTGTATTTTGTGCACTAAAGTACAATGTTTGCCTATATTTTTTAAATATGTGTACAGGTTTTGATGTTATTAACAGTTTTATTTATTAATAGGTTTGATTATGTATACCTTAGCAAACTAACTTTTTGGGTGAAGGCTTGAACCGTTTGCTAAAGATTTGGTTTATTAGTAAATACAAAAGACTGCTTGACTTTTTTTCCACTTCATTTTAAATGTAGCCGACTGGATTTTGGTTGTCTTTCTCCCAAGATTGTAATTTCCAGTGTATGCATTGGAATGTACAAGTTTTTGAGTACTGGCTGCTTAATTGAATGATTTTAAACTGCAATAATGTTTCTTTTTATGTTTGTGTCCTGTATATACTCTTTTCTATTTTAAAAACACTTATGTATTCTCTTATACATACTTGACACTGTGGAGTTAAGACACAAGGTAGGAATTAGCAATAATTGCAGCTGATATTTTTGTAAAAACCCTCTGTTTGCCATAGCATAAAGTACATGTTGAGGTACTATAAAAACGGGCAAACCACTACTACATTCTTTACCTTCTCGGCTCAACTTTACCATGCCTTTAATGCTAGCATACCAATGAATGTGAATGCCCCATTCTTATGGAATTGTTTTATAAATAAAAGTTGTATCTGTGAATGATGCCTGGAGAACAATGCTTTCAACTTGCCCTTCAAAGTCTGTCAGTTCAGTTTTTATGGTTCTTTATGTTTTACTGACAGGTAAAGCAGTGCTGGGAAGTAAGTGTCTTATCTCAGCCTGGGTCCCTGGGCTTGACTTGCCACCAGTCCCTGATTAGCTGTTATAAGAAATGCAGGTATTGGAAGAAAAAGTATATTCTCAATAGACTACGTAATTATCTGACAGAAGTGGGCCACAGTTATAAGAAAGAGCTTTACTGCAATGCTTTCATTTTATACACGTACATGTTTGAAATGAACAAAGACACATGTTGGGACAGTTTTAGCATCTCCACAAGGAAAATGTATTTGTTTTTCTATTCCTTATTCCTTTTCATATAGGACTGAGAAACACTGAATCCATCAAATATTTTACAAGTCTTATTTATTTTCCCACTCGATATTTTCAGCTTTATTTTAAAGATATTGCCGACATGTTTGCACTACATCACATTACATTAGGCACTACCCAAATAGGAGGTGAATTGAATTTAATTATGGTGCTTAAAGCGAGCCCATTTACTGTACAACAGCCACTGTGGCTATGTGACAATTATTTGATAATGATTTGTGACATACTATCCTATGACCTTTTTTAAATCACATACTATTGATTTTTTTTCATGATATTTTTACGACTTAAACGTTTTGTCATACCATACAAATACTGTTTAATGAGTTTTATTTTAGGACAGTCTTTATGCCATGACATTTTTATGCCATATTATAATGTGATATTTTTGTATGAACTTTATGACATTCTATGCACATTTTAATACTAATTTTATGACTGACTATATAATTTATGACTTTTGTAATGACATACTATGACCTTATTACATTTGACATACTATACAATTACTTTTTTATGGCATACTATAATTTGACTTATGACATTTCTTGGCATATTTTATGTCATACGATACTCTTTTGTTTTATGACATACTATACTACGACATTTTTATAACAAACTATACTATGACTTTTTATGAAATACTTTCTATAAGTCTGTCATAATGGTGGCTGGGTAGCAGCTAAACTGATCTGTCAACTTACCACCGAGTTTGGCTCAGGTCTGGTGTGATGTAAATGTAAAATGTTCTCCAATCACCTCTAACCTACAACAGTCTTCAGCATCACAACCAACGTGTCATCACATGGCTGTAGAGACAACAGCACATCGCACACATTACATTTATTTATACTTCCATTGTTTATTCTTATTATCCTTGCGTGGTGTGCACTCATACTTGTCCTATCCTGTGTTTCACTCATTGCTGTTGCGGCTTTAACGGATTTATAAAAAGGTTACTCTTATTCCATTTCACAGTGATGCTAATTTATTCTTCACCATATTTTAGAGGCACATATTATACTTTTTACTTCACCTATAGTTACTTTGCATATTAATACTTTAAACAAAATATTCTATTTTATACAACACGACATGACTCATTGGTAACATATGCCAACACTTTACTAATATATTTTGCTGATACTTCTGTAGGCCTACTTTTACTTATATAAAATGTTGTATGCAGTACTTCAACCTGTATTGTTTACATTGTAGTATTGATATTTTTCAGTAAGGATGCGAATAGTTTTGAAAAGCCTGTATGTCATGTAGCCTACTCACGTCACAGTCACAGTTGCATTTTAACTAAGCTATATGACGAACTAATGTTAAGAAACTTTCATAAGAGGTTTTAAATTAGAATTGGCTGTATACAACACGTGTCCGATGCCTGACAAACGACTCGACGCGAGGATGTAGTTTTGACTTCCCTGAAGCCACATTCGGTTCTCTCGCGAGGCTGGTGGAAACGGTAGCTAGTACAATAGGCAGCTGAAGTGTTATTTAAAAATAACATTTAAATAAATAAAAAGGATAGTAGCGCTACAAAGACATTACAGAGTCCAAAGACACAATCATGACCTCAGCGTGGCGTCACAAACACCCCTGCTGGCTCGTGCGCAGGTGCATCTCACCAGGAGCTGATTACTTTCACTTCGCACGTCACGTCAGTTCTCGTCCACTAATCCTTCCAAAATAAAAGCTCATCGTGACACAAAGCCACATCGTGTTTCTTTAGGATCACGGAGCTATCTTGATAACGCAAACAGTCACAGCTGCCAACATGGCAGTCCTGCATACCCGGTAGTATCTTCCATGTAGATCTGATGGAATCCTGATTGTGGTTGGAGATTAACACCTACCAGTCATCAAAACGGAGTGAATTCCCCCTCTGGCAAGTCAACCTTAGCCTGCCATCTGCCACACTGGCAGGCAACAGCCCTGCCATGTTCTGTTGGTGATAATCTGCTCTAGCTTTCAAAGAGGAATATTTCAAACTAGTAGCGAGACTTGTAATGATATAAAACCTTAACTAACAACACAGTGGTCTTATTTATTTATTTAACGTTCATGACATACAAGAAATGTAACAAATGTGCATGACATCAGTGCCTCCACTAACATTTATGAAGTCATTTTGCAAAGGTAATTGGTTAGATTTGATTCATTTGGATCAATTGCAGATTGTTTTGTTTTTTAAAATGAATTAATACACGTTATATAGGCATTAACAGTCCTATATACTTTATCCTTAAATACAATAAGAGTCTTTCTGGAGTTGACAAATTCCTACCACTTTCCTCTTCCCTTTTAGCTCCGTCTCCCAGGTGACTAAGCAATAATGAGAAGGGAAAAATGGCCTGAATATGGTGCTGCCATGTTGTTCTCATTTTCTAAATCACCCTGAAAACACTCTGACGGTTCTTTCCGGTCCCACAGGACAAGGTGTTATGCAAGTTGGATTTGAAGTAAGAACTGGGACATAAAGAGATACTCACTCTTAAAGAGCAACTAGCATGCTCTCTTTATTCTCCCAAAGACTCTGCTTTGAGTTGTCCCATCCTGGAGCAAGGTCTTGCAGCTGATTCAACCCACCCAGGATCTTTATGTGCCTTGTAGTTCTTGTCTCTGTCCCAGGAATTCATGTATGCCAAGCTACCTATTGCAGGGAAAAAAACGTTTTAAAAATGCATGCATATGCCAGGTGGAAATGTCGAGACTAAGAGCAGTCTGTTGTTTCCCTGTGCAAACAGAAGCTATCAGTGGGCTTCTCTTGGTTTCCGTGCTTATTTTTATTTAGCAGGGTTGTTGAGGATTCGGTGGCGTGTCGGTTGGCTTGTCTATAATAAATGTGTCCTCTGGTTTGTTTCTTTTCCTGTTGAGGTGCTTCAGTCTGAGCTCCTCTCTGAACTCATAGCCGAAGAGACCTGGTTCATGGGTGCACAAATGAGCATAGGCATCCGCTAAAGCCCGGAACTGGGGTATGGTGAGTTCTGTAGGGCGTACAGTGGGGTCCACGTCTGCCTTCTGCAACATCTCCTGTGTCAGCTCAGCACGACGCGCCTCAGGGAACAGCTTTCTGGGGGTAAGAAAAAAAACAAGAGATAACATGAAGAAATGATGGTACAGATTCCTACACTCAGGTCGCTTTGATATCTTAATGATCATGCAAGTTTAATGGCATTATAAAGTTCAAACAGAAAGAAATGATCCCTCAGCGATTATTTCAAATGTGTGAAGTTAATTGAAATCACACAAAGGGCTAGAGCTGCTCATGAATTGTTAATTTGTTCCACTGCCGGATGTAGATACTGACACAAAACTCCCACAGACACAAACTTCTCCAATATTAAGAGGGCAGCTATAATTTAAATGTCCAATTTTCATGGATTTTGCTGAAAGGCTCTCCAGAGTATTCAATATGAGAGGGATCCCTTTATTTTTTAAAAAGACATTCCCCTGCCTAAGATGTTCTTTTTCTGCAGGTTGGTGAGCAATAGCCAATCCCACACACTCTGCAGTACAGATGCTTTTTAGGCGCTTCAGTGCTGGTGCCTCCTCTCCAATTTGGTGCTGTTGCCGCCAACCCTCTAGTTACATAAAATATGCTGCCTCGTCTTCCTATGCCATCTCGATGACTCATAATTGCTGCTCTCTTTCACACAGCCAGTGTTCTTTTGTTATCCGGGCCTACATACACTTTACGAACAGGCACGGGGGCGATGGACAGCCTGCACATGCATGTGGGCGTGTGGGTTTGTCACTAGTGGTTTTGAACAAAGCTCTGAGCGTTGATGTTCAGACTTTAGTTACAGAAAGCCTCAAAAGTAGTGACTTCATTTGTCAGAGTGCTGTGTGTGACAAAGAAAAGAAAAAACGTTCCAATTAATGATGAGTTGAAGAAGACGCAGCTGTCAGAAAACAGGGAATGAAAAATGTAGAGAGAATGATACAGTAGATGAGGATGAGACTAGATTAAAAAGTAAAAAAAAAAAAAAGAGAGCAAAGAGATGATAGATGCTTTGCAAGCTACATTGAGTTGTATAACTGTGCTTACTCTACTCCTTTATGGCAGTGCTTCCTGCGGAACTGGAAAACGTTTCTGACGACTTTCTCCACCAGCTTGAAGGGTTGTCGGATCTGGGGCTGAATCAGAGGGGTGAAGTGAATGACTCCTACGTCCACCTACAAACAAACACACACACACACACACACACACGGACAGAAAGAGCAGGAGAGATCTTAAAACAACATTGTAAATAGTGTGCTCATGGGAAATTGGCGAGAAAAGAGCAGGTAGGTGAGAGGAGAGAGGAGAATGCAAAGTGTGGTGAAAAAACACTGGAGAGAAAGGTTGCCTGACAAATGGCAAGAGAGATACAAAGCTGGACAAAGAGAGAGGGAGAGGTGGAGGGATCAATAAAATGGGATAAAAGAAAAGAGCGAAGGCAGAAAATAAGATGACGCAGCATGGCTGGCTGGCGAGCCGGTTCCAGTTGCCACAGTAACACCTGTGCGATGGACCATAGAAACTGAGCCTTTCTCTTTCTCCCCCGTCTCTCCTCGTGTCGCTGCATCACCACTGAGTTTCTCAATACCTACGAGCCTGTCGTGCTCTTCCCTTCATCCCACTGTCTTTGACGATCCGGCTCTACCGTTTCCACTAAGGGTGGAAGCGATGGAGCATGAACATGTACGGATCCAGTGAGGGGTACGTTAGGCAGCCACAGAGCTCACGTCCTGCTCTATAGGAGACTCAGTGGACACAGGTACTATGACTAATTCTTACATCTGCTTTCAACTCCTGAAGAGAGTCATGGCAAAGCTACTATTCTCCAGTCTTTCCACATACCCCCCAGTCACACTACTGATGTGCCCGCAGGTTGGGAATCATTAAACCACAGTAGAGGACCGGTGGTGGTGGTGGTGGTAACCTTAACTTCAGTTCTTCACAAGCTGCTGACTCCCGATCCTTCCTGTGTCAGCCCTAAGCCGACATGACACACAGTTGAAATAATCGTGCCAGTCTCGGCAGAGAACTCTCGCACTTCACTTTCAAGCACATATACATCCACGCGTTCTCTCTTCACTCTATTGCTCGTTCCCCTTTAAAGGATCATCTACTCTCTTTATCTTCCGAACGGCGTGATGGGATCAAAATAACCAAAATACATTGAGAGACCATTTCTGAGTGTCTGGATCTGTGCGTTTGCGGCACAAACAGAGCAATCGTCCTTCAAGGGTGTCTCACTTGATGCCATTCAGTGCCGCAGGTTGTAGCTTAAGGGGCTACTGCACAATCAGAGAGATACTCTATTGTGTGTGGACCAATGGCCGAGCCAGACAGTGGGCAGCAGAGCGGAGCAGTAGCCTGTCTGCCTTTCCATAGATGGTAATAACCATACTTTTCCCAGTGAGGGAGCACTGAGAGGGACTGTACTCTGACTGGCTGAGCAGACTGACAATGGGGCTCCGAGGGAAAGACATCATCAGCGTTAGTCTTAATAATAATACATTTCATTGGCCTTAAATGCGTTTTGGCTTTGCGCGCTTGTCAAGATATTCAAAACCTCCTTATATAGCAAGAAAAAACAATCTATACAAGTAGCTCGTGTATCCATCTGATATGGAAAGTAATTTGAGATCCGAAAGTGGAATGGGGGTGTTTTGTGATGAAGGATATAAAAGCTGAGAAGGCATACAACCGAGAAGACTGACATACTGTACATGTACAGGTATGTACATGAGAGGAGACTCAAGTTGTACAGGGAGTAGAAGCATGCAGGTGCATGAATGGTGATGTTACACACCATGTTAACTTAACAGTGAAAGGCGAGTCAAGCATGCACAAAACACATACCCGCAGACTTGTTTCCCTCTCTTACTCATACAAACACGTACACAGAAATAAAATAAAAGGACATCTTATTCAGCTCAGCAGCCGTCCTGTTGAGACTATATGCCCTGCGGAGCTCCTCCTGCATCCTTGAAGTTTGTATTTCTGGATTGTGTGACTCACTCACAGCTGCCTTTAGCTTTCCTGGGCTAGGGGCTGGCGTCCATAATTAGGAGAGGAAAACTTAAGTGGTCCGAAGACGTGCAAAAGGATTTCTAATGAGCTGTTTTGATTCCCTTTTTATGCGAACAACTGAGGTAGCGCTCGGGAGCACTTGTAAACCGCAGCACTATCTCTTATCAGATCTATAGATCCCCGTGCTGCTTTTGAGCTTCCTGCCGCAGTGGCGTTTAATGGCTTGGCAGCGGCGGAGACTGTCTCAACAGCCCTGAGGGCTATGTGCACTAATAGTGCAGAGAAAGCTTCAAAATCCTGCGTCCAGCGGTACGTGGTTTCGACAACGAAGAAAAAGGAAGGTTGTTATGAGTTCAAGCTCTAAGTGTATATAATGTACAGCCGTTGAGCAATTTTGTTTAATTTTAATGTTGATTTATGTCACGTTTATCACAGTCTAACATTGAATGATGACTTAATGTTGTATTTGTAGTGCCAGTAATGGCCTCGGCTGCTTCACGAGAAGTCCATTATTAATACACTATCCCTTTTAGATCATACGATGCATTTTAAATACAAAGGCCACGTGGCAGGTGTTGTCAAGGGCATTGAGAGCTGTGTCGGCATCATTTGGTTTAGAAGAGAGGTGTACATTATGGCAATCAATCCCTCCACCTGTCACATTAACATGCAAGGGTTCTGGTGGGGATTTAATATCTCGATTTAAAAAATGCGTCTATCAGTGCTTTGGTGTGATGCAAGATCAGACCACCATATGTTGGGATGAAGCAATAAAAAAATAAATAAAAAAAGTCTTTAATTTCACTCTCTGCTGAAATAATTGGGCCATTTATATTCCACACTTCGTGATTTAAGAGAGGACCAAGGGGAAAAGTCGATATTGGGACTATACAGGCGGCAGCATTTCAGCCATCATCTTGTCCAAGTCACTTTGCTGCTATGATTTATGTATGGCCTTGCTACACGGCTTCACTAGGTAGCGCCGCTGGAATATATCCCGCTCCCTGCCATTAATCCTTCCCCTGATAACCTCAACATGCAAGGATGCTCCATCTTAAATCACGCGCCGTCACCTGGGCCCTCCATTGATGTGCTATGAACATGACTTCACCCCCACCCAAAACCCCTTAAATACTTTGCACATCCTGAACTGGGGAAACAGACTGGGTTATTGACCCTATCTGACAACCTTAATACCTCAACCCCCCCTTTTTCTTTACACAGGTGGCGGTAAGGATCATACATACAAGGCAGACAAAGGCTGGAAATGTTCTGACTTTAATCATTAGAGCAAACAATTGCATTTAGCAGAGGGAAACGAGTGAATCATTACCACTAATTTGGCCTCTAAATTAGATTGTTATGTAAGGATCTTACTCAAGCTCATGAGAATGCTCAATCTGACTAATTTTATTAGAGCTTTTGAAAAGATTTTAAACATTTACAAAGACTTTAAGCCTGCTTTTCTCCTTATGCATCGGATACTAAATAATCTGAAATACCAACAACTTTTACCAGATTTCTTCTGTAAAAAAGTCTTTTACTGCTGATTCTCCGGGTAGAGCGTTTGAAAAGGGCAAAATATGAGGGATCTCTATCTAAAAGTCACACGTCGCTTTTGTCTGCAACCTTTTCTGACCCATTTGAGTACAATAGTCCCACATTTATATTAAAATACTAGTGAGTTCCCATATTTCATGTGTTTGACCTTGCTAAAGCTCAGCAGGGAACTCTATTAATCCAGCTTTGCCCTGTGGTTCTCCAGCTCCCCTTTCCCCATTTCCACCTCCGACGTCTATTTCTTGGCGAGTTCTCGCCCAATGGCGTGTGAGTAGTAATTTGTCATGTCCCTCTAAGCGTAACCAAGACGAGATGGCAGGGGCCCCGGGGCACCAGCCACTGTGCTACCTGAACCACCAACACTTGCGCTTACATAATGGCAGGTTCTGAGAAAAAGCAGGGAGATGGAAGAATGCTATATACAGCAAGGGAATACAAGAGAGAAAAAGCTCCGGCAAAGGGGGAAGAGCTGCATTAATCATGACAATACCTTGAAAAGACAACCTCCATTACATCAGTGGAATTAGACAGCCTCTCGGAGAGGAGAAGGCAGCAGTCAATGCCGCTGAATAAGGCTGATGTTGCTTGAGGGGTTTGGGGAGGAAGGGCTTTGACTTCCTTTGCAGGCAGCCCAGCGTACTTCCCATGAAATCACCCATGGCATGCACACAGGACATTCAAGACTGTAGCCCTAGCCTTTGACAGGATCAGCTCCTCTGAGAGACACTTTCGTCATAGAAAAGCTTGAACTTGAACCCAAAAATGTGAAATTTACTGGACCAGCAGAACAGCAAATGGGGCCAACATGGGAGAAATCCTTTTGATGGGATATGTTAAAACTCATGGGAGTCAGTCTTAATTAAGTAAGATGAGGAGACTCTTTAAATCAAGCCATGCCGGTAATTTTGCAACATGTCACAAGTGTTTTGCCTTAGACAGGTTTACACATGTTATCTATGGTGAAACTGGACCCGGGCCCTGCTCCACAACAAGATTGCATTGACAGCGACATCACAGCTATCACACGACACCTTGCATCTCTGCTGTGAACAGACCGCCTTTGCAAGACGATGAGCACGAAAACCAATTACGCAAGGAAGGACATAAAAGAGAAAAATGCAAATTGCACGATAAAAGCCCCTCGTGTGGGCAAAAGGGAGTGTGGCTGGTCCGGCTATGCCTCAGAGCTACGCTGCAAAAAGGCTAGAGAGCTCTGCTGTGAGGTGATAAAATAAAGGGGACCACGCTTATAATAGCCTGCAATATCTTCACACATCACAGCGTCACACATCTGCACTCACCGGGCGTATGTTAACTGCATTTTGCTCTTCTCTACTTCCATCTTTTTCTTTCCTTTTATCCGCTCCTTCTATAATCCATTTATTTATTTATCTTACTACCCACAGAACAACACCAGCATCAGCACTTAGTATCTCATCGGTTACAAGGAGACAGGTCACACACACACGCCATACTGTCAGTGGAAAACTGGAAAATTTCTCTTCCTGCTGCAGTGGTATCCCACAAGAGAGCCCGGAGAATGTAGTGTTGAAGGTCGACACCAACATCACACCGGAGGTAATGTGGTGTACACCATCCCCGCAGGCTCTCCAGATCTCATTTTAAGAAAGAGTCTCTTAGGGGAGGTTTACGGGGCAAAGAAATGGAGGGAGAGAGCACTGGGCAATATTAAACAAACCGATCAATAGCTAAACAAATCAATTGCTGCCAACATATCTACACTTAATGGCTACACATCACAGTGGTCAGTGCCTGGTCATTATAGTGTTAGTGGGGGAATAGGAAAAATTATCTCCCACAGCAGGCTGCGTTTGTTGATTTGTTCATGCAGCAAAATAATAGCAACACACATCTGCGTGTACAAGGGTATCAGGTCCATTAGACCTGTCTGATTTTTTTCCTTCCCCTCTCTCAATTTGTCCTCTTTGTCATTCATGAATCAAGGCCACCCTAGCCACTCCCTCCCCCGTTGTATGTCCTCTACAGAGAGGAGAGGGGCGGCAGGGTAGCAGCTGTGAGTTTTAGGCTCCTGCTGACTGATGCCTGATGAAGATGATGCCCCAGGGAGGGTCAGTTTTGGCATAGTGGGATACACATGCTCCTCTGGACCACAACACATAAACAAACAAAGCTTCATACAACACAACTCTGACCAGCTCATCTGGTCGTAATGATAGCAGATATTTCTTCTGTCTTAATTAGATTACGCTTTCCAGTTGTGTAGTGGGGCTGTGTTTGGAAATCTTATCTAGACTTTGCATCTTGGCCATTTCTTATCTTTTAACAACAGCAGTATTGCATTGTGATTAGTGAGCAGCTTCATTTGTTGGTTAGTTTGCATTACACAGCAAGAAGAGTTTCCCCCATCCTGAATAAAGTCTGAAGCTAAAACAAATAATGTCTCTCTTTATAGCCACTACGTTATGCATTCACATTATGAATAATGTTGCCATTTTTCTTCATTCTTTTAATTTAGTTTAGTTTTTTGACATGTCAGGAAGGAGTGCGCTACATTTTGTCATTAGATGACTTTTTGAAGTATTACTGCTGTTCTTTTCACAAAGTCAATTCTCCCGATAGGAGATAAAGAACTGATATTCACAGTAGTAAGTAGTATTAATTAGAAGTGTGGAGACATAGATAGCTAACAATAAAACTACAAATGAAATGAAATAAATTACTAAATGTTAGTCATCCCACTCTGGGATAATGTGTAAACAATTGTTGTCATAGGGACTATTTCTTTAGGGGGAAGTTGTTCTAATAATAACTGGGGATTATTTAGAGTAAATTAACAGTTATTTTAGACATTGTTTCTGGAAAGATTTCCACTGGTAATATTGTACAAAAGTAAATAAAACCAAAGCGTCCTGCATACACACCACTAGAGGTAAGTTAGGTGCTTTTTTTTGTACTTATGGTAAACTGACTCCGATAAGCTTCTTTTTTTAATGAAAAAAGAAAAAAAAGTGCTTTTTGACACTTAGCTAACATTAGCTAAGTGTTTGCGAACTAGTTCAGTTAACCTATTCCTTTACAATTGGACAATTCCCACTGTTTTCACCGTGAAATGCATTTATATATATATATATATATATATATATTTATTTTTTATATAAAAAGGCAAATGGAGTTATCGTTGACTACGAAAAGAAACAAGTACCAGTTATAGCTAGCTAATTCAAAAGAACGCGATGAGTAACGGTGGTTGGTGGTTGGTGGTTGCCATGGCAGGAGGGAGTGACAGATGTACAGTAGCAGTCGCGAGCAGTGCAGTGATGTACAAGCGTTTATAAAGTTGTTGTGAGGCAGAGACTGCTATTCTCCAGCGCGCACACACACGCACACACACACACATAAACCGGCGAGGAGAGAGAGAGAGAGAGAGAGAGAGCGCTACGGTTATTTCTCCCAAGCACCGGCCAAGCCCGTGTGGTCGACAGAGCAGGGATGTCCTCTCAAACACTGTCGCTCAGAAAATGGATGGCTTGAATGGACCCGTGATCCGGGCTGAATTCTCCTCCTCGCCCCCTCATCAGCTTTCAATGTGTGACTGTGTGTTTACAGGAATCACTGCGAACAACGTGACGCGTCAGCTCCAGCTCTGCACCAGCCGGGGTAAGGGATTATTTCAACATCGCTTTTTTTCCCCCTCTCCTTGGATCATAAAACAACAGCAAAACAATTAAGACTGAGCACTCAGATTATTCATTCAAAGCTGAAACGACCTATATATTTAGCTGATGAAGACCACTATGCGCCGGATATGAAGTCCGACAAAAATAGTAATAACACGGAGCTGGTACGTTCACAAAGTTTAATCCTAGCGGCTGACACATTTGAGTAAATTGGTATTTTACCTTAAGATAACGTTGTGTAACTGTTAAAAAGGTATTCTCAGTTTATAAGGTAAACAGCAGTAAAAATGTAATTGGTAGAATATACAGCATGTGAGTGGGGTGAGGGCACTGCAGCTTTAAGTCCACATAGCTATTGAGCATTGCACATACCACAAACTCATTTCTTCATCTCCAATAACAGCTCTATGGGGCTCCGGTAAGGAGAAGGAGAAGGCAGCACATAGAAAATGCATACATGCAGAATAACCTCAGTGTTTTGCCTACCTACTCTATAGTCAGCCAGAGGCAGCTCTCATCGCTCCTGCTTCATGCTGCCCTTTGTTTCCAGCCAGAAAAGTCTGTGCTTGCGTTAGGTGAATGAGGGGAGACAGAAGGAGGGAGTGCGAGGGGACCCACTCTGTTCAATTTCTCATTTCCCTCTCTCTCCTCCAGTCCAGTGGAGCCGCAGCTGAAGCGCTGAGGAACTGGGGATTTGACTGGCAGCTGGTACACCACTAAGGGAGGGGAGAGAGGCGGCTGGGCAGTGGGGTCGACGAGCCTTGCTGGCGCTGGGTGAATGCTGCCTGGCGAGGACAAGGGCTGAGGCGGCGGCAGCAGCATCAACTTGATAAGGAGCATGGCATCCACGGGCATGCAGATATTTGGATTTGTCCTCGCGCTGTTGGGCATCATGGGTGCTATGGTTGCCACTCTGCTGCCCAACTGGAAGGTCAGCGCAGATGTGGGCTCCAATATCATCACAGCGATTTCCCAGATGCAGGGTCTGTGGATGGACTGCACATGGTACAGCACAGGCATGTTCAGCTGCACACTTAAGTATTCGGTGCTTTCACTACCTGCGTACTTGCAGACTGCCCGCACCACTATGGTTCTCTGCTGCGTGATGGCTGCCATGGGCCTCTGCCTTGCATCCCTGGGACTTAAATGCACACGTTGGGGAGGTGGACGTCGCTCCAAGCGGCACGCTGCGATTGCCAGTGGCGGCTGCTTTGTCGCTGCAGGCTTTCTGTGTCTGGTGCCTGCTTCTTGGTTTACCAACGAGGTCATCACCAACTTCCTGGACTCCAGTGTGCCCGAGAGCAATAAGTTTGAGCCTGGGGGTGCTGTGTACGTGGCCTTTGTTTCAGCAGGATTCCTTTTCGTCGGGGGGTCCATCTTCTGTATGTCCTGCTCGGGGAAGAGGCACGGCCCCCAGGACCTGGTCCTGCTCCCTCCCCCTGACAAACTGCTGCTCCAGCAGCAGCAGCAGCAACAGCTGCTCCAGCAGGAGCTCCAGCATCAGTACTGCTCTCTCTCCCCATTAGACAATAAGACCGGCTACAGCCTGCAGGACTATGTGTAATAAAGCAGCGCTGTGTACGCTACGGCTAAAGGGAGACGAGCCTGAGGGGAAACCATCACGGCTTATGCTACACACCAAGGCTCCACTCCAGATGGAGGTGGAGAAAAAATGAGAGAGGAGGGCAACAACTTTGAATTCATTTTCCCTTCTCCTCTATCTTGCTCTTCTCCCTTTTTCTGTTTTGCAAGCACAAGCAGTGGAGGTATTCCCTAAGCAGCACCTTGGAACAAACAGTGTGAATGTGTAAGGAGCCAGGATAAGGTGCTGCAGCATCGAAGGAAGCCGCTAACCAAATGCAGACATCTTTCATCAGTAAATCACAGAAAGAGTTCCCTGGAGGATGGATTAAGCAAATAAGGAAGCCTTCCATGTAGATTTTTTTTTCCCCCCTCGCCAAAGGTTTGAAATGAAAAAAAAAGCAATCATTTAGCTGCTATTTACAATCGTCTGGTACCCACTCAATTGACAAAATAGGCAAAAATAATGCCTGAGTAACCTTTTCATAGCAAGCCGTTGTAGTTTAGAATGATACGAGGAATTGATTGATTGAAACAGTCATATTTTTGTTAGCTACTAGAATGATGTTGATATTTTGCCTCTAAAGCATGCTGTGTGGAGCCTGTCTGTGTATTAATACAGCGGCATGCCTAGTAGAAGACTGAGACATAGCCACAAAATGCCTGTGCCTGAAAAGCTGTAGAAACATTACCCTGCTGTAACTGTTCAAAGAGGACTGTCAAGGAGTATATGTGGACTGCTGGGCTGGATTTTCAGACAGAAAATTCAGACAAACAGTTGCCCGCTTCTCTCTCTGCGGGTGAAAATATGAGAGAGACGGAGAGAAATTGACAGAGAGAGATTCAACCCTGAAGCAGAGTGGTCTATCTGATGTGCTGTTTTAAAAGAAAAATATTTACATCAAGACAAAAACATACTGTCTGTAAGTAGCAGCTACCCATCCAAATCCATCCAACCCGTTCCCGCACGCCCTCATAGACATGCACACCCACACACTTACTCATGCTCTTGTGTGTTTTTGTACACAGTAAACACTCAGACACGCCGGCTTTTTGCATGTGCTTTTCACTCCTGTCGTCCTCGTCCGCACTGCCATGGAAACAGAATTCGGTATTCAAATATCTGTATCGTCTGGGGGCACGTGCATGTCAGTCAGTGGTTTGAAGTTGTTTACGGGGGCATCTCTTTCTTGAGGCATGGCTCCAGAAGCTTTAATCAGAGCCTTTGCTCACACTACTTTCACTAATCCCCTTTATTAGCCAGTGACATGAGGCAGCATCCCGGTTACACGGTCAGAGGTTTTGGAAAATGTTTTTCCTTGCTGCCCATTGCTATGGTGTCTATACCATGCGAGTAGTCTCACAGGGATGAGCGGATGTTTAATGGTGCAGTGGCAGGCAGGCGAGGACGAGGCAGAAAAGGAGAAGCTTCTTGAGACATGGTCGACTGGGTAGCTGTGTGGCAGGCAGCTAAAAAAGGTTTGAGTCATTCTCCATATGTGACTTGTTTTCCAAGTGCGTCAGCAGTGCGCATATGCTACCAGTCTGCACCTGCAGAAGGTCTCACTGTCTTAAATTGCTGCCACTTGGCTGTGCCACCGTTCTTCTTTTTCCTACCTGTCACCCTCTACATTTTTCACCCTCACCCCCTCTGTCCTGTTGGTGTCACATGTCACATGGATGTGATCGCTGGAGAGAGAAAGCTGATGCATGTTGAAAGCATGGTCGCCCCAACACACACGCACATAACAAAACTCCCACCTACTCACAAGTCAGTAGCACTGTTACGCTTTCAGACAGTAATGTTCCAGAGTCTGTCTACTCTTTACTGAGGGAGGGATATGCGATGTTTTCATGCTTGAGACAGGCCTTGGCAGTGATGTATAGAACTGCACATTCTCTCCTTCTCTCTCTCATAAACATGCAGCTTCCTGGGGGAGAGCAGATGGCTAAGCCCAGCTCGCCACCTGCAGGCTGCTGCCGGCACGCCGCGGGCATCTCTGTGGGCACCACTGCCGGCCCTGGCAGCCCTCTCGGGCCAGGTTTCTAACCCCACCCTGACTTAGCCATCTTGCCCAGCAAAGACGATAGCCGACAGAACTGGCCTCCCGACAATAACTCACTGCCCAGGCACCATAACCAATGCAATAAACAAAGAAGAATGTGCCATGTCATCGACTAATACTGACACGTTATGTGTTTCGAGAATGTGCCAAATCGTTTCATGATGACACGTTTTAATACTATCTGGAGTTCTTTCGGTTTATTTTTTTATTGCGTTGTTTGTACATGAATTATACATCAGCAAATGTTTTATGGATTTGTGATTTGTTCTGCCAGACTAAGTCTCAAGTCAACTAGATGCTTGTGTACAGTCCAGTGCAGCTTTCGAGGGTTATTTTAAATCCTCTTTATTCCTCATTTCCCAAAGCACAGCAAGACTTCCCCGGGATGAGAGTTTCATTGGAAAAACATGAGTGTGGTATTTTACAAAAAAAAATGATTCATTTCAGGATTTCTGGTTTACTGTAAGTCTGTGACAAATGTACACAAGGATCTGGGTTTTCAATGTATTTGTTTAAAACTGAGGGATCAGGATTCCCTCAGATTGTTTCAATATTAAATACAATATCATGTTCATACCATATCTTCTTTATAAGAAGACTCAATGCACCTTTGCTTGTGTTATTCCACAGCAGTTTGTTTCAAACGGCTGAGCATTCCAAGATCCCTGGACCAGTACAAACACACAACACTACTGGCACTCTGGAAAAAAGGGGAACTATTTCTGTCTGGATTCAGAAAGAAAATAGGAGCTAGAGATTTCTCTTTTTTGTGGCTGTGCAGCTTGATCATCAGCACGTGATTTCATTAGCTTATAAATGGCCAGAGTGCAAAGTGACTAGGTCCTAAAAGTTCTAAAAGAGTTAACACTCTCCTGCATATACTGTACCAAGACATTGATTTTATCATTTTGATAACTGCAGCTTATTTTTGTGGATGCTTTAGCACTTTTTACTTTGCCAGAGCATATTTGTGATGATTAACAGTTCACAAGTTCTGATACAGTTGTCTCAATGTGCTTGTGCAAGTAGTTCTATTTTTTACCAATAAAACTATTTTGTGAAAGCAACATGCCTACTGTATGTGGTCTGCGTGTGAGTCTTCTCTGCTTTTATGTGTCCAGGGGATAAGGATGGAGATAGCATTCATCTTCCTGCCAAACGTACAGATTGTTGGATAGCGCAGGCTGTGCTGAGTGTAGCTGACAGGCTGCTCATACGCAGCACCCAGGAATACAGCAGGAACAGTCCAACTAAGATATGCATCCATAAAACATTACTATGTGGAAATGGGTTTTAAGAAAGGAATTCTTCCTCTCTGGGAGGTTAAGAGAATGGGTGTTACATCAGTTGTCAGGTGTATCGGACACAGAGTGAAGAGTTTACAGACATGTTAGAATTATTAAAGAAGAATAACACATACAGTAAGAGGTTGTGTATGACAGACATTCACATAAGGGCCAATCAGATGACAGCTGCCATTTATCTCTAACATTACTCTAATGCAATGAGTAGATTTTAGCTTATTATTATTATTATTATTATTATTATTATTATTATTATATGCTGGCTAAGTAATAACAATTCGCTGAATAGAAATTAAAAAAATGTTCGGTAATGTCTCCATTAAAGCTGAAACTGTCAGTCAATTAATCAATTAGTCGATCAACAGATAAATAGTCTGCAACCATTTTGATAATTGTTTGAGTCATTTTCGGAAGCAAAAATGCCAATCATTCACTGGTTCCAGATCATTTATTGTGAGGATTAGCTGCTTTTCGTTGATATATGCGATTATAATTTGAATGTCTTTGGCTTCTGGGCTGAAAAAAAACAAGTATTTGATGACATCACTTTAAGCTTTAGTAAAATGATTGGCATCATTATAATTTTTTTTTTTTATCATTTCCAAATGATTAATAAAGAACATAATCTGCAGAATAATTGATAATGTAAATAATCATTAGTTGCAGCCTACTGATAAAGTTTATTTTTCTCAGTACATGACTGCTCAGTACATGACTCATATACAATCTTTTAAGACTAAATTCAATTAATTCGTATCAAAATAGTTTAATGTTATTTATTTGTATAAAAAAAAAATGTATATCAAAGAAATATCTCAAATATCGATGTTAGTATTAGCCTTAAATATCCTGTATCGGTTAGTAGAGCTGCAACGGTTAGTCGACTAACCGATTCAAATTTAAATTATTTTGATAATCGAATAATCGTTAAAAGTAATTTTTCCTGCAGAAATGGCAGAAAATATTTTTTTTTCAGTCTCTCAAATATGTAGATTGTTGGGGTTTTGGACTGACAAAGCAAGATATTTAAAGACTTCACCTTAGACTTTGAGGAACTGGGATGGACGTGTTTCACTATTTTCTGACATTTTATAGACCAAAAGATTCATCGTTAATCTAGTAAATAATTGGCAGATTAATCGATAATGAAAATAATCATTAGTTGCAGCCCTATCAGCTTTTATCCATGAAAATAAGAAAGTGGACACATGCAAACAAGTAACAAGAGAAATAAAATGATCTATAAGAAAGACAATCTGGAATTTTGAAAACAAACAAAACCATCCTTGAAAAGTTTTTCACTAAATCGGCTTCGACTGTGCAATAACAAGTTTGCACAAGATGTCTTTAGCCTTAAGCGGAGTTTGTTTCAAACCAGAAAACTATACAGTACGTTCTCCAACTTTAAAATCGTTGTCATATACTGTAGCTTATACACTTCAGACGGAGTGCCTATTTAATAGTTACTTTACAAGTGAATCTGGGCTCTCATTACAGCTGATTGGGCTGAGTGAGCATGTGCTTTCCTGAAACAAACATGGATTATTCACGGCTCTCCCTCATTCTCCCTCTCCTCTTGGTTATGCAACAAGAGTGCAGATCAAATAACTACTCCTCTCGTGGGGAAACGCTAATAAGATCCGATCCTCTGTGTATTTAACCTACATTTTCCATCAAAGGCTTTCACCCTGAGTTGCCGCTATGACAGACCTGAAATGTGAGGGGAGGTGGGCGCCTGTCAATTTGATGCAGGGGTTAATCATGCGTCAGGATTCTCTTTGAACTTCACTGCCACGTCAAATCCGCAGATTACATTATTGACCTTCTTGACCAGGAAATAACCTTTGCAACTACAGAAAAAATAAATGTGGGAGACAATGAAGCGCTGACTGCACACAAGAGCTTTAATGCACCACTCAAGCTCGCCGAAACACAAAGAGCGAGACGGATATCAGAGCACGTTAAGGAACCATCATGCCATCGCTCACCAAGGCTCCATTAGTCAACACCACATTGCTCAAAAGACAGTGAGCACCCAAATTGCGCTAGTATGTCACCACGCTTAATGTTTGGCTCTTAGCTTTGGACAGCCGTTACGCTCATGAAGGTTCATACCGGAGATATAATGTGGTCATCAACGCTGAGGGAGAGTGACCTTCCTTTGTTGTTCCCCGCTGGTCCCAGCGCTCATGTGAGGCTGGGGAATAATAGCAACGACCTTGGCGGAGCAGTTAACTGCTGAGAAAGGCAGTAAAAGCTATGGAGATGACAAAAGAAGCGCTTGTGGGAAAACAATACACTCTGACAGTTCAAAGGAGGCCCTTTAATATTTCAGCTTTGAGCACGGGCCGGGACGTGTGGCCGGGAGGATTCAGTGAGCTGAAGGTGAGGGAGGCTAAATGGTTGAAAAAGGTGGACACATACGGTTCTTTTTTTTGCAATCTATTTATCTCTCTTGATGACAATGATCACTGTAGAGATTATTGTATTGTATTACAGAGGACTAGAGTGTATTAGTGAGAGGACAGAAACACAATAACAAGCTAAGGCAGAGGCAAACGTTCACACATTTGCTGAAACAATCATGACGACTACGATTATTTTTCACCCTGACCTGTACAAAACCTCATTAAAACACCCACTTAATCCAACCTACACCTTGAAATAACCATTCAAGTTAATCATGTATAGATCGATGCCTCCCATTGTTGGGAGCTTTCTTTCCCCACCGGCTTCATTTGTTATTGCATCATGGCACCGCCAGCAATTTACTTATTTGAAGCCGACCTTATTTCCTCGAGATATAGTCGGGATTTTAACATTATTCCTGAAAATACTTGCATATTCTCTTGGCATGCTCACTAACTAAACAGAGCTGAATTTGCTAAACTCTGAACGCTGACTCTGAGCGAACCCGGCACAGTTTCTTGTTAGGCGGAGCAGTAGATCTCTGGAGATGTTCATAAGCCAACTCTGCAAACCTCGGCATTTTGTTTAAGGAAAGAGGAAGAGGAGGAGAGTATTTTTAGCTGTTCTTTACCTTGGGTCTGTGATGTATTGAGACCAAGCCTTCAGGCGTTTACCGCGGCGGCACAAGCCATTGAAATAACTGCCCGATACTCTTGATACCGCGTTTGACCCTGTTTGCGAGATAGGAATAGGCCTAGATGAATTGTGTGCCTGTAGAATGCGTGGTGGGAGGTGAGAAAGCAGTGCAGTCCCTCTGAGTAGACTCCTGCTCTTACTGGGCCACTTCAGGTCACAGAGAAGTTATCCATCACTGAGCCTGCCACTGCATTACACTAGACTGAGGCGGGTCACATTCAACACTGAAGAAAAACATGAATTCAAAGGATAGAAATATTTTTAGGGATGCACGATATTGGATTTTTTGCCGATATTTTCCAATTCATTATGATATTGATACACTCACATTGCTAATTGCAGAGAACAACAAGTCTCTCCTGAAGTGGAATAACATATTCTTATGCCTGCTGTTATCGAGATGGCCCACTGGCAGACATAAAATACAATGTTGTTCAAGATGTACACAGTCACTGGGCAGAATAAGAAAACCACTTCGAATTAGGTTACATGTAAAACAAGCCATATTTATTTTTATGCAACATGTCGGCCTTTCATGTCAAAATGTTTATTTCTGGTCGATGCCAAATTTCCTTTTTTTGCCTTTATCATGGTGCATCCCTAACTATTGTGATACTTAGCCATGGGGAAAAAAATAACTAGATTCAAAATAGTACGTTTTTAAATGCAAAAGGTATGCATCTCCTGGATTTTTACTGCCAAAGCCCAAAGTCTCCCTGTCAACTGCCAGCCATAATGGATGTTCAATGCAGCATTAACAAATTCAAATTAGGCTCTGCTCATCTGGCGTGTGCTCTTGGCCGACGATTGTGTACAAGGCGAACATCTGTAGGGCTCTCCTCCTGTGAGGCTCAGTTCGTTGGTGGGTGATGGCTGATGCAGCCATTACTCAGAGCGGGCTGACGACTGGCCCAGACAACCATCTGCTGGAGGTACGCCTCGCTCTCCTTTCAGATCGATCTCTGTCATGAATCTGTCTTCTAGCGCTCTTAACTCGTGTGGAGGAAGCTTTGCGGTTTTTACATCCTTCCAGCTTTTGTTGCATTCCATACATAATATTAGTCAGTTTCCTCTTCATCCATGTTGTTATAATACATACTGTATATATCTCCACCTAGTTATCACTCAATTTTCCCTATTTATTAATTTTTTTTAACTCATTTCCTTTCACTGTTTTTTCCCTCATCTCTATCATTTAATAATTCCATTTCCTGCTGGCCCCACTTCTCAATGCCTACTTTTCTTCCTCACTTGCTGATGAATAACACAGTTGTTAGCTCTGTGGGAGCGCTACAGAAGAGGCAGCAGGTTGCTCATGATGGAGCATTTATTGCACGACTTATAGACCTGCCTGTGACGGACACAAGTTGATTTTAATCACATTCTGCCGAGGAAGCAGAGAGGCAGGGTAAGAGAGATGAGCAAGTCAACGCGCGCTCTTTACTCTTTGCAAATCAGCTATTTTCTATGTAAAGAGGCAGTGAAGATGAAATTGGATGACTGAATGTCCGTGTTGAAGATGCAGATGCTTTGATGGCACTCTAAACCTCCTTGACCCCTGACCAGAATACAAATTAGAAATGTGTATAATGACTAAAGCAACGGCAGAGACGCAGTTTCTTCTCTCCGTTTACTTTCTTAAAGAGACCTTTCAGATATATGTATGGCTGCGAATGACAGAAGCAATGTAAAGACTAATCAATCTGTAGGTCTATGGGAGATTTATCAGGAGGAGAGTGACTAATAAGGAAAGGGAGGCAGGTGTGATCTGCAGCAGGACAGACCTAGGGCACGCTGAGCCTCGGGGAACACCATCAAAGCAGCCAATCGTCGCTCTTAGAATCCTTCAAGGACAATCTCAGTCACTCAATGTGACACAAGAGAGGTGGCAGTCCGGGGGCGAGAAGAACAAGACGGAGAGATTAAACGGCAAGGATAAGAGCCTATCTGCCCACCCCATGTCAATATGGGCCCAAGCAGCAGCTGATTTAAAATGGATTCAACATTTCCCATTCTCATTATCCTATTAGCCTGCACTGGCCAGCTCCTATAGATTCAAATAAACCGACCAATCACACCTGCACTTCCCCTTCCCCCCAGCATTTAACTGGAGCTATTTTCTAATCATTGTTATTTGGAACGGTCCAGTAATTTCATTGCTTTTCCTGTGGCTCTTTGTAACCCGCTGTTTGTTTGACTACACAGTATTAAAACCACTTCAAATGTTTTTTTACACTCCACTTATTGCCATATGTGTATCCTTGCACCTGCTGCTGGGTATTGTATTCACTGTTGCTGATGTGGAGGGAGGACAGATAAAACCGCTGACCAACCAGTGGCATTTTGTTTTTCACAGAAATGTTTAAAAATAACTTACCAATATGTGACTGAGCGGGCCTCCATGATAGCCATGATTCACTCACTCACTCACAGCAGAACAGAGAGCCTCAGGTTGAGACATGACGAAGACATGCCGATGGCAGACTAAAACAATGCCCAGCTCTGCTTCAATTTGAAAAAAATTCCTCTTCATTAACACAATCAGTGATCCCAAAGCTTCAGTGGGAACAAGATGAGACCAACAATTAGATCACTGAGCTGATTTATTGGCTATAGGTATAAGGCACAGTCACACACACAGTCACAGTCACACACACACACACACACACACACTGAAAAAGCGCACACATGCCGCAGTAACCGAGAGAGAGACGGACAGAAAGAGAGGGAGAGATCTTTGATATTTGGCATCGTAACTCTTCCATTTTAATTAACTTCTGCCCACAAAGTGGGGTATTTAGCCAATATAATTTTTACAAGTTGCTTCTGCTTTATCACTACAGCACTATAAGCAGTGCACAGTATCAACACCCGAGACAGTACCCATTATGAATTGAATGCAATATTCTTCTGTATTTTCTATATCTCTTTATGCAATATACAAGTCAGCTTTCCAGACAAACCACTGCTGTAAAAGTCTTTATTCCTGTATGTCACAACCTCAACCCCCCCCGCCCGCCCCTTCTACCAGCCTTTGATGTTGTCCCGTAAATCAGGCAGGACATTTTAATTTTTCACGCAATTTTGCGTAATTACCCTGGTGTGCACCAGTAAACAATGCAGAGCCATAGAGCTTTTCATGAATTATACTACATGACATTGTAGTAAAAAGGGGCCTGCACAATGCAGAGAGTTTGATAACATTAATATAGTCTGCATGCTATCTGATCTTTTATAGGACACCAGCGGCAGGATGCCTGCTCATCAAACGGCCATCATCTCTCCTAATGATGTCAATTCGACCAAAGGGCCCATTAAAACCTTTAGTGGTGGTAGCTGGCCCGTGCGCGCATGTGGGAGGTGCAGATTCATCTGCAGTGTGTGCACCGGCATGCACTGTGAGCCCACTCTGTCCATGTTTATACATGCCACATGTATGCAAACATTTACAGCACAGTCCAGCATGTTGAATTTAACTCCAGTTTGACATGCGCACAAAAATACGACATTCAAGAGTGAGATAAAAAAAAGCCCAGAAAAGGCAGCGGAGTGTGATGAAATAATCATTGGGAGCCATTTCTTCTAAGAGAATGAACAATCAGCACTGGTTCCATTCACTCTGCTTCGTTTTACTCCACACAGGAGATTAAATATGTACCAACAGAGGGTCTCCTAAAGGGCCATCAGATCTTCAAGGGACCAACAGTCCATCTCTGACACCAACCTAACACCTATCCTTTAATTCAGGAAAAGAAAAACATGGTTCCATTTGTACAAAGATGTAAGAGAGCTCCTGAGTCTTTCAAAAGAGTTGTGCGTCTGTAATCCTTAATCTCTCTCGGTGGAGTGGAGTATAAACCAACACTGATATTTCAAATTTTGCAGCAGTCCTACAATGAATCCTTAACCCGGAAAGAAAAATAAACCTTTGCATTCCCATGTTACGCAAGAGTGAACGTCTTCCTTTCACCACTGTATACACGCACATGGGCTGAAAGGCGGAGAGAGAGAAATTGTTCCTAAAAAAGAACTAGGCCCTCATTACAAGGCGCAGTGCGATTGTGCCTACATCTCAAATTACCCACCAGGCATCATTACAAACTAGAAAGGGTCCAAAGACGGAACAGAGAGAACACTGATTCAACACAGTCCTAATGAAGCCTCAAAGCAAGAGACGTGAGTGAGGGATGAGTGATGGTGACATGATGAGGGACTCCGACGGGAGCATGGGACCAGGCGATGAAGCTAGAGCTCAGGAGATGTGAGCAGATCCCACTCTTATCCTACAGCAGGGTAATATAGTAATGTGTCCATCTCCCCATGTTGTTCCGACAGCCACTGTTTCAATGCGGCTACTGGAGGTGGAAATCATTGCTTGATTTATTTGACATGGTAGTATTTCATTTAGAGATATGAAGTTTCATTATCAAAAAGGTAAATCCTACCTTTGGTTTCGGGACGAAGGCCCGTCCAGGGATGGTGAAGCAGTTGTGGACTGTGCAGAGATTTTGAGCCATAACGGACAGACGGCTCCTTTGTTTGCTGCCTGTGCTGGCTGTCAACCTCTGGATGGCGAGAACAACAAACACAAATTAGTGATGCAAATTCAGTAAGACCGCGTTAATTGTTGAGTTCATGTAACGTTGCTTTTAGTGCTTTTACGATTCAAAGTCGATCTTAATTTGAATGATTAGATATAAAATCCAGAAATCTTTACTTTATGCCTTTGTCAACCTTTGGTTCTTGTGAGAGACTAGCGCAGGGGTGGCCAACCCGCTGCTCTCAGGCCGCATGCGGCTCTTTGCCCAGTTTTATGCAGCTCTTCAGTTCATATCGAATTTTATTTGTGTGTGTGTGAGTGTGTACGTGTGTGTATGTGTGGTGTCAGTATGAGAACATGACAGCGTGTCTAATTTTGATGTGGCCCAAGAGCCAATCACAAAAATGCCTGCGATGCAGTGAACCAATCACCTTCGAGGGGGGAAAAACCTATCGTTGAGTAAACACTATCTGACCATCTGAGTTCGATCCTAAAATGGCAGGGAAAAAATGCACAGCTAAGCGAAAATATGAAGACGAGTATTGGGCCTTTTTAGTAGAGTGGGAGAGTTCATATTTTTTTATCGAACGCAATTGGAAGCCATTTTGCCTGATATGCCAGACACCATTAGCACAATTCAAGGCTTCAAATCTTCAGCACCATTTCACCTCATTCCCAAAAGGTACTGAACTTCGCAAGCAGAAGTTAAACACCTTGAAAAGTGCAAAGTGTATTTGCGTTTGTTAACAAACAGTTTGAGACACATCTTCAAAAGGGAGAATTAGCGCATTTTCCTCTCTGCTAAAAGCAAGCGGACAGGCCACCGGTGCCACCCTGAAAAAGCAAACAGCCCGATATGCAACATTGGTTGAAACCCTGCACGAAAACTTTGCGACCCGGTTCCATGATCTACAGCTGAAAAGGTCACAGATCACGTTCCTCGTCGACCCTTTTAATGCTGAGACGGACTGTTTGAGGAGGATTGTTCAAGGCAAGGAATGTCAGAAGTCCCACTAATTTAAAGAAGCAACATGCATAGGAAGATAAAAAACTTTTACATATTTTTACTGAGAGTTTGTGTGTGAGAGTGCACACAATGTTCATTGTTGATAATAACTGGCCTCTGAATACTGGTAGGAGAGGTTTAATTCAATTTCTGTCAATATTATGGTGTGTGACATTTACAATAAATCTGCCTGAGCAGAGCTATGTGTGTCTGTCTGTGTGAGGGTGTGTGTGTCTTTGGGAGGGAGGGTCTTTGAGTGTGTGTGTGTGTAAAGTTTTAGATTTTCATTTTGTCTGTGTGAGAGAGAGAGGGGAGGAAGAAAGTGAGGGAGCACAGAGAAAGGCTGAGAACAAAAGAGAGAAGGGGGGGGGGCGCATCTGTGACTGTGTGTATGATGTGGCTCTTTGCAGTAACATAGTAACATTATTGGCTCTTAACCTCGGACTGGTTGGCCACCCCTAGCGAATCTCCGTTCAATCAAAACGTGCCAGAAGCTGCTCCGCTGCACAGCATAAGCCTCCAGGCAATGTCTGGTTGCATTTCGATTTAAAAACTATGAAACGAGCTAGGACACGACTTCAGTCTAAAAGGGGTATTTAAGCTTTGTTCAATTTTAGTTTTAACCCACATTTACATAAAGCATAACACACTTTTTTTTTGATTCAACTATTAAATCTTAGCAGTTGGACAATACAGCAGCACCCTGACAAATATACACCATGAAAACTGAAACATACAACAGTGTTCACGCACCTCTGCAACCTCTTTCTGGAAAGTGAGTGTGAGTTGGGAGCGTCCGTAGACGAAGGGCCCCGTTCTGTTGGCTATGTTCTCCAGCCACTTAATGATGAGGGGAGTGGAGACGCTGAATGGGAGATTGCCTATGATGTGAAGGTTTGGTGGATCTGTGGAGCCACACACACACACACACACACACACACACACACACACACACACACACACGTTAACTTCCATGGGTCTACTACACATGACCCCTGCGACAGCTTTCATAATTTCACATTCTCACCTCCCTCCCATGGCTTAGAGATGCTTTCTGGGAATCCTCGGTCCATTCTGTAGGTGAGTATGTCCCCGTGGACAATCCTCAGCCTCCCTGGTGCTGCCTCAGACAACAGCTGTGGAAAAGGATGTGACATTAAATGAGAAAAATGAAAAGGTATTAAGAAAAACTAAATAATCATCAGTCACTCTGCGGGTGGCTAACGATGCTGCAGTTGAAAATAGATTGACTCTCTCAAGAACCTGACAGGTGAAGGTGTTGGAGCTTTTTCTGCTGAGTGAACTAATGACCTTGATGACATTGTGCATAAGCCCGTATCATTGTGGCCGCTCAATTTACCTTCAGCCCCGGGATGAAGCGTGTATCCTTCTCCACCACAAGCACGTCCCTCGCCCCGGCATTGATGATGGAGCGGGTGAGCCCGCCGGGACCCGGACCCACCTCGCACACATAGGCATCCCTCAAACTGCCTGCCTGACGCACTATTTTGTCTGAAAAGTTGGAGATGGATGACAAATTTAACAGTGTGTTTCATCAATATTTGATGACGCTCTGTGAATTACGTACCAACTTAGTACTCCCCAATAAAATAAAAAATCTTCATCACTATCAGTATCTAAATTGAGATTAATAGTGCGTGATGTTACAATACCTGTCTGCCTCTGTGTGATGAAGATAAGGTGCATTAATCTAACAGTCACCTTGTCCAAGGGCAAGAGAGCAGATCAGACCTGCACTGCATCACTGATAATTATATTAAGGCTCAAGCTCAGCAAGGGCTGTAATCAACTGACTCAGTCCATTGACATTAGAGGGGGATCAACTCAACCTCACCCGTACAGAAAAGCCAGTTTGTTTCAATGCCTTGAAACAAGGCTATGTGGAGCTGTTCAATCAAGTGCACTGAAAGAAAAAAAACCCACACCATTGTGCTCTCAGTGCAGACATAGTAACAAAGAACAGGAGCGTGCAGGTATTGGTGCACTGCAGATAGAGTGAAAGAAAGAGAAAGGAAGAGTGAGGCAGACTAACCTGTGAGCTTCAAGTCCAACAGAAAGTTCTGGGAGAGCTGTTTCTCAGCTCGCAGTTTGTACAGCTTTATGAGCTCGCCTACGGTAGGAAAGGGAGGCAGACGGAAAGACGGCAGTTTCCTTGAGGCAGCCATCATTGAGGTGAACACTGTGAAAAACGAACACACAAAAGGGGAGAAAAACACTGATTGATTGATCTCAGGAGGAAAGCCATTCAGAAGCCGAGAGGCATACATTTGTAAAAATACTGAAAAGGGCAACGTGTGAGGAATTAATGGTAATAATGGCGTCAGTAATAGCATTCGAAAGATTTGGGAGTGACCTTCTGAATTGTAAAGACTGAAAAGCAATGCATTTAGTGTTAGGTGTTTTTGGCATGTCCCTTTACAAATATGATGAGTCCGCTTTATTCTAACCTTTAAATTCAAACATATTACTATTTTCCCATACATATGTTGCACAGGACATATTATGTGAAACAGCATGGTCTTATTCTTATTCTCCGAGTGTCTGTCACTTCTGGAAATCCAAATGATCAATTTCAATTACTTCTTTATCAGGTCATGGGATTGATTACCAATGTCTAGACTTAAGCTGAGGCGTCAGTGCTAAAAGGTTAACTGTGGTAAATGTTAGGGTGTCTTATAATAAGATCTCGTGCACCACCTAGTGGTGTTAGAACAGAAAACTAAAGCTGAATCTGAACCAAACCTGATCTTTAACCCAACCACTTGTTTTATTAAATGCTTAACCTGACCCCAACCTTACCCTAACTCTAACCACGCTACGAGAAACATCATTTTAACAGGAGGGAAGCACGATTGTAAGGGGGAACGGAGTATTTACACAAGACTTACTATTCTTTCACTCCACATTTTGAAAACACAGTGTAGTCAATGTAGTTTACGGCAAAGAAAGTAATAGCATCCTTTGTACGTTGCTGCGCATGAATATCATTAGCTGAGTAATACAGTAACCGGAATTAACCAGTGAGGATGCAGTGAAACAACCTCAAACTACACACACTGACTTTCAACTTGTGTTGACAGCTGACTGAGCTGCGACACTCAAGAAACAGTGGTTAGCATTGCAGCTAATGTTAGCTTCTTGGTCCAAATGCTGCTAACAGAGACACTGTGAAGGCTGTGAATTTAGGCAGAACACTTCATATTGTTTCTAAAAGCCGACATATAACTGAGAACAATTTACAAACAGAATATAATAAGGATAGAAAGCTACAAATGTACAAGAGTTTGACCCACGTTTCTCACCGGTGTCGTTTTCCTCCTTTACGTTTCCCTATTCGTCATTCTGAGTATCCAATGAGCCTGCGAGAATTCTAATCTAAACCAATCAAATTCAAAGAGGCGGGGTTTAGCTTTGCCCTTGAAAGCCCGTCCATTGTTGATGTAATGATGCGTCATAGCCAAAAGAGGGCGACAATCAACGATGATGATGATGAACAGTATTTATTTACGGTAACAGTATAGGTTGATTTAGTCCTTGAATCCTAAATCATAGTGTTATTATTTACTCTCATAATTTCCCCTCTATTAATAGAATTGGTGGGACATAAAATGATTTTACATGGCTTAAAGATGGCTGCCTTCTACTAACAGAAAAAACACATTTTAAAGTCTGCTATGTATCCATATTACATGAACACAATTAACAAGAATACAGAAATTACTTTATATTATCAAATTCAGACATTTATCAACAAAAAAAAAGAGACACATCATGATTAAGCATAAAGTCCTCTCACAATATCCCCTGATGCTACAGTCATTATTAGGCTATAAATTTGGCTTTTGACATCTTCATAAAGTGAACTAATTGAAACCTCTCAGTTCAAACTGATAAGCAGCCCACATGCCTCTTGTCCACTGCAGGGCAGAAATTGACTGTCTAAGTGTTTTGTCATGCTGGATGATGCACAGCTGTTGTTTGGAATGAACCTACCCCCCCCCCAATGGCCCTGTGGTCTCCCGTCTCCCGTCTCCACTCACGACCCACACTGGGTCACAGGTGTCAGAGCTTGAGATGGAAATATCCTTCTCCTCCAGGGTTTGGCAGATATGAGTGGCAGCTCTGTGTCTTACTGTGGCTGACTGACCTTGAGAGAGAGGTTCAGGCCCTAAAGACGGTCTGCTGCTATGGATTGGTTTCTGCAAATTCATCTTCTTGACAGTTTACTCAATTTGTATGAAACACAGCAATGAGACCAGGCAGTAGATGTAGCCTGCAGAATCATGAATAGCTTATTAGAATTACAAGATTCATCACCTGGGGCTCTGAGTGGTAATACTATACAATGATAGCCTGTGCAAAACATCCAAAAGGTTGTAGTGCACATAATGGATGGATGGAAGGATGCATGGATGGATGGATGGATGGATGGATGGAT
>CALSCE010010956.1:5379462-5551574 GCA_943593645.1 Bovichtus variegatus
CATAAGAATGTGCTGTTATTCCAGCTGAAGTTAAAGCTACAGGACCATATACTTTGAAAAAGACAAGAAAGCACCCAAAGGAAATACTTTAAACTGCAGTGCATGATTCTTAAAATGTTAGGATGTTAAATGACTTTCACACATGTAAATGTATTAGACACAGGTGGTAAAAGTAATGTTTATAATAATATTCTCAAAGGAACTGTTATTAAAAAAAAAAAAAAAGTCCCATGCCTTTCTGTGGTCTGAGAAGCCTGAGTGGGGGGAAGGCTTGGCTCAGTTTCATGGGAAACAAACTGCCACCTAAACACAGGAGGGCGTTAGAGAGTCTCTTCCTCCATGCAACTCAATAGTGTGTGATCAGCAAAGACAGGAAATGAAACATAAGTAATTAACATTTCTGAGATGGTAAGTCATCTCTTTAAGTGAAACATCAGAAGAAAAACAAAGGACAGAAATACTTAAGAGTATATAATTTCCAAGCCAATTTAAAAGAACAGGCTAGCATCAATAAACACAGAAACCACAAGCGATGAGTATGTTCAACAATAACTTCAGTCATGATGATAATTCAAAGTTGAGTATTATGTTCTGGTATTTGACTGGATGTATTATTGATGCTGTAACAAGTTCAACAATGTTAACTGCCCAAAAAGTGAAACCAGATGTATACTACTATGAACAGTTTATTTAGATTACTTGGTTTAAGAATTTACTATAGCAATATTGTATTCCTCTGAACACAAAATAATTGAAAAACTGCTCAAATAAACCTTTTTTTTTGGTGTCTTAGTCAAATTGTAGTTGTATTGTAATTGTATTGTAGAGAGATAGCACTAAATTGAAAATCTATTGAATTTGGCTCAAGAGTTTTTTAGGATGAATCCAAAAAAATGTTTGTTAAGAATAGCTTGAGTTAAACTAGTGTACAGTATGATGTCATTTTGATTCTTTTTAAAGATACAAAATTATGTATCACTTAGGACGGGACACTTTTACTGTGTTTCGAAGCGGAAAATGCAAACCCTGATTAGACATACTTGTCTGTCAACCTTAACAAAAAACCTATGGTGCACTACCACATAAAAGAAGTTGTGGTATACTTCAACGTTGGAATGCTTGTGGTAATCATCGTGTTCCTGTGATACATGTGTTGTGGTATTTTTGTGGTATTTTTCTTAGATTTGATGGCCATTTTAGGAGATTTTACTCTAAGACGTTTGGTGTTCTGTGGCACTTGTGCTTTATATGAGTCCAAGTCTGTCAATGTAATTTCTTATTGTGAAGTGTGGAGCACAAACTATGCAAATATGTTTCCTGTGTGTGCTGTTTGTTTTATGACTAATAAAACCAAATGAGAAGATCCTGTCACTCATGGCTCTTTTGGAGGCACATTTGAGGGTGGTCTGCGGAAGCAACCTTTCAACATTTGACAGTCCAACATGTAACATATAACATAGCATTCTCTTATAATAATGTCTGTATGGCAAATATGTAGCCGGAGACACCTATAAAGCTCACTCATTAACAAGTGGTATGTGGTTTGTTCAATCCGCACAAAAACTGAAGTGTGAAGACAAGTATTGGTCGTTTTAACGGATGGTTTTGTGCTAGACTATTTCTTGGCCAGGAGCAGTAACTTCCGGGATGCCTTGCAAATGCCAAGCTAGCTGTTTCCCTCTGTCTCCAGCTGGCTGCTTGCTCTAGCTTCATATTAACCGTACAGACATGAGAGTGGTGTCAAACTCTTCATCTAACTCTCTGCAAGAAAGCAAAATAAGCGTCTCACACAAAATGTGAAAGCGTTCCATCCAAAACAAAACACATACAGGTGGCCCCAAGCATTATTACTGCCATAAAGATCTACTTATGTCTTATCGCTGGAGTTTACACTTCCCAGATTTTTTTCTTCTTTTGTTTTGGCCTCCATCCATTTTGCTAAAAAACCCTCTTCAGTCCGTTCATGGCTTCAGGCCAGGAACACCATGTTCCCCGTTGTCTTGGCCTAGTCCAATCCCACTCTGCATGGACAGCTCATTAGCATCTGTCAGCGAGCCCAAAACTAAAAATGGCCCGGGAGAGCTGAGGTGATGTCTGAGCAGATTAAGTGGAAGTGAACAGAGAGTTGCTAATAATGCATGAGTGACACGACTGTTGGAGGGGACCTCAGTCATTAGTTTGTTGCGGGGGAGCATGTGCCGACAAGGTACAGCAAGGGACCTGTGTGAAAGATTAAGGTGTGTGCATGTGTGTGTTCTTGCAGACAAACAGAGGGCAAAGGTGATTTGGATTACATCATCGACTTTATATATTATTTACATAGCCCGACGTGATATTTTCTTCTTTTCTTATGTTTCATTTGATGAAACTGTCAACAAAGATGTATGTTGAAGCTTCCTTGCAGCTGGACAATAGGCCTAAATTCTCACAGCAACATTTTATCACCCATCTTGCATTAATTAAATCAGAGTGCTATTCATTCTAATCACATCATATAAGTGTGGGAATGTCAGTTACAACCAGCCTGCATTTTTACCATGATTCATATGTAACGACCGCAGCCCCAGTAGGCCTAGACAGGACCACCGTCCTGTGGGCATACAGATTGAAATCATAACAAACCTCTTCCTCACTGGATCCCACCACATGACTTCATTTTGGGTGTGGGAAGTATGGCATTCAATCAAAATACACTTCTCATGACCTCAGTTTGGATAGATCTTCCTCTTCGATACCACATGGTTGGACGGGTGGATGATTTCATATGTGGGGAGGAAAGTGTCCGTCAAACAAATGTGCTTTGTTTTTCTTTGCTCTGATTCACATACAGGACAACAAAAAGAACTGGTGAACTCTCAGGTGACGTTGTATCTCCAGATTAAAGATTAAAGGAATGTAAGAGAGTTAACAACCAGAGAAAGAGTGCTTCTGTCTATTCATTTGTCTTTTCTGGAGTGTGTTTCATTTCATTGAACAAAGCATTACATCAGCCCCCCACACCCATATAATCCAGCAATGGCTACATGCGAACAAAACCACTCTTGGGTCAGATCTGCATTGCAACACAGAATAACTGACAAAGAGGGAGTCAATGAGTCCATCTGACATAATTCCTTTGTGAGTTTAACTGTTGGTTAGCTGCCGTGTCTTTTGTTTGCTTTGGTTTCCACCGACAGATAAGAGTGTCTTTATGTTCCCGTTTCCCTCTGGTGACCAGACAAGACTTTCTCTTTGAGGAAAAGAAAAATGCAGGCTGTGGGGCACTCCCTTTACCTGTCATGCTTAAACTATGGTCAGGATTCAATATGGTACAACAACAATCAGCCAACTACCCAACAATGTGGAGGTAACTAATAAACTGCCAGAGCTACAAACAAGATAAACATTAACCAGTAACAGATAACAGCGTCAGGTTGGAAACAAAGAGATTTGACTGGTTTTGTTTTAGTCCCTGTCAATGTGGCCAGATTTAAAAATCTTTAGAAAATACCAACAGCCAATCACATTGCTGCAAAGAATTGCCAAGAGAAGCTCACCTTTGGCAGACAAGCAAACCATTGCATCGGGTCTTTTGTCCATGTTGACGAAGAAATTAAGAACCATTTTTCCCTGAGCATATCATTTGTGACAATGCAACTTAGTCTCCTAAAATGTACGTTCCCATACAGCAAAACTGCATTGTCAAATACGTTTTGATAGGAAACCTATTTTCTCTTGGATTCTTTTGACGTATCACAAAATACTTTTCTAGTCCGTGGAAGTCTGCGTAGGTAGGAGGTCGAGGTGGATGAGTGGCTCAACATTAACCTCCGTAACTTAAATAACGTAACAAACATACTTATTTTAAGCCAAAACATTATCTTTTACTAAACCTAACCAATGAGTTTTGTTGCCTAACCATAACCAAGTAGTTTTATTGTGTTTTTGTTTTGTTTTGATCAATTTACAACGTTAACCATGTGTTTAAAACTGCGACCGTAATCTGGCAGAAAATGTGTTTTTCTCTAAACGTAATTGTGACGGCAGCTGGGTTGTGGGAACGTAATTTTCTAGGAGACAGGGTTGGACATTGTTGATATATTCTATATCTCATGGTGACCAAGTTATTTGACTTCACTGCTTACATTAAGATCTCCACATATGTAGAATTCCCGAAACTGCAACTGTTGACCTTGAAATGTGGTAAACGCTATACCACAAATAAAAAAAGTAGGTGAACCAAATTTAGGTGTGTTTACTTTTTACTGCTTCCGTGCACATATCTAACCCAACGGTACCCTGGCAGCAAAGTGAACTATTCCCATTGATGCAGAGGACAATTACTGTACCTCAGATTTAGCTCCTTGGCCTTGTTTTCTGCGAGCAGGGCCAAAAAGACAGTCTAGCTGCCAAAGCCCTGAAGAGTTTGGCCTCACTCAGCCCTCATAAGTCAGCAATTGGTGGTTCCTTGGACCACTGTTAGGGCTTCGGTGGCTGCTGTCACCGGACTTTCCCAGCATGAGAAAATGGCATAGTTCAGCTGTCACCTAGGGTCAGCGGGGAGAGTTAACTCTCAAGCTGGCCAGCCAAAACATCTAGCATTCAGCTAGCCTCAGCTGCTAACAGAGCCCGTGTTGGCAACAGTGGACAAGTTAAATATAGAACTATACTTTTAGGCTCAGTGACTTAAGTCAAAAAGAGTAGAGCGAGACAATGGAGGATGTCACTGAGTGACGAGATCTGGCCCTGTGACAAAGGACATCACTGCACCTCTGCCTTTCTTTTCACTGGGCAACGACCCCTTTCAACCACTGAGAGAGTGAAGAATAGTGCCTGCCTACCTCCCTCACCCCCCTTCTGCCTTTTATTCTCAAACACTCTTCAACTGACTTCTCGAAAGGATAGGAGGGAGAGAAAATGAGAGGTGTGTTTTAGACCGCTATGCAGAGCAGATCTGGATAGTGGGAGTGAAAGAGAGAAGGAGGGTGAGAGAGAGGGAGAGGGAAGTTACAGTTATTGCTCTCTACCATTCCCTCTCAGACCTGACGAACTGAAAGGAGGGAGGGAGAGAGAGAGAGAGCAGAGCTTGTGATGGCTCTTGGCACAACTTAGTAGCCAGCACAAGCGGACACCACAAGTGGACCACACGAGCCAGAGGATATTAGTGGATACTTTACTGCTTCAGTACCTTTTCTCTAGGATTATCCTTGGTGTGACTACTAACTGCTAAAACCTGGGGACAACACAACAGCAGGTAAGTCTCCTGAGTTTCTCCTGAGTTTGTCCTGAGTTTGTCCTGAGTTTCTCCTGAGTTTCTCCTGAGTTTCTCCTGAGTTTCTCCTGAGTTTCTGCTAATGAAGGCGCTCTTGTTCTCCCTGCCCCTTGTGTGGGAAAAAAGCCAAGGTCAACCATGTGCTTCTGGCAAAGTAGAACTTATCAGTTGTTCTGCTTTCAGACTGATGTACAGGAAATGTCTCAGATACAGGTGCTGCTGACATCAATTTATGGAGCTAATAAAGAGCATTGATTGATAGAAATCCACTCGGCTTCACTTGAGCTGTGGTTAGAACTGCTCTACACTGTATGAATGAAAAAACTCTTCCCTAAAGGCACGTACTTAATTCAGCTAATTTTTTTATACTTTCAACTAATATGGATATCACCATGTTGCATTAATTACTTGCCCATGAGAAGACAATGCACTACTCTTGGTGCAGTGAATGGCAATAAAGATTTGGCATTGTGACAACGCATACAGAAGAGAGAGTCATGAATCAAACATTTCTCAATGAATTACATCGCATATTGCTGTATGAATAAGACCATTTAGTGTGAAGGCTTTTGTGCTTTGCACGTGGGAAGAGAAGCCCACAACTTCACCAGACAACAGGGGATGATATTGAGATATTGAGAATGTGGGAGAAAGAGAAGCAATCTATTGTTTGGGAACGTGCAACCTTTTCACTCAACTTCTCCCACAGCCGCCAACCTCAACACCTCACTATTGCACCGACTGTCCACAAACCAAATATAACACACAAAGTACAAACACCCCCACCGCTGCTTAACATTGCGAAGCTTCTGAGGCCTTCACGAGCTGCAACAGGATGACATCTTTCATTCTGAATATTTATGGATGGTAATGACGCCAAAATGAATTCCATTTCATCCGCATGAAGTCATCGGCCTTTCGGAGGAGACACATGGCTCCTGCTAGACGCATGTCCATTTGTCAAGGAACACATCACCTTGCGTCAGTAAACCAAAAAGAAAATATGAAATTAATCTCGCTCTCAGCAAGGGAATCTAACGCAGGTGTGGCTAACGCTGCTGTCAAATGATCCTTTCTGTCAGTGTCCAGGGGCTCTATGCAGCCTCACCCTTCCTCCCTCCCCCCTGCCTCCCACCCTCTCCAGCTGATGTGGCCTCTGTGCACTCAGTGATATCACCACTGACACCAGACAAAGAGAACTAGTGGCCAGATATTACTCATTAACATTTTTGCACTCGTTCCAGCTTCATCTAAGCTCATCCTCTCTAGCTCTAGTCTGTGGAGCTCAATCGGCCAAATGGCCCCTGGTGAAAGACAGATTTGCGAATGTTGACTGGGCAGTTATCGGTCCCAGCTTGTAAATGAATCAGTCTTACTGTAAATCAATAATAGTGGTCCCTGTTTGAACTGAAACCAAGCTGGCCATGGTTGGGTGTTTGCCAAAGCAGCATTGATTCGAGATGCACTAAATGTGTCACAAGCTTACCTCATGACATTACTATTTAGCTCTATGTTACTTGAGTGACATAAAGAACTCGAATGACAGCTTGTTAAGGACATACTGAGTTTAACTGTGAGGTGTAACGTTAGTTTGTGCATGCATAATGTAAACTAAAGTGGTGTTAAATTCAATTAATTCTGTAGTTGTACTTAGTGTGTTGAAAGTAATATTGAAGATGTGCTTAAATAGATTGAGATTATGCTATTGATGTGTTCTTGGTTACTATTGCCTACCAAAATAGTACATTTTTAATAACTTTACTAAATTACAAACCCAATATAATGCTGTGTTTCTGCATGTGTTCTAAAAAAAATCCTGGCCACTAAACTCATGGAAACTGCTTCATGCTAAAGGAATAAGAAGATAAAATAACCCAAAAAAATGTTTTGAATGACAAAAATGTAGCTCTAAATACATATTCAAAATAAGTAAGTTGCAAGAACAACATCCATTGAAGAAGAGGACTTGTGCCTTTAAATGTTTCAATTGCATTTCTTTCGTTATGCTTTGACACCTTTATGGTTTCCTGCATAGTATCAACTCAGTGACCCCATTCCTTCCTTGCTGTGTATGTGTGTTGTCTGTGTGCGCATACAGGCAAAATCGTTTGAAGATATATCTATGCGCATGAACATAAACACAATATAGTGGGAGGTGGAGCTCTTTGCTGCCAGTAGTCTGTGTCTTCCCCATGACGTCTGGTGGGCCTCAACAACAGCTGTCACTAACACATGCACAGCTCCAATCGTATAAGGGCCTCTGGTCTTGAATTCCAAAAATGTAGTTTAGACACATTTGGATATTTCGCAGAACAGTGGTACCTATAACTTATGTTCCCTTGGTTTAAAAATAAGTCCTTAAACGCCATAGCAACCCAAGATCTTTGCAAGATCATTTGATATGTAGTGTGAAAGAGGGGCAAAGTATACTTGCAGATTGGCTGTTAATTAGTTCTTGACATGTAGTAATATTAGAACTAGTGAGGTCATTCGTGAAGTTCACACACAGCAGGAATATCCCAGTGTGGAACATGTTTCAGGCTAATCTCAGCTAACTATTCTTTTTCTTTCAGTGCATAAATCATGAAATAATTAACTTTGGTTTGACGTAAGAGGCATTTAAAACTCCACAGAATGGAAAGGTATTCCCACCCTCTCTCCCAATGTCATGCTTATTCATCTCTCATCCTTGTTTATTGAGGGGAAGTGACATCATGACTCTTTTCAGTGAACTGGGGCATGATGATGACAGCCACCCAAAGAACTCATCTGTCCAGAAGAAAACAAAAAAAACAACGTATATTTCCTGAAACACTGAGATAAGGATGACTGGTCTTTGTGGTTGATTGTCCCTGAGCAAGAACTGTAATTTCAAACATCTGTTAGTGAGACAGAGTTCTTCCACCCAATGCCATTTTTGTCTCTATTTTTTTGTTGTCTTACCTGCAACAATACTTTTCAACAGACAATAGAGCAGAGTCACAATAGCAACACAAAACAATACAAATGTTCAGCTGCGAAACTTAAATGGGTAGTGGTGGTAGAGATTTAGAATGGTGTGGTTAGCCAAGTTTTACATCTTCATTCCAAGCACTCCAGTGTGTGTTGTGTTTACTAGCTGACTTGAACAGCTTAATCTTCTGACCTCTAGGGTTCACCACAAGCTACCAAACACACAACTTTACAAAGTTCTTAAGGTTGACCAAGCATTTGCCCTCTTAGACAACAGCAGCAGACATTACTGTTGCACTGGAGATGTATGTCACCACCGGACAAGTTTGTGTCCAACAATAGCTTCCTTTCTTTGTTGTTTTGGTCTCCACCGCCTCCTGAGAAAAAGTACCTAGGTCTTTAGCTTGCTAAAATGTTGTATTTCTTCACCAGCTGTATGCTAACTTTGTCTAACATGTGGTGCTGGTTTTGGTTTTCAGTTGGCTTTTCAGGGTTTGTTTGATAACAAGACCAAGAGTCTACAGCCATGGTAGCAGCTCTCTGCAGCTGTAATTAGCCACAATACTGCTTTAAAGTTAAATGCTAATGTTGGCTTATGCTAAGAGCTTCATCCTCTGGAGACCATGTCTGTTTGTATAAAACTTTCATGGCAATCCATCCACTGATTTTTTTAGTACGTTCTTTGCCTCTATCCGGCCACTGAGAACACATGATTGTGGAGTTCCCATAGTCTATATATAAAGATCTTAATGTACAGTCTATGGGCATGCCATGTCAGGGACATTAAGTTATATGAGCATCGTGAGTATGTGACAATTACACTGGCAAAGCTTTCTTTTAATATACGAACTGCAAATGCCTCTAATATAGGTGTGTCATCAGCATAACTTTCAGCAATATTTCTAGAACCTGCTCAGTAACCACTATAATACTATAGTATTGCTAGTATACTATACTAGGAGTGCCATAAAAACAAAGAGGCTGTCCAATCAAGACAATGCATTTAATTGATGAAAACCTCATCATTGGCATGGCAAAAGGCCCAATATTTCTTTCTTCTATACAAAGACCCTAAAAACTGGTAGTCAGAAAAACTGATTCGTTCTGGGACCACTAGCCAACACGCAAAAGTTAGTCCGTAGAATTCTGATCCATGCATTTAGACGAGACCTCAAGACACATGGCCGACCCCATGACATTGTACTATATCTGAGCCCGCTTCATCCATATGTTGTCATGCAGTTTCTATTCATAGAACAGCCAGAACTTGAACTCTTCCTTGATCTACATGCCATGAAGCTGATACCCACTCTTGCCATTGGCCTAGAAGAACCTGGTGCCTGATAAGTCGGTTTCCGTTTACAGACACTTAACATAAATGCTGTTGCTATGAACATTAACCCTTAGAAATAATTGATGTGTTCATTTTTCCCCATCATGCATATTAAACTAATTATGACAGATGGAGGTGAGTCATGTATTCCAGCAGCTGCATCTATCCATATGTGTCAAATTCTCCCACACGCATCAATATTTATAATGCATGACCCAAATTAGAGCATGTTTCAACTTGTAAAGATTTGCTATCACATGACTCCATAAAAGTAAATCAAAGTGAATATTTAACAAACTGCCACGAGCTCAACTGATAAATATGTCATATTTTATAAGTGACTGATTCAGGAACTACCTGTGCTGAGTAGTAGTAAGCCCTGAATGTAAGAAATTAGATGTACCTACATTCCTCTCAGTTTGCACATCAGTGAAACCTTAACTGTTGAATCTACAGTAGGCTCCAGTGAGAGGATCAGGTTAATGTGACATCAGGAGAATACTACCACCATAAACCCACCACCTAGGCTGACATTTTGCTCCAGTATGACGTGCCAATGTTAGAGTTATTGTCGCTAAGAGGTATTAATAGAAGCCATTAATAAACTAAGACAAGCTGTAAATGCTTGAGCTTTGTCCATGAAGGCTGTTTAACAGTTCAATTTAGTATCATTGGAAAATTCTTCTGAAAGGTAGAATCCTAAGGGAATGTGCACATGTCTCAGACGGTGTTGCTATCTGGACAGAAAAGGTTTGTCATCCTTCTCTGCCTATGCGTCTTCATTTTTCTAGAACATGATTGCTATGTCCAATCGGACCCCAGAGGTCACTGGCTGTCTAGGCTGGAAGTGCTGTCCATCAAAATCCCAGGACAGACTGCAGCTTTGTACCCTTGCAGGGAACTAGGCGCTCACAAAACTTTCAATATCAGATGGATTGACTAGTAGCTTTGAATTTCATCCACAGCTACAGTTTTGATTGAAATTCCTATATCTTGGCGGGCCGGTGTGTTTTTCTTGTCAGGACGGAAGAGCTTCTCGAGCGTGCTGCATTTTATCAGTGTCCTCTGACAGAACAAGTTGCCAAACGCTCTCATGCAAAGAACATTTCCCACTCCTTATTTAGTCACATTTGGTTTGTGGTGTGAACGTAACAAACTCACTGAAGTCCTTTTTCCTCTAACATGTTGATGCATTATTTGCAGCTGCTGTCCTCATCCCTCATCAGTGGCAAATTAATTTGGCTCCAAGTCAGACTTTTATCACCAGACGTCACCCAGCCCCTTCCTCACATTTGCTTTCTATGTGAATATCACAGACGATCAAAATGTTTCATAATTTCAGATAAAGTGTGTACATTTTTCACCCATCTTTTGTTACATTGAAGTATCACAAAAGCCACTTAAATACAACTAACAATTATTTATCTGTTAATCTTTTTTTGACTAATCAATTGATCACTTATAGTGTTAAAAAGTTAGCGTTACAGTAGATGCCCATGACAAGCTATGAAAACCCAAGGTGACATCTTCAAATCTTCAAAAGTTTTGTCCGACCAACAGTCCAAAACTCAAAGATATTCAACTTAGAATAATATATTTTTTTAAAGCCGCAAGTCTTCACATTTCAAAAGCTGAAATCAGTGATTATTTGTCCTTTTTGCTTTAGTTAAACAACTGAAACATTTAATTGATTTTAAAAGTGTTGCTGATTGGTCTTCTATTTATTGACCAATCAACTAATAGCCTACTTCCCAATGTGGTTGTGGCTATTAAAGTGCACTGTGTCTTGTTTATGAGTAAATGGAATTTCAGACCAAAGATAAAAGTCATATAGTGAATGTCAGTGGTATTCACTAACTTGCTGACCACTGACAACATTATATAGCTCATTTTCCCACTTTGGAATGGAGGCATGTGTTCTGTTTGGGCCTATAAATACTCATATATGTGACAGCTGGACTTGCCCAAACCATGGGATAGATTTGGGATCCCACTTTAAATTTAGGCTCAGGCCTTGACTGGGGCCTTGTTGGGTATTAGGCCACCCTTTCATTTTAGAAGGCACTATGGAATTGGATGCAATCAGTAACATTGTGCCGATTGTTTGGATGCCATGAATGTGTGTGAGTGTTGTGGCAGGTTGGCACAGGCCTCAGAGTAAAGTCTTATTGTCTGCCAGCTCTCCTTTATTTTCCATAAAGACAACTGGGAATGTTGCATGTCAGACTGGAATGCAGGCCACGTGCCTTTGGAATCCCCATGTGCTGCTCTGGAGAATTCTCCACAATCAAGACTGCAGTGACCGGTCAAGGTGGATCAAACGGTGACACATCGTACGGGTGACAAAGACTTTGTCATCAATTTACTTTAATGACAAAGTCTTGCCAAACAAAGTCTTGTCATCAATAGGACCTGTGAAATTGTTGTGATTATTACTATGTCCGACAGCTGTCAAGGAAATGTTTTGTATGAAGTGCATGTGCACTTTCGGAAACTTTGACTTATATAATTTAGTCCTTTTAATGAAACTTAAAGCTGCTATAATTAATACTTTATATTATCAAATGATAAAATGATGTTGGTCATAGTAACAAACCCACAGAGAACTAGAGACCATCATGCGATGTTATCACACCAGGTCAGGCCAGGGCCGTAAAGTGTGTGGGTGTGTGTGTGTGTGTGTGGGGGGGAGGCAATGGCCCCTTCCCCACTTCCTATGCCCTACATCTGTTACCCTTGCTTGGACCCCACCCACCATTGAACTTCATTTTGATCTCAACTACACACCTGTAAAGTTTTGTGACTTTTTTTGCGGTCACAAAAAGCACACACACACACACACACACACACACACACACACACACACACACACACACGTACACTCATTTTTGTGGGAATAAAACATTTATATGGTGAGTTTCTTTGAATGTATTGAATTGCTATTTAATAATAACTGTTTATAGTCATTAAAGCTCTCAGCTATAACACACACACACACACACACACACAGTGCTGGGTAATTGTGGATATTTATTCCAGATTAGGAATGTTACATCCGTCCTCCAGTTTTAATCCTGTGTGTATGTGTACAATTCGAGCCGAGTGGGTACAGTAGGTTCTCTGGATGTTCATGGCATCAGCCCAGAAATTAAAAATAAAACTTCAAGTGCCTAATTCAGTGTCAACCATTTTGTCGCTGGTACTTCTGCCCGAGTAATCTACAGTACTGCACATGTTTCAATGTTTCATCACACTCACGCCCCAGTGCTGCTGGTCTTTAATGCCCTCCACCACTGGGCTTTTCTCTGGTCATAACTCTCTGGCACTGCTTTAATGGTGGGATGAACACTGTAAGCACTCATGCACGCTAATGTGCTGTTGACTCAATTTGACTCAATGATAGTGATCCCACAGCTGAAAGGAATAGTTATGAACAGAAAAGAAGGCATTGCAATTAATCTCCAGTTAAGAACCAGCTCTCATTGGAGCCAATGTGCACTCTCTGAATTTCCAGAACTAAGATAAGGAATGTTCTTAACGTGTTGGTTTGAACTGAGCGATGCATTGCCTGTTATCTTGCACGCCTACCTCTCATGTGCTTGGGGCTTTTTCCTGGAAGCAGAAAAGATTGGTTTCAAGCATCATTAGAATTCACTGCAGTCTTAACTTCGCTGACCATTACAGAAGAAGATAAACATTGGTCTTGATGTGAAGCAAAACCTATGAGAGAATCGCTTGCAGAACTTTGGACATTGCATATAGAAAAGTGTAATTCCTCTTCACGTTCACTTTTATCACCTTGTTTTAATGTAGTTAGGCTGATTTAAATGGTTATTGGTCATTGAGTGTGCATATTTATTGTAGCATGCACAGTTGTTGTGTTTTGTGTATGCTATGCTATTTGTATGCTCCGGTGTAAAGAGAGAATTCATGACATTGTCTCTCTGCATGATATAAAGTAGAGCTCAGGGTGCTATGACATCACCAGTGCTCTATGGTGGGGATTTGGGGAGCCGGGGGCGTTTTCTGTTAGTAATTAAAAAGCTGTTGATGTCATATCTGAAATCAGAGTGCACTTGCTCAATGTCTAAAGGCTGTTTTAAAAGAGCTTAGATACACTCATGCATGCACACACAAAAATAAACTTAAACACATTTTACGAGGCAAATGCACCTCTATCCTACTGACCAACAGTGCATCTATGAACATTTATTAGTGATTCCCAAGCAGGCGTACATGTTCAGCTAATTAGAAAGAATATTTTAAACATTTGTGTTAAGGAGGAAAAAACCCAACAAAATAGGATAAAGCTGTAAATTCATTGTCACAATAATCAGAAGGCTATGACTATGAGTACCTAATAGTAGTTATGGATGAACATAATAGTTGAAAAAGGTGAAATTAAATGATAAACTGTTTAAATAGTTAGCTAAAAGTACTGGACAAACAGTTAAAAAAGATAGCTAAACAGATTAAATTGATTCCTAAAAGTAATTTATAAAGAGTTTAGCAAAAAGTGACAGATAAACAGCTGAAACGGTTAGATAAAATGAATGGTTAAATGGTTGAAGTAGTGAACTAAAAGACTGAAATTGAATTGAAATAGCTAGCTTGAAGTCCTGGATAAACGGTTAACATAGCTAGCCAAAAGTAATGGATAGTTTAAATAGTTGGTTAAAAGTAATGGATAAACAGTTGAAGTAGGTTGTGATAGATAAAGCCTTTACCATTGCAAGTAATAGTAGTACGAATGCAAGCTTGACCAAAGCAAATTTATCAATTTTATGAAAAGATATTGTAGCAATATCCACTTTTATGTTTGTAATAGTGTTAAATAACTTCCACTTAAAATTAATTTAATTTGAACAAATGTATTACACTAGAAGGGCACTAGAAGGGCACTTAGAGCGCAGACCACCACCAGGGCCAAATGCCCTATCTCACAATGTTAACAAAAGTGAAAAACAATATGCGTCTGCGCCCCCCAGGCCCCCGGCCATGCTACAACCTTCCACCAAGTTTCATGAATCCCGGGCCAGTATTTTTTGACAGTTTTTCCGAAATCCTGCTGACAAACAGACAAAAAAACAAACCGAACTGAAACCAAAACCTCCTTGGTGGAGGTAACAAGAACTTGACAGGGCTGTGGGGGTACTTCAGACAAAAAAGGTGGGGAACCACCGAAGCGCACTGTATGAGTGGACAATTCAAATATACTAACTCCTGAATGTTATTCTACTAGCTCCGTGAATGTTTTAGTAATCAAGCACGCTACAGGCCACCTGAACATGACTTGTGTCGTTATAAATGATTAATGCAGTAAAATTTAATTTAGAGTCTGTCATCAGGAGATTTATTATCAGGATCTGGATAAAATGTTTGACTCAGACTTCTAATGTCAGCAGAGAAGGTTAAGGCACCCAGGAGTGCCACAAATGTTCTCCCTACCATCAACACTCAGCATGACATACACAAGCCCTGTGAGGGAACAGGACGTGTCAGGAATGCACGCACCGCCATACAACACACACACAGACACACACACACACACACACACACACACAGTGCTGGGTAATTGTGGATATTTATTCCAGATTAGGAATGTTACATCCGTGCTCCAGTTTTAATCCTGTGTGTATGTGTACAGTATGTTTGCGTTCGTCAGTTGAAACTAAAATAACAAAAAACTTGATAACAACACGTTAATGGTATAAAAGGTAAAGTGACATAACATATATGACAACATGTGTTTTTTGTGTCAAAAAAACCCAACAACACAAGAATGGTACTATTTGCTCTGAAAATAAAATGGTGTTACTTCTGTTCTTTGTGCAGGTAGAAGATGAGGTCCAAAAGCAGCGGGGTGGAGAGCCCGGCTAATGGGGTGCTTGGGGTTCCACAGGGTGACATCAGCCAAGAACAGGAAGTGGGTCTGCCCGTGAAGAGCCTGAAGACCAAAGTTCAGCAGAAGGAGGGTGAGGACCGTTTGGAGGTCGAGGTGATCTCTGACAAAGAGAAGCTGTTGGATTCCCCTGAGGCGGGAGAAAAAAGAGGAGACGTCATGGATCTGTCCAAAGAGGGTCTGCTGAAACTGCTGGGGATCATGGAAGGAGAAGTTCAGGTGGGTTGTTCTCTTTGACAGAGAAAGCATACCTGTGAAAGGCATTGCGGATGCACACAAGGTCAGTTTGTATGGAAAAGGCACATGCTTTCATTGGATTGAGTGTGACTGCATTTTTATGCACAATAGCTCTATCTTGTGGTTGAAAATGGCAATTTAACATGCTCGAAAAAAATATGCCATATGTTACCAGGAGACTATTTTGGAGAAATCTGGAATCCATGAAACAAATGCTGCCAATAGCCTAAACTAAATGTAAGTTATCTTTAAATCCTTGAAAAGTACAAGTGGTCGTTTTAACATTTAAAAGCTAAACTGCAGAAATATTGCAGATATCTTTAATTAAATTTTTCTTCGTAAAAAACATACAGATACAGATATCAACAACGTCATTCTTCATATAGGAAAAGCTGGACTGGATATAGTCATATTGTCAACATACATTTTGGATATCTGGAATTATAATTATAAATAGTAACAATTGGATTGTAGGTATCTGAAATGGCAATTTTACCTAGTAAAAAATATATTGCAGATATCCAGAATGTTAATTCAAGATATCTAAAATGCAATTGTGGATATCTGAAATGGAAAGCCTAATACACATGAATGGTAAAAGTGACACCATTTTCTTCTAAGAAGAATGAGGTTGTGGATATCTGAAATGTTCTTTTTGACTAGGAAGAATTGAATGACAGATATCTTCAATATTTATCCAGTCAAGCTATTAAATGTCAAAGCAGCTTGCCATACGCTACACCCTACAATGGGATGCACTGTATCTAGAGACACTTGAGCAAAATGGCACATTCACAATGCGTTTGAGGTTAGGGTTAACGCATCATTTCTTACATTTGCATGTCTGGGACAAAGAAATCCTTGTCTCTTCAAACAGGTGTCCAAATGGAGTGAACACACACTCCTCCTCCTCCTCCTCAGGTCATAATATGTTGTATCGTTTGTGTATCTTTATATTTCCATGTGATTTCAGGCCAGAGAAGATGTTATCTGCATGCTAAAGTCCAAACAGACTGTCCCAGAGGACCTTGAATCACGTTATGGATCTGCGGCCCCTGGTTCGGCCCTCCAGGCCCTGCAGAGAGACGGCTCCAACAATGGCACCGAGCACAGCGTCTACCAAAAGCCTATGGTTGAGGTCAGTTAGTAACTGTCAGTCACAGCAGTTACATGTTGAAAATCAGCAGTTTAGTGTGACATTCCTGAACACCTCGCAAGAGATTATTGCTACAAAAGTGGCTTATTACAGAGAATAAACTTCAGTTTTTACGTTCCCTTGGTCCTTGCACATGTTTGTGTGTTTCCCTGTGTGGCTGTGATTGTGTGTCTTTGCTCTCTCTCAGCTGGAGCGTCTGCAGGAGAAGCACAAGGAGACATACCGGAGGATGCTGGGTCAGTTGTTGCTAGCTGAAAAGTGCCACCGGCGCACCGTCCACGAGCTGGACTCAGAGAAACGCAAACACGCAGACTACATGAACAAGAGCGACGACTTCACCAACCTTCTGGAGCAGGAGAGAGAAAGGTGAGGAGGAGGAGAGGAAGGAGGGAGCTAGGCCATGAAATTGTCACACCATTAACACATCAAATGGCATTCCTAAAATGTGCCAATTTACTCATCAACTACATTTCCGTGGACATATAAAGTAATGTCTGATTACTGCAAAGATGTTCGGTATATATTAAATTACAAAAAAATTACAGTTTGTGTAATACTGACGTACATTTACATCACGAATTGTAAGAAGAGGAAAAATTATAACATTTATTTTATATACAGTATAAGTGGTACTGTAGGGCAATATTTGATGTCAGTTTAACTATTTGCTATACTAAAACAAGCAGTATTGCATATGGAGAACTTGTAGGCAAAATAGGCTGGTGAAAGAAGTGGAGAGAGTAGTGGTGAAAGGGAAAAAGGTGAAAGCAGTGGGGGAGGAGAAGAGTGGAGAGAGAGAGAGAGAACGTGAATTAGAGAGCCGACATGGCTTATAAAACCAGTGTGGAACATACAAAATGCAAGTGGTGAGAGAATCCAGAGAGGAAGAGCGGGGAAGGAATGCTTCGACATCAGAGAATGTGTGAAAGATGGCCTCATCAGCCAAGTGAATACTGGAGAGGGAAGAGGGGGGTGGCTGCGTACTAAAGTGATAACCTCGCATACCTTTGTTTGACAGGGAGAGGTACGGAGTGTGTGGAAAGGAGGGGGAAGGCGGGGAAGAGGTCACACTCTTTGCTGTGGGAAAGAGGGAGGTCAGGGGTAGAGAGGGTAGGAGACGAGGCCACTGGGTGGAGGGACAGGAGGAAAAACAAGTGAAGGAATAAAGGGCTCTGACAGCGGAGAATCTCCCATGACATCATCTGTGAAGACTGTGAAATGAAGTCATCGCCGAGGTTACGACCTGGCTTGTTGGTCAAGGGGAGAAGAGGGATGAGAGGTTTGAGTGGGAGAGAGAGGGGGGACGTATACACTCCCCAACATCAGAGACGGGATGGTTGTGTGTGGAGGGCCCCACAGAGATCAAACAAGCCTGGTTGTGAGTGTGTAGATGTGCACTGAATGGGGATGAGAGAGGAGGCCCTACTAATTAAAATATTTACAGATGAAGTTTGATTGGCTGTTGCTTGTTGGGAATGTATTTTTTTTGCAATTCCCATAACACATGCCTGTCCATTCTCACACAACAACCCTGAGAGATGGGGATGCATTAAAGCCACATAATGTAGGATTCAGTATTTTTGCGATTTAGCGCACCTACAGTTTTAGAGAGAAATTCACTTCACGTAAATATGGACAGCTGTGAGGTTACACGTGCATTTGTTATGATTATATTACCTATGAATGATCAAAAACTAGCGAGTTGATAACTTTGCTAACACAACCAAAAAGGCAAGTGCAAAAGGACAAGACATAGCAAGCCAGCTAATATTACCAGCCCTGCTCTGGTTACAGGACGACACTGGCGCCGCTTCCCGCCAGCTGTCCCCCACGCCCTCAGCACGGCTAACTGAGCTAACACCTAACTAGCTGACAGCAGCTACTGTTATTAGCAGCAGTTAGCGGTTATATAAATGCAAATGTATTTTATTTTATACACTTGCTCAGCATTTACACTTTTTAAAAACAAAATTATTGTTGCGTGTTATTTTCGCAACAAGCTTTTGGTCCATCAGGAAACTCTGTAAATCACAGACAGTCGATGTAGAGCAGTCGGAGGACATCAGAAGGAAAACCAGAAAACATTTTTTCCATAAAATATGATCCAGTTTCACCAAAATCAACTTAGTACCGTTCAGGGCGCAGAGTGAGATGGACGGAGGCGCTGTTCTCCCTATTACAAGTCAAAGTAGCATCATATGGATTTTGAAGCTGGTATTTTAAAATAAGATTTTTACATAATGTTGCTTTAATTGTATAGGCTACTGTACATGTAAGTTAATGGCTTGATATGCATATAGCATTAGTAAAATTTGCCATGTAGCATGATAGCACGTGTAAGCCAGAGTAAGAGAAAGCATTTATAATGCACTGCGTAAAGTCAGTCATCTGTAGAGCAGACTAGAGGCCACTTATATGCTATATGAACTGTCAAAACTTCAAACGGTGGAGGTACTGACTTCCTCTCCTCCTTGAGCTTTTACTGCAGGACACAGGAAACAGACCATGGAGGCTAAATCACAGTCCTGACAGCCGAGCTTCCATTACACATCGAGGAGAGGGCTCGGAAATGAGCCGCAGACTTCAGCTTATAGCTACCGCTTCGGCTGAGACAGGGGAAGAGCTGTAGTCATGATTCAAAACATATCAATTAAGAATTTGTTCCTGATTGTAAATCGGTGTGCACACATGCTGAAATTAAATTATCCAGAATGAAGTCGGTGTTTTATGATTTCAACCAAATGGATTAAGGAATTTACATTATGTGTGCAATTTACACATTTTTTTTTTTTGTAAGGCTCAATACCTACTATGGTCTGTTGACTGACATTAGACTGAACTTGACTCCAACACATATCTAACCTGAAGCTAAATATATGCATGAATGAGTACAGACGTAGAGCAGAGATAAGAATCAGGAGATGAAAGTCGTGTTTCTGGTTTTCACTTTGATGTACAGGCACATTTGTGCTTTCAACCATCTTAACAAAAAGTACTTGTGACAGTACAGGTTTGCCTTTAATATAGTAAATAGAATAGTCAACAGCCATGCTAGCAGCTCTGCTATCATGCTCACAATGACAATGCTAATGCGCTGATGCTAAGCAAGTATGTCTTTAGAAAGTTTCATGGCAATCCAGCTGCCTTCAGTCTGGACCAAAGTAGTGGACCAATCCACTGACGGACATTACCATAAAGAACAAAGCTGCTGGCATGGCTGACTAAAAAAACATTGAATATAAAATTGATCGAAACTTTTAAACATTGGGAATAGTAAGCCTATGCTTCAGCTAAAGCATATGGCACAAATCACAAGTGAACTATCACATAACTTTCACTTGATCCTTGGTTTGCATGCAATGACCTCTTTCTTATGCCAGGTAGTTTCCAGCGGGTTCCTTGGCACATGCACAAGTCGGCCTCTGTCACCTCACCGAGCGAGTGTAAGGGATGAGCTCTGCTGTGTCTTGATCTGTCAGCACTTGCAGAGCCCAGATTCTTCTATATGTTGCCATAGAAGGACACACAACTGACACAGGATTCATGGATTAGCTGACCTCAATACACAAAACACAGACAAGCAACTACTGTGTAAAAACAGATTTGAAAACGCTCAAAAACATTAGTTCCTTTGCACGAACATACTAGCGCCAACGCCTACACAGAAGCATGCACATATCTGCCCTTGTCTGGTATCTGCTTTGACATTCACTCTGTCAGGCGGGAAGGAGCGTGTCATCATCTTGTCTTTATCAACATGATCTCCTCCCGCCATCTGGGTGACAGTGAAGAGAGAAGAGTCAAAGGTCTTTTGCCAATCACCTGCAGGAATGCAGAGGATGGGCACAGGAGGAGTAGCTTCTGACTGGTAGCCATCAGCCATTAACACCCTCTCAGACAACACAGCAATTTACATGTCAAGAAGTTAAAATATTTAAGTGGCATGCCGGTATGTGCAAATAATTAACGGAAGAAACGCTCACATGTGAGGTCACGCACACTAAATGAAAATGCAGACCTGGGAATTGAAAACTAAAATGATTGTTTTGTTGTAATTTTTAAGCCTTCAGCCTTCAGACAAAAACTTTGACTCAAGTCTTATTCTGCCATCGGTCAGCAGATTGTGTACACACATGTGTAGACCTTTTGTGGTTGTCTTTAAGTAGTTAATGTTCACGTTGCTTCTGATTTTGCTCTTTTAACAGCACATCAGTCTTGTGTACTGTACACTACCACAGGCGCTCTTGCTTAACGCTTTATGCTGCTTTTTCTCTGTCAAGAGAGGTCATTAGTGTACAGCACAGTGTTTTGACAGCTTTTTGGCAGTTCATGTCTGCTTCAATCCTCGGCCTCCTGACACAGAGGGGCTGCAGTGCCTCTGAGCAAATTCCCCAGGAAACATGGGATGAGATGTTGTTCCATGTTGAAAAAAATCTTCTCTTGTGGATGTTGGCTTATGGACTGCACCTGTGCATTTGCTTAAGACGTGCGTTTTTATTTCTCGCATGCACATTTTAGTTGCCTAAGAAGTTGAAAACCCTCATTCAAACAACTTTCTTAAACCTACAAGGCACTTGGAGGACTGTATATACTGTACACAGCCAATTTAGCCATAGTTATTTCTTCCTTAGAAACAGAGCCACTGACCACTGTAGCCAAATACCATTTTATAACATCATGACTTTGACATTTGCATGACAGTAATTTTAGAGTGCCAATTTCTAGGGTATCAGTGACATCTATATTGAATTTTAAGAGCTGCACTCTGAGATCTGGATGGCTCATTTTTACAGTAGCCAGTCCCACTGATCCAACTTGGCAATGAAGAATTAAGATTAATTAAGATTAACTGTATCTATACAGTTTCATGTGAAGCACTTCATAAACCTATGCATATCAACCTATGGTTGCATATCCTGCCAGATCTTCTTCACCTCAAGGGAGACATTCAACTCAGCCATATCTGCTTTCCTCATCACATGTAGACTTTGAAAGGAACCCAGTTTAAGTCAAGTTTCCCCTTAAGTGGAACTACAGCAGACGTTCTCTCCTGTCCCCTAACCGCCAAACCCGCACTGAACCTGATTTTGTCTAAGAAAAATTTTGATATTTCTCCATTCTTTGTAATACCTTACAAAAAACTGTCTATAATTGTTTTGCCTCAAACATGCCATGTTTAATGAATGTATGGAAATTGGGGGGAGTTTTTTGCAAAACACTCCTCCTGTGGCAAGGGTCCCACCCCCTTCACAGTGTCCAAAGCAGAGCAGCACACACACTCTCATACACACATCTCTGCCTTATATGGATGAGGTGACATCATTCACTAGAGGTCCGGTGCTGCTCCACTGTATTTATTCACCTTTCATTGTCTTGATAACATGCCTGGAATGTGACGGTGGAGGATCTGTGGAAAAGGAAGCTCCTGCTACTTCTTATGTGTTCTCAGTGGATTTTGTATAATGACACAAAATGTTTATGTGCTGATTGTAGAGCATCCATAGAGGGTAAGTTTTAAATGGAGTTTCTTGTAAAGTTTCTGAGGTGTTATGACTGCGTCCACAAAAGTGCATATTGAGCATTTAGAAGTTGTTCAAGATGTGGATGCACAATATTACTTGTTGTGCTGGTGCCTACATTAATGTGGTTATTTTTGCAATGCAAAAATGTTCAGGCTGAATATTGTATGTCCCTGGGAGTGTAAAAGGAGAAGATGCAGCTTTGCATTCAATCTGCTTTGCATGAATTCTGGAGCCAGAGATGAAAATGAGCATGAGCAGCATAGAAAGAAGTTGTGAGAAAATAAGACCACTTGGAGAGGGGGTGTAAGTTAAAATTTTACTAGCAGTTTGTGTTCTGAGTCTCTATTCTCTAGTCTCTAACAGGAATGGAAATAGCAGGAGTATTTGGGAGTTGTTGTGTTAATCTTGTCTAGTTTTCCTTCTTGATTTTATTTCTTGTTCTGCATAGGAGGATAGCAAGTATTATCTGTAATATACTGTGTATAATGATCAGCTCTATCAAATTCAGTTTTTGTCTAAGATAGAAAGAAGTTACTTCAAGTGATGGACTCAGTTTATAGCAACCACATACAAATGTTGTATGGTGAAATTAAGCAACCAAATATAAAATGTTGTATGGTGAAATTACTGGATTTCTGTAAGGGATAGTTTAAATATGTTTAATGCAAAAATTGTATCTCGCGGGTGGGCATTTTGAGATCATAATGCCCATTAAGACAGAACACTTTGACACTCTAACCAGTCTTATGAAGTGCCTGCAAAGAATTACGATTATCATTCACTATCATTGAAATATAACTGGGATAAAACATTTCATCTTGGAATACAAGTTATTCATATTTCCATGACACGATGGCAAACACAGAAACAGTTACTGAATTTGAAATGTATAAAACACCAAACTAATGCCTTGTCTTTGTTTTTTCGCTTAATGTTTTAGACTGAAGAGGTTGCTTGAGAACGAGAAGGCCTACCAGGTAAGAAAGGAGAAGGAGCACTCTAAACGCCTGGCAAAGGTGCGAGATGAGCTGGTCAAGCTCAAGTCCTTTGCCCTGATGTTGGTCAATGAGCGGCAGCAGCACCTGGAGCAAATGGACCAACAGAGCCAGCGGGCCCAGGAACACAGTCAGCAGCTCCAGCAGTGGGAGCAGGTACTGAGTGAAGCCAAAGAGCGTGCTCATGAGGATGGCCACAGGGTGCTGAGCCTGGAGGCTGAGCTTAAAGAGAAATCCACCAAGCTCACCCAACAACACGAGGAGATGAATGCCAAACTGTCCAGTCAGGAGATCCACAACCGCCAACTTAATGCCAAACTTTTAGGGCTTACGCATAAAGTGGAGGAGCTAGAGGAGAGCAACAGGGCATTGAGGAATTCTGAGGAGGAGCTGCAGGAGTTGAGGGAGAAGATCGGCAAAGGGGAGTGTGGCAACTCCAACTTGATAACCGAGTTGGAGAATTTGCGAAAACGGGTGCGGGAGATGGAGGGAAAGGATGAGGAGATTACCAAGACTGAAAATCAATGTAAAGAGCTCAGAAAGAGGCTACAAGAGGAGGATAGTAAGAGCAAAGACCTCAGGCTGGAAGTGGAGAAGCTCCAGAAAAGGATGGTGGAGATAGAGAAACTTGAGGGTGCCTTCAGCATAAGCAAGGCTGAGTGTGCACAGTTAAACACTGCTTTAGAGACAGAGAAGGGCTTCACCAAAGAGCTCTCAGATGAAGTTGTAGCTCTCAGGATCCGTATGAAAGAGATTGAGTCTTCTGAACTGAAGTTAGAAAAGTCTGAGCTGAACCTTAAGGATGACTTGAATAAACTGAAATCATTGACTGTTGCTTTGATGGAAGAACGAAAGAACCTGATGGAAAGGATGAAGTTAGACGAGAAGAAAAAGGACGATTTGAGTAAGATGGTCAAAGTTGAGCAGGGAAAAGTTATGGAGGTGACTGAGAAATTGATAGAGGAAAGCAAAAAGCTCTTGAAGTTTAAATCAGAGATGGAAACCAAAGTAGAGACTCTAACTATAGAAAAGGGGGAGGTTAGCACTAAGCTAGCCTATGAAATCGATAAAACTAAGGATCTTAGTTCCAAGGTCAGTCAAATGAAAAAGAGGTTAGATGGGTTTGAGCAAGCAGAAAAGCTATCAGTGAAGAATTCAGTGAAATGTGAACTGGGAAAAATGTCTGACCCCGTCAACGGTGAAAACAACAAAGTTAAGGAGCTGACATTTGAAATTGAACGGCTGAAAAATCGTCTCAAACAACTTGAAGTAGTTGAGGGCGATTTGATCAAGACCGAGGATCAGTATGACATGTTGGAGAAAAGATTCATGACTGAACAAGACAAAGCCAACATTCTTTCCCTACAGGTGGAGGAAATGAGGGGTCAGATAGCACGAAACAAAGCAATTGAGAAAGGAGAGGAGGAAAGCCAGGAAGTAGACCTCCGACAAAGATGCAAGCGAGAGGAGGCCAAAACCAGAGAACTGCAGGCGGATGTCGTAGCCCTCAAGGAGAAGATCCATGAACTAATGCACAAGGAAGACCAACTTTCTCAGCTCCAAGTTGATTACTCTGTCCTACAGCAGAGGTTCTTGGAAGAGGAGGAGAGAGCCAAGAACATGGGGACTGAAGTTTTCCATCTGACCAAAGAATTGGAGATAGCAAAGCGTCATAGTCGAGCACTAAGGCCCAGTTTGAACGGGAGGAGAATGGTTGACGTTGCTGTGACATCCACTGGAGTACAGACAGAGGCATCGTCAGCTGGGCCAGGCGAGGAGGATACCCCAGCTGTTTTTATCAGGAAGTCTGTTCAAGAAGAGAATCACATCATGAACAACTTCAGACAGAAGTGCCTGAAGAAGCCAACAGAAAAGAGTGGTGTTGAGCGTTGCCCTTCATCTAGCAGCGACCTGAGTGTGAAGAAATCCTGGATTCCCTGGATGAGGAAAAAGGACCACACTCCTCAAGAGTCAAACTTGGGGAAGCATCTCCACCTCAATGGAGATCATTTGCCTTCTGAACTGAAGCAAGGACAGCCTTTACACATCCGTGTAACACCAGACCATCAAAACAACATGGCCACTCTTGAGATCAGGAGCCCCTCTGCTGAGGACGCTTTCTCCAGCTCAGCTCCCCTCAGCCCCAACCCATCTCAACCTAAATCCAGAATCACAATTATTCCCACCTACTCTGCTCCAACCCACAAGAGAAAGTCCATCACAGGGCCTGAAAGAGCCAAGTCTCCAGTTACCATCACAACAATATCCAGAGCCAAGTCTCCAGAAAGCAGCCGAGTCCCCTCCTCTGCCTCAGGAAGGCCCTTGTCTCCTGTCTCTATTATGACAGTGAGCACTGCTATAGGACCTGAAGCGTCTGCCTCCCCAGAACCCCAGGAGATGACCATGGGCCGAGCTGTGTTCAAGGTTACCCCAGAGAAGCAGATGGTCCCAATGCCTATCAGGAAGGGCCACACCAACACTAGCATCATCACCACCACTGACGACAACAAGATCCATATTCATCTAGGCAACAGCATGAGCCCAAAGATGGTAGTCAGGCCAGAGAGCAAGGAGATGACCTTATCAACTGGGACAGTTTTACGCTCCCCTCGTCAAATCACCACCACCACCACCACCAGGAGCACACAGAGCAAAGTGATGAGCACTATCACAATTTCCCCTGTTACAGCCACCATGTCTAGACCCACACAAAGCATGGTAAGTTTCACTTAGAGGTTCCCTTCATACAAATTATGGAATAACATGTTTTCCTGTAAATAGCTTTACTTACTTTGTCCATTCTTTGAGATACCTGCCCAACAACTATTGACTCTGGATAATCCACAGATAATACTACTAACAGTTGATTGGAATTACTTGCTACCAAAGAAATCGGTAAAAAGTAGTTTTGGTAAAAAGTAGAACAGATGTATATATCGTTCACTTCAATTGCAGTGACTCTGAAGTTATATCTCTTTTTTTTTTTGGTCCTTACAAAAACTAAAGTGTAAAAATTAAGCAGGCTACAACCCTCCTGTAAAATGTCAAATAGTCATTTGTGTTCCATTTGTTGTATGGATTAAACAGAAAATATATGTTATATCTAGCCTTAGTGGTGATGGTAGGGTTGAGTTGTGTTGGACAGAGCCAGGCTAGCTGTTCCAACCTGGTCCCATGTAAAGATAAGTGAACCTGCTGCTGGCTGTAGGTTTATATTTAATGTCCAGATATAAGAGAAGTATTGATTTCCGGATCTAACTGTCAGACAGAAAGTGAATAAGCTTATTTCCCAAAATTATTTATTACACAATTTTTTTCTTGGTTTTTTATATTCTATATCACACATGTGATGTTTCGTAGGGTAAATCTGTTCACTAACAGCTTCATCTCTAGAAATGGGAAATGAATTAACACTGTTGGTGTTTCAGTGGACCTTATAATATGCTCTTTGTGGATCAGATAGCGTGACAGAAATGGCCCTATGGGCAGGCCTCAGAACAGCAGAACTAATGATGTGGCATCTTGCCACTCTGCTACAGTCATGCTGTAATTTATAGTTGTTAAACAGTGTTTACGTTAACAAACAGCCGGGCTCAGTGCCCTGTGGCTGACAAAAAACAGCCTTGCACCAGTAACAACACACTGAAACCTCACTTCACCCACTGGGATGGAAGTAAAAGAATGAATAAATATTTACATTTTCTATTCTCACCGTTCTTATAGCACATATGATCAGTTACACTGTTTAGAAATTCAGAATAATTTTTTTCCTATAATGGGATTTCTCCTCTTTTCCATTATTTACTCTTTATGTTCCCCTCAAGTGCTCCCCTGTCTTTATTCTCCTGCCTGAGAAACTGTACTCTCTCTCCCTATTGTCAACAGACTGGGCATGATGCCCAGCCATCTCGCACTGGGCTGACCCGCATCCCAATGTCCAAGAGCCTGAAGACGGGGAAGGCTGTGCTGGGATCGCTGGGGATCTCGGGTGGAGTGAAGCTGGAGTCACGAGCTGAGAGTCAATCTATGAGGATAGAAGTTAAAAAATCCACTGTGAATAGCAATAGTTTACAAAATGGAGGAAAGGCCTGATTGGCATAATAGTACCAACAAAATACTCAAACATATCTATGGTGCTTTAGAGAGATTACAACAATACCCACAAAAAAAGCTCTGATGTCCCTATACAACTCAGCTAGACATTACAAGGCACAGAGGCTTTTTTGTCATTAAATAAGCCATTTCTCATTTTTTGTAAAGTCTTTTGTACTTGTCTGTCATATCTATTTCTGCATTAAAACATATTCTCTGTATTTACAGTGTGTATTGTGATGGACATTTAGGTTACATATTATATCAGACCGTGCTGCTACTAACTGCTTCTTGCTTTGAGTGGCTGTCTCATATATAAAGAGTTTCTAGATAATATTTTATAAGGACACATTATAAGTCAAAATATTTGTTTTCATGTAAATTATGTTTATTTTTTTCTGTATAGGATTTGTACTGAAAGTATTTTAAATAAATTTGTTTTCAAAGGCTAGTGTGGCATGCCTATTTATGGTTGCAAATGAGAAACACAAATATGAATCAGAATCAGAATCAGAAAACCTTTATTCGTCCCACAGCGGGGAAATTTACAGCGCTACAACAGCAAAGGGACAGTGCAGATAAAAGGTTAAGTACAAATGGTTAAGTAAAAATATAAGTACAAAAAACACAAGAACCGTGGTAAGTAAGTGGCAGGTTAACATAATACAGTAAGTGAAACAAGTGAGAGTAATACTCTAGCAGCCAGTGGTAACAATAACACATAGTAAAAAGAGATATCTTGCACATACGTATTGCACGTGATTGTATTGCACAGTAACAAATAGTAATAAATAGTATCGGGGTGTATTGCACATGAGCGGAGGAACAGTGGTGTTACATTGAGTGTGTGGTGGTCTACCAGGGGCCGTGGTGATTGTATAGTCTGACTGCTGCAGGAAGGAAGGACCTGCGGTATCTCTCCGTGTGACACCGCGGGTGAAGCAGCCTGTCACTGATGGAGCTGTTCAGTGCGGACAAAGTGTCCTGGAAGGGGTGGGACATGTTGTCCAATAGGGATGACAGCTTGGCCATCATTCTCCTGTCTCCCACCACCTCCACAGTGTCCAGAGGGCTCCCCAGGACAGAGCTGGCCTTCTTTACCAGTTTGTTAAGTCTCTTCCTGTCAGCAGCAGAGATGCCGCTGCCCCAGCAGACCACTCCATAAAAGATGGCTGAAGCCACCACAGAGTCAAAAAAGGTCCTCAGGAGTGCCTCATGCACTCCAAACGACCTCAGTCTCCTCAGCAGATAGAGTCGGCTCTGTCCTTTCTTGTATAGAGCCATTGAATTGTCTGACCAGTCCAGTTTATTGTTCAGGTGAACACCCAGATACTTGTAAGATTTTACAATCTCAATGTCTGTTGGCACAGGTACCACACAAGATGTTTTCCACAGCTGTGGTACCCTCCCTTGTTTCAGGCTCAGGTTGAAGAGTAGCTCCACTATCCCGCACAGCTGGTCTGCGCAGGATTTGAGGAGCCTTGAGCTAATGCCATCTGGACCCGCAGCCTTTCTCACCTTACACCTCTTGAGCTCCCTCCTCACTTGGTTCGTTGTGAGGGAGAAAGTGCAGGTAGCAGGTGGGGGGTGTAGCAGGAGACAGGGTGGGTGAGTAGGGTGACTGGTAGCTATGGGTTGAGGTAGGAGGGTGGGTGGAGGTGGCGATGGGGGAGGTAACAGGGTGGTATCCTGGTGATACAGACAGTGGGGGTTGCAGCCGGTGGGAATGGGCCGGGGGAGGGGTGCCTGACTGATCAAATCTGTTGAAGAAAATGTTCAAGTCATTCGCCCACTTTACGTCCCCCTTGGGCTGCTGGGAGTCTGGTTCCTTGAACCCAGAGATGGTTTTTAGGCCTCTCCAGACTCCGCTGACATCCCTCTGCTGCAGCTGCTCCTCCATCTTTTTCCTGTAGCTGTTCTTACCCTCCCTGATCTTCCACCTCAGCTCCTTCTGTACAATCCTCCAATGCAGCAAAGACAGAGGGTGAATTGAGTTCAACCTTGCAAACAAGCCAGATATATTGCATGAGATGTTTCATCTGTGTACTTATTATCACATTTTTACAACATTACATAGTCAGTACTTTTCAAAGGGCCTACACCCAGGTGCTACACTGGACAATGTAGTCATAGACCAAGGGAACTGTTAAATGTGACCCCAGTTTCTTCACTTCGTTATTTTAAGTGTATAAACGCATGAGCTCAATGTATTAACTTCATTTCATGATCTTTACCAAATGTCAATATCATTTCTGATAAAGTGAAACTATTGTGCTTGTATATGGAAGCAAAAAAAGGCCACAATAAAAACAAAAGATACAGTAGATAAGTAACAGACATCAATAAAACTATTTTATCATTATATTAAAAATGAAGGAATCTCAAACGAAGTTGTATTTAAATACCATATTATTTATAGCATTAAAATATTTTTGTAATCTGTTTGCATTTATGTTATTTAAATACCAATCTTTGAAGTTAAAAGAATGTAATTTAAAGTTATACAAAATCAAACAACTAGATTATTATTATTTTTAACGTTTTTCAGTTTACAGTCTCTCATTTAAATATCTCTGTCTTGGATTATATGACACGGTCTGATCGATTCCATTTATATTCAATTGCTATCTCCTTGGTAGCCAACATTTAAAAAATTTAAAAAAAGACGCTTTTCTCCAAAGTGACTTACAATACATTTTACATTTTTATCTTAAATTCTGTTGCCTGAATGAACTTGACTTGAATATCTTTTTAGTAATTGACTCTTAAATTTGTGAACACTTAAACATAATAGGTATCATGTTAAATCATTTTTTAAACATGCACTAGGGGGATTCAAACCACATAAATTCTGACGTTAATGTTAAATGCACTACATTCAACATTAAGTATTCAGTGGTGATTACATTCCCCAAACTGGATGTTGAATTGAAAATGAAATTATAAATCATGGATTTCACTAGGAATTCAGTTTTAAAACTGTGTCACTAACACATATCTTGACATTTACTACCAGCTGTTTCTGCACAACATAGTGTGAAAAAGGGGCGTCTTCATTTTTTTGCTGTGACGTAACAGCCACGTTTCATCCTCCTATTGGCTCAGAAGCTTCCGGCTTCTTGCTCTTGGATGAGATTAACAAAACAGATCAAATCAATACTACAATGAGTATATATTTGGATTAGAGAGAGGGTACATTTCCCTTCTTAGACACTCTTGCCCTTTGCCTTAACGTGTCGTCTTGTGTTTACCGTGTGGGATTAATTAGGAATTTCCGGCTGTCAACTACAGTAGATTATTTAGCTCGAAGCGGATTGCAGCCATGATGGCGTCAAGCTACAACGCTAAGGAAGAGGACGGAAACCACCCGGGTGCTGCGAATCACGCAGGGGCTGGGGTTGTAAAAAGTAAAAAGCCGGACAACACAGCGTTTAAACAGCAAAGACTACCAGCCTGGCAGCCCATCCTGACAGCAGGCACCGTGCTGCCTGCTTTCTTCGTTATCGGTCTCATCTTCATCCCCATCGGCATCGGCCTGTATGTCACTTCAAACAACATCAAAGAGTTCGAGGTACAGTCATGTCTGCCTGTCTTTTAACTGGCTAACTTTATAGCGGCCACTGACGAGGTCCGTCCAGGGTTTTCTACACAGTCCAGTCCAGTCCAGTCCGGCTACTATTAACTAAGAGGCGACAGCAAGCCATGTTATTAATGCAATGTTAAACCTATTAACCTGTAAACCTGATGTGTTACGACAACAAAGAGCCCCGATAAGTGACACCTTAATAGATGCTAACACTGTTAGCATTTGTCATTACCGTACTATACTCTGTCGTTAGTTTATTGGCTAGCAACCAACTAGCTAAAACTAATACAACGAGGTGCTAATGTTCAGTTTTGGGGAAACGGTTTTCAAAAGGTGTTGAGGGAAGTTGATGGTTATTCTCAGGCTGCAGTTAGTGGTGCTGCTGAGTTGTATTACATTTTAATTAAGAAGAGTTCTTAGTATTTTGTCCACATATTTATATCAACATATTAGAAACGTAAAATAGTTAATAGTAAAACACCCAATTTATATTAATGAGGCTAGACAACATTTTGGAACTCCCTTTTAGTGTTACACCCTTGTATCAATAGGGTAACACATATTAGAAACACACCACCAACTTGACCTATAAACTGAATCACCTCTTAAAGACGGTTTCAACCAAAACGGATTAATATAACCTTCATAAAAGCGGAATTGATTGTAGTGCAGTTGTATAAGACTGAATTACTTTGATCTACTTTTACTGAATCAACTGGATTCTAAGCGTATATGGAACCGTATGAAACAGAATGCATCTTGTTTAGTTAGGTGTACTTTATTATTATGTTCAATCCTGCTTTTAAAAAAGAAATAAAAAATCTGTTCTTCCTTTTCAGATTGATTACACAGGTGCAGACATTGACAATCCATGCTACAACTGTGCTAAGAACTTCAGCTGGAACAGCACAACACAATGTGTCTGCTCCGTGCACTTCACATTGGAACAGCCATTTGAGGTGAGCACCAGCTTGCAGTATACGCACCCAATGAATAATGCATGCCTTCAGCTGCAAAACTGATAGTGTTGCTAGAAGTGCCATAAAATATAGATCCTGCCCTTCTGACAGTAAATGTCCATTAAAATCTATTTTGAGTCCAAAGAAAGGCACACTCAAGGTTTGTTTGGAGCCGTCATTATCATTGATTATTCTAGTCTGATGAATCCTTCTTCCGGAAGGCTTCTATTGATTACTTCTAAAAGCTCTCAACCAGTTTCTGACCAGTGTCACAAAGTACAGCTTGGATTTGGGTTATCATTTTATCTTGAGGGCAATTAAAAACATTTTGAGTCATTCTATTTGACTTGTTTTTAACCGCTTTATTTATTATTTAGTTCTTAATTGGGTTTCTTGGTGCCTAGGATTTCTTGTTATAGTTGTTGTCTTCTTGTCTTTGATTTTTTTTCAACTCTGCTATATTGTACAGAAGTTCTCTACGTCAATGCATTTCTGAGTCAAAATACAGGTTGAATGTATAATTTAGCATAATTGCATTTTTTTAGGAGCAACTAAAATGAAACTGAGGTAAAATGACATCCATCTCATCTGAGAACATTACCTTTGTTTGATATATGTGAACTTTAAAATTGAAATGATCTTAATTTAAGTTCTGTGTATAGTAAACAGGTTCATACAGATAGAGCTGATTAACAAAGAATCAATCAAGGGCCACCTTACTGAAGTACTTACTACTGGCCTTTATTGATGCACTCTGTCTCTTAACACTTTCTCTCCTCCCCTGCAGAGCAATGTCTTTATGTACTACGGCTTATCCAACTTCTATCAGAACCACAGACGCTATGTGAAGTCCAGGGATGACAGCCAGCTGAATGGTGACCGGTCTGCTTTAATGGTATGATCTTTGGAAATGTTGTATTATTATAACGTGCAGGAATGTCAATAAATGCCCTTTGCATCAGTTTAACACTGGCTTCTTTTTTTTTTTTTTTTTTTTTTTTTTTTTTTTACAGCGCCCCAGCAAGGAATGTGAACCGTACCGTAAAAGTGAAGGACAACCTATTGCTCCATGTGGGGCCATAGCAAACAGCCTTTTCAATGGTAAGTGAGACACGGTGATCAACCTCACATTTTCTCCTCGGCAGTGTGAGGACTATTGCTACTCCCGTGTTCAGCTAAAGTCTCACTTCTACTAAAATCTCGGTACATAACAAAAGTCAGACATCAGTTTGCAGAAGTTTAGCTCATTAGCTGCACTTACTTAATGGAACAATATTGAATGTAACATTTGTTTGTTTCAGACACTCTGGAGCTGTATCATATTGATTCCAATGATACCAGAAATGAAATTCCTCTGGTAAAGAAAGGAATTGCGTGGTGGACGGACAAGCATGTGAAATTTAGGAACCCTGGAGGAAACAACAACCTTACTGTAGCTTTCCAAGGTGATTATTATTTTTTTTTTAGCAAACTGTGTACAAGATCTTTTTGGCTCATAAACACTTAAGTTGCATTCACTAGCTTGGTTTTGTCTTGTTCTTTCTCAGACACATCTAAGCCGGTGAACTGGAGGAAGCCAGTGTTCGAGTTGGACCCAGAAGATCCTGAGAACAACGGCTTTATCAACGAGGACTTCATTGTGTGGATGCGCACGGCTGCGTTGCCCACCTTTCGCAAGCTCTATCGCATCATCCAGAAGAAGTCGAGCATGACCCCCACTCTACCCAGTGGCAAATACGTCTTGAACATCACTTACAGTATCCTTTGAATTACAGCCAGAAGCTGTACTGCACAATCAAAACTAGAGCTAGCCTTAGGTCTGCTTATATGCTTTTTATTTCCATTATATAAAGCTTCACAGGGTAAGATTATTATGTCGAAACACGTTAATATTAGATCATCTTAAATTGTATAGAGATGCCATAAATTTGCAAATACTGCTACAGAGAGTGACGAATCAAAATTTTGCAGACATCCAAACGCCTACAGCAACATTCAGTAAATATTTGAACAAATTGAATTGAGCTTTTTGTCCGTTCACGTCAAATACTGTGTGTACTGTGCTGATTCCATTTCTGTGTGTAATGTCAATGCCAGTGCCTTTTTGAAGAAACTGGTTTCTGAAAGACTGCTTAGTCCTAACACCCAAAACAGGTCATTATATATTGCCACATTTTCCAGATTAGAGTGAGATCTGGGTTTTACTCAGCAAAATGATCCATGTATCTCACTAAACCAGCTTGTGGAAGGAGATGCTTGTCAGTCACGCGCAGACACATCCTGCAAGTTCCTAAAACTAACAAGTTAACATAGTTCTACTAAAACTAGTGTAACTCCTCACAGCTAAACTGAAAATGTGTGGCTCACATTTAGTCATGTGACATTGTTGACCATTACAAAGCAAAAAGAACGCCTAACCAATGATTGGGGGTTAAAGTAATTTCTTATTGACTTTCAGTGGATTCATATGGTGATATGATTATTGTATTAGTGTTTTTACAATTATGTGTGGAAATTAAGGATTCTATGCAAGCTGTGTCTAAAAAAAAAAAAAAAATGAAGCCAGAAGCTCCAATCATTTTTCTTTTAACCATGTGACCATCAGATTACCCCGTGCTCAGCTTTGATGGTCGCAAGCGGATGATCCTGAGCACGATCTCCTGGATGGGAGGGAAGAACCCCTTCCTTGGCATTGCCTACATCACTGTGGGCTCCATCTGCTTCTTCCTGGGTGTGGTACTGCTCATCATCCACCATAAATATGACAACCGCAACAGCAGTGCAGATATTCCAAACTAAACAGTTCTTTTAACACGTTTTCCTGTCTATGCATGCATGGGTGACCCCAAAGGGTCCCTTCTGGACTGCTTGTTGACTTTAGCGTGAATACACTGGTCTCTGTAATTGTTGTATGTTTGTGTAAAGACAGCATTGTCTTTAGTGTCTCATCAAAAGCTGTGTTTTTGTGTAGGGCCACTAAGGCAAAAGAAGGATGCTAGAGTCTGCGTCTCTGTGCATATAGCTACAAGTCAGCTGCTGAGAATGTCATTTCCTGTCTTCAAAAAAGTTTATTTATCTTCTATTTATCTATACATTATCAAAGTATCTGTTTTATTTTAGCAGTGCTTTGCGAATGGCTAATTACTGAAGGATGTATCTATTTTTAATGCAAGTTTTTGTCCATATTATGTACTGTAGTATGTCCTGCTGATGAATGTACCATTATATTTCATTAACATACCTCTGTGGATTTTGAGATTACCTTGAATATAAGATGGGAAAATCATTGCTCGTGTGCTGTTAATTATCAAAAGCAGCACTGATATTTAACAAGAAGTATGTTATCGTTGCAGAGTCATAGATTACTCATGACGAGTAGTACAAAAAGTGTGGTTATTTTCCCTGTGACTGCTTGTATAGAGAGACTCAGTCAGTCATAAGGCATCTTTTTAATTTTACAATCTGATGTGTAATAGTGATGGAAACATTATGCTATACAACGTTATCCAGTATTTGTAATTCTAAGACTCTGGGCAGTGTCTCAGGCTGATTAGAGCACAACAAATATTACATTTTTAAAGTTTCGCCTGTGTTAGATTATCTTACGTTCTTTAATGTTGACCAAATGATATGCACTTTAAAAGTGTCACATTTGTTAGTTTCCCATTTGTTTCACTTCATCTTCTGTTACAATATTGCATTCTTGATTTATTAAGTAAATTGTTTAAATTTGAAAATTTATGGGTTTTTATAAGGTTTTTAGGGTCCAATTAAACAACTTGGTGAATGTATTGGTGTAATTTGTGATATTATTGCACATCTCTATCAAAGCCATAACTGTTACCATATCACGACCACTACTGTTTTTTGTGGGTGTATTCTGAGTTTTTTATTTATTATAATACATTATTATGATTATGAATTTTTTTTTCCTTAATAAATAAAACACTAGTTAATTAAAAAGCAGTCTCACGACACCGGATGTAACCGGCCCACCTAGAGACTGGTCTGTCGGTGTACGTCCTTGTGCTGCACCTTTACCTCAGCGTCACGTAACACAAGTTTGCCAAAATGTACAGACAACTTATGGTAAGAGACGCTTAAACTATTGTATTCACCATACAAAGTTGTAACTGTGTCAGTCCAGTGTTTAATGTGGGTTATTATGTGTAATTATTACAGTAACGGTCCCGAGCTAGCGTCGCTTCAAACGTGTCAATGTAACTTGGCTAACTCACCAAGCTGAGAGCGAGTCATCCGTAAAGACGTGATCTAACTGAAGGAAACACGCTGCTTATATATTCTTATTGTGTGTTGTACATGTGCCCTTGTGTCAGGACAAGGTAAAGTGTACGGGCACTTTTCATCAGGGTCACCATCGATCCATCCACGTGTATTGCTATAACAGGCAACATATAACATATTTCCAAACCAAGAACTATCATCACATATTTGTGGACATGTATGCATTGACTGTATATGCAGTACCACCATTTTTGAACAAAGTAATCAACGGTGACAGCCGTGAGTTGAACTCTGTTTTGACTCACTGTCTTGCATTTAAACCTTCATACAAATGCAATACACAGAGTCGGCCATCAGGTGTCACCATCTCAACTGTTAAAGGCTTTGAAACCATCAACTGTTTTTATCACACTTGCTTCAAAGCGGTTTAGTGTCACAGACATGTCCATCATCCCTCGTCCTTTAAACCTTGCTAACTTTGTGTCACTTGATAGTGAACACCATTGTCTCCTGTTTTTCATGCCTGGATTATAACTGTTTCAACTTTAAAATCTTCAGTGTTTGTGCCACCAGGGACTTTGGCAGCTTTCCAGGCGGACCATCACTAGCAGTGCCCACAGACAGATTCATAACTCTGTGAAGGAAAAACAAAAACTGTTTCAGGTAGGGTTAATGCTTTTGAGGACGCGGATGACATCTGTAAACATTGTGATCGCATCAATATCCCATCTGATCTTTGTAACAGTGTATCAGGAGCAGTGTGACTCCTGTAATCCACAGGTTTAGTCGAGTCTTATAAAGAAATGTCTTTCTGACATTTTGAAGGATGTCTGATAAAAGGTTGTATCATAGATGTGAAGTGAAATGTGTGTTTTCACTTACCCTAAATAGTAAATGTCTGATTTATGAAGCATTGTTAGTACGAGACAGTTTTTAGCAGCGTGAGGTAAAATCACAATCTTAATTTAGGCACCTTTTGTCATACTTTTAAAGTAATTATGTGCCTGTTCCACATGTGATTTGAAAAGTCCTTTGTTCTTATACTGACAATGACGATATTAAAGATCCTACTTTATTCCCTGGTTCTGGAGACAGAATCGTTCCTGTGTGGCGGGCTTTGCTGATCCATGCATAGCGCTAGAAATGGCTCTATTCATAGTTGACAAATAGCCTACCCTTGCTTCCAAATCCCACAGCAAGCATTGCTTCATTACATGGTGTACTGTACGCCACCACTTAATTGCTATGGTTAACCAGAGATGAGCTCTACAAACATTTGAATACCATAGAAACAGAAACAAAGTCCCTAACATGATGTATTGATGTCTCTTTTAAATAACTATACGCCTTCAATCTTGGCTCTTTGAACAGGAGGATAACGGTATGCCTATCCATCTGAAGGGCGGGACGAGGGACGCTCTGCTTTACAGAGCCACAATGACTCTCACTGTGTTTGGTACGTCAGCATTTCTATGAGATTTCATGAGTCAGGCTCACTCTACAGGTCTCAGTCTGTCTGTTGTATATAGACACATCTCATGCCAGTGGCCTGACCCCAATGTTATTACTGAAACTGACTTCCAAAGTCAAATGACTGTAATTTCAAGATGAATCATGAAGGGTCGTTTGAAGCCAGGATAATTAGCTTGTGTTGTATCTCCGGCACATCTGTGATACGTGTCTGCTCTCTTCACAGGCATTGGATATGTCGTGTATGAGCTGTTTAGTGCTGCGATGCCCAAGAAGGCACAGTGAAACACAATTGAACTATCGGATGAAACAATCGTGCATGTAATTCAAGTCTGTGTCGCTCAGATATGTAATCTGGAAAATGATTTGTCCTATCAATAATATCAGTATGCGTCATGTTTGAAATATTTATTGATTGTACACATCAAGAGCTGTTAATAGTAATAAATATATATATATTTTGAAATTGTGTCACTTTTTTTTAAACTTGATTCCTGCTGGAGATGTTTGGTAAATTCTGATTTTCTTCACCAATCCAACCCTGTGTCTACTGTGTATCTATTGTAGGTCTTTGGTTTGAGCACTAGAGGACACCATAAACCAGTCAGAAGCCTCATGATGGCAGTGAGCAGCAGCTGTTCCTGAAATACTGCGCTTTTTCAAGGAAAAGTCAATTTTCCATTGATTCCCACATTATTAATAAACTTGTGAAATATATGGGCTGACAATTTCACACTTCTCTTTGTTTATGTAAGCAACTTGAGCGCACGGTGAGGGGGAACAAAACACGTTGTGATACAATTAGCCAAAAACGTTTATTAAAGCGAAAAAACTTATTTCAGTCGACATCTGAGTAAATAAATTGGAAAGGTTGCCTGTTGCGCATATAAACACTTCCCTTCTCACTGCTGTCTGGCCAACTATTACCCTGCTGTGAAGTCACATTGGCACTGGAAACTCATTAAATCACCAGACCAAAAGAATGCAGGAAAAAAAAAAAAAATTAATTTCCAAACATTGGATCGGTCTTAGTGGGGGGACATGCATCAACTGACAGGCTGAGATGTCGTAAGATATGATGGTAAACTGAGTTGGGAACTGCCCCCCTATTAAGTAGCCGATGGTGGAAAGATTCTTCCCACTTGGAAAGAGGCTTTTCCTTCTTGGACATCTGCTGGCGGAGCTTCCAGTAGCCCGAGAGAAGAGAGAGGGGTCCAGCCGCAGCTCCTGACTTTTTTACTTTACTTTCTAGAGGGGGAGGCTTCAAGCAGGCTGCTCTGCAATTTAGTCGGTCCATTTTTTTTGGGGGGGTTGAATCGGTGAGTTGACTATCTTTTATTTATTTATAATCTGTTATTTAAGAAATATAAATAACTTATTTATATTATCGTCATTTTTGTCGCAGTTTTTGTTGGCCACTTTAGGGTAGTGCTTTTTACAACAGCTTGATCACTGTCCGATGGATGCAATTCTGTTTTTAATTGAAGCCCATTAAGATAAGCGAAATAACTTAACGTTTTTGAAGAAAAATATATAAATGACTGTTTTTAAAGATTTCTTTTCAATCACGTTGTTGAACTGAATTGAATGGAAATGCAACTGGAATCTGGGAGTTAAGCGAAGTTAATGTATAACATAACCAAACAGTGTTTCAGTAATAAGGAAAGCACAGCTATTGTGCTTTTCATTTTAATTAGATGATTGAGACTCAATTGTGTCCGAGGAGCCAACAGAGTAATTTCGGCCCCTGTAGCTGCAGTTTTCGTGCTCGTGCACCAGGCGGGGCACACAGCCTGTGGTAAAGATAGACAGAAACTTACAGAAAAGAGTTCAGACCGTACTGTGTGGATGTGGTCTGCTTATATTGCAGTAACAAGAGTTACCCCATCACATGAGAGGACTCCCTTGTATTATTCTATTTAAATGATCTTAGGTGAGTCCATGTAAAAGCTATAGTCCATCAGTGATTTCTGTTACTGAATCTAACTGTAAAGAAATAGATCTAGTCCAAGGAAACGAGAGGAGTTAGGTTGGCAATTTTCATATTTGAGACACTAAAAACATGATTTGTACAAAAGGGACCGCAATCAAGACGCTCCATAATATGTTATACATTCAAATACATGAAAAATACCAATAAGTATCCTATGTTATGGTGAGTTTCAACCCGACACCATCCGAGTAGGGTTAAAGTGAGAGAGAACCACAGGTAAGACTATACCATATGTAGTGAGCTGCATAGCGACCCACTAAAATTATCAGGACAGCTGGAGGGCAAATATATTTACAGATTATGCTTAAGAAAATCAAACGGATGAACATGTGTTAAAAACCCTTTCAGTCCCTCATTACCAAATACCTACAATAAGTACCCACCTCAGGGGTGGGAATGCACTGCAAGCAGCCAGGTGTGGCACTTGTTGTGAAAGGGAGTCAAGATGGATCTTGCAGACTGTCCTAACGGAGCGTAATGATTAAATGATAAGAGCTATACATATTAATTCCATTAAAAAAACATAATTATTAATTAAATGCATTATATACTTTAAGTGAAAGGGACAGTTCACATACTTCAGCTCCAGGTAAATCTGTTAAATCAGCAGTAAATTACACATGAATGTATCGCCTGTGGTGCCTTGTCCCGCCACACTGACAAAGGGAGCTTTGTTATAAAGCTGCATCCTGAACACATTTTCTCTCTTTATCCTCAGACTGATTGATGCTCTGCTGACCCTTCAGGACCAAACATGAAAATAGGGCTGTCACTGGCCACGGCTGCCTTCTTTGCAGCCCTGCTGTCCTCCATAGATGCTCAAGGTAAAGAAAGCTCTTGGCCTCAATGCCCTCACACACACTATCCCACTCTGTCTCTTTATCTCCTGCTTCTCTTCTTTCACCTATACATCTCCATTGGTCCTCTATGTTATAGGGATTAGTCTTTTACTTTAAAGAGTCTTCACATGGACACTGAACTCTTTGTATTGATAAACTGAATAAAGTTTTTCTCATTTCATGTGTATGTTATATGACTATGTGACTTTTGGACTACTGACTTATTTCTTGATGCTTTTATCCCTTATTTGTAGCATATTTTTGGCAGATGTATCTGTCTGGACTCATTACAGGCTTTGATGTAAAATCCAAATCCAGATCTGATTTACTCATATTAAAGCTGCAATTTAGATGGTTTAAACCAATACTTTTGGAGCAATTTTCTCATTCAGATTTGGCAAATGTATATAAAAAAAAAAACAAGCACGCTAGTAGGTTTATTTCATTTACAATTTCTAATTGAATGCATTCAACAGCAGGGCACAGAGTAGAGCACAAGTCATTTTATGGTTAAATGTTTCCCCATTAATGTTTCCCCATTAATGTTTCCCCATTAATGGCTTAGCAGGGCTGTTGCCGTTTCAGTTTTATGGTAGCAAGCCTCTGCACTTTTTCCAAAGCTAAATTTGGAAGATTGCCAAGTCCTTGGTAATTAGGCATTGAAAAGCTAAATCACATATTTATAATTATGGTGAGGTTGTAGTAGGATCTTGTAAACTTGTGTAAATCTCATCTTCAAGCAGCAAGTAAATAAAGTGTTTTAAGTAATCAAATGACTTGTGCAACATCGTAATAGTACTAGAGTTGAAACACAGTACAATAATTGAAAGTACATCAAAAAGTTTAAACTGCAAGAAGCGTAAAAGTAGCGCAATGTAAGGTAATTTGTTTGGTAGAAAGTCTAATAAATGGAAATATACAAGGAAAAAGCAAATGCTTCCAAGCTGTACTTATAACTTTGTTACTTTCCATGTTTGATTTTGTGCTTATATTGCTGTTTAAGTAGTTATTAAATAAGTTTTGCTGTACATGTCACAGCAGCCAACATGTCATAGACTGTTAACAATCTGTCAGGAGTTTTGACAGAAAATGACTCAAAGTAATTTCATATACAAACATTTCAATCCAACATAATGGCAAATATGGAAATATGGTATGGAAACCCTCTGATTTTTTTCCTTTGAAAGCACTCTGGCAGCGTGAGAGGAGTCTAACGTCGACTCTCACATATCTCCACCAACGGAATGGAAAGATGAAATACGAGAATAGCAAATTAATCCTCAGACAGCACAAAGACAAAGAGCCTTTCTAGGGCTTCTTTGCGGGCATTCGCAAAAACGCTGAGTTTCAATACATATGGAAAGTTAATATGCAGTAATGTTTAATGTCAGCACATGTTGTGGAATTACTTTGGCATCTGTCCTGCCTCTTTGGGAGAGTCGGTGTTCTTTCCTCCTCTTCTTGGTCTCTCCTCCTGGCAGTAGCTCAGGCCAGGATAGCTGGCTGGCTGGAGACTGAGGTTACTAACAGAACAGTAGCCAGACTTTGGCCCCTGGGAGCCAGAGGTGTCTTTTATTAGGAGCTGATGGGACAGACATCCATACAACAAGAGCAACCACATGGTGCAAATAACCAGAGATTGTTAGTTTGACAAAAAGCACCTTTGTCCCTCAAATATATTTTAAAACCAGGAGGATGTATGGTCGAAGAAATGGTAATTGCTCATGCAACGAACAAACGTGGGATCGCAGGTTGCCCATGCAAGTGAACCCCCGCCTAAAACTATTTAATCCACATTTTTCAATCTACAAGACAACGCTACTTGCTACCCACCCCCCACTCCTACACCCACAACCACAACCACACCCACACCCACACCCACACACACTTCCATAACCCTTACCATTCGGTGTTGGAGATGAGTACTCGCGGAGAAAACAGGTGGAACGCGGCCCATCGGGGTTCCTTGAGTTGATAAGTCAGGTTGGTGATCCTCAAATCCCAGTTTTTAATTATTTGGTGGGTTCCTGTTTGTCATCTGCCTGTGCATTCAGTGTGTCCCAAGCTATGACTTCCTCCTCAAAGTGTATTTTACAATGATATTCTTGCCTCTCTTGGCACTCTTACTCTACTTTACAGCGAGCAGCTAGATGCCTGACTGTCCAATGCATGCTCACTTACCTAACAGCACCCCCATCATGGCATGCTACCACTGTGGATAAATTAGGGCTTGGCGATTTACGTCACGCTAACCTCATCAACATCTTGAATTTTCTCACAAAGTTAATTTCAATTGATCATTAGTCATTGTGTCACTATGAAGATTATTTGTCATTGAACACTTATGCGTTACTTTTTATAATAACATCACTTTCTGAGCCGAGTTGCATGAAGTTTAGTTTAGTTTATTATCTAATGAATTATGTAGTTAAGACACACATTTAAAACTCACGTGTGGCACTTTTTGAATGACAACGGATAACTTGGCTATTAAAAATGGAAACAACTCTAACTTTTATGCATGTAAATAACACATACTAAACGTTAACACACTATTTCTTCGACTGGGTACTAACTTAGAAGCTGTAAAAAAGAATATCATTTTAAAATATGTTTGTCATCTCTGTCTGTGTGGTCCCAACTGTACATGGAAACTACCCTCCAGTCAATCAAAGTTGTTGAGCCGAACAACTTTCTCATGTACATCATGCATGACGCTGTGAAGTCAGCTCGATGTAAAGAGCCTTGTGAGCCTTCTGGCCTTCTCACACTCTATATGTTTTCCTATATTTAGTTTGATGTACACACTTTCTCTATTACAGTACATCTGAACAGTCTGTAGATTGTCTACCGTAATTTTGTTCTCTTTTGACGAATGCCTTATGTTGCCAATGAAAAAGTACACAAGGGTCTCCGGCGACGACTTGTGTATTCTTTTTAAAAGGTTTGCAATGGATGTGTGCCACTCACTCGTGCAAAGAGTTTTAACCGAATCAAACCACTTATCCTCTTTGAAATATGTTTATATACAATGTATATATAACATATGGTGTTTAATTTTGTCAAGAGTTACTTCAACAACTATATGGCATCCTTAATTCCATTGTATAATCAGTAACTGTTGTATTTTTGTAATGCTGGGATCAACTCCATCGTAAAAAGCAGTTTAGTTTGAGGTCGGGGCATGCGTTGTAATGACTGCACTCAGCATGTGTTGGATGGTTCACTCAATGTTTGCACTTTGGTAGAGTTTGTGTGGAGTCGTGCACATGTTGCGTATGCCAGTGCTTGAGTTGCTGGCCATCTCGGTTGAGCAACTCAAACAAATGCCATTTTACTCCAAAATGGCTTCTCACACTTTTTTCAATGTTGTCACATGTTCTTTACTTGTCATCCTCACAAATGGACGTCAGTTGCTATGTGTCTGTCCCCAACAACGAACAAGTCCACTTCAGTCATGAAGTGTTTGTCGTTGGGATCAATGTGAATGCTTTTTAGAAAATGCCTAACTTTGATTTGATCATAAATATAACCATATTTACATAATATTTTATTTGTTGTGATTTAACAATGTTTCACCTCTACTTTGCAGTGGAACCCCCCTCAGACTTGAATTTTAAAATTCTAAATGAGAATTCAGTGGAAATGTCATGGACAAGACCCTCGTCAAGCATAGAGGGCTTCAGACTACAAGTTATATCAGATGCAGGTCAGTATGGGAGTCAGAACTTACAGTGCGTTGGAGATCTGAACCCCGACAGTGTATACACACAGTTTATACACACACAACAGTTGATTTACGGTTTAATTCCCTCTTCTAGATGAACAATCCAGAGACTTTACGCTTGATGCATATGCCACGATGACCAAAATCACTGACCTGACCCCTGACTTGGACTACTCTGTGTCCATAAACTCCTATTATGGGTCAGAGGAAAGTATTCCGATCTTTGGACAACTGACTAGTAAGTACACTTTTCACAGAGGGTTCATTTAGATTGTTTGGAAAAATACACTATTTAAAATGTACACTTGAAAGTGTACAATTACTCTAGCACAAGACACAAGCACTAGCATGACTGCAATGTTACAGTCATTGTAAGCACAAATGGTACGCTTACATAAACATTTCCATTGCCTTCTTAATTATTATACTGTATATGCAGATTTCCATTGGTGTGACATTAAGAATAAATTATGAGAGGGATGTTCACTAATATCAGACTATCCAGACAGACAGGCCATCTCCTCCTACAATAAAGGAATATAAGTAGATATTTCCCTTTAATAAGAGTATAACTTATTTAATGTAGCATTTTCAGCCAGCCACATGAGACATAAGAAAGTAGGGAGAAATCACATCTGTTTACTGACTCTTGATTTTGCTCACTGTTTATAGCTAAAGCAGCATAAAGTTATGTGTTTGTGTGAATGTGGTTTTGACCCTGTCGACCAGCTTATATTGAAGTGCTGATTCTCTTGCCTTTGAACAAGCACACGGTGAGATGGGCACTGTGCGGTGCTAACTCCCCAAGTGTTTCCTGTGTTTCAGTCCAGTCCAGTAACACCACCGGACGAGTCAGGAAGCCACAGTCAGATGCAATCAGTGAGTATGTTTACTGTGGTGTCAACCACAATCCAAACAGGGCTTGTTCTTCATGAGGCTTTCCAGGTTTTTTTCAATTTCTTCTTTAGAGATATATATATTTTTTCCCCTTCATGGCTGTCATCAAAATATTTTTTTTTCCCATGGAATAATTTGGTCAGGCGTACATTTTACCTTCTGTTGGGGTTGTCACTGGGTAAGCAGATAGGGACTGGGAGGGCACACATATATGAACACTATAATTGAAACCAGTCGGCACGTCAAGAAAAAAGGAAAGGAAGGCCTGAAGCTCGGAGACATATGTTCTGTTATGAGTCATTGAGTGGAGGGGAGCAGGAGGGGGCTGTCAAGCAATGACGTATTCATGGAGGTGCTGTCCCTTAAACTGTTAAAAGATGTGGCAGTTCTTAATATGATGTCCCGTTGTCAAACTGTCTTCTGCTCATATTTTGAGACCAATCTGTGTGAATTTACAGGAGGACATGCTCACTTTCCACCCCCACCTGTTGATTCTTCTGGAAACTATACCCACACTTCCAGATTCTCCTAAACCCTTGATCGTGGATAAGCACTCAGAAATTCTTTCATAACCACCCAAAGAGTTTTACTAAACCCTACTTTGATGCTATCATTTTCAAAATTGGGACAGGGAGTTTTGAGAGAGAGAGAGAGAGAGAGAGAGAGAGAGAGAGAGAGAGAGAAAAAAGCCCTTTTAAGTATGATTCCCATGAGATGTGAGGAACATAATTTAGAGTCAATGAGACCTTGAGGAAATGAGGATTAAATTCTATCTACATAAGCCCTGCCAATTGTATCAATAGAGTCATCTCAAATGTTCCAGGGAATTTCATCAATGATTTAAAGCCCCGTAGGATTTGAAATTATAAAGTGAATATTTCTGGTGGAACCTCTGCTAAATGTTTAGTCTATAAAGCCCCATTTTTGTCTCTGTCTGCCGGAATGACTATACCAGCCCACTGTTTGGCACTGGCTAATATTTCCTTTGATGTCAGAATGCACATCTCTGAGCCATCCAACTAACTGTCAAGGAATTTATTTAGACAGACAGGAGAAGAAATGGGCCAGTGTAAGAATATTGTTCCAAGGCCAAGCTGTTGCTGCCATACCTTTATTGGCACGTCTGGCCTAGATATTGGTTAAATTTGAGACATACAGTAAAGGATGTGATTTTTCTGCATTTCACGTTTTTGCAAGATTTTATTTTCCTAATCCGACACAATCAAAACCTGCTACATTTCTTTTTTAATGGTCCTATTCCTGACTTTTATTTCTCCACTCTCTTTCCCCAGAGTGTTCGGTCAGTTCAATAGCAGATTTGGTTTTTCTGGTGGACGGCTCATGGAGTGTGGGCAGAGAAAACTTTAAACACATCCGTAGTTTTATCAACGCCTTGGCAGGAGCTTTTGACATTGGCATGGACAAGACCCGGGTGGCCGTGGTTCAGTACAGTACAGACACTCGCACAGAGTTCCCCCTCACCCGATACAACAGAAGAGGAGACCTGCTCCAAGCCATCAACTCCCTGCCATACAAAGGGGGAAATACTATGACAGGTAAGGTATTTATTCCAGAAGGATGTACAGAGATGTAAGGGTTTTTACTTTAATTGAAGTTAAAAATACATGTACATTTCTATCTTAAGGTGATGCCATAGATTACCTGCTGCAAAACATCTTTACGGAGGCAGCTGGATCCAGGAAAGGTTTTCCTAAGGTAGCCATGATCATCACTGACGGAAAATCCCAGGACCCAGTGGAAGAGTATGCTAAAAGGCTTAGGAACATTGGAGTGGAAATATTTGTCCTAGGTATGGTTTATTATTCAGTGTTTTGTTAAATAGTGCTCTCCCATGTAAAAGTCTGCCTGTTCTTGGAAACCGTTTGATTTTCCATTGATTTTTCATATCCAGATCTTTCTAACATACGCAATACTCTAAAATCGTCAACATTCTTCCACATCTGTATTGTAACCCTGAGTAAAGAACATATGAGCTGATGTTGTTCACATTTTCCCTCTTAGGTATCAAAGGAGCAGATGAGGATGAGCTAAGGGAAATGGCCTCCACACCTCACAACAAACATGTGTACAATGTTCCCAACTTTGACATGATCCAAGCGGTACAGAAAAGTATTATCACAGAGGTGTGCTCCGGTGTTGATGAGCAGCTCGGCTCTCTGGTCAGCGGGGAAGAAAGTAAGTTAAAATATCTTCATCAAATGTATTACATTGTATTGGGTTCTATGATTTTGACATGAAATGGTCCAAATAGGAAGTCCTGTCATTGTTAACTCACAGCCCTACACACATTTTGATGCTGAATACATCTTGAAAGCTCATGTAATAATACATTTCCTGTATTTTTTCCCCTTAGTGGTGGAGCCAGCCTCTAACCTGCAGGTCACAGAAATTGCATCTAAGTCAATGAGAGTGACATGGGATTCCTCCCTGGGTGAAATCACAGGCTACAAGCTAAACCTCAACCCCATGCTACCTGGAATGAAACGCCAAGAGCTGTACATTGGGCCTACCCAGACATCCATCAATGTCCGTGACCTTTCCCCTGAGACTGAGTATGAGATCAGCCTGTTTGCCCTCAAAGGTCTTACTCCCAGTGAAGCCATCATGGCAATGGAGAAGACCCAGCCTGTCAAGGTGTCAACTGGTAAGAATATTTGTTGTATATGTCATCCTTCCTTGACTATTCATTGAATAGTTACCTTGTTTCATCATGGAAGCATACAAGGCCTTTAATAAACCCATTATTTTCTGTCTTTTGGCAGAGTGCTCTCTGGGAGTGGATGTGCAGGCTGATGTGGTCATACTGGTTGACGGCTCTTACAGTATTGGATTACAAAACTTTGCCAAAGTCCGTGCTTTCTTGGAGGTTCTGGTCACTTCCTTTGACATTGGACCCAACAAGGTCCAGATTAGCTTGGTCCAGTACAGTCGCGATCCACACACTGAGTTTGCCCTCAACACCCACCATGACATCAATGCTGTTGTCAAAGCTGTGCGCACTTTCCCCTACCGTGGAGGCTCCACTAACACTGGCAAGGCCATGACATATGTGAGAGAGAAGATCTATATCCCTACCCGTGGAGCGAGACAGAATGTCCCCCGCGTCGTGGTCTTGATCACAGATGGAAAGTCATCAGACTCGTTTAAGAATGCAGCAACGGGCCTGAGGAATATTGATGCGGAGATCTTTGCAGTTGGTGTCAAGGATGCAGTGAGGTCAGAGCTGGAGGCCATAGCTAATCAACCATCAGACACTCATGTCTATGAGGTGGAGGACTTTGATGCCTTCCAGAGGATCTCCAAGGAGCTGACTCAGTCCATCTGTCTAAGGATTGAACAGGAGCTGCTTAACATCAAAAAGAGAAGTAAGTAGGAGGATAGAATATCTAAACCCAATAACTATGACCATGAGTGTAGCCACATTATATGCCCATCACTTCTTGGCATCCGTTTTGGATGACTACCATTTGTTCACTTCAGTATGGTAGAACCTACCATGTTGGTCAACACTGTCCTTATTAGACAATGTAACATCTGACGTCAGTTGGCCCAGTCTTCAGGCGTTAGTGTAATGGCAAGGAGCCAATGCAATATAGCCATAGAGAAAAGGTGAATCATAGCAGTATATATAGTTTAAATTGCTGTGTTTAATCAACTCATTTGACCAAGCCTGCCAATAAACATATCACAAAACCACATACATACTTCTTGAATGAGCGCTATCATACCATTTGTACCACTTAATGTTTGAAAACACTACAGTGACTGCAACAATAGCGCTATTTAGACCATAATTTTGATTCAAAAGGCCACCCCAGCCCCAGAGTATAGCTTTGGCTGTTCCTCCCAGTGGTAGAATGACCTCACACTGCACACGTTGCTTCTTGATACTAAAGCCTGTAGTCCCAAAACTCACAAAACTTAGTTTGTATGGCATTCAACGCTTGGCAACTTTACATTATTTTTAACTGTGTTAGCTGAACAAGGTTACAACAACGCTTTGATTTTCATTGCTACCAGTAATTAAAGGTAATGCCCATTGCTGAATCATGTCCAGAGAGGAGAAAGGAATAAAATATATAGTAGCCCCATAAATCTCACAGAGTTATGGTATAATATATTAATGGTAGTACTAATTTTAAACTTTTACATGATTTAGGCCTGTGCACTGCCTTTTAATGACAGACATTCAAAACAAGTAACCTTTTACTTTCAGGTCTGCTTCCACCCAGAGACTTGGAGTTTTCCGAGATTACCTCCAGAAGCTTCCGTACTACCTGGATAGCTCCTGCTGCCAATGTCCTTTCTTACCTGGTGCGTTTCCGCAAGGCTGAAGACATCACTGGAGACTACATTTCCATGGCAGTGCCTGGTGATACCACCACAGTCGTTCTGCCCCACCTATTCCCCCTCACCGCCTACGAGGTCAACGTCTTTGCTCAGTATGACAAAGGAGACAGTTTCCCGTTGACTGGTGAAGAGACCACTCTAGAAGGTAAGAGAGATTTACTTGGACCTCACCCAATGCTGTTATAGTCAAAATGAGAATATTTAGAATCCAAAATATTCTTTCATTTTCAGAGCAAGGGACTGTACGAAAGCTACGAGTTTCTGAGGAGACAACCAACAGTTTCAGGGTCTCGTGGCAAACCGCTCCAGGTTCGGTGATTCGGTATCGCCTGTCCTATGTCACAATGAGTGGCACTGGGGAAATACTGGAGGCCCAAACCTTTGGACCGGAGACTACCATAGTTCTCCAAGAGCTTTTCCCCATTACCACTTACCGTGTGTCAGTGTCTGCTGAGTATGCTACAGGCATAGGGAACGAGATGCAAGTGGATGGAACCACCAAGGAAGGTGAGTCAGGAAAAAACTATGTGTTTTTGACAAACAGCTATGTGAAACGTGGCTTTCTGCGTAATGGATATGATTTAGTGTCTGATCCATTTTTATTTTGCTTTCAGTCCGTGGCTCTCCTCGTGACCTTCGCGTCTTTGACGAGACCATATCTACAATGAAACTGGCATGGGAGGCGGCTCCAGGAGATGTCCTTCAGTACCGCATTGCCTTCAAACCTGCCGAGGGCGGTGACAGGAAGGAGATATCCGTCAAAGGAGATACTACCCAGGCTGTTCTGAAGAACCTCCAACCAGCCACTGAATATGAGCTGTTTGTTAGTGCTCGCTACTCTTCTGGTTTGGGTGAACCTCTTCTAGGCACAGGAACCACCTTAGAAGGTAAGAGAGAATGTCACATTGCTAATGTCTAATTAGAAACTATTTAATGCATGGTAGAATTATTTCTACAGCAAATGTGTGACAGAAATGTAAAGTGTGCTTTGTGGCTGTGGGCTCAGCAAGTACTGCTACATTTATGACATCCTGCATGGTGTAAAACTACTGAAATTAGTTCAGTTGTCTACCTCCAAATCTCTCCAAGAATCCACCATCTGGTATTTCTCACATTATTTCTCACATCAGAGTTAAGGAAGTTGAGCTTTTACTTTGCAAGGTTGGTTGAGTATATGGGCCGTGGTTAAAGGGGAAAAGACAGGAATGTGGCACTTGATGTAATTCTTTCGGCATATAGACTGTAGGTTAGCTTTGCCGCCCATGAAGGCAGTGAGATGGAAATGAGTGGGGGAAGCTTGTAGACCTAGAGAATTTATGAAATGACTTGGAACAGACTTTGACAGCCATATGCTGTGTAACACCTTTACATCTTGACCTGTCTGATACATATAATGTATTGTTTTACGGGTGGTTTATAAGAGATATGTGAAATATTTGATAATTGATGTCAGTTATTATTCTATCTTTTTTTTTTAAGTGGAATTAAGGATTAAGGCCATCTGGAGTTGGCAGTATCTGATAATGGTCATCATACTCTACCTATGGGTTAACTGAAGATGATACAAATCTGTGTTGGGGCAGAAGACACAACAGGGGGCAGGCCTTCTGTTGATTTCACACAGAGTAGGATGAGAGATTGTTGTAGTGTCACACCACAGGAAAGGAAGTCCAAAGGATTTCTTTGGAGAGAGATGGGGGGAGGTCCTAGCTCTGGGGGGACAAAACAACAATCAAGGTACTGTATCCCACAGAGGAGCATATCTCTGGCTTTCAGTTAGTTCCCAGTATGGCTGCTAAACCAGTAAACTGTATGGAATCAGAAGAGCTTACCTGGCCATGTATTAAATGATAGTGAGGAGTTAGCCCCACTATGCTGTACTGTATGGAATGGTCCTTAGTAGCCTGGGCTGTGCATTGGAATGATGATCAGAACGCAGCAATACTAAAAAACTGTTACATTTTTTTATAATTGTTTTTTTGTGTGCCAAGATGAAAACAGCACAGTGTCTGTCTTTTATCATGTCCATGCATAGCTCAACCTGAAATAGACTGAAAGTGGTTTGAGCCCACAGACACATCAAAGCTACCTTATTAATCATAACAGCAAGAGTGGAGTTCTTGGTCCTTGATGTTCCCTCCTTATACTCCTGGCAGAAGTGAGGTCCTCAGTGCCAGGCACATCCCTACTTAACAGGGACATTTATTGCAGACCACATGGATCTGTGCACTAGGTTGAGTGAAAGGTCTTTGGCTCATACTGTGTCCTATAAAAGTTTTCAACCACGAGTTGAAATAATGCATGTTTGTGTACATTTGGATGAGTGCAAGAATTCGAAAGAAATGTTTGTTTTGCTGTGTTTTCCTCTGTTCCCACATTGACCAAAGGGCTTGGTTTTGATCATACAGTTAGTTTCTACATGTCAAATATGTGCTGTCATCAACCATACACCCCCACAGGAAAAAGTTCCATGACAAAGCACTTTGTTTAACCAGCTCTATTAAACTGTCATGACGTCAGGAGACCTCAACACTGATCTCATTGTTTGCAGTGCCACTCACTTTGAGTGACCCTCTCTGTGAAGTCCATGTAGGCGAGAACTGGAAGAGAGTGGCTTGCACAAAGTCATCCCTTGTGGCTAACAGTGGATGGTAGCCAATACAGAAGCCTTGAGTAGGACAGAATTATAACATCCTGAAATGACTCAGAAGGAGGACAGAGAAGGTGTCATAGAAATGCTTAGATGAACATCCCAAATGTGGATATTATACACAAACATGACTAAATTATTTACTTAAGAAGAGGGAGTTTTATCCAGCATGTGGAAGACGTTACCTAAGAGGACCTTCAATGTTGTGTGAGCTGTCTGTCTGGGGAATTGTCTGTTCTTCTTCCTCCAGGGTGGGGCAATAGACAGGCAGAGGCAGAGGCAGAGAGGATTAGTAAAAAAAAAGAAAAGAGAGTTCCAGAATGATTAAAAAGCCCATTCCTTAGAGGTCATACCGTATGTTCAGCCCCTGAAGCAACTATTGTACAATACCTTAATAATTAACCACTTGCATGACACAGCAAATGTTTTCACATGTGACAGAGGGGATTCTTTTTTACTATCTTTAACTTGGAGCTCAGTGCAATAACAGATGAAATAGTAGCATCTTGGTTTGATTTCCTCTTACACTGATGCCTTTGGGAACGTTTAGGCAGTGCCAAAGTCTTTTAGTGGTGCCGCCAGACTGTTTTTCTCCACCACTCTAAAGGTCTTTTGAGGTAATAAGCCAGAGACAGGTAACCTTTGGCACATAGACACTGAAGGCTTCAGCTTAGTGGCTCATATGTATGTTTTAGTGAACCAAGAGCAATAAAGTAAGGGAAGTTTGAATCGGGGTCCCAGTGCTGAGATGGCACTTTGAAAGAACGATGTATTTCCTGCAGTGATTTTGGAGAGAATACTAAAACTGAGTGAGTCAGAACTAGCTGGGGCTTTTAACTCAGTGTCTGACTACCCAATGCCATGGTTGTGAAACAAGATATACAGTGGCCTCATGGATTAAGGGATCCAACCGCCATAAAAAATCATTAGTATAATTATATAAAAGCATAAGTGTTTGTCATGCATTTTGTTTACCTGCTGGCCTTTTGATGTTTTATTTTTTAAATAAAATGCTGTCCTTTATATTTTCAAGTTTTAGACATCTTTGACTGCAGATGTGAAGGTTATGTCAGCACATGCCCTGCAGGAAATCTCTTAGATGATCATCAGTTGTGTCATAGGTGGTTTTATAGAGAAGTGGGTGAGGCTTTCATGTGCATTTGTTATCTGGTCTTGTCTAAGGTTGTAATTTGAGAGTTCCCTTCTCCTAGAAAGGTGGGATGCAGTATGGAGGATTTAGAAAGATCCAGAATGTTTTTATTAGCATAAAATGATATTGTTTTATTATTGTATTTCCATTATATTTCATTGTTTATACAGATAGAAGACTGTAATTCTTTCTTCTTAAAAATATTGGTTGTAACCGAACATAAAATAAAATAATTGACAATTAATACATTGATATTGTGTAAATGCATATATTACATGCAAAGCAACGTTTTTTCTAGGTCTGTGGACCATGTGTTTCATGTATGTGAGCTTTGCTCCCAGGAGCGGCCCCTTCTCTTTAGCTTGTCTGCAAGTACTGATGAAAAGTGAGCCACTGTCTGCAGAAGTCATTATCTTGTGATCCTTTCGCCCTTGGTTCGCTCACAGCCGGAAAAGTTCACGTTCATCCTTTGCCTTTGGCAAGGATAACCCTTTTGTTGGAATGATCCAAGTATTTAGAAGTGGCCCACACTGTTTTCATGGTCCTCCAAAATCTGGAACTCTTCATTAGTTTTTCATCATTACTCTTCATATCTGGCCTCCGCTCTCAAAGTGCAGATCGCTCTGCTTGGCAGGCTGCTGCTGTTATTTCTGTTTGGATCAGTTTCCAATTCATCGGTAAAAGATGGATGCTGAGAAGGACTTATAGGGTGATAGACATAGTGGCTGCGTTTGTCTGCTGTATAGTTGCTTAACATTTCCAAATTATCTTGCACTTGCATCTCATTTTTTGCATTTGTCTTTTTTTTTGTTTGATGAATGGGGTTTGGGTTTGGGAGAGACCACCCAGCTGCACTGCTCTGCCTGTGATTATAATGCCATTAGGTGCTGGCATGTAGGGGCTTAGGGGCTTGATTCAGGATCAGGATCCCGGAGGTTGTGTGGGTGGCTATGTGTGGCAGCGTATCCTCGTGCGGTTGATACAGCTCCTTTATATGGCAGCCAGACCTGAGTGTTGAGTCCATGTCAATATGGGCATCCCTCTCAGCCAAGCATGTGCTGGCTGCCCATCATCAAATGCCAAAATCCCCTCCTCTGTATTTCTGTGCCTTTCTCTTTTCATGATGGTCTCTCAAGAAAAGTGAGTGAAGGGGAGAAAGGGAGAGCGTAACATCTGCAATTGTAGCAAACACACTTTTGTGGATCGGGTTTCCTCTGTTTCGATGGAAAATTAAAGTGCAGCCGGGGAAATGTGATTTATGATTAGCTTTGCAGAGATTTTTCCAGCAGTGTCTGATTATGAAGGGAGAAAATCAGGTTTTTCAAACAAATCCTGAAGGTTTAAAGCAGAGACAGATGAGTTATTGTTCATGGTTTATCGCTGGGGTTCTTAGTTTTGTCCATTTTGTGTCTCGCTCACTTCCTCAATATCCGTATATCTGCATTAGAAATCAACACCACCTGGACAAAGCCATCACTGGGATGGAACTCCCTAAAGCCTTTTTGTACCTTAGCACTAACACTACCATCTTAGTTCAATTATTATGCATTGGAGCAATTTATAACAAAGAAAAACCTGAGGAAATTCTTTAGGTAAACAAAAGTAAAGCTGTAGTGCTACTTATTTTCCATTTCCATATCCATTACGCACAGGCATTTTTTTCTAATGCTGTTCCTCTTCATTTACCCACAGAGCTTGGTTCACCCAGAGACTTGGTGACCAAAGACGTCACTGACACCAGTTTCGCTGTGTCTTGGGCCGCGGCCCCCGGTAACGTTCGTCAGTACCGGATAAGGTGGAAGTCCCTGTTCACTGAAGAGGCTGGGGAAAAGACGATACCAGGAGACACCAGAGCCACAGTCCTGGAGGGTCTCACCCCAGAGACACGCTATCAGGTCTCTGTGTTTGCTGGCTATGGCCGTGGAGAGGGGCAGCCATTGGTTGGAGAGGAAACCACGGATAGTAAGTTGGTTACTTTACAGGCTTTAACTCTTTCACCACCCACTTATATCCTTCACTTGTCTCCTCTTTTCTACATCTGCTCCCTTCTTTTTATGTTTCTGGGTATTTTTCCAATGCTTTCCCCCTCTCTTATTTCCCATCCCTGAGTTTCTGAACGTTTCGTCTTGGGGTTACCTAGAGAGTGTGAAGCTACGATGAGTGTGATTTAACTTGACGACCATAAAAGCCATAAAAGCTCAATGACCACAAAGGGACAGTCGTACACACCCCCCAGAAGATCTTTTTTTAAAGTGATGAATGCAGGTCTAGCTATTCTTGTCAAAAACATATCTTAAGCTTTAAAGTTTTAGACGCCTGTAAAGTTAGAGATATAATTCAGACGATCACTTAGAAATATGGGGCAGCAACGTAGGTTTTAAAAACAAAAGATCCAGGAAATACAGTTTGGCTCGTACGCTCCATTTTTGGGTGCCATGTAGGAATAGTTTACTTACTGTTCTGCTCATTCTGTTGAGCTAAGAGATAACGTCATAGCTGTTGGCATTCGCCTGAGCCATCGAGAATATAGAGCACTCGCATGCACATCTTTAAGACTGTGCGTGTGAGATATATGTTCGTACCAAGGTGACGTAATGTCCAAAACACCTGCACCCGGTTTTCATGGGAGATGCAGTACAGATAGACACTGGCCTCTCCCTTGTTAGACTACACTCACGCTTGGATGAGAAAAGCACATTGAGCGGAAAATCGCACCAGTTGGGAGGGAATTTGTCCACCAGTTAGAGAAATGGAATGTGCTCAAGAAAAAAAATATTTCCAACCATCATTACTGTTTATTGATTCTGGCAAGAAAGAAATGTGGCATTACACACTGAACACAACCATGAGACAGCTTTGTAAACTAAAATGTTCACTTTGCTCATTCCTTCCTTCGCTCCGCACCCACTATCTGTTTCTCCCTTTTCTCGTGCTGCACAAATCACAGGACTCTTTGGGCTCTTTCTTTTCCGTTAATAAAAGTTCTCCTTCTGAAGTGGAGCATTCTGAATATTTTCCTCAGCTCACTTCGAGGCCGCTGACAATTCACACTTGCCCTTTCTACTCTGAAAATAAGAAACACTCCATGGAGCACAATGGAAAATGAGAACTATGGCTTTGCTCAAATTCATAAGACATCTAAGTCTGGCTGCCCAACCCGCCAACTAAACATGATCAATCATGTAAATTTGGGCCTGTTTAATGTATACTTCTGAAAATGAAATATTTGGGTAGGTTTGTGTCCACACGCATGTGGAAACTGAGCAGATATCCAGATGAAAGACTGTGTGGTTGCCAAGCGTGTTACTGTTTAGTTTACTTACCAGCAGGAAAGCCATGCTGCTTATATTTCCAAAGGTATACTGGAAAAATACGTGGTTAAACACACATTTAGCACAGATTCCCACCTGAACAAGGCCCAAAGTCTACAGTTTCCCTCAGACCATCCATTCATCATCTCTCCTCGTTTAACCTTTGTTCGTCTTTTTCCTTCCTTGCAGTCTCGGCTGCTGGCAGAACGATTGTTGTCTCAGAGGAGACGGAGAAGAGTATGAAGGTGGAATGGCAACCGGCACCTGGAAACGTACTCAACTACCGCGTTACCTACAAACCCAAGTCAGGAGGGCGCCAGCTTGCAGCCAAGGTGCCCGGTGGCACCACCTTTACTGTCTTGAGACGCCTTACCCCCCTCACCACCTATGACATCACTGTTCTGCCGGTGTACCGTTCCGGAGAAGGCAAAGCAAGGCAAGGGGAAGGAACAACACGTACGTTGGTTTATCATTCACTAAGCCACAAATGTTGCTCTTTCGATTGCCATGTTTAGGAAAAGCTTGATTATCCATTACAAACTAATCATAACCATCTCATACTAAATGAATAAAGCGATATTACAGTACTTATTTGGTCTTCATCATCGCTATAAAGCACTTAAATGACTTTGTTTTGAATATTTCATCATTCAGTTCTGTGTCATTTAGTAAATGTAGGCATTTCTCTTCTCTCCCTAGTGTCACCTTATAAAGGTCCTAGGAACCTCCAGACTTCAGAGCCTGCCAAGACCAGTTTCCGTGTGACCTGGGACCATGCTCCTGGCGATGTGAAGGGCTACAAAGTCACTTTCCACCCTGTAGGCGAAGATATTGACCTGGGACAACTTCTGGTTGGTCCCTATGACAACACTGTGGTGCTAGAGGAGCTGAGGTTTGGCAGATTTCTCATTTTCAATCTCATTGGACAATATTCTCCAGTATATCGTGTCGAAAAAAAAATCTGAAAATATGTATATGTTTTTATTCTCCAGAGCGGGTACCAAATACACAGTGAATGTGTTTGGTATGTTTGATGGAGGTGAGAGTATGCCATTGGCTGGAGAGGAGAGAACCACTCTCATGGATGCACCTGAGCCTCCTCCTTATGAGGCATCAGGTAAAGTAATTAATCATTCTCCTATACAACCGACATATATATAATCATAAAATAAAATAAAACGTGCCATATCATCAAAGGAATAACATAAAACACATGTTTTAGGCTCAAACTAAGTAGTACACGAACAACTGAAATGGTTTTAGTCATTCTGTTACTACGCCTGTCATCACCTTTAAGGCAGCGTCTCCAGTATGTTATGTCTCTGGGCAGCAACAGTCGAACATTGGAGACTGTATCACATAGTAAATTTTTACTTAGGAAAATACGCTCCAAACCCATGCCCCATAAAAGCTGAAGAGTTTCCCTAAATGCCTTTCCTCAAAGCTAATTGTTTTACGAAATAACAGATGTAATGGCTACTCCATCTGTCTGCCCTTTTCTCGCTTTCTTCATTGTGACACTTTGGGCTTCCGCTTTTTTATATCCAGTCCAAGTACAGGCCAGTGTAGATTCGAGCCATACGCGTATGATCTGCAGTTATAAAATGTTTTTACTACCTCTTATGTCAGAGCGCGGCAGGCAGTAAGTGTGAGGAGAAGGAAAAAATGTTGTGTCTGCAGACTGGGTACTAATAAGGAGGCAGACGCAAGTTCAGTGACAGCTCCAGAAGATAAATTAGACCAGGTGAGAGAATCACACTCTCATGTATTGACAACGGGTCAGTTCTCAACAAGCCTCTGGAGCTTGAGGGCAAACAAAGTTCTAGGTGTGGCAAAAGTAACATTTCTCTTTCATTCCAAGTCCTAAGTAACCAAGAATTATTTTTAAATTACAGTAAAACATAAATTATTACCGCAATTTACCTTTACATAATTTCCCTCTTTTTGCATTTTCATCCGAGCCAACAGCAGGCATCCCAGCAGGCTCAGATATTATTCCTTCTTTTTTTGGCGATATACCTTTAGCAGACCTCCGTGTTGGAGATACTGTATGCACAGGCATGTTTTTGCAGCTCTGCAGGCTTTCTCTGTATTCTCTTCATTGCTGTTGGTATAAGCTTGACAGCTGGTTGTCTGTCATGGGGCCTTGGTTTGGGGTTTCTGTGTGAACAAAACAATCTGTAAATCAAACATGTAACCTGTTTTCAGTTGCAGACAGTGGCAGTTAGTGCAACATCTGCAGCCTTCTTTTAGGTACCGAGGACTGGATGCCTTCCTTGTCATCACACAGGTGTTTGGAAAATCTGAATATTACCTTGCTGCTCTGGAGGGCACAGTAATCTATCCAATGGAGGCCTTTGATATGTCAAGGGCCACTAAGGGTGTACTCCCCTGAATTGCCCCTGGGACTAACTCATGGATCTGAAAAGAACAAACGAGAAATACTGCCTCGACACGCCACAAGACAAGAAGATAATAATTACAACACCTGGAAAATAAAAGCTGTCTGATAAAAATAACTGGAAAGATAAAATGTTTTATTACTTGCTTGTGAATATGTTGTTTGTTTGTCACCTCTCCTTCTTTCCTTTACTTCTCACACCTCTATGAGCACCTCTTTCATTACACTTCACCACACATACCATTGTGTATACATAACAGTTGGACATGGGCTTCTCTTTTATATATGTCTGTTTAAACGTTCAACTTCGGTCCAATTGTGACACTGAAATGTTGCCCTCTCAGGTGTGATGTGTAAGACCACTGCACAGGCTGACATTGTGCTGCTGGTGGATGGCTCCTGGAGTATTGGACGTCTCAACTTCAAGACCATTCGTGCCTTCATCGCCCGTATGGTGGGAGTCTTTGACATTGGCCCTGAAAGGGTCCAAATTGGTGGGTCTCCCCTGAATAAACATTACATTCGACTGGTTATTACTAAGAGGTCACTTTACATAGGTATAACTTTTTTTTGTTGGTGTCTTCAGGTCTTGCTCAGTACAGTGGAGATCCAAAGACTGAATGGCACTTGGATGCTCATCGAACCCGGGACTCTCTCCTGGATGCTGTGGCTAACCTGCCCTACAAAGGAGGAAACACCCTGACTGGTACTTTGATCTATTTAGTTCATGTTTTGCTAGTGGGAGCGGTTCTACATCTATAAACAGAGCAGCACAGTTTTTTATTGTGTGAATATCAGGATGAAAAATAAACATCCACGTCTTCATTGCAGGTCTGGCTTTGAACTACCTCCTGCAGAACAATTTCAAAGAGAACGTCGGGATGCGACCCAAATCCAGAAAGATCGGTGTGTTGATCACAGATGGCAAATCCCAGGATGATGTCATCGCCAACTCTCAGAGCTTGCGCGATCAGGGCATTGAGCTCTACGCCATCGGTAAGTGAAAATCAGTTCTGTTTGCGTGCACACACTCAATGTATGAAGTGCAGCTGAGGTATGTATCAAAGTGCTAATCAGTGCTGTCTCCCTTATTGCTCTTTAGGTGTGAAGAATGCTGATGAGAACGAGTTGAGGTCCATTGCCACTGATCCAGATAGTATTCACATGTACAACGTGGCTGACTTCTCCTTCCTGTTGGACATCGTTGACAACCTTACTGATAACCTCTGTAACAGTGTCAAGGGGCCAGGTATGTATGAGTTATAGCAAAACAGTTGACTGATCAAATAAAGGAATCACTGAGGAACAGTACAAGGACAGACACCTTCTACTAAAAAATAATAGCCACATATAATTTAAGCCAACTGCTTCATTCCCAGACATTTGAGACGCAGTGTAAATATAGTGTATGGCATCCCGCACCCACTGACAGCTACATGTCTGGCCCACCATGGAAAGCAACACTCGAAGCAAAGAACCATCCAAGCTCTTGGAAACGATAGCAGATCTATTATTTTCTTTTTCCTCTAATATTCTCTCTGCCTCCCTGGAATAGGAAATTGTCTGCTCGTTAATCAGATTAAAGAGCTGCTATTGGATACAGCAGGGGAACTCCTTGGAGAGGATGTAGCTTTATAGTCTCAATAAGTACTGTGGCTTGTACGCGGTTCTGTTGGGACTTGTTGCTAAATACACATGCTTTTATCTGTTGCCACATTTAGTTTGTCACCCGCTCCTTAATGTTATAATGTTTACTCTGATGGCCCGGATTGCAGTTTTTGCCTTTTTATGCTCACACCTGAATAGGAGGTGGACCCGATGCTCCCACTGACCTGGTGACATCAGAGGTGACTCACCAGTCCTTCCGAGCCACCTGGACCGCCCCCGAAGGCCCAGTGGAGAAGTACCGTGTGGACTACATGACTGTGTCTGGACGCTCACAACAGGTATACCTGCCAAATACAGTACAGTACAATAATGCACAACCCCACTAAAAATCTAATTCTAATCACACACAAAAACTGTAGCGAGTGTAGAGCATCTCCCTGTGCGGGTGTTGAGGGGATATTGGCTTTAATTTGTCCTGACCCACTGTTTGTGAAACTAATGGGAAACTCCACTCAAACTTCTATTTCCAGCCTCCTGTTTGTGTTGGCCTCTCGCTGTTTGGGAGTCTAATTACATTACGATCTGACACAGGGCAAGGAAACAAAAACACGCAGCTCTCAGTTTAGAGGAATAGAAAGCAAATAATGACTGCACGAGTGATAGCTGCATTAGCCAGCAAGGTCTTGGCTCAACAATGTGTGCAATAGATGCATTTGTTGGTGTCTGAATCTAATTACACGTAGGAGATGTTTGTTTTTGTCAAGCTCCCATGGTTCTGTTAAATAGAGAACATAGTGAATGAGGTTTCATTGTTGTTTATGGATCTGGAATTGAAGCACATGCTCAGTTTTAGTCCAGTAAAAACTTGTCAGTTGTATTTCTGGTTTTGATTGGAGAGCTTTAGCTGGAAATATAACGTTTGATTGTTATGCTTCTAAATTGATAATTGCCCATTACCACTGTACCATATGAGACTCCAAAAAAATACATTCATGCATGTATACATTAAGTAATGATCCATAATATCTTGAAGAAAGTATCTATAGACATCCATCAAATTAATGCTTTGTATCAAAGACACCGCAACAAAATGTAAGACAGTTACAGATTACTCCTTCAGGTGCAATCTTCTAACTATCCCGTCTGTTTTAGGTGTTTGTGGATGGCACTGAGACCACGGTGGTTCTCCAGAGCCTCAACCCTCTGACAGAGTACCTGGTCAACGTCTACTCAGTGGTGGAAGAGGAGAGCAGCGAGCCTCTCAAAGGGGTCGAGACCACACGTATGTCTTCTCTTTTTGGCTTTCATCTCGGCCCATATCATTTCATTTAAAGAGATCCACTTAAAAAAAAAACTCTATGTATGGTAAACGTTTTCAGCGGGGATGTAAACCACCTTCACTAAACTAACAAAAATTGTCTGACTGGTCTTTGATCATTATCGTAGATGTGACCCTTTCCCACTCAAGAAAACGCAGATAAATGGGCTTGTTAAAGAACTTCAACAGGCTTTTGAGCACTTATGAACCCCCAGCCCTCTATTAACAGCAGTTCCCCTTTGAGTCAGCGCCCATCACTGAATCTGTCTGGCTTAGTTCCATAACACAAAGTGTATGCACTCACTGCATGGTCCCCATTAATACACAGTCAAGGGTAATATCTTGGTCTTGTTTATAAAACCATATATGGCTGCAAAAAGATATCAACAGTAAATCTTAATTAGATGCAAATTAAAAGGAAATTTACGTGATTACACTGGGGTTCAAGCGCAATTTTAACTTATTTATTTGTTTCTTTTAAGATGTTGTTAATTTCTGTTTTACTGCGCTTTCAAGAGTGGCGGGGATTCAACAGAGTTATATAGTATCTATAAAAGCTTATACAAAACAGCACTGATTGTTGAGTTTGCGCAGTGTGAATGGCATACAACAAAGTCTGACAAAGTCTCTGTGCAATGAAAGAAACAACAGAAAATGTACGTACGTGTGTGTCCCTGTGAGCATAGATGTAAATGAGCTAAATTTCATATTTCCCCTTACACAGGTTTTGTCTGTGGTAACACATAGTCACATGTGGGCATATATGCAGTCTGTGCGCGTATTTAAAGTACAGGCAATTGTTATAACCTCTGCCAACAATTGCTGCCTTTAACATCCTTGCCTGGTTATCTAGTGCCCCTGAGTGCTGTGAGGAGAATGGACATTTATGATGAGCAGACCACCACCATGCGGGTGAGATGGGAGGAGGCTGCGGGTGCTACTGGCTACATGCTGCTCTACAGCGCCATCAATGCCACTCAGCCCACCCTCGAGCAGGAGGTAAGAGACATCATCGGAACACAGTTTACATTTTTTTTTAAAGGGCGTACGTGTATCTAGAAAAGCGCTATATAAATTACATGTATTATTATTATGGATACAAAAAAAAAATAAACATTCATATGCACCAAAACACACACAAACACTGGAAGTGACCAAACACTTCTGTCAGCAGTTCTTGACAAAATACAGACGTCACACGCTGAAATAACGTTTTACAAAGCCACCAGTGTTTGCCTCATCATTCAGCAGAGAAGGCAAAAGGGGAAATACAGAGGAACATTGTTGGTCACAAAGGGGTGGGTGAACCATGAGCTCACCCTGCCAAGGGAACATCATCATTTGTTCATGAGGTGTCAAACCTCAGTAGGTCAAATTGGAAGATGTGCCACGACCAGAATATTTCTCCCACTGTTCTCATCCAAATGTCTTTATCTGTGTCACTGAGGAGTCACTGTCACCCACCCCCCCTCTGGTCTCATGTTGTTGGTTTGGTCTGGTCCCCTTGCAGATCAGAGTGGGAGGAGATACAACCGAGGTCCAGCTGGTGAAGTTACTCTCCAACACAGCCTACTCACTCTCCCTCTTCGCCCTGCATGGGGAGTCAGCTAGTGAACCACTGACCCAGCAGGGAGTCACCCGTATGTACTGAATATTTAATGTACCACGTACAGTATTTCATGAAGCTGATATGGCCGATAATGTTTATTGGGGATATCTGACAGTAGGTCCATGGGGGCGACCGTGGACTCAACATTGTCTTCGTGAATGCTTCACGATAATACTGAAACTCACACTAACTTTCTGCCCCCTTTGTTCAGTGCCCCTGCCTCCTGCGGGCAGGCTTACGGTCCGTGACGTCACCCACAGCACCATGAGGCTCATTTGGGATGCTGCTCCCGGTCTCGTACGCAAGTACCTCATTACCTACAAGCCCGACGAAGGAGATGCGAAAGAAGTGAGTTTCCAATTCTGTTTGGCTCTCATGTTTTGCTTAAAAACTTCACTGCCTTTTGTCTGTTTGAGCCATTAGGGTTGATGGTGATGAATTTATATCGCTATTTATCACTGATCCCTTTATATATTGGTTGAGACCACATAATGGAGACTGCAGCTGGTTGGATGGACATTGAGGGATGTTTTGAAGTCCAATGAAAAGATTATGAAACTATCAGAATGTGGTTTTTGCGGGGGTTAAAGGGCGGATTGGACAGCTACTTTATGGTTGCAGCTACTTGAGCCACAGCAGCAAACTCTGTGGTCTGCGTTTTGTTACTTCCTCAGCCATAAATCAGGTGGAGGTGATCCTCAAAGCTCCTCTGATGGAAACACACATGTGAAAGTGACTCATGAGGAGGATGCGATTGTCAAAAATGCAGTGCGTGGGGAGGAAGAGTTTACTGCCTAGAAAGTAGCAGAATGTTATGTTTGACCAAATGGATGTGTGATAGAGCCCAATAAGTGACAGTATGCCACTCACAATTTGACCGCAGTACATATTCCCTCCAGGTGAAGCATTATACATGTTTTTTATGGTCCAGAGAGACAAATATAATACGTTTAGACTTTTTACTCAAAATAAAATGCAAGTTAATGCGTGTTCAGAATGGATCCCTTTACTTCAATTGTTTAAATTCAGCAAATAAAACTTAATGGGATCAAGAGCAGTAAACCCAGTGTGGTGTTTCCTTTAATTATTCCAGGTGGTTTTGTTTGCTGCCTTTTTTGTTTTTGTTGCGTGGTTGTTGCGAGTCTCGTTTGTTCCAATTTTCCTCTGGAATCAAGCACAGTTTTATACCTTCTGGTCAAATTTCCTACGAGTCTTATGAGGAACACATTCCGCTGTCGCCAGTGATCCTGGAAACTCGTGCTGTGAATGGAATTAAAGTTTTGCAAGACTTGGCAAAATGTGGCTGATGAAAAAAGCAAGTTCTATGTGCGTTCAAACATCAGTATGTATGTTTGCATTATTGATTTTGTGTTGACATTCATAACACGCATGTTTGATTGTTTTATAGCTGGAAGTGGACGGAAGTCTGACCACCAGAATATTGGACAACCTGATCTCGCAGACTGAGTATGGCCTGGCTGTTACTCCGATCTATGATGAGGGACCTGGTCAGCCGATGTTGGGAGATGCGATCACTGGTAAGAATGAAAATCTGAATTACGACATCATGTATAGAGCAATGTCCCCGTTTGCCTGCTTCTCACTGAGATATAGATCCCACTTAACTTCTCTCCCTTTTATTCTGTAGATGTGGTTCCTGCCCCACAGAACCTGCGGTTCTCAGAAGTTACCCAGACCAGCTTCAGAGCCACCTGGGAGCACGGAGCCCCTGACGTGGCTCTGTACCGCATTGGCTGGACCAAGAAGGGCGATACCAACTTCCAATATGTAAGAGAAAAACAGCTGTCCATGATGTTTACATTCCAAATAATTCATGCAGGTATTTCTTGACGAATCCCACAGAAAGTGCTCTGGCGATGCTTTGAAAAAGAGTTCCAGTGGAGTCAGGCGGAACATCTAAAAAACAGATTTTTGCACCGATCCAATTATAATCCCTCTAATATGGATCTTCTGTTGCTCGTTTTATTGGCTTAGATTTCAGTCGAGCGCCTTCCCTCACGCTGTGATTGTGTTTTCCTCATCAGGCCATTCTGAACAACGATGAGACAAGCCACGTTCTGGAGAACTTGGATCCAGACTCGCCCTATGATGTGTCTGTCACCGCAATCTATCCAGATGAATCAGAGAGCGAGGATCTGCTGGGCACTGAGAGGACATGTAAGACACCCCGGCAACTCTGTGATGGCGACTGAACAATCACTTTAGTTAACACGTTTTTTCTTCAGTTGCTTGACACAATGTTTGTTGGATCTTTGATTTAAGGCTAGACTTATGATTTACCTTTCGATTTTTTTTCCCCATTGAAAATATGCTGAGTGACATGTTAAGCAAGGGTATGGCCATTATACCTTTCTATTTCTGCCTCTAGTGCCTATAGGGTCCACGCATGGTGGTAACAGACGTAAGTATATTTGTGGTAAAGCAAGAGGATGCTTTTTCTTTCAAGTGACGAAAGCATGTTTTATTATTTCAAACCAGTCATCTTCACTTTTGTTCATTGACCAACCATCCATCATTACATCATCAAGCAAGGCCCTTAACCCATCCGCCGCTCCAGTGGTGCTGTGATGCACCTGACACGGCCGGTTTTTATTATGTTTGTCTGTCCTAGTCCTGTGTTTGTCCCATTGTCCATACCATTCATCCCATGGCTGTTCATGAATCTGTTCTTACTCAGTCAAATGACACATTAAATGGCTGAAGATGTATTTGACCTATGCATGCCGTGCAAAACAGGGATTTCAATCCTTGTTTTTCAAGCTCATTCCATCATCCATCATCCATCATCCATCATCCATCATCTATCCATCCATCCATCTATCCATTGCATTCATCCATGCATTTATCAGTCCATCCATTATCATCTTTCCATCCATCCATCCCTGCTTCAGAAAAGACAAAATCCCAGAGGATGATTATCTTTTCTTCTTTAAAGCTGCAATCCTTGATACAAACCAGTGATAAACCTGCTTCATTTACCATAAAGTAAAGAAAGTGAATTATCTAGAACTAAATTAACTGATATTTGAATAGATATTTTACCATGAGCTGACAAATGTATCAAGGACTGTGTCTTTAAAAGATGTTTTCATGGAAATCCATGAAAAAAGTGCTCTTACTACATGTAACGGATAGACATATTGACATGGCTGTAATTGTGATATGTGCGTGCATTTTCCAGTACCTAATGGACCTCCCACCAACTTGGTTGTGTACAACGAAACCACTACTACTCTGAACACCAGGTGGAATCCAGCTCCAGGACGCGTCCAGAACTACAAGATCACTTACGTCCCCACAGCTGGAGGCAGGAGCCAGACTGTAAGTCGCATAAAGAAAACAACGCACTGCTTTGTGTAGCTATTATATTTCATAAAATGAAACATAAGACATACTGTATTCATTTACAAGGTGCTTTTATCTCTTGTGCAAGCAAACTCTCAACATAAAAGAGGAGATTGAGGTTTTAGTGAAATGAGCATTTCTCAAAGGCAGAAATGCTCTGGTAGTTTAATGGCGAAGAAAAAAAGTTATAATTTAAACTGAATAAGGTGAAAGGAAATACACCAGTCGCTGCAGTACTAGGCATTCAAATAGTAGACACTTACTCCTTAATCTTCTGCTCCCCGCCTTCTTCACTGGACTTTAGTCTAGCATTACTTAGCCAGGCAAACTGCCGTTCATGGCTCCTTGAGCTTTAACTCAATCACTGGATTTGCTATTTCATCCCGAGCTTATTTGCCTCCAAGAAATATATGTGCACAGCTAAAGCTCTGCCACTGGTATTGCATTATTTTAGTTTATCCTAAGTCAAATCTCTTAATGTTGTGTTTGGATATGGCAGCATTAATGCGGACAAAACCCTTCCTAGTTTTTCTAAATATTTCCTGACACTGCACACTGTCTACCACTGGTCATGCATTTTTTGGCTGCCTTGCTGAATAAGCAAAAAGTATTTTTGGATGACAGTTGAATATTTGGTTTCAATTAGCTTTCAGACATTTCTTATTGCTTCCATAGAAAGCGTGCTAAATGGTGCACATGCCCGTACACAATACTGTACAGACTGATAGGCACACTGATAAGCTGCGGGGAAAAAAACCTTCAATCAATGATAGATGTTCCAACCAACTTTGGTAAAAAGATATTTCGTTCATACTATTTTGCATTTATGGGTTGTGAGAAGTTTGGAAATCGTAAAAGGTTTGCATGCCACTTTTTTAGGGCTGATCATTTAACAGCTCTGTTTGGAGAAAGGGAACACTTCAGAGAATGCTTTGCGCGTGTGTTTGTGTGTGTGTGTGTGTGTGTGTGTGTTTGTGTGTGTGTCCATGGAAAATGGAATGCACTTGCCCTGTCAGGTCAGTGTATGTTTGTGTAATGAGAGAGTACTGTGCCACGGATGTCATATATTTTAGAGTAGATTGTGTTTAAAGTCTGCACAAAGTTGCTGTGCTCACAAATCTTGCTATAGGTCGACTGTTCTTTCACTTGTTGTAATAAGGTCCAGATGACATCCAACATTTGTCATACTAGCGAGGGCAGCTTAAGGTTTAAGCTAATTTTCTCCCCTTATAATTTGCCCTGTCAGAAGTTTTGTGCAAAATTCAGCTTCGGCTCAGCCGGTGTTACGTAGGTCATCGGTTGACTATTAGTTACCCTTTTAACACGAGGTGGAATGTTTTCGTCGTAAACACTTGATGACATTTGCGCTGATTGCCTTGGTGATATCACACTGAAGGTTGATGGAAAACTGGAAGCTAACAGGCTAGCTTCAGCCAAGTTGTCTTGGCTCACTGTCAGGATTGCATCAAATATAGCCTCCATAGGGAGTTTTGCATTATTTAATCTGGGACAAGAAGTCTGTTTTCGGAAATGTCTGACACACAGAAAACTACTGCAGTGCCAAATTATAAAATGTCCTTCCTTTTTTGCTGATAAAAGATTCAGCCAGACCGAGCTGTACAGTGATTAAAGAAATTCACGGAGGATTAAAGACCAGGCGCATACAATATCATACAAAAAATCCAAATACAAAGACGCAGCCAGAAGTAATGTAGTAAATTCATCATCAGTCATGACTGTTATGACAAGACATCCGACTGTTTCAGCCATCAGCCGAGAGATTTACCTTGGCCAGTGTGCTGTGTATTAATCATGTCAAAAAAACTCAAAGCATTCCTCCTCTGAGATGTTGACAATCCAGTAGTTGTCAGGTAGAATTCTTTCCATCAGGTTATTGACATCAATTTAAGGTACCCATGGAGAGTTCTCTTGATCCCATCTGATAAACAGATCAAATATCTTTCCCCTCAGTGAAACCTAGAGTTGCTAAAATTAGTTGAAAGCTATTGCAAGACAGATGTATTTTGTAGAAAATACAAATGATTTTTAAGAGAATAAATAAACTGTTTGAGAAGCTCGATTCATCACGTCCATGGATGCATTTCTGAACGGGCCTACCGCCCAAAATGTCAAGGAGACACGTACCAACCAGGAAGAGACTCAAAATGACCACAAAGAAGCATAAAATAACTACAAAGAGATGCAAAACAGCTGCAAAGACACAAAAAGACCACAAACAGACACATGTAAAGTCCTATGCAGGACAGATGGTGGGACCTTTTGCATGTCTGTGCCCCGTCTCATAATTCGCCCATTTCTACATTCAATGTGATCACCAAGGTTTGCAAAAATTTGACAGCATCAGTGATTGACTTAAGAGTCATACAAATACATATATATATATATATATATATATATATATAAAGATTTAAGAAAACTGACATTTATTATTCCCCAACTAGACCCAGGTTGGAGGGAAGAAAACTACTGTCCTGCTTCCCAAACTGACCCCTGACACTGAATACTCCATCACCGTGGTGGCAGTCTACGCCAAAGGACTCAGTGCGGAGCTTAACGGCCCCGGAAAGACCAGTGAGTTGTCCTCCACTTTGGGTGTTCCCAAATGACAAGTGATAACAGTGACACCTCATGATGAATGTATACAGTTGTAGCAGTTCTCAGAGCATGAGAACCTACCGACACTGTTTGGGTATGACAGTTGAGCTAAATCCTACTTTTATCTCACCCCAGAGCCTTTGGGCGGTGTTAGGAACCTGCGGGTCACTGACCCCACTACCAGCAGCCTGAACGTCTTGTGGGAGGCCGCTCAGGGCAACGTGCGTCAGTACAGGATCTTCTATGTCCCTGCAGCTGGAGGAGAGGAAGAGATGGTAAGCTGCAAAATAGTTCCAGAGCATTAGACCACGTTAAGTGAAAGGTTCTTCCTTTTATAATCACAGTCAGGCCATACACGCAGTAGCCAGAGCACAACCTGATGTATGTCTTGTTCTACTTCCACCCAGAGCCAGGTATCAGGCAGCACCTACAACACTGTGCTGAAGAACCTGCAGTCTGATACTGTCTACACAGTAACTGTGGTTCCGGTCTACTCCGCTGGAGAGGGACAACGCATTTCTGAGAATGGCAAAACCTGTAAGCACTGCACGCATATAATCATTGTTTACAGGCTACAATGGTGATCCATGCAGGGGCGTTCAGAAGCAGTTGACATCCTTGGAAGACAGCTTTTAGGGTTTAGAATAGCCCAGGCAGACTAAGAAGAGGACCTCTGGGAATGATATACTGCATGACAGCAGTGGGAAATCAGGAATCCATTCATATCCTTCCAGAATGAACTTAGTGACCTTGGTTGCTGCCTTGATGTCACTGTATGTCAGGAACCTTCAATAAGGCAGCCATTTATAGCTGATTTGCTTCATATCATCCAACTCCTTTCACTTGCTCTAAGCCAAGCCAAACCGATCAAATTACATTTGTTAAGGTGAATTATTGCACACCTTACATGTAAAATGTAACGTGAGACAGAACATAAAATGTCAGCTTAGTTTGAACTCCATTGAGAAACACAGATTTTCTAGTTTCTCCCACAATTTCGAAACACAGATTTTCTAGTTTCTCCCACAATTTCAAACCACCAATCTCTGCGGGGAATGAGTCAGCATTTTGCGGGGTGATTGCGTAGGAAGGAATTCCTCCATGCTGGCAGCATTATAATGGTGTCTCCTCTCTCTTTACCGTAATATTGTCCATTTATAGGTTGGAATGAAGGGTAGTGGTCAGGATAATGGTGGGGCTGGGGAATGGGGGAGGGGGTATATTGAGTAATTGGCTCTCCTTTGGGAAAAAGAAACAGAAATTGTACGGGGTGGGGGGAGCGGGGAGTGTTAAAAATGAATGGAGAGCATTATATGTTTTATGGCTCTCAACTCACTTGGCTAAGGTCATGCTCCATGGCTGCTACTGTTACCCCCATTTTCCCTTCTTGAGAAATGGTCCTTCATGTTCTGTGGCTTTTTCCTCGACATGTTAACCAAACCTTTATACAGTAAGTACAGTATCTCAGATCATACTGCGACAAAACGTTTTTTACCGCTGACCTTGTAACTTTGATGCCTTTGTGGAATATATTGTCGTCTTTATTCAACTCAATTTATTCTCCCCTTTTCATGCAATTTAAGGAAGGATCTGCCCTCTCTATTTGGGCTAACTTTGCAAGCCACTGACTGTTGATTGTACCTTGAAATTCAAAGCAGCTTTCTAGGCAACAGGCTTTGGTTTGTGTAACTTTAAAGTAGGGAAGCTCGCTCACTGTGTTTTCCCATGCATTTATGGGGTTGTACTGAGGAGCGGCACAGAGCCTCTAAACATCTGCTTTGGATTTTTTAGAAGGCAGGTTTCACACAGGGCTACACATTCGCCTTGTGTATCCTTTTCATTAACCTTCAGGGCACTGACAGGAAGCGTCATGTTGATAGCACTATTGTTAAATAATGTCTTAAACTTGTCTCTGTTGGTTGCCAGCATTGTTCCCATTTCATTGAAATGTTCTCATTTAGTCATTGGACTGTCCTGGCTGTCCACAAAACTAGTCGGTAGTAGAAGGACAGTTCTACTAATGAGGAGACACACAAAAACTTGTAAATAACCCCTAAGAAAATACAAAAGGTCAAATACAAATACGAACATACTGCATGCATTTGTGTATCAATATTATGGGTGTTGTTCTTAATATATATGTTATTGATGGTTTTAGCCTCTAGTTTGCTGACCTCTGTCCATTCTCCACTTATGAGTACCTAACCTAAACTATCTGTTTGTGTCTCCTCTGCCTTATCTCACCCCCTCTCTCAATCTGCCTTCCCAATCTCAACAAACTACTTGAGTTGCTGGCCTCACCCTGTCCTCACTATTTCCTCTTTGTCTCTCCTTCCTCTCATCATTCCTCTGTCCACTAATACCCTGTTTTGACTTTACCTCACCCGATCCTCACCTTAACCTTTCACTTCTGTATCTCCTTCTGTACTTCTAACCACCCTTCCTGACTCGGCAGTGGAGCGTAGCCCCGTCAGGAACATCAGGGTTTTCAACCCGTCTACCAACACTCTGAACGTTCGCTGGGAGGCCGCCACGGGCCCAGTCCAGCAGTACCGGGTGGTCTACGCTCCTCTGACTGGCGCCAGGCCCTCTGAGTCGGTGAGTTTCCATCCACTGTGTGGGAAGAAGTGTAGTATAGTACATATGCATAAAAAGAAAGAATAATTTTTATGGTGCACAATGACACCCGTAACTACTTTTTTATTGTCTTGACACAGCCCATTAGTAACCATCTTATTGCTAATGCCCTTAAATCATCATTATACACACACAAACACTCATGGTTTATAAATAAAGAGGAGCATCAAAGCACAGAGCTGTAGGTGTGAGCACATGTCGCCCAAGCAACAACCAATTCAAATGTTTGACCAGCATTTACAGTTTAGGTCAGGAATGAAACATCCATTAGTCTGTTCACCAAAGGGTCGATGTGAGTGTGTTTGCGAGCAGTTACTGCCAGCTGAATTCTTCTCTTTTACTCAACGCTAAAGATTTGAACTAAGACTGCTTTCATTAAATTGCAACTCCCGTTCTTGACACGATAAGTGGGCATCTGGAGCCAGTGTGCCCACATCTTCAGGATTTCTGGGTTGCTTAAAACAAAATATCCACAAGCAACTTTTGACATGTCATTAGCTTTCTCCAGCATCTGCCGAAAAGATTGCACCCTTAAGAAGGGTTTCTTTCACTGCTCTATGGTCTTTGAAGAGGGAGGCATATTCCAGTTTATTGATAGAGACATTTACGCATATTTATGGTAGGCTCAGGCCTTTTCCACGACTGGAGCCAATGTGGCCACCATCAAATGTAACACCAGCTGGAGATTTGTAGCATGAAATCCCAGCTTCACCGATATCGCCTGAAATGATAAGAAGCAGATTCACCAACCCATTTGCCGATCTAACGCTCACATGTGTTCCCTCTCTAACACAACCCCCCCACACTTTTCTACATTTACATCAGAAGCACCTACACAAGTGTTTATCCCTCTCCCCTCCTCACTCACTCACAGAGGTTGTCACCAGCCCCCTGAGAAATGCTGACTTTGTCTGTGGGTAAGTTAGTTGTCAGTTGTTAGTAGTCTACAGAGTAGAGGGAGAGTCGGAGCAGAAGGTGGCCTCTATGTAATCAGCTGTCGTCACTGTCGGGCTGGGTTAAACAGCAATGCCGCTTGTCAAACACCAAAGGATTATTTTGGTCTTCCTGTCACTTAGTGCTGACAGTAAAGGGGCTGTTTAGTAAAGGAAGGTGTCAGAGGGAGTGTTCAACACAAGCAGCTGCTAAAACTGTTAAAATAAAAACACATTTGCTATTAACTCTGTCTGATTTTTACTGATTTAGGACCTAGGTCTACACGTGCTGCAGTGAAACTCCTCAAAAGTGTCTTTTGCTGACATGTTCGGTGTCTCTATCCAGGTTCTGGTACCAGGGAACACCAACGAGGCCCTGCTGCAGCAGCTGCTCCCAGATACTGATTACAATGTTGGAGTGGTCGCCCTGTATAGCGACGGCGAAGGACCCGCTATCAGTGACGCTGGAAAGACATGTAAGAAACTGGGCCTGTGTTTAAAGAAAAAAAATCTAATGACATTTGTTAAGGTGAATTATTGTACACCTTACATGTAAAATGTAACGTGAGACTTAACATAAAATGTCAGCTTAGTTTGAACTTCATTGAGAAACACAGATTTTCTAGTTTCTCCCACAATTTCAAACCACCAATCTCTGCGAGTCAGCATTAAAGAAAAAACTAAACAAAGGATCCCATGTGTCACGCTTCTTAGAGTGCGAGCGCAGATCTAATATAGGTATTTCCGTAATCAACAATCAGCCGCATTTTTTAGCACACAAAAGGACGATTCCTCGGAGTTATAGAGATTTTCGCAAAGTATGTACAGCTCAAACACTTTTCTTTCTCTTGTTTCCTTACTCAGTGCCCCGCAGCGGCCCAAGGAACATGCGTGTATATGACCCCACCACCAGTACTCTCTCTGTAAGCTGGGAACATGCCGAAGGTCCTGTTACGGAATACCGCATCACCTATGCCCAGACCGTAGGAGACCCCATCGAGGAATTTGTAAGCATATTTGTAATTCCACATACTTGTTCATGAATCACAGATATTAATACAAATGTATTCCTAATATGCTTTTGATTTGTTATTTTATCTCAGACTGTAGTACCAGGAAACAGAAACAATGTGATCCTGCAGAACTTGGATCCAGACACTCCTTATATTATCAAAGTGACTGCCATGTATGCTGATGGAGCAGGAGGACAGCTGGAAGGAGATGGACGCACAGGTACAAACTGCAGAGATCATTTGAGGACATGAAACTAAGCATACTGACTGACACGTATTAAGGATACCATGCAGTGCATACACACACACACACACACACACACACACACACGAGTGAGGAATCCACTGCAGAAAATCTGAATAGTCTAATCCATTGATTAGGATCATGAATCATTGTTGCAAAAGTGGAATAAGTGGAATTCCTGACTTTTGGTGAAGGCCAAATGCACCAAGAGTCTTTGCCAGGTAATTATGAACTGCCTTTCAAACAAAAGAAGCCCTATTACATATCGTAATGCCACTCCGCTCCTTTTTTTGATTATCTTTTTTTTTCTTTCATGTGGTGGAATTTATCTTCCCCTCAATCACACGATAACTCACTAGATAATTCACCCATAATTCAAAAGTCATAATGAGCAAAAAGCTATAATACAGTAATTACCCTGCTGACAATATGCTGGAACTCCATCCAATCGTGATGAAAAGAAGCCTGTGTTCACTGTGCTGCCCTGTCTTGTTTCCCACAGTGGGTATGCTCGGACCCAGGAACCTCCGTGTTTCTGACGAGTGGTACACCCGCTTCAGGGTGTCCTGGGACCCCGCCCCCTCCAGGGTTAACGGATACAAGCTCATCTACCAGCCTGAGGGTATGGATATATTGTCATAGGGAGAAAAGAAAAAATATGTGTTTTAATAGTATAGTTCAAAGTAACATTTATAAAATCTGAGGGACTTTCTTTTTTTAATATAAACACATATGGAGACTTTTTTTCAATGTGTATGTCTCCTTTCAGGCTCTGATGAGTCCTTTGAGGTGTTCGCTGGAGACGTGACCTCCCACCAACTGCATAACTTGAAACCTGGAACCACATATGACGTGAAGGTGCTGGCAGAGTACGCAACAGGTCTCAGTGCGCCTCTCATTGGACAAGGCACCACATGTAAGCTGATCCTTTACTAGTTGACAGATATTATCTGCACAATATTTAAATGGATGATTCTAATTCTTACTGCCAATCAATCCCTTGCCTTGCAAATAAAGGTGTTGTTGTGAAATAAAATGTACTGAGGATAATGCTTCCCTTTAGTGTACCTGAATGTGACGGACCTGACCACCTACAATGTTGGCTATGAGTCCTACTGCATCCGATGGACCCCTCACAGAGCGGCCACCTCCTACAGACTCAAAGTCAATCCTATTGATCGTAAGTGCTTTACTCAACTACGCACATTAAAGGCCTTGTTGACTTTTAGTTTCTAAGATTACCACAACCGGAATCTGGATTCTCTTTCCTCTCCTCTAGCCTCCAAGCGTGGATCTCAGGAGATCACTGTCAGAGGCTCAGAGAGTAGCTACTGCTTTGACGGCTTGACCCCAGACTCTCTCTATGAAGCCACAGTACACACCCAAACCCCCAACCTGGAGGGACCTGGAGTCAGCATAAAAGAGAGGACATGTAAGATAACGTCTTCTATGCCAGTTTAATGTTAGCTACTGGAACCTCCAATTTCATTTGCGTTACACGAATATGCCCTCACCAGCCGCAGTGTGTCACTTTAAATATTGTGCACGTGTTTCGGTTTTGTCTCGCAGTGGTCAAACCCACAGAGGTGCCAACCGAGCCTCCCACCCCCCCTGCTCCGGCAACAGTCCCCCCTGCGCTAGATGGTGAGAAGAGCTTTGACATTTTCATCAGTGTGCTGAAATAATCATTCTTAAGGCTTAGCCGAGATAATTAACATTGTTGTACCTGCGCCACAGTGTGCAAAGGTGCCAAGGCAGACCTGGTCTTCCTCATTGATGGCTCCTGGAGTATTGGAGATGATAGCTTCAACAAGGTCATCCAGTTTGTCCAGAGCATGGCCGGAGCCTTTGAAGATATCAGCAGTCGCGGAATGCAGGTAAGCACAAACCTTAGTGCTCCCTTTAAAGTTTATTTCTGTGTGTGTCATTGTCACTCTCTTATCTTGTCACGTCGTTTGTTCTCTTCAAACAGGTTTCATTTGTGCAGTACAGCGATGACGCCAAGACCGAGTTCAAGCTGAACACCTACCACAACAAGGGCGTAGTGATATCAGCTATTCAGAATGTGCGCTACAGAGGAGGCAACACCAAGACAGGTACACAACTGAGTGGCATTTTAGAAAAAAAATTGTTCTAAAGAAGATAAATTATTCGGAGTCGATGTTCTCTATCATCTCATCCCTGCCGTCTCCTCTTCCTCCTTCACCCAGGCGTCGCTCTGAAGCACGTGTATGAGAAGGTGTTCACCTCAGACAGCGGCATGAGGAAAAACGTCCCGAAGGTGCTGGTGGTTGTCACAGATGGACGCTCTCAGGATGAAGTCAAAAAGAGTGCAGAAAAACTGCAGCATTCGGGTTTGTGTGGAATTATTAATCATTGGCATGTGTATACGTACAGTCCATACTGTGTTTAGCAGAGCCGTTTTGAATTATCAATATTCCTGGTAGCACTTAAACCTCAATTTCTTCATCAGAGCCACAGTTTTATGGCTGATTTAATAAACTCTTGTAACAATCCCTGCAGTTATAAAATTGCCTGTGTTTATTGGAAGCTTAACAATTGTCTTTTTCTTTTTGTGTGTGTGTGTGTGTGTGTGGTTGTGTGTGTGTTTTCCCCCATGCAGGCTACAGTGTGTTTGTGGTTGGAGTGGCCGATGTGGACATGACAGAGCTGAGACGTATCGGCAGCAAGCCCAGCGAGAGACATGTGTTCGTGGTGGACGACTATGACGCTTTTGCCAAGATCCAGGACAACCTGATCACCTTCATCTGCGAAACGGCCACTTCCAGTAAGGCGGACGTTAACATATCACAAAAACAACGTTATAGTTCAGCAGTTCAGAAAACGAGAGGAAAACGTGTCCTTTGACTTTTGTAAATTCCATTGTGGTTGATTAGTGTGCCTGCAGAGGTAACAGGAGGCTCACCCATTGGCGCACATTTTAACTGATCTACTGAAAGGAAATGTACAAACAGACATGAACCACTTTCTTTCAGCCTTAATCTGTTTTTCCGACACTCAACAACATTTTTTATCGTGTTTCAGCTTGCCCTCTGATCTACATCAATGGGTTCACAACACCTGGTAAGTTTTGTAGCATACACCTTACACATGAATTAATCCCTCCTAAAGCTTTTATGCTTTTATTAGAAGGTTTCGCTATTCCATTTCCATGCTCTCATCATGTCTCTTGTTATTTATCCCTTCCAGGCTTCAGGATGCTGGAGGCTTTCAACGTCACAGACCGAACATTCGCTGGTATGAACGGCGTGTCCATGGAGCCAGGCTCCTTCAACAGCTACATTGCCTACAGGCTGCACAAGGATTCCTTCCTAAACCAGCCCACCAAGTAAGAGCCTAAACAGTATTTGTGTGTGTTAAACAGAGGGTGAGTCTCACTATGTACGTGTTCCCAGGCTGTTGGGCCTTATCTCCTGTGCACTATAATCCTGCCCAGCCCACAGTCATTATGATGATGTTCAATAGCCTTTAGTCACAGGGGTTTCCCCAGTGGCCTTTGGAAAAAGCAGACAGCCCTGTTTGTTGTTGTAGCTTGTGGAATATGAGGTGCTAGCAAGGAACACAAAAATGTGGTTGTAGAATTTAAAAGTTCCTGGACCGGGCCCTCCTCCCACCTGGGAGCAAACAAATCACCACTGGGTCAAGAGCTTTGTCCCTTTATTGAGCCTCATTTAAGTGGTGTTAGGAAATTGCAGAGCTGCGGGAGTCTCCAAACCTCTTCAACATACTTTGTTAATATGTTTATAATGATGCATATTTTGTGTGCCTGGGCGCAGCCATGTGCACAAATGGAAACACTTCAAACTGCAGCAAAAGAGAGGGGACATAAAATACTTTCAATATGTGGGTAATTTCTGCAAGGGGGGAAAACTGGCAATCATTTACAGTGTCTGCAGCCGGTGTGACTGACTGGATGCTCTATCATTGTAGCAAGATTTAATCGTCTTCATTTGTAACATTCTGACTGCTAGTATGCTGAGGGCACATCTCTGACTCATGACTCATCACAATGTATGTTTTTAACGTTAACAGGGAGATCCATCCAGAGGGTCTTCCCCCATCCTACACCATCGTCATGCTCTTCCGCCTGCTGCCCGACACAGGCTCTGAACCTTTTGATATCTGGCAGATTGCCGACAAAAACAACAACCCCGAGGTCGGGGTCACCGTCAACCGTAAGCCTCTCATCCTGTTGTGGCCCCTCAGCCGGGGGGGGAGCTGCTGTACCTGACCCAACATAGACACAGCTGTACACTCTGTATTTAACAACTTAAGCTGCTTTCTTTCTCTCCATTACCTAATGTACAGACAGGCAAAGTGAATTCATCTTTGTCAGATAAGATAGGCAGCAAATAGGGCAGTGGAAGCATATTGAAGTAAATGTGACCACAATTACATTATTTTGTTTTTGGATTTGGCTCGACTTTTTCATTCTCTCTTTTTGAATAAGCATTTTTTACAAATGTGCGCTTACACACGTGGTGAATGCATGCAAATAATTACGGCATGCATCAAATCCCTCCTAGTGTTCCCTTTATGCTGATCCGCTCTCTACAACCATGTGTTCTCTATAGTCCTGTCTGTGCTTTGCGTGCCACCGCATTGTAACGCACTGTCAGGGATTCATCAAAGACTCTTCTCTCTTCAGCTTCCAGCAAAACGATCACATTCTACAACAAGGACACCCGAGGAGAGATCCAGAGAGCCTCGTTTAATGAGGACCAAGTGAAGCGGGTTTTCCACGGGAGCTTCCACAAGGTAAACACACTACATGATTCTTAAAGAGAGGAGTAACTCTGCTCAACACATAGTGATATTATTAAAGTTTGGCTTTAATAGGACAGCCTGAGAATCTTTTGTGGTCACCTGTGGGCTAATGATCCTTTTCAGATCCTTTTACATGCAGAATATTGTTTCTATTCTTTTCACTTCTTTTCACACACGTTGGTTTTAAATCATTTCATATGTCTCTGTGTGACTTTTATGCTACTTTTAGGTTTACTTTGTAATGTGAAGATTTGACAAACAGCCAACGCCATGTAGCCGTATCATGTTGTCTGTCAAAAGTTCCCGCTATCCATCTTAGACTGTCGGTCTGCTGTCAAAGTAGCCTTTGGGCCTTTGGGCCTTTTTTATGATTTGACATTAAGCTGTTTTTTATTTTTTAAAGACCGGGCAGTTCATTTGATGGATGGGTGGTGAAGGCTATAAATAAATTTAAAGAGAGGTTGGAGGGAAATTCTGATTGGAACTGTTACAGTTACCCATATAGGTTTGACCACATCAAGACTGGAGACTATCCTGGTAGTTATTAAGTAAATTCCAAAGCAGTCTGCTCCCAACTGAAGCACTGGTCTGGGAACTAGATCGATTTTAACATTGGATAAAAAAATGACATGAGGTATTTCAAGAATAGATCCTAAAGTCTGCATATGTTTCACTAAATAAGCCAACTTTACGGTATTTCTTTGAAGACATTCTCCGGGGATTTAGTATACAGAAAGTCGGGAGACACATCGATAAATATGATGATTTTTTTGGTTTTTAGTTCCTAGTATTGGTCAATCTCCAAAAGTACTGGATCCTACATTTCCCATGATGAAACTCAATAGCATCTTTCGTTAGACTTGCCTGGTAAACAGCCAAGTCTTTCAAACTCTGCCTTCTGTTACATTATGAATTAAAGGCTCAGTCCCACATAACCTTCATCAGGGTTATGTTCTTAGAAGTGGTCCTCCATAGCCACAGAAGACATTATGCATTATATATAAGGGTTTTCAGTAGAACTCTGCATGACGAGTACACTACACTTTGTGTGTAAAATTGATGGAGTGTCATCCTAAACTTTTTGTTAAAGTTCTAATAAAAGAGGGATAAGACTATAGAGATGGATTAAGGACACCAATTGTGGAAGGAAGAATAGCACGCATTGTAAGCAATGGATTAAGAGTTTGAATCCAGATGTTTCCAGCTGTACAATGATACTTTTTCTTGACTCTGAAACTAATCCATGCCATTAGCGGCGCTGTCTTTCATGCGAGAAATTAAGATTGAACTCCCTTATTAGAGGATTCATTAACATCAACTGCTCATCAAGCAATGTGTCAAAAGCTCTCATCTAACTTGAAATAACCACTCACAATGGTGTTATTGTTTTGCAAACTCTCCGTTTCTTTTCATTGGTTTAACCACTGCATTAGGCCCACATGCCAAGCTTACAACTGTGAAAAATGGTATTTGTACTGTATGAAGTCTCTTGTGGCCACAGTAAGAGGTAAAAAGAGACATCAAATGCCTCCATGTCCAACTCAAGCAACAGAGAATATAAAACATCCTTTGTTATGTTCCACCACAGTAGGATCTAGAGACTAGAACAATGGGGGACAGTATATTTTCATACCAACCCTGAATGACTTAAGATGCTGGAGGAAAAACGACTGGTTCCAATGTACTAAAAGTCACGTCTAATTGCATTTGACTTTGTTCCCAAGGACAGCGTGACGCTTATTTAGCACACAGGTTTCTTTCCTCCCCCCTAATTCTAAGGTCATCAAAATGAATGAGCCTTTACAATGTACCAGGGTCTTATCCAACATCAAAGTTCGCCCACTTCCTGATATTACAAAGTGCAGTTTTTTTAACTGAGGAACAGATGAGAGCGATATATTGGCCCCAAGATCAGAGCGGACTGTAAATGGCTTTTCAGTTCGACCACTTAGCATCTACACAACTAATTGTAGAGTAATCTCATGAATGAATGGGACCCTGGAAAATGTTGGGTCAGGGCCGTTAATGTAAATGACATCACTGCTGGTTTAGTTGGACAGTGTGTGTGAGTGTGTGTGTGTGTGTGTGTGTGTGTGTGTGTGTGTGTGTGTGTATGTGTACGTGTTCTCTCAATCTGTGGCCATGGTGGAGACTGCAGTCTGAATGTACGCTGGGTGGCTAGTTTGTGGTGCAATAGTTGTTGTTCCATGAGCTGGCGAGTCTGTAGCGGTCTACCTAGGTGCTTATTTACTGGCCTGCTAGGTAAGTGCCACTGCCAACAGCTGTGGTGGTGTGTGTTTATATGTTGTCAGTGGCTTCCCAACACTTTGTCCGTGGCTAATACAGAGGGACCTCTGTAATAAAGTTGTGTTGTGTGTGTGTGTGTGTGTGTGTGTGTGTGTGTGTGTGTGTGTGTGTGTTTCTGCTGAAACCAGAGTGATCAATGATGTGGGTTGTCACAAATGGCTACTTATTGGAGAGTGAAGATAATCAAAACAAAACCCAAGAAACTAACATTTAAGTTTTAGTTAAGTTTTCATTATTGATTAATCTACAGATTATTTCCTCAATTAATTGATTAATTCTTAAGTCTTTAAAATGTTAGCAAATGGTGAACTAGAAGGACACTAAAAGTAGCGCAGACCTCCGCCAATCTCGCAAATTTAACAAAGCTAAAACAATTATTTGTGTATTTGCCCTGTGATTCGGATCTGCTCCAAAATGTAATGGGTTCTTCCTTGACCAATGCTTCACTCTTCCACCAAATTTCATGAAAATGGGGCCAGCAGTTTTTCCGTAATCCAAACAAACCGATCTGAAAACATAACCTATTTGGTGAAGGTTAAAAAAATGTCATATGTTCCCAAAGCCCAAGGTGACATCTTAAAATGCAATAATCTACTAATCGTTTGAGCTCTATTATCAACCATTCCAGTACATGTTCATAGTTCTAGCAGTACTTGGGTTGGAAACTGCATGTTCGGCACAATCATGGATTTTATAAATTGCTGCAGTGGTTACTGGCAGTATATTTCATTCAGAACTTTTGACACTTGAACTGCAGTTTCTGTTTTTGTCAAGTGTTAGATGCACTTTATGTGCATTCATGCCACAGTGCTGGGTCAGAGAGTGCTTGCAGATTTGACTTGTCTTCTCAGGCTAGTTAATAAAGAGTAACCCAGGCTGGAGAGGTCGTGGTCTACCGCTAATAGAACATGTGGGAAAGCTCTCAGAGATGACTATAGCAGATGCTAGCCACTCACTAGCCCACTGGGGAATCCCCTCCCACACTCGAAGGGTGGGAGCCTGTAGAGGGAACGTTCCCGTTGACTGAAGTGAAGAAGACATTTTCCATAAGCCATAATGACAAGTCATGTCATCAGAGCTACACTGGTAGAAGTTTGAGTGTGTATGTTGCTGTAATCACTGAACAGTGCACAATACACCAACCTTATTGTTCTTTAATAAGTCCTGAACTAAGTCCCTCAAACTTTCCCTTCGGGGACTTTGTTGGGAAGGTTATGCCAATACACGCATACACTCATTAAGACACAGCGGGAGGTTTTTGCCAAATTGTCCACTGACTGCACTCATTGTACTCGATAATGTAATACTTGACTTTCTTTTGACACGAAGACGTCTTCTTTCTGTGAGCTGGACAAGAAGACTTACTGACCCTGAAAAACACACTAGAAATACAGGAAATTATATATTGACTTCTCTTACCACAGACATCCACAGTGCCTTGTCTGTTAGCAGGTGCCAGATCAGACATGGGAGCTTTGCATCTCGAATGATACAATGAAAATGATCAGCCCAACTGGGGATTTCAGCGTCTGTCACAGCACTGTTTGCATTGAAACACCAATCTAATGGAGATTCATACTGATGATGGATTTCCCTTTACTTTCAATGAAAGCTAACTTAATCTTGGATTCATTTTCATAGAGAGGATCTCACTCCTAAGTATTAGTGCACGCATGAAATAAAGTTTCAGGATCATGAAAACCAAGGAAAAGTCCCAGACCGAGCCAAAAACCATAAAATCTAATCTGATAGCAATTATGGAAATATTTCAAGTGTATTGGAGCGGAGACTGTGTCCGCCTGAAATCTTACCATATATGACTGAGTGTTGACACAGTGAAGCGCAGTGAAACCTTCTGTGCTAACAATGGCTGAATGAAAACTGTTCATCTGTCAACACTTTGCTGCAGTAGAGATCACTTAGCAGCAAACAGCATCGACTGAGGGAGCAGTGGTCGCTATAAAGCTAGCTTTTCTGAGGCCTTATTTTCCAGTAACTACACTGTTTTGATTGTGTTTGCTTATTGGTCAGTGAGGTAATATATACATGCTCATTATTTGCCATCCCAGTATGTCATCCAAAGCTGTTTTGGTTAGTCCTCAGGCGCATCATGGTGAAATATATCCATTCCAGGGCCCCGGGATAAACGACACTCCTCTCTCTTTGTGGTCCACCAGATAGTTTGTTCTGTTTCCAAGGAAGTCAACTGTAATTTTGTGATTGGTTGCCAAGAGCTATGGCCTAGTCTGTGGTTGATATGGTTTTGTTGAAAGAAATGGTAGCTTGCTTTTCCTGACATAAAGAAAGCTTTTCTGACTGTTGAGTCGGGAAAATTTGCAACAGTGAGGGGGGAAAGTATGGAAAGTGTAGGACATTTGATGGCACACCGCAAATGATATTGCTTCAAGATGTGGAGCAGGGTTCTCTGGACAGGAAACTCCAAAATCTGGCACTTTGTCATTCTGTGTTGTTATACAATCACAGACTTTAAAGCTGCATAGAAACGCCAACTTTTGTATATTTCCTTTTTTTTATGGTCCAATTATCTGTAGAGGCATCAAACAGCAGTCCCATGCCAAATCAGTAACCACTTTGGGGTAGTATTAGAATCTATAATTAACATGGTTCTGCAAAGACTAAACAATTCACTCGATCTAGCAATTATGTGGAATACAGTATCAGCATCTTTGTAAGCTTCAGACAACATGGTTTAAAAGGGTTCAGTGAATTAGTTCCTGGCCTTATGGTTGTACTTTCTTGAAGAATGTCCCTTCTCTTTAAAAGTGCAATCAGGTCGCTTTTCCAAATGCAAATGAATGCCAAACCCAGCTTTACAAAAGTTCTAGTGTTCTTAGTAGTCTTTGCCAAGTAATTGTGTTGCAACTAAGCTGGCAGCTGTGAAGTATTAAGAAGCGAAGGGTGTTTTGTTAATTGTGCCCTCTCTCCATCTTCTCCCTCCCGCAGCTCCACATCAGCATCTCTCCAGAGAAAGTAAAGCTCAACGTGGACTGCCAGGAGGTGGCAGAGAAGCCCATCAAGGAGGCCAACAACATCACAGTGGACGGCTATGAAGTGCTTGGCAAGTTGGCCAAGTCTGGAGGCGGAAGGAGGCAGTCTGCGACAGTAAGTGAAAAAAAATAAACTTGTGCTTTTCCACGCATTTGGGTTCTTCACATTTTGGAAGAGCATCTCACAGCTTTCCAAAGAATGAATATCCAAATCCTCTTGTGCGTAGATGCTCAATTCAATTTTAACTGCTCCCAGCGACTGCTGGAAGCATGAACGCCTGTATCTTTCCTATTTCTCCGAGGGTCTCATTGTTGTTCTGTTTTCAACAGTATTCATTTTCGTCAAGAATTAGAGCCATTTGTAACACCCCTCAATGTTTTTCCTCTTCTTCTGTCGTGTAGTTCCAGCTCCAGATGTTCGATATTATTTGCAGCTTGAGCTGGATCAGCCGAGACAGATGCTGCGACCTGCCCGCCACAGTAAGAACAAGTGACATTTTAGAGTCATTTAACAACAAAGTGATTTCTTTCACATGTTTGGATGTGATTGCATTTGTAGTGGGGGATAGGGATCATGAATTTTTTACTTTGTTGCTTCTTAGAATGAACCTTAGAAGAACCATTGTATTTAGTGTATTTAGTGTATATAGTGTATGCATGCGTACCTTCTCAGATGTTTATGTATGCTGGTATGTAGTCATTAGGCGAAATGCATGGCTGATAGCTCGATTGCAGTTTAAAAAGAGAGCGCCTCAGCTGAACTGAATAGAACTTTGTATCCTGTGTAATTGTGCTAATCGGACTGTTGCCAGTGTGTTCAAATTACATGAAAACAAGCGCTCCTTTACAGTAGAGCACAGAGCAGACAGTAAATCACATTTATTTTGACTAAGTATGGTAAATACCGGACGCATGCACATTAATCCAATTATGTGTAATTCATCTATAATTTGCATCAGATATTAATACATCACGATTGTTATATAACTGGTTTTGACAAAGACTCATTTCCGAAAATGTGGACAAAGTTTGCAGCTGTCAGTGAGCATCTGGTCTTAAAGCCCCACACTGTTCCGTCATGACCTTTTCTTGACTGTCTCTTCTTCTTAAACTCCAAGAAAATCAAAACGCTCGGTCTGCCAAGATGCTGTCACAAAATTATATCGGGGATTTTCTTTTTCTCACACCCTTGAGTTCTGATTGCCAAGACATGGTCTCAATTATCAGTGGGCGGGTGTGAAATGGACTCTATGAATACTTCTCTAGAGTATATGTGTGCATTTATGTCTCTTTTCTAATTTCTCAATCTACTGTCTTCCATTTCAGAGAGACGAAGCCAAGTGCCCATCTCTTCCACACTCTTGCACATGCACACAGGACAGCATCGGCCCTCAGGGGCCTCCTGGACCTACGGTAAAGACTCTCACGATCATCCCTCCTCGTCTTCTGTCCTCTACCTTCACCTCCTCCACCTCTGTCTGTTTAAATGTGATGATGATGATGATGATGATGATGATGATGATGATGATGATGATGATAAAGCCATACGTTTCTCTGCTAATGTTATAATGACTGTACGACGACACAGTTTGAACTTAAGTAGACTGGTATTTTGTTTTCCTTCGGAAAGAGCAGATGAGGATGAGACCAGTGGCATGCAATGAAATGTGGGCTCAGGAAGAAGTGTCAAAAGATAAATGCCTGTCGGAAAAACACACAGTAAAAAAGTCTTGAGGAGACGTCTGTAATATAATATCACTAAGCCCCTGTGAGGATTTGGTAGCACTTGGGGTTTTAGGGCTTTTGGAATCTCCTCCTGTTGTTACACTCACTCTATGTATGTGACCTCTTGCTTTTCCAGGGAGGCCCAGGTTCTAAGGGGCCGCGAGGAGATAGAGGACAACACGGCAACCCTGTGAGTAACGCTTTATATCACTTTAAGCAGGCTTTGAATTTTTTGTAATGGGTTTTTCTGCTACATAATAAATGGAACCCGTCCATCGGCAATGAAGCTTGTTGACATTATCAATAATGCTAAATCCACACGCTGCCATTGTAATTCAGAAGCTGTTATTGCTCTGATTCCGGCCTTACGTTAGCTTGCAGCATTATACAAAGTAGATTGCTCTAATCTGAATTCAGTTATGGACTGTATATCTTTGCTCAACTTGATTTAAAGGCGGCCCATTTCCACTGGTGATGTTCATTTGTTTGTGCAATAAAAAGTCTAATTAAAATTGTTCTTTTGAGTGTGGCTATGAAACATTTTTGCTTTTTTCCTGTGTAATACTGTAGGGTCCAATGGGTCCACGCGGTGAGTTAGGACCCCCAGGCTCTATGGGACCACCGGGTCCACAGGGCCCTAACGGACTGTCTCTGCCCGGAGAACCTGTAAGTTAACCTACAGTACAAAAGTCCAGCCAGGCAAGATGTAGTTAAGAATTTGTGGTAGATAGAGTTTAATGTATATGACAGACACTATCCTGAATGGTTAGTGATCGTGCTGATATAAAAGTGAAGTGTGTGTGTCTTTCTTGCCACTCTACCAGTGGGATTTAAAGCTAAAGTCGAAACACACTACACTCCCCTCTACTTCTATCCAGCTAATTTATTTTCTTACCTGCAGATGTTCTTTTCAAAACATGAAATCCATCCCAATCACAGACTAAAAAGGATAAAACAAAGACTGAAGCTTCTCTCAAACCTTTCCTTTTTTCCTCCTTATCCACCTTCAGGGTCGCCCAGGACCAAAGGGAGATGGTGGAGACCAGGGCCAGTCTGGCATGCAAGTATGTACTCCCCCTCTCATTTTGTGGTTTATGAACAGGAAACAGGAGACAATCCATAGAGAGCAGTGTTGCTACTGGAGCCTGAACTGGATTCGGTCCACATGCTGAGATTGAAACCACACTTGGAGTGGGAAGTTTACCATGCCATCCTCAGGGAGACCCACACTCTCGAATCAGCCCGTTGATTGACAAACAGTAGAAGGCCGGGGATGCAGTTAAATTATTAAGGGCCGCAGACTCATGTTACCAAAGCGGAAATAGGCAATGGAAAATGTTCTTCCCCAGCCATGTAATTGAAGGCGATCGTGACTTAGTATAGATTTCTAAAGTTTGAGCATGTTTGACTTACAGTAGATGTCATTCTGCGGATGAAAATAAAAGTCAAATAAAACCAGACTTACAATTACTATTGCATTCAGAAGCTTTTTGAGGTTATTGATATCACTGCTCTATCAAGTCAGAAGCAGATTTGAATACAAGTTAAACTCATTTTACATTACAGATAAACTTTTTTATGGAAGGGTATTTGTAAGTGGGCTGGCATTACATGGCAATTTCTTGGCCTAGCAAGGGTTCATTCATTCATCTGAGATCATTCAGCCAACTCCCACCATTCAACTAGACAGAACATCACCACAATAAGTCAATTTAGACATGGGAGAAAGTCCTGCTCTATGATCTTCAGAGCTTATTGCCAGCATCGTCTTTACACAATAAAGCTTATTATAGCAGCACTCTCTATCCAGATCTGTAGTAGACATCATGTGTCAACAGACGAGGGAAATTGTTCCAGTTTTCAGAAAGAAGATGATATATTGTCTTTGGCTAAATAATTGGGAAACTGCAGGATTTTTTGTCTGTAAATTCTAGTTCAACAGAGGCATTAGGGAGCTGTATAAAATGTGTTGTTCCTGATCATTAGCATTTGATTAAGTGTGTCTGCTTTATTTCCAGGGTTCTCCCGGGCCACGCGGTCCTCTGGGCCCCGTTGGACCAGGCGGAGTGCGGGTAAGATCTACCTCCTGGCCTGCTCAGTGTACACACTGCATTCATAGCCTACAGATGCATCCAACACTTAGTTAAACGCATGTTATGCATGTGATCACCCACTTAGCTCAGCGCATACAGAAGTACTGGCGTGTAGTTTTCACACTCGCTCTGCATGTTCTCACTTGTGTCAGCCAAAAATAATTGAGCCACTAACTTATAAATATAATTTGAAAAGACAGACTCAAGGCTGAAACCAATAGAAAGGCATGACACTGATGTATTGCATGAGTGGGGTCCCCAGAGTGTTGTAACCCATGTGTGATTATATGTTGTTTCTACTAAGGGGCCACCAGGAAAGGAGGGACAATCTGGACCCAGAGGCCCATCAGGCCCCATGGTGAGTGTGTGTGTTTGTCTGTCTGTGTTGTGCAGAAACGAGCCCAATGAATATTCCTCGGAGCGTGCTTTCCTTCCTGATATATCTGCAACAATTACTTCTCTGGCTCCACAGTTGCACTGTGCGGAACAGCACATAAAAACAGCAGACTGTAGTCTGTAGACCCCTCCGCTGTTACTAGGATGGTGCACGCATCTCATTTTCTTCTTCTGTGGTTTGGGGAAGTCTGAATCTACTTAACCCAGACATCATGCCAACAGGCAACATGCCAGTATATAATTCACACGCACTATACCATCCTGAGTGCTCCAAGACCCATTAGCAGTTCCTGATGGCTGGTTTGTTTGTGTGTGTGTGTGTGTGTGTGTGTGTGCATCCTATCCCCGGTTGGCTGTTGGGCATGTGTATGTTTCCATATCCTCTTTAGTGTTCTTGGCAGCTTGTGGCACACATGTTTTTTTTTTTCTTTTCAGGGAAGCCCTGGGAATCCAGGTGTACCAGGAATAACTGGAAAACCAGGGAAACCAGGAGACACAGGAAACCCAGTATGTACTGAATGACAGGACACAAATAATGGTCACGTGACAATGTTCAGGAGAGGTCGAGAACAAGGTTGTTGCTTGTTCTAACACTGTTCTTCTCGTTAACAGGGAACTGTTGGCCTTAAAGGAGAGAAAGGAGAGAAGGTATGTATTATGTTTTATGAAATTACCATACGCCAGTTATCATGCATCACTGATGAGAAAAGCAATGCAAAGCAATCTTTAAATGAAAAATGTCTTTTGGTTTCCAGGGAGACTTTGCTTCCCAGAGCATGATGCGCTCCATTGCCAGACAAGTTTGTGAACAGCTTGTGAACAGTGAGCAAACTTTTTCTTCATCTTTAGGGAATTTCTAAACTCGTTAAAGCTTAAATCGAATCCAAATCCAACTGCTTTTGTTCTTCTCTTGCAGGTCAGATGAGCAGAATTGACATGATGCTCAACCAGATTCCCTCTGGGTATCGTAGCAACACTCCAGGGCCAACTGGTCCCCCTGGCCCTCCTGGCAACCAGGGAGCCCGTGGAGAGCCTGGACAATCTGGTCGAACTGGTTTCCCTGGAAACCCAGGTTTACCTGGAAGTTCAGGAGAACGAGGTACTTCATACTCTTCTTTTTTTGAGGGTTTTTTGTGTTACAAAGCAGCAAGCACCGAATTAATGGCGAGCAATGACTTGAGGTCATGCTGATTGACTGTAGATTGCAGTGTTGGTCTAACATGAGTGGAAACAAAACATAACTGCATTACCTTGTATAGTCTACATATGATGCAAGCATTGTACAATATTGTTCAATCCTGAATCTCATTGTGTTTCATACCTGCTCTTTATATTTCTACTCATTTCCAGATATTGGTGATTTCTCCCGAAAACATGCTTTGTTGGTGTGAAAGTAATTTTTCCTCTTTTCTCTGGTTCATGAAGGTTTGTCAGGAGAGAAGGGAGAGAGAGGATCTCCAGGACTTGGTATCAGAGGACAAAGAGGTCCAAATGGGCCCCAAGGTAAAACACATGGTTCTCAACTTTTTAGTAGAAATTACCAATTTTTTTGGAGCATCTCCAAACAAGGTGCACATTTGAAATATTATACATTAAATGGTAAGTATTTCCTTTCAACATTAAGGAGAGACTTTCTGCATTGAGTTTAGACAATCTTCAGTTAAGGTCATGATGCAGTTTAATAAACAATTGTTCAAAAATGTTAATAGACTGATTTATCAGTTTCAAAAAGGCCATAGCCTTTCCTCAGTTGCAATTGAAAGCCAATGCGTTTTCTCTAAATAACGCACCACTTCAGAAGATTTCCTTTCCCTAGGGAAGCTATGGCAAAACAACAGGAACCGTCTATTGATGTCGACCCCACATCACCAAACACTGCTTTGTCTGTTTCTGTGAATGAAGTGAGAGACAACTGAGGACCAGTAGGAGGAAGTCCACACTGATGACTCACTTTTGTGTGTGTGTGGGAGAATCTGATTGTTGTACAATGAGCTTTCTTTAGTGGCTTCATTGACAACACATGGGCTCACTTAAGGAAGAGAAAAAGAGAGAGGGGGAAAATTCCATCATGAGTTTTTACCGTCTAGACATTCGGGGCCGGGGGGTAACTCCACACAGCCCCAGACTTTTTCTTTTTCTTGGTCAAGCTTTTTAATTGAGCCATTGAAAAATGCAAATTACTGTGCTGCAGCCCCGTAATACCCCCTACCATTTCACTGAAGATTTAGTCTGTGGGGGGGGTCAGAGCTCCAGAGACTTTTCAAACTGGTCTCACTCACTTTCTCTCTCTCCTCTACAGGGCAACCAGGAGATTCAAGAACGGGACCCCCAGGTTCTTCTGGCTCCGCTGGGCCACGTGGTCCTCCAGGTCGCCAGGGTACTTCAGGGGTGAGGGGACCACCAGGACCCTCTGGATATTGCGACTCCTCTCAGTGCGTTGGCATACCCTACAATGGACATGGACAAGGATACACAGGTACACTTAACACTGTCTAGATCCTGCATGGTACTACATTAGACAAAAGACTAAGTGTATGCAGACTAATTACATTTGCAACTCAGTGCACTACTTCTGTCTTTGATAATGTATGGAGATATGAATGTAAGTGTTCCAGAGTATTAATGTTTGAACAGAAAGCTGTTATAATTTATTTCCGCCCCGTTTACTGTTGATACGCCTGTCAAGCTTTTTCTTCTCACACGGAACATAATGCAGTTAAAAATGATAAAGATGGAAAATGTACCATCAAAATTCGTAGTAATTTTTGAAACAATAGGACCTACATGTTAGACAGAGGTCGACAAAAGAAGGCTTTTCATTTCTAGTCCAAAACCCTTGATATTTCTGACTGTAATGACAACTGTTGCTAGCAGATTTTATCAGCTAGCAAGCTAGCTAATTAAGCTAATGTTTGCTCCATGAGTTGAAAACGCTTTCTCTGGCTGACATTTTCATGTTTCAAGCAGACTTGATTCAAAATGAGAACCCTGTAAAAAGGTCTCTTAAACATGCAATTGATGGCTACATACAGAGCTGGCAAAGTTAGCCTAAACTGATGTAGTAACATCACAGACAGGGTTTCACACTGTGCGATTATTAACTGGCCATTTTTTTATGTAACCTCTTACCCCATAAAAAATGGGAGTACGGGTTACTGTACTGTCGGTGTAGGTAGTAAGCTAAGCATGTTAACGTTTGTACCTTTCATTAAAGAATACAAACACACTGTTTAATCTATTCCTTACACTTTTAATCTTAGATTTTTGGTTTGGAAAAGGAGAAAAATGTGAAGAAATCCAAAGCTAAAAGCTGTTGCTAAACTAGGATTAGACAATCAGTTCGGGGAATGGGTTTAGTGAACGGTCAGTGAGGAGCCACTATACTCCAATACCTCCATACATTTGATGTACCATTTTAAAACTGGCATGTGAAGCATTCTAGCTTATAGTGTACGATGACTTACATTAAATCAAATAAGATGCATATAACTTTGTTCCACAGAGAAAACTCACACCCTCTTTGAACTATTTGCAGGTGTGGCATAGTAAACGTTCTAAGTCACCTGTGTCGCTTAACACTTTGAAGTCCTGTTTCTGAGATGTTTGCCCATTTGCTATGGGGCATGTAAGGATAATCACCATGGACATAATTATTGAACACTTAACACAAACATTACCAAAGCCAAAAAACACAGAACGGAGCGGACTGGCACTAACATCATCTCACAGCTACAAGCTACAGTGATGGCAACCTGCTGGCCTGTTTGCATCTTGAACTACAAACCGTTGGGGAAAAAAAACAAAACAGAGACTGAGAATTTCTACGAAGGAAGGAGCATGTACAAATACCATCCAAAACAACTACTAACAAAGAAGATCTCATAACTGAAAGCAATAATGTAGAGGTGATATCTGTAAATAAAAACTAATTTGTGTGCCTTGTAAATGATTGTATGAACCAAGACATTTTCACTAAAAATCAAGTTAACATCTGTATTGAGCTTCTGCCTCATAACCCACTGCTTACTTACCATCGGCATAACCTCTGTTTACGACGCCTTAAGTGACTTAGACAGCTCTGGTCCAGACTAAAGCATGTTCCATTTGTACTTTTAATCATCATGTTTCTTTACGTATGTCAACCAAATCAGTGCTGGTCTGCTTGCCATTTCCATGTGTTCTTTGTAGTATAAGCTGGTTATTTTACTACGTCTTATTATCCAATAGCTTGATGGATTTTATTGTAAATGTCATCACAGAATTTGGAAACGCTTTTTAATTTAGCTTTTATGGTACTTTAGGAAGCGATAGTTTGACACAAGGTATTTTGTTTTGGAATTCCAAAGTGCAATATAATTTAAATTGTGCATGTGTAAAGTTGTAGAAAGAAAACTTTTTTTGATTGGCCGTCCCGAATACTTTTCTAGCCAACAACTTCCAGCCTGAACCTGAGGTAGAGTCTTTACCTGTGGAGCCAGCTGGAGAGTTTGAGGCAATACAATCCCCCGGTTACTCACGAAACCAACGAGGAAAGAGATCACTACAACAAGACAATACAGAAACACTAGCGTCATAGCTACAATAAGGAGTTCTCAGAAAGTGTAATATTGAAATAACTTCCATGGTCACGTATGTGATAATGGAGGGATTTTCCCGAACAAAACTAGTACTTATATGGGTTTGATACTCCTGGCTATATTGAACTTATATTTTTTTGACATGAGAAAGTTGAGCAAAATTAATACAAACCTAAATGTTCTTTCATTACAAACCTGTGTGCTTGCTAAGTGTTCCCCTTAAGTGTCTGCTTGTAATATAACTGCAAGTGTTTCACGGACTCCAATGTGTAATGCACTTATCATGTGAAAACCAGCAAAAAGTACGTCGAAATGAGGACAGTATGTATGTTTTTGAACACTTCCAGACTATCCTTGTTGTTTTTTGTTAAACTTCTTGTAAAGCTGTTTCATATACGCCAATGGTTACAAAAGGACACTTAATTTGATCCCCAAAGATATATTGTGATGTTTTGTTAGGCCTTTAAACCATATGATAATCTGATTTATTGCTACAAACCAATTTTTATTTTAATTTTATTTTGTTTTGTTACCAAAGGTGGAATTGCATGTTTGTGTTGTATATTTACTAAGGATTTCTAAGTCAGAATATAGTTGTTGTTTTCTATCTATGCAGTTTGGATTTGGTTGCAAGACTATGGACATAGAATTGCTTCTCTCATGTTTTAACTGCACACTTTGTGAATTCCACACAGCCTTATTTTCTTATTTATTTCTGAAACAGAAGAGGCATTTTTCAATAAAACTACTGAAAATGTAGCATTTGTTTCAGCCTTCCAGTTATTTTGTCTTTTGCAGTTAATTATTTAACTTCTCACAGTATCTGCACATTACAACCTCAACATGCAACCATCTTTCTTTTTATATTAAACGACTCCAGACCAAACAGAGTTTATTTGATCTTCGGTGACAAAACTGTTTCTTCCCAACATTAGGCCTTGAGAAATAAGCTTTGAAGTTTGAACCTTTATTTATTTTGACAGCCAAAGATATTTCATCCAGAACGTCAGTTCATGTCAGGGCAACCAGAAGTGAAAGGAAAGAGTGAGAAAACAAACATTTCCAACATGTGACCTGCTTCACAGTCTTTTACATGCACCCATTTGGCTTTCATCCTATCAGTTTCTAATGATTATGCATAGACTTCCATGAGGAAGTAAAGCAAATGAGATTGGGCAGATACCGGCTGGAAAAACTCCCTGAATTTCCACCTATTAAGCATTTCTAATGGTGACATAAGAGATGTATGAGGTAAGGAACAACTCACGCCATTTCTTTTTATCGCGATGAAGGGAAAGCATGTCCAAGAAGGAGTTTTTGCACAAATGCCTGAGATAAAGACTGGAGGGGTGAGGTATCAAGGTTGAGTTTACCACCAAGAAGACGTGGGAGAAATCCTCTATGGAAACCCTTTCATTTGTTACTTTTACTTTCTAAAGCGCACAAGCAATTTACGAAGCGCCTCAAATAGATTTCATAGAAGTTTATATTTCATGAGAGTTGGGAATCTTGTAGGTAAAGTACAGTACGAGTGTCTGAACAGCTGGTACATGTTAGACGTCAAAGAGAGGGAGGCGAGTCTGCCAAAGCATTTCACATACAGAAAAGAGCTTACAGGAGGACAAATGTAGACAGTCTGTCATTTAAATCTCCCTTTAACAGTACATTCTCATATATGAGAGAACATAACAAAAACCCACATATATGGTCTCAGTGCTCACTTCATGATGTGGCATAACGCCAATGCTTACCTCACAGCAACATTCTCTGAGCCATGCTGGCCTTGTTAAAATGTGTTCACACCTGTTATAAGTGATACGCTTTTCATACTATTTCTTGACTAGGCTCCGATTTGGGTTTTTTTACGTCATTCTACGACACTGTCTGTGCGAGACCCGCTATATCCTTTAAGTCTTCTTTTTTCTACCACGACCAATCATACCGCGTTTCCTTCTATAGTCACATTAAAAAATCTGTCTTCAGTGATGCCTGATACCATCCTCACCGTAACCCTGTCTGGTTTCTGTCTGCTGATTTCTTTGAGTTTGTTGACAATCCATTCAGCGTGCATCTGTGTTCACTTTGTGGCAAGAGTTTCAAGTGGGCTGTTTCAGAGTCTGCGGTTGTTACACATTTTAACTAACCAGTTTTATCTCCGGTTGTACTCTCGCAAACAGCAGACAATGTGTCTCTTCCACAGCAGTGGGTCGGACTATTGGTGGCCTTTTGTAGAATTACAAGTGAAGGCTTAAACCTGCATTAACTGATTTTCTGGCACTAATGGGCAGTGCAAACAAACTGTAACAAATGATCCCCTTACAAATCCCCTTGTTAGTGAACACATTCTCCAACAGTTGCCTACAGTACTTACACATCCACCAGATATTAGCATTTACTTGGCAAACACAAGTTTGATATTTACACTGATTTTACCTCTAATTTGGTCTCCATCAGCTCCTGAGGGAAATGACTTTACTTTACTTTAGCTGCTAAATGCTAAACTATGTTCACCAGCTAGTCACTAACTGTGTCTGCCTGCTGTTTGGAGTTAGACAGGTAGCACATGTTGGGTTCATCAGAGATGTTCTGCTGGAAACAGTGTCTGGAAACAATACTGATAGGAGCAATAAGACTAAAATAAAATAGTACTGTTTCCAGCTTTAAAACCAAAACAACGAGCTGAGAGATGCTAAACTGCTCCACAGAGCTGTGGTGGAACTGAGTTGGGTGATAATTCCCTGTGCGGACTCATCTCTATAAGTTTTTTACTTTACACAGTTGATGCTGAGGCTCTTCACCAGTAGAAAAAGTGAAATATGGAAACTCTTACAATGTTGTCAATAGAGGTAATGTTGGATGATGAAACTTTAATATCACTGTATGAGGCATGTTTTGCGGAATTTCTTAATACTGTTATAAAAGGGCGCACAATATCAAACTTTCAGAGATTCTTCACGCTGTTTCAATACATCCCATCACACGACAAATTCATATGAAGCGTGTGATGTGATATCAGAGTTGGCAAGTCAAAACACAGGTTCAAAGAAAGCAAACCTCACCACGGCAGTTCATACGGTTTTGATTTACCATGGCGCTGTGTTACTGAAAAAAAGTTTAAAGAACACTGCAAGACCTTTTTCTTGTATCTTTGTTAAACAATTTACGATACATTTCATGACATTAATCGAGCAGCCTAAATTTACGGGATGAATTCTTGCACGGCGTTTTATAACGATTCAGTGCCATAATAGAATGGAACCATGCATGGGCAATGGGCAGCAGATGAGATGAATTAACCTCGTATTGAAAAGCAATCATAAGTGATTGAAAAGTAGAATTTTATTTGGACTTTTAGCACTGCTATGAAAGCACCAGCATGAGAATTGGTGGGATGACAGCTAAATGATGGAGATCACATGCCGTGGAACACAGACACATGTGGAAAGTTTTCCTATTTTCCTGAAAACGTGTTGTAGCTCTGCTCATAATGTAACCTACTCCACACTACATTAATCATTACAATGCAGACCCTACAAAGATAGAAAACACCGTCATGAAATTGCCTCCGGGCCAACATCTAACCATGCCTCATTTACAGTGTGGACAGCTCCAAAGCTCACTTATGGTCACATTATATCTTGTTTGTTTAATCTGTACAAAAACCGAAGTGTAAAAACACATACTTTGGTTTTTGCTTTCAAAGTGCTGGCTGTTTTTTTTTTTTTTGGACAGGGCCAGGCTAGCTATTTCCCCTGTTTCCTCTCGTTATGCTAAGCTAAGCTAACTGGCTGTGGCTTCATATTGAGAGTACAGACATGAGAGTGTTATCAATCTTCTCATCTAATTCATGGCAAGGAAGAATTTCCCCAGTGCAAGAACCCAAAGTTTTGCTTACAGACCCGTCAGCACCTGCTGTCAGGTGAGCTTCACCGCGGGCTCCATCACACATGTAACATAACATATTACGTACAGTGTCTTCATACTTTATACAGTTGAGCTGAAGATTCATACCAATGGGATAACAGGAGAGGTTGACCAATATTGTTTTTTGTTTTTTTTTTAAAATAATTTATGGGTTTTACTAATAATTTATTAGTATGGATATATTTGTGGGATTCCATTAACAACTCAAAACGCAACAAAACCGATTTACAGTGAGTTATGACATTCCTGTAAACAGTACCATCCTATCATACTGTGTCTGATCTCAGCTCGGCTTTAATGTGGTTTAAAGAGGAACTCGCTGCACAAAGGGAACCAAACACAAATGTATATGGATTTCTTCGCCTGAAGCAGCAACCCATTAGAACGGAGTGGCTTTGATTCTTGCCAACCAAAAGCTAAGGAAGGAATGAAGTATTCCTTTTGAACTTGAAGGGGGGTTGACTCCTCAGAAGGCAAATATTCAGTCAGCATTCAGACAGTAGGTTTCCACTGACTGAGGCGCCAAAAGCAACAGCGGAGGAGAAGCACTCCCCTTTGAATATGGGAAGAGGAGAGCCAACCGTTCTCCAGCTGACCTTGTAAAAAACTCAGCTTTGATTGTGAATTATTCCTCTTAAAAACCTGTGTCCTCATTTCGAGCGTTACCTGTCACCAAAACGTCCTCCAGATGGGAAATAAAAAAACGATGTTTTCTAGATAAATATCATACTTGATCCCTTCCAACGGTCCCTGTTACCACTGCCTGTTGTATCGTATAACTTAAATCACTAATATGAGGGACATAAAACTCTCAAAAGAAAACCCTCGGTTCAAAAATAGAAGCCAGCCGGGTGATTTAATGTAATGCCTTTTTGTATTACTTTGATAAGAGAATGTGCAGGAAACACTCTGTGAGCAGCTACTTTGTCAGAAATTCATCAGAAGAGCAACTGCTGTATTTGTTTACAGTGCAGCCAAACAAACACGTTGTTTCAATAAAAAAGTCAGTCCAACATAATTCAAACCACTATCCGATTTTATGGTGCACATGGCGCAAGTAGTTTTCCGCACAACAGGGCAATGTCAAGTTACCTGGCAGACATGCCTGCAACTCTTCATGTGACAGCTCACTGTTGCGCCTTCTTGCCGAGTTACCCCTACGCAAAACTTCAAATAATTTGCTGAACGCATTTGTTATGAACTATCACAGTAAGCGCTACCTTCTGGGACACGTACAATGTGTCTCCTGTGGCTGCTTGGCAATAAAAGCCGCCCTGTGTTTGTTGCTTTTAATGTCCAACAGCAGCAGGAACTGTTATCTTTGAATTAGCAGTAACTTTATACGGCTCTGATACGGCTGCGGGAAAGTTAGAGGTCAAATTAAAAAGCAGCGCTGGAATGGCGGACTAAGAATAAAAAATACTATATAGAGATATTTATCTCTGCCAAGGAGCTTTGGTTGAATTTGTTAGTTTTTTTCTGTTTGTCGCCAGGGTTACTAAAAAGGCACTAGCCCGATTTTCATGAAACGTGGTGGAAGGGTGTAGCATTGGCCAAAGAAGGACACATAAAATATTGGAGCATATCCGAATCACAGGGCGGTCACACTAATCATTTTTTTTACTTTAGTTAACATTGCGAGATATACTGTAGCATTCGGCCTTAGTGGAGCTCTGTGCTCTCCGAGTGCCCTTCTAGTTACAGAATGTGAATATATTCAATGGCTATTGCTGAAAAAATTAAGACCATAAATAACATCTGAAACGTGGTTTGATTAAATGAAAATCTTGTGGACTACAACTTTAAGTTCTCCGGTTTAAATCATCTGTATTGCACGGCAGGAGAGTCTCTGAAAGTCCTCAACCCAGTTCAGAACTCTGCCCTCTGGAAGCGGCGCATGCAGAGCACAGCTGTGGAGATCACCGGTTGAAGGCCAATACGTGTTTTGATTCCTCTGCCTATCCCACAAAAGGTTGCACTGATGTTTGTGAAAAGTCTTATCGTGTCACAGAGTGAGCTTTGATGGTGTGTTTATTGAGAGATGAGGGTGGTCTCAGATGTCGTGTTGTTGTGACTGGAAAGCTAATGAGGTGAAACTCATCCGGGGGATCTTTGGGAACGCAAGAATAGTGGTTCGATGTTGAAATTCAGCATCTTTTTGTATCCTCAATTCCACCAGGAGCATAGGTGTCTACGACCGGAATTTATTCGACGTTCTCCAACGCCATTTTCCTCGAAATGTTACTCGTGTTTATTCATTCCTTTTTGGGACTGTTTAAATGCTCCCAGGCAGCTGTGAAATATTTTATTGCAGTAAGTCATCTCACATTCTCAAATGGTCCATCTGCTTCTATTAGAGCTCACTTATTTCAGCTTTATTTTCCAGTGCTTTCTGCCCGGTAAGGTTTCACAGTATTACAAGCCAAAAGATGCAGAAATCAAGAGTCTTGTGGCAGCACACAGTGCGTCTGGTTAGCATGTCTCACTAAAGATATCTGACATCCCCATGCAGCTGCTTGTCAGAGTGATCAAGAATGAGTCAAGAATAAAGTGTGACACACATCGGGGGAAGATGTCATCTGTTTCATCTTGTATTGATTACGTTACAACCACTTGTTCAACTGATTTCATGGCAGGACTGGGGAAAGGTTTAGTTGTTTTCTAAAGTTTGTGGCACGCCAAATGTCCGTCCTCTGTGGTGGTCCAGAAGAGGACACATGTATTCATGCAATCAGTTGTTGAATGTAAGATAAGATGAGATGAAATCAACGGTATGATTTGGAGGATAGAGTATGTTCAGGACACAGCCACGAGACTTAACACAGTTCAGCTGAGCTGGGACAGGATGCTCCTATAAACAAACACTAAATGATGTCAGATATCTGTTAGTAGGTGTTCCACATCGCTCTTCAAAGATGGGAACGCTGAAATGAAAACATTGAGGGGGATAAATCCTAACAGGAGAGAAGACATGTCTGTGTGCAGCGCAGAGTTGAAATCCGTGCAAAACATTTGCCTCCTCGAGCAGATCCTCGGATCAAGGACATTTTAATTCAATGCAATGATGAGAGGATCTGCTAGCTATTTAAAATCCTGGCGTGACTAGGATTTAAAGCTCACTTATTAACACTTTTTTTTGTTCAATACGTACAAAAAGTGTGAGAAAAAAAGTGTAAAAGCAACAGGTTGTGGTTTTATAGGGGGGTTAATATCAGACTACTTGCCAATATCATGAGCAATGAAGCTTAGCGGTGTAGGGAGGCAGACTTTTTTACCTTTGGACAAAGCCAGACTAGCTGTTTCCCCCTGTCCATCCTGTGGGTATGACTTCATAATGTATGGTGAATTATTCCTTCTGGCATTTTCAGAGTCCTTAAGATGTAAAACTAGTATTTCACTCACATTTATTTCAAGTAGTTTTAGGGGCCTTAAGAGTTTAAAGTATCCAGTATTTCACAAGAAAAAAACACCCAAAAGAATGGAGAAAAGTTAGAAAAAATAAACAGATATTTTTCCTTTATCCTTTTAATCATCTGGTGACCCCTCAGATTTATCTTGGGCTTGCTTGGGAGGTCCCATCCCTAAGGTTGGAAACCACTGATCAAAATCAGTCATGGAATATTATTGGTGAATGATAGCTGACCCAGTGGAAAACCCAGGAACAAAAAAAATCTGAATAGCGGGAAAAGAGTTGAACTATGCAGACATTACACTCTGAGTTCATTCAGATGTTTCTGTGGGTGGTGGTGTGGGGGTGGTGTGGGGATCTGATTGTGTTGGCCTGGACAGTTAGTGCCTTAGCTCTCGAGAGGGAAGTGAGAAACAACACTTACTAGGGTCAACGTAATGCTGTGTCATTGTTTCCTTGCACAGCAACTTTGAGAACATTCTCAGTTTCCCCTCCAGGCCGCAGCAGCTGGCAGAGCAGCCGTCATGATGACCTGTGAACCCCAAACGGAGGAAGAGTCTCTGTGACTCAGCTCCCTGAGGTGTCTCAGAATGTCGAGGAGAAGAAAATAAAAGGACCCGCTGTTCTGGGAAAGACCAAAAAAAAGAAAATGTGTCACCACCAGTAATGTTCCCTTTTTTTTTTTTTTAGCTGAAAGGAAATTGGTATAAATAATACATAAAGATTTAAAGATAATTAAATCTGCTTTAAAAAGAAGAAAACTCTTCCAATGTTCACCATCAAGTGGTAATTTAGAGTTATAGAGTAATTACAAAAACCCCATTCTGGACTACCACATTTCAATATGACCGCATTACTCTGGGTTTACTTTCATGAACTTATTTACTGATCTAAAAAGGGATGGAAAGCACACTCCTTTTTGTATCATAAACCAACAGAAATGGCAGCGCTATTTTCTGTGACATGATTAAATATGAATTTGCTATTACACCTATTTGGTTATGAGCATAGATTGAGGTTAGTACAAATCGGTAAATGTGACTCAACTCAATGCATCTGACGGTCTACATTTACAGATAAAGTGGATTTTCTTTAAAACGAGTTGAAAGCTCAGAAAAAAATCTACTGAGTGGTCCTCTTCCATAAAACTGACTATTTCCGAGGTCAAGAATGAACTTTCTAACTCTACTTTGTTCAAGGTTACAGTAATGTTTTCATCACTAAGGTATGTATAAATAAAGTATACAACTTTCATGGTTCACAGATAACACGCTGTCAGATCTGGTAATTGTCCATGACAACCATTTTACTAGTTGACCTGAGAGGATTTCTTTTTATCAAACGTATTAGTAGTGAGCTAAAAATGTTAAAGTTTACCAGAAGAAAGGCCATGGGGTCATTAAACACCCAAGAGTTGATCCCCTATGAGAGTGAGCTTTGTGATACCCCAGGGAGATCTGAAGGATGTGGCTCGGGAGAAGGATGTAAAGCCTACTCTGCTAAGCCTGTTGCCTACGTGACCCAGACCTCGGATAAGCCTCATAAAATAGATGGATGGATGGATGGATGGTTGGTGTTAAAGGTAAGGTCAGAGGTTCACCAAAACTAGGATTTCTCCTTAGGGAGACCTACAAAAGACTGTGGGGCAAGAAGAAACATTCATACCTAATTTCATGGTGATCTGACTTTGGACCTAAACGTTGGATAGATCAATGGCAACATGCCAACATTGTAGTCCTTATGCTGTGTTCAAGCCGAATACGAAGTGAACTTTTGTTTGACCACAGGATCATTTGTGTTTATTCGCACAGCTATCTGGTTTACTACAGTGGAACCCAAATTAAATGGATTTTGCTGTGATTTCATTGCAATAAACTGATCAAAAGAATGGCAAAAATAATTACTTTGTGATGCTGATTTGTAAAAAGTCTGAATTCAAGCTTTGTCAGGCCTGTGCACAAAACAACAAGCAAACAACTTCTGAAATGCTTGTTTTCTGAATGGAGTTCGGATCAATCAGGACTTTGGTAATATTGTAGCTACTCCATCAACACACAAAATAATGTCATCTAAATTAGGCGTAAATATGTCAGCGACATTATTGTTACTACACATAGATATCTACTGTGTAACTTTTAAGTTATATGAATTCACAGGCATTGAGGTTTGTTTATTATTGAGTACACATGCACACAGACGGCTATGCATATTTTTTCCTCCATTACTGATTCAACAATGACAGTGTCGTCAGGAGAAGCTATAAAGCTGATAGACAGCGTGACGCGGATTTCTCGCTGGAGTTGATCATTTTTTATTTGTGTCACCATTGCGATTTTGCGTCGTTGCATTGACTTTGGATGCAATCACATCGTGCAAAAAAATCATTTTGGACTTGGTGTAAACACACCATTAGGCTCGGCCCATTGGCAGAATTCAACATTAAGGGTCGAGTTTTTTATTTGTTTCAATTATTCTACAATTATTCCTGTTCGTTTGTGTCAGAAATGCCACACTTCATTTGACGGATAAGTCCAGAGACCATCTTAAACAGAAGCTGGGACAAAATGAATTGACTTATTTCAACTGGGTCAGGAAAGGAGTCTTGACACTATGATAGATTGGAGAACTGATTTATTTTGATTCTAGCTGGGAAGGAACTGGCAGCAGTTCCTTTCCACAAAAATGACACCAGAATACTTGAAATAAGGCTTCACATTGTTTCTATAAGACTGAGAAAACAGTCCTAATTCCATCCATACTGCAGCAGTTAACAAGTAGTGAACAGCCAGCCGAATAAAACTACAGGCGCAGCAGCCGTTCCATGTGTCCCTCACTGGTCCTTTGGAGGCATTTTACAGCTTCACACTGAAGTCATTGTCGAACATCTCGGTGGAACATGTTAGTTTAAGGTTACAGAACATACTGTATATAGTACATCATGACTTTGACATGGTTTTTCCATCACGGCTTTTAAAGTTGTCACCATGATGAAATGTACAGCTTGTTTTTTTATGATAAAAATGCATTTGGAAGAAGTTTATCTTTGTGTTATTATCATAGATTAAACACCTTCAATTATACATGAATCCTTGTGTTTCTTTATGGTTCCCTCTTTTGAACTTTCCCGCAGATGGACATCAGTAATTTCTTCCTTAGACTGTTGGTGGCTGAGGGGGTCCTTATCTGTGTGGGAGGGACATTCCTAGTGAATGAAAATGGAGGTTTTATAAACCTCTTCCTATCAGTGATGGACTTCACAGACGATGACTGTCTGCTGTTCACTGCTGTGCCATTACAGAGGAACCGGATGACAACTGGATGAGTTGTGGTCTTCTCCTTTCCACCCCCTCTGTTCCCCAAAGAAGCATACCGTGTGTCCTCACCAAATAATGTGTGATGGCAGCAGTTGATCCTGCTTTAAATTTATTGACAATGTTTCAGCACATTTAAAGGGAAACAAAGATGCTTTGAATTTATTATATTGACAATGTTTCAGCACATTTAAAGGGAAACAAAGATGCTGTGCATATTCAGCAGAAATTAATTAAAGTAATCATGCTATAATTAACTTTGGAAATTGATTGAAAACACTGTCTTTGGACTGACTTTTTTTTTTAATGTTTTCTGCGGATGTTTTAAAGAACAATCCTGTGAAAAGGGTCTTGAATATGCTACATAGGCTACATGATGTAGTCTTATATTGAGTAACTAAGCTTAAAGCTGTGCAAGGCTGAGCCAGTTAGTCCTCGTAAAAAGTCTATGGAAAAATGTATCAGATGATGTTATTTAATTCTAACATAACCCTGTTTGGCTGCTTAGCTTGCATACTTGTACATATTTTCCAACAGTGTGTTTTAACTTTTAAAATTACAAGAGAAACAGCTTTTAGAATAAGGACAAAACAATGTTTCTGTCATATGTAACACAAGCTCTGGTACTGTTAGCTGGGGTTTTGCTAAAAGAGAAAACATCCCCAATACAATAAAGATGAGGACGAGCTGCTAACATTAGCCTACTCTCTGATAGCTTCCAGGACCGGGCGCCACACAGTGCTAATTGGTACAGGCTTTTTAAAATAGTTCTTTAATGATGTGCTCCTTGGCCTGAGAAGTAACGCTTGGTTACTACTGCTAGTTAGCCTGACATGCTAACAATAGTAGCTTACGTTGGGGCAGATAATTTAATACATTCTTATACTGTTGCTCTTTTATTTTGGTTTTGGGTAAGGGTTAGAAATGACACAACTCTCAAAATTCTCTAAATGCTGAATTTCACTGTCACTAGATCTCCATGCACTGTGTCGATATGTGGAGAAATCCAAAGCTCGTCAGACCTGACGTGCGTAGCTGCGGTTGCTAAACTATGACTGGACAATCTATGTTTGGTGGAGGGGTCAATCAGTGAATCCCAACGATACGTATTTAACAGGTCATCTGATATTGTTGTGTTAGGCCCCAGGCATTACAAGTCTGATTCATGATGTTCTTTGCTTTTCTTGTTTCAATATGAGGTGAACAGTAATACCAGAACACAGCATAATATCCCTGTAATTTAGTCTAACTACTGCAATTAGGGCCAGTTCCTTTTCAAACAAAATTAATCATTATTCTTTAATGGTCTAATAGATCTTCATCTGTACAACAAAGGTCTTTTCTTCTCATGGTTTTACTGGTCGAAAAGACATCCCAGCTCTGGGGAAGCAAACACCAGATGCACAACCATAAGTCCATAAAAATGACATGCAGTTGTGAATTTAATAAACTAAAGATTAATCAGACGAGTTTAAAAATACGATCAGCCTGTAGTTTAATATAAAAATGACAAACATTTATGACTTGTCTTTTTATGACTATGCCAGTTGCTTGAAGTGTAGCCTGATGCGTCCCCTCACTTTGTCTCACACAGCACGGTGCTTTATTTTTTAGCAAATCACATGCTGACATTTTTGCATGATTCTAGGAAAAGCGCCGCTTAGTAATGTAACGGAAACCCAATCCCTGGTTTAAAGTGATTAAGGCTGAGAGTCCTATGTCATTTTTACTGGCGGTTTGACCATGTTGCCAGAGTTAATCAAATTTTCTGTTTAAACTTTTTGCATTGCTGCTGGATAAAATAGTCAAATCATTGTGTGATCTCATGCTTTTAGAATGAATCATGAATGGAAGGTTTTGATGTCTGATGAAGTTTGTAATTTGGGCCTCAATTTCAGCCCAAGATGTCAGCTGACTGGTGATTAAAAGACCGGTTCTGGTTTTGCCCTTAAGTATATTGAAATGGCACCAATCTACAAGTTATTTTTTCCAGATTAAAATGATTTCAGCCAGTTTTATTCTGCTTTACTTGTTTATAGATGAAAGGAAATGGTGGTTGAACTTTTCAATTGACCTCACCTCTGACCCAGACTAACTTAAAGGGTCTTAAAGTCTGTTTTTTGTTTTTGACTTACAGTCAACAAATCTTATGAATAAGAGTATTGTCTGGCATGTTACAGGTAATGTATGTGAAGCAAAAGCCTGATATATCTTATTCCCATAGGTCCCATAGAAATATTAAAACACACGCATGCACGCACACACACACACACCAAATGTGTATTAATCTGCAGCTGAAAATAGTCCCCAACAAATGCCCCATTTACTTTTATTTGAGTAGCATTTGCTAAAAACTGCAATGCCCAGCTATTTTAGGAAATTGAAATTAGCCTTTTATTTTTTTTAAAATGAGACTATATTTGCTCTAGAATTTTTAAAGAAAGTGTTATATTGAGTATTGGGAGATGAACTAACATATCAACAATAATGACAATAAGAAAACTATAGAACAACCCCAGCTTTATCCTTTAAAAAAGCATGTGACTATTATCTCTCTATCTGTGTAAATTATTCTCTGAAATGAAACATTTGTCTACATTATATTATCTGCATTTCTGCAACCAAAAGACCCCTCTGCCATGCCTCAATGTTAAATCATTTGGCTTTCTATTTAGCAGGAGAACTTCACATTAGCTGCACGTACCCAGTGTGTAGGTGGCATTTACTGAATAAACAATTCATCCATCTACCACTTGAAGCATAATCTTGTTTAAATTGTAAATCTTCAATATCTCTGGCAGATCTTCACTCACTGGCAATAAGTGACATAATAATGGGAGAGCCTGAGGGGTTTAGAGATGGAAGGCCATCAGGTTATCATCTTTCCTGTCAAAATTGATCTATTTTCACTTAGCATGTCGATCATGACTTGAGCTTTGGGCCAAACTATACTGTAGCTGGGGGTTGGTTAGGGTTCATGGAGCTTTTCCATTGCTTTCTGTACATTTTTTGACTTTGTCTTCATACTTTTATAACTTAAAGATCCAAACTTTCCTCTGCTCAAGCAGAATTTAGTTACAGGCAGGAGACACCAGAGACTCCCAACAGTGGAGGTGATTTTCTTGTCTGCAAACCTCCCATTTTCTTCTGCTTAGCTTATGGGTTTGAAGCTTCCCTCTGGGCTGTTTTCACTGCAATTCCATTTTAGAGGTTTGTTACACAACCTGCCCACTGAAACTGATCCTGACTCATTTAACTTGACCTGGTGACTTTGTGGCTTAAGATGTGCACCATATTAAATCTGGCTCTGAGCCTACAGTATATCATGTGCCCTTTAAATCTTTGTTTCTCTCTCTCTCTAGTTTGACCTTTTTAACAATTCTAAAATCCTGGAGAAAACAAATGTACCACCGATTATTTTTGTAGAGATGTCTTCATGTCCATCTAACAGCAAGAGGCCGTGGTTAGGTAACTGGGACTGAGCAGTTTCATGTATCTGACCTTCTTCCTCCTCAGAGTTTATTTTATGGTTTGTATGCCTGTTTGACTGCTACTCATAGGAAGTATGATACAATCTGCAGCTACCACCTTCTGCTGTATTGTTCTCAGGCGCCAAAGAAGACAAAAACATGAAAAACCAATGAGGAAACTTAAAAGCCACATGCTAACATTGCTGTCAAGTCCAATTTTTCTACCAGTCTTACTATCAGCCAAATTCCTATTATAGGCCTATGTATTCTGAATAATACTCAAAGAGACACTTTTACATTTACATGCTTATTTTCTATCTTTCCAAGAGTTAGATGAGGAGATTGATACCGCTCTCGTGCCTGTATGCTAAATATTTAGGTACAGGCAGGAGGCGTAATGTACTACAACTTTATAGTTCTAACTACCTTACATTGTAGATATTCTATGGTGGCCTATAAGCTTGGTGATTGGCTTTAGGGGTTGATGCTGCCAGCATAAAAACACCAATTACAGTGAACCAGGCTGTGCGTTGGAATTTCTCTGCTTTGGAGAAGATGACTCAGATTTGGGCTTTGGTTTGTTCGGTGACAGCCAGAATATTAAAGATTGAGCCTTCAGCTGGAGCTCTGGTCATGGTCACATCGTACACGGCAGCACAGTGCTAAATACATGGCATCTCCGCTCCCATTCATCATTCATGTACTGGATCCACTTCACCTATATGAAAACACACCGCTGCCCATCTGTTCACCATTACCTGAAGCTAGTTGTAGTATTTCAATGATGAAGCCAGGTTTCAGCAGATGTCTTTGGTTTTGTTTCTTAAATTTCCTACACCCCACGAGGGTTTACCATGTACAACAGCTTGGATTAGATCGGAAAGAGTGCAGTGGAAGTGTACGTCGTATCTCTCCCCCCTCTGGCTTTACTTAGGTCTCTGTACAGTTAGATGATGATTATTTTTCTCCCAGAGAAGGGACGAGGGATGTCGTTAATAGGCCCTTGCGTGATTCAAGCTAGTTCCAGGCTAATCCTTAGGATACCTCCTGTATTATTTTACAAGAACACCTGCACACAGGCCCAGCCTCAGGACGAAGTGATTTCTTTTTCCTGTCTGCAAATTAAAAAGTAATTTATTTTAGTCGATAAAAATGTTCCTACATTCCCACTTTCTTCATCTTCCTAGAAAGACATCATACCCTCATTAAGACCCTGCCGTTGACAGATTTTCTGTTTGAGCGAGGATTCTGGGCCGCTTGTTTGAAAGATAGCAGTCCATGAGCAGCATCTGCCTATCAGTCTATTTTCAACAGGGATGAGATGGTGTGTGATACACTGTGCTTAAAGACATTTCATAACTCTAGTAATCTGCTGGTAAATCCGAGAACAGCGTGCCTTCCTCCAATCCGAACCAAATGCAGGACTGCCATGAACTTTTCATGACTTAAGGTCTTGTTTAAAAAACCGGGTCTATAAAAGATGGCAAAGTGCCTGAACGACATCTACTGAGCCCTGAAAGGAGGCCCCCCTCCTGCATACACTCACATATCAACTGAACGTTTGTAAAAGCATTTCTCACAGTATTCCAAATATATCGTGATAATGACATGGATGCTAATAATTCTCTTTGATAGAGGGGTAATTGATAACAAATGTTTGGATATTACTGTATTGCCAAGATTATTGGCAGTTATACATATAGTAATTTGACAGCCCATTATGGACACATTTCTCTTAAAAAGGATATAAGAAGCACAGATTTATGTTTAACAGCCAAAGAACTATAAGTCCATTGAATAAGACTCGTGTAATGTGTAATGTGTGTGTAAATGCTCAGGAGTGTGAGCACTTACACACTGTGCGCTGTAAGTTGGAAATGCCCCAAAGTTGGGTCCTTGGATGCATCCAGACATCCTTAACCTCTGTAAGGAGTAGTTTATTATTATTAATTCTTGCAGCTGCTTTCTTTGGATGCTAACATGGATGTAGAGAGACCCCTCGGTTGATTTGTCTGCGAGTCAAGGCTGAGGCTTCGCTGTGTGTCCTTTTGCAGTGAGTCAGCAGACGGACTTCCAGTAGTGCATGAGATCCTCTGGCTGCGAGCCACACTGTTTGGACCACTGAAGCCAAGTTTATGATGACGGCCACTCAGACAATGTTGCAGAGTAACAGTGCTGCCTCCAAGCGACTGGGAAAGTCCAGTCAGAGAGAGAGACATTAGTCGCACATAAGGTCTTGTCTCTCATCGAAACTGCCAGCTCTGTCAACCATTACTGCTCTCCTTCAAACCTCAAAGGATCAGTAAAGCCTCAGCTCTGACTTGTATGAAGCAGTCTGTACAGAGCAACGAATCTAGAAAAGAAAAACACAGCATATTTTTACGATAACCTTTAAATACAAAGTAATATAAAATGTAGTTGTCTAAATGTTATTAATGTCGATTGTATGCTGCAAAAGGTTTCTACAGCCCCTCCTTATATATCGGATCCCGATTCTATCAGTCCAACACTGTGGGGCGACGCATTGATCCCTGATTGAGTCAATGGCAATACTGTAGGTACCTTTTCCTCCACTTTTTTTTAAGCATGTCATAAACGATCTGTGTGGAATTGGCAGAAATCAAAAAAGAAAAGAAAAAGAATGAGAGAGTTAAGGTGTCGGCAATACATCCAGTTTGGAGGCCCTTGTTGTTGTAACATCCGACAAATTAATTAAAATTGGTCTTACAAATGCCATCTCTCGTGGGAAGCATCAATGAAGTGCCATGATGTGTCAGACTTACAGCTTGATTAATAATGAAATCTTGTCACATTCACACACTGATTTAAATCTTATTTTGCAGAAATTTCAGAACTTTGTGAACCAGTAAAAGAAAAACAGGAAAAGGTACCCTGGAGAGTTTTTCCCCCTCCAGTACGGCTATGGAGGAATGTTTTTATGAAGGGTTTCCCAATTGTGTTACCATTGTGCACACGCACGAGGACGAAGGTGAGGCGATACACATTCTTGTTGAAAGTTTCACGCTGATCCGCTGATTGACAGTTGGTGGCAGTCATGTGCAAAGAAGTGAAGCGATACACCTGCAAAGTCATGCTAGCTGTTAACACACACTTAATGCGTTTGTTTGGTCTCTAGCATACACACAGGAATCACACAATGTTAACATAACTTACATAACATTTACGAGAAAACTCCACAGGGCACCTTTAAATGTGGGTCTCCTTTAGTGGGGGGGGGGGGGGGGGGGGGCTGTTGGGGGGCAGGGGGGGTGGGGGGGGGGGGGGGGGCTTTGGAGGCATGGCTGGTGTAAGCGGAGAGGGAGATGACTTCCGTCTTTTTAACATCTAACATCTATTTTGACATGTAGGAAGGAAAAGCACAAGTGTAGCTATAATAAATGAATGAATGATGGTTGAGTTCCATTTAGGCGCTTCAGTTTCAGGGTCCTGGTATTATGCATGCTGGCTCACTGTCACACTGCCACGGCTTACTGGGACAGTTGAATAGAATGGAAACATTGTTAATATTGTTAGTAACACCTCTGCTTCTCCTTCTATGACAAGTCAAAATGTGTAGTTTGAGAAAGGCCTGTTGTATTTGGTAAAAATGTCTTACCTACAGGACAGCAGCTGCCTGTGACGCCGTGTGGATCTAAAGTGCTACATCTGTAATAGTTCATCGCAAAACAATGCATGTCTTATATGTGTCACACATACAGGTGTTTTGCTGCCTGTTGGGCTGCTTCGTTGATCAGAAGTTTTTGTTGGAAAATTAAGTGGTTTTTTGGAAAGCATAAAGTAAGACACATTTCTCTCCTGCGCAAGCAAAAGCAGATTTCTTAACATAAGTGCGTCAATAACAAAATCAGGAGTTCTGAACTGTCAAGTCACCTAAATCAAATCAAATTATTTCCACTGGCAGATTGAAAAGACTGAATTGTGCATTTTTTTTATAGTTAACTCAATTGTTGCTTAAGCCTATTATGTTTTATGGAAGAAATATAGCAGTACATATAGTCCTCTTCTGCACTGGAACACTTTTAAGAAGACAGTACGAAGTGTGCGCTCAGTTATGAATGGTGGAAAGAATTTTCATTCAAAAACAGTTTACCTGAGAGAAAATAAAGCCCAAGCTCGGGAAAACAAACCTGGCTAATTTGTAATGAAGGGAAGACTTGTGAAGAGATACAACCATGGTCATCTCTGTATTTACTCTCAGTACCCACAATCCATTTTGTTTGTCACCTCGCCAAATAACAACCCAGTGGGCCCCAGGAACAGCAAAGATATTTTCTTTTATGGCTTTATTTTATAAGATTCTTTGTCAAAATACAATGTCTGCTTTCTGTTAAACGAGGTCGCCATGCAAGTCTGCCTTGGCGCTCTGAGGAGGTTTTACACCTTTAAGTTATTATTGATTTATTTAATCATGGCCTGAAAATCTCCCATGCCTGCTGTGAAGTGTGTACAGAAAATGGGATCCTTGTCTGTGGAGTCGGGCACTGTCTGCTTCAATTAGAAATGTTCAAACCATAGCCGGAAATTTTTCCACTGTTTGCTCTTCATCCACTCACATTTTCCATTTGCTATGAAAGTTTAACTTCCAGCTTTAGGGAGCAGGGAGTTCTTTCTTTTTGCTCTTTATTTAGGTAGAGGGAAAGAGGCCAGCCAATCTGTCAGTTAATATAATGATGCTGTATGCACTTTTGCATGTCACATATCCGCCTAAATGTAATAACGTATTGATATCAAATTGCTGCAAAGGACTAGTGCTTCATAAGTGTTTGAAACTTCCCTAGATTGTGAGTTTTTGTTGGATTTAATCACAAAGTTAGGGACCTACGGTGTATTTCTGTTAACTTTTTTGAAGTATTTGTACCCTCTTTCCACCCTCTTAAAACATCTCCTAACTGGCCATTTATAGACACTTTGAAATTACAATCTATCATATGAATCTTCAGAAAAAAAATCATGAATCATTGGAAACGGTTAAGACGTTCCTCTTGTGTCATTTTCCACAACCATTCCAGTAAAATCTATTTTTTTGGGAAACCAGAAATAGCAGAAGAGTGAATCTTTATTTGGCACCGATCTTACATCATGATGTCCAACCGGGCTGTTCACTTTCTATCATTATTTGGTTTCAGTAAAACATGCACCAACTGAACCGTGCAACTGAATGGTTTTCATTCATCTGGCTCTTTTGGTGTCTTTAAGTATCACTCTCATATGGAAATCATACGAAGAGCAGTGGGCTTTTTATTTTTTTACAGGCTTGGTTTAGTTGTGTTTTTTGGCAAATTTTAAGTTTAGTTTGAATTACATAATTTCTGTCAGAGACACTTATATTAAAGGATACAGGACTATTTGCTGCATAAATGGTTACACATACATCTTTTTGTCAGAATAAGGTAGGGGTGAGTGCTAAGGCTTTCAAGAAAATACAGCAAGTAAAGAAGTATGTTTCAGGTAAATACAAAGCAAAAACAGAAGCCAAATTATATGTTTTGTCACACAATTTTGACAAAACAGTTTTGTCCAGCTTTCATGCTGTCATAAATTGTATTAGTAAGTGCTGTCATGTGCTGTTTTGACCCGAACAGTATATGATTAATGCTGTACTCCAATGTCTGGGAACATGGCAACGGTGCAAAAGAAGACAGAATGTGAACTTTCCTTTGGGTAATTACATGCAAACCAATTCCTGTTTCATGCAATGGCCCTGGACATTTGGGGGTTTTCTTTTATGGGAAATTAAAAGGTTCACTCCAGCATTACACCATAAGCCATGGGGTACAATACCCACACTCCCAGAATCATTGCCAGAAATTGAGATTATGTTTTTTATTCAAACCATAATGCTCTTGCTATTCTCCTTCCCCAAATTAGCTGAAGCAACATTGAACAGAGGGTGAAAGATCACATTCTTCCGAGCCAATACCATATAATGGCACAGAAGCAGGAGACAACCAGAATTTTTTCCTAATTACTTAAAACCTCTTTTTGAAGGATGACGCAGGCGGGGATTGAGGTTGCTCTTTGGTGATGCTATATACTTTTAGCAGAGGAAGGAAGGACCTCCTCCCGACAAGATACTGTAGTAATCATTTTTCTTAAATCCAAGGCTGCTTTGGTTCCCTCAATAAAACAGACAGCACCTGTATAAACTTCCTATCATATAATTAGAGTCTTATAAAACTATTATTCCCTCAGCATGAAGACTGAGGTTGTCTGAGTTTATGACAAGCAGAGTTTACGAAGGTAGAATTGGTTGAATTGTCTTTATGCTGGATATCTTAGATAATGTAACTCACAAAACTTAATCAACACAAAATTGTAAATGTCTTTAATGCTTCTCTAAACAATATTTTTGTACAAACAGTGGATCAAATGACAATGTGAAATGTGAAAGGGGGTTGTTGCACCGATGAACCCACAGAGAATTATCACCTGACGCTTTAGTTCCAGTTAATGGCTTTTGATGGAAAGCGAAAAAAGCAAAAATAGTATTAGAAATAGAGATCGATGTAACAAAATCCTTATAGAAAATAATTTTACGCTTGTAATCTGGATTTATAACAGTCTATTATAGATGTTTGTTTTTTTAAGTTTAAAATTGATATCCACCAGCTGTCAAATCTTTTCAGTTCACATGCTCAAGGATGAGAACTGAATTAGATTGTTCATTAAATGAACAAAAATCAACTTATCCTCTCTTGAATCATAAATCCTCCACATGCAAGTATTTCATTATTATATAATAAATACTGAAATGCATGTTTGATTGCCAAGAATTAGAAAAATCTTGCCCTGGGTTGCAGGCATTATTTTGTGCTGAGTTTTTTCCCAGACAGTCATTTCGTTAGCTTCAACATTTAAACAATGAGGGAAAAGGCACAAAATGCAATTATGAGCCATTACAGCAGTAGTTAACAATGAGGGCCATTGCACCCAGGACGGAGGAATCCCTGGTGTTTTGGCTCCGACACAGAGAATGAGAGGCATGACCAACCCTCTCTTTTTTTCCTCTGAGCACCGTCTACCCATTAACCACAACCACAAAAGTGCCACTCAGCAACATGTGAGCCTCAGGGCAGTTGTAGCTCATATTCAGGGTTTAATGGTTACGGTGGCTAAAAAGTTCGGCTGAACAAAGAACAGCACTTTCTGTGTTGGTGGTCTGAGCCTGATCTGTCTTTGACCTTTTGACTCTCTCAACTTGTTACATAGTGTGAGGTCATTGTTACTAAAACGGGTCTGTCTCCCTGTAAAGAATTACTAAAAGTCTTGAAATTCTGAGATAAAGATTCTAAATAACATAACATAACATAAATAACATAAATAACAGGAACACTTGGATGACACAACAGACTAACTTGATCAATTGATATGTGATCGCTCTGCTTAAGTGACCAGCATGACAACCATGCAATTATAGGTTTCGCAGAAATGTCGTCACCTCATTGCATTTGCATTCTGCGACAAGGATAAAGAGTTTGCCTCTTTCTCTCATGAGCGCTGGCGTCAGAGAGAATTGTACATGGCCTAAATGTCCCAGGCAGTAAAATCTCATCCCTCCTCCTGTTATTGCTATTATGGGGGATTACTGCACATTGTAGTTGTGGTTTACATGCTTGAACGGCCTAAGTGACCAAATGTTTCATCTGCTCAGAGGCTACAGGAGCAGTGTTGAGGAATCAGAGGCTCATGATTGCATCCGTCCGTACATGACATCATGTGTACATTCACAGTGCGGTTAGTAGTCTGCTGGCTTTCAGTCAGCTTCAGTGTCGGGGGAATGCTTCTCATTACCCCCGTGTAAATAGCACATCCTGACTCCCTCTTTAATTTAGCATTAAGAAGGAGCTCGTAATGCTGAGAATAGCACAGAGCGGTCAAATGTGTGTTCAATTCAAGGGCAAACACTCCCAGCTTTCTTGCCCTGAGTTGAGTTACGGTATGAGGAATGTTTAGTCTTGATTTCTTAATGAAGTTTTACACAGCCTGGTCTTTGAAGGTTATCTTAGCATCTGTTGTGCTGAAACCAGTGCTAAATGTCTAGTCACGCACACAATGAAAACATTTTTTCAATACTTACTTCTGACAACCAGCCACAATTGATTGTGATTGCTGCCATGCCTTAGATCAGTGTTGGGACTTCTGCAACTGCAATTTAACTTTTGGGAATTTTGTATGAAAATATCAGAGGGGATGTCCTTAGCTGCTCACAGACCGCCAGGATGTCTCGTCTAGAAATATATTCTTAATATCTTTTTAGAGGAGATTGATTCTCAGAGACTGACATCAAAACCTGACTAGACCAGGAGCTCTGTAAGACTTTGATGTGCTAACATGTTGATGCTAAGCAGGTGCAAGGTTTACTTTGATCATCATCTTAGTTTAGCGTGTTAGCAAGATAGCATTTGCTAATTAGCATTTAGTACAGCTGAGGCAAACATCAACACAGTTGTTGAGACATTTAAGCCCAAAACACAAACGTCAACCTGGTGGTGGTGTGTGTGTTCTCATACATTAAGTGTTGCCAGCCACACAGGCCACAGCAGACACAGTTTTAGAAACATAGTGCTGGCACTGCAGTTTTCGGTACACAGCCCAGGGTCCACTGACAGTGTTTACTGATTGTTATTGATGTTAAATGGAGTGCAGGCAGTAATAATAATCCGTTTATTTCTTAACGTACAACAGTAAACTAGCAGTAACAGGCAGACAACCCTGTGGAAATACAGAAACTGTCCTCAGTCCCCAGAGCTTCGGGAAAAAATTAGCAGGATATGGCTTCCAAACTTGATATTTAAAATAAAAAGATAATATAAATACTGTTGTTACATGAAGTAGATCATTTATGAGAGCTGCCATAGTTGATGTTACTGCTAAAGGATCATTTCAATTAGTGTAGGCGACAGCTTTTTAGAGTGACCTAATATCAGGCTCATGGGAATATGAAGTTTCATTTCATACAGTAATGCATTTATTTAGAAAGGAAAATGATTCATATGTTGTACTTCTACAACAACAACCATCCTATGATGTATTATATAACATTTAAATACTATAACACATGGATGTTTAAAGGAATATATTTCATTGGCCATCATTGTGCATTAACATTTACTCCACTTTGCTTTCCATGAGAGGCTGCACCGCCTTGTAAAGTCTCATATTCCTCTGATTTATTGACTCCAAACAATGCTTTTGTTTCCTGGAACTGGATTTTATAGGTGGAAATTGTTTCATAAAGAGAGAGAGAGCAAGAGAGAGAGAGAGAGATTGTGTGCAATGGCTCATTTCTGTGTAGTCTGGTGCTAACTTTATGATGGCTACCATGACCGCTTTCACTTCATAAAAACATTTTCCTTAATGTATTTTAATGGGAACACCACATAACTTTAAACAGCAACTTAATTTAAACCAAAGTGCATACATTATATTACATGTGTTATTCTATGGGCTTAGCTTGACACCTTTCTCAAGAGGACAGATCTGTTGTAGGTGAAGATACTTTATGTGATGAATGCATGGTGTGCCTTAAATGCATCGGTTAACTGATTATTTATACACAAAATAATGATAAAGCATCGTAGAACTATGGAAAAAAATCTATCAGACTCTTGAACTTTAACGAAGAAAGAAATCCACAAGTCGGAGGGGTGTCCAGGGTGAAGATATTCAGACTTCTCCTTGAGTTCGGTAACCAAAGCTGCAGTAAAACTAAAGGTGCTTTGTTGGCCTTGCCCTGTTGTCCTTTCAGGTGAACCACAAAACCACACTTTCCATGGTGCCGCTCTCCCAGACACCCTATTTCTGCCACAACCTGTAGAGGCAGGATCTGAGAGCCATCTGGGCTTTGTGACTCATAATGTCCACAGCTGAGATGCCTTCCACACACATTCATAGCTGGAGCAGTAAATCATTATGCACATGCTTTACAGTAACCACTGCATGGCTTTAAAGCTGCTGTTTAGTATATGAAAACAGTTTGTACATGAAAACACCCTTACATAGCATTATACTGCAGTACTACAGTCATGATGTTATTAAATAAACAATCTATAAGAGGTGATTTACACCAATCCCCTACAATTCCAACAATATTTATTCTGTTTTTTATGAACCACCAACCACACATCACTCACACATATTAACTATGACTTTACAGGACAGTTAATCTATAATAATATGTGTATCATTATTATTTATGTGCAATAAGTAATTAATAAGCTTTCTACTGATGATTCCTCACAGTTGTGTGCGTAAGAGATCATTTTCTTTTCTCCCTTATTCTCTAATATACCATCAAAATGCAAAAAATTCCACTCTCATTTGTAGGTGTCTGTTCAAATCAAAAGTCAAATGTTGCTTTGGTGAACAGTTTTACATCTCCATTGTTTTAACTCAATGTGTAAGGCAATGCTTCCCAATGCCTCCAAAGGCACCACAAGATAAATCTCAGGGGTCACAAGTTTGCTAATGGGAGAAGAAAGAAAAGAAAACACAAATATATATCTCTGCTGAACAAGATTTTGCCTTTTTTGCCTTTTCTATCCATCTTTGCAACACAGTTTCAACCCTTCAGGCCTTTAAAGACTTTTCTAATTGAATCTGAGAAGAGAAGAACGTTATTTGAGCTTGTTCAACTGGTCACAACTCAAACACACATATAACCTGTGATGAGAGGTCCCACATAGACACTGAGAGGTCACACATAGACATTGCTTTATTTCAAGGGGTCACAAGCAACACATTGAAACCTGGAGACACTGGTGTAAAGGTAGAGTATTTTACATTTCAGAACAATACTTCAAACTACACTAACTGTGGGGTGAACCTGACTACAAATTGACTTTAAGTGCTTTAAGTATCAAACATGAGGATACTGATAAATCCAGGTAAACAACATCATTATCCATCACAAACATGTGAGGGGATCCTGCTGGGACACGATGGCCTGCTCGCCTCTAAAGCCATGCTGCAATCACAGCATCTTTGTAAACAACTCAGATTCATAATACACAGGTTTACAGTTCCATAATGTTTGGTAAAGCCTGGGGCCTTGAACTCCATGGAGTGGAAAGGGGGAAAAGAAATGCATGACAGATTCTCGCACCAGTGGAAAAAGATCTCTAAGTGTTGCCACATGTTCATGTACAGACATCAAGCAACCGTCATGTAACGGGAGAAATGCAGACAAGCTCAGATAGTTTCTGCGCTGCGGTTTGCCATAAGATTCAGAAATTAAATTACCATAGTGCTCCCAGTGATTGCAGGGATGGATAATATGTGTTACAGCCATCGAGGGGAGCAGTGGAGGAGACGTCTCGCGATGGTCACAAACAGTTCACATTCAGACACGATGTGCATCCTGGGTAATGTACCTCCTGCTGTCTTCTTCTGTCAGACCTGTCTGAGGTGTATTTTAATGTAATGTTTGGTTCTGTCTTTTATTTGGGACAGACCACAGACTCTTTATACAGACTGAACCTGAACAGCTGTTGACCGCACATACATGGTGATTATAATACAGTTCACTAACAAAGACCACGGCATGTGTACCAAAGTACTTTTCTTAGGGGTGGTTAGGTTGGGTAAGGGTCGCAGTCATGGGATGATAGGGTGAGGGTCGTGTACGTGGGATGATAGGGTGAGGGTCGTGTACGTGGGATGATAGGTGTCAAGGGGAGGGATGAAATAGAGGGGGGATGAGGAGAGGGATGAAAAGGGTTGATCGGAGGGGGATGAAGGAGGCAGGATGAAGGAGGCAGATCGGGGTCGGGGCTTGGCTAGAGTGTCTGGTACTCAGTGTCTGGTACAAATTCAAGACTTTGTCGCTGTGCCGCCCTGCTGGGAGAGGAGGAGGAGAAGAACAGGGTTTGGGGGGGGGGGTCGTGAAAACTGAGACGAACAGGAGAGAAGAGGGTTAGACGCACCTGTATATAGGTCTGCACAGGTGATTGAATTAGTGAGGCAAGTGCGGTGGATTTAGCGAGATACAGGTGATTGAATGACGGGGGAAGAGAAGCGAGGTCCAATAGGTCAGACTGTAGTGGAACTCAGCAGTGGGGGGTTGAGCGCATTGCTGAAGGGCACCAAAACAGTGTTAATGAGGGAGCAACAACCGTTTTTTAGAATTATGTAATTGTGTACCTAACGAAAACTAAACTAACTAATCCAAGACTAGTCTACTCGTCTAAAAGTAAGAAAACGTTTAGAAAACAGTCAAAAATATTGAGTATATATCTTTATTATTATTATTATTATTATTATTATTATTAACTCCCTTTTACCTTTTGGTGTTGTTACTGTAACATGACAGATGCATGACAGATTAATGAGAGATGCTTGACATTTGACTAGGAAGGAAAACATGACAGTTTAGTGCAAATTATGTTCATATTGAATTTAAATGTAATTAAAATTAATAAAATTACAAATTTAATAATAAATTTATCCGACAAGTATTTCTGACTAGCAACAATAAATCGACTAGGTGACTAATCACGCACATCCCTAATAATTACTATCATGTTATATTTATAAAATTGTTGATTCAGTTTATTATGAATAATCTAATTATTGTGAACAAGACCATTGTCTTTTTGAGATTATGGCTCTTGCTTTTCTTTTTTTCAAATTAACCTCACACTGCTTCATTGAAATTGGACAAAATATGAGGAAGCAAAGACTGTAACCAGTGTGTCCATACTTTCAGTCATGATTGCACCAAGGCGGCTACAAAGAAGGTGACATGAAGTCATTGAATGGCCCAGTGTATTATTTATGAGAGGCAAAATATTTCATCGTTTTAAATTATCACACATTATCATGCGATAACTCTGTGAGTAAATTAGATGGATTCTGGCAAGCTGCACTTTAAAAGCACTGAATCAGCAGGTGTCAGGAGGGGCTATAATCTTCTGGAGGCTGCAAAGAGCATTTGAAACCACTCTGGGTCCAAGTGTGCTTGAACATTAGTCTACTCATTTGTGCATCTCACAACAAGGTCATAAAGCTGTCAGCAAATTTTCAAAGACACCCCATCACGCACCTCAGTGGCTAGCACATTACTGGAATAAATGGAAACACATGCTACAAGGAGCTCTTATTAATGAGGTGCTTTGACATGCAGATCAGACAGAAGTTACAATTTAACTAACAAGGAAATTAAATAGCTGTCACTAGTGTTGATAAGCAGCAACAAGTAATCCAAGTTAGTTTGTGTCAGACCAGGCAGTCTGTGTAAAGTGAAATATTTGTGTATCCAATAAAGGTTTGCTCGTTTCCCCTCGAGCGCTGACGTACAGTTATAGCGTTTATAATCATGTCCTGATGTCAGGGTGGTATCATTGCTACTGACCTGTTTCTCTCTCTGATCATCTCTGGTCAGGTTTGGACTTTGAGTGTTTTTACAGCATAACTGGACACAGACTTTCCACTAAGATCTGTCAGCGGGGGATGAGTAAAAGTCTGCCTGGGCCACGTCCATCGCAGGAAGACTCAAGATCACGGCTGTTGCCAGCCAGCTAATTCACAGCACATGTGCTTGAGAGTTAAGAGGAGGAAGCTTGCAAGCTGGAGCGACAGAGACTACTGCTTTTAATCATGCTTTATTAAATCAAGATTTGTCGTTGCTTTTTAAATTTTACCACAATGAGGCAGCCTGGAGGAACAGCACGTGTGATAAGAAGCTGGCAACACTTTCATCGTCCCCTTTGTCTTCATTATTTTGCCCTTTTTCCTTCGCAGTATATTCTAATAAAGCAGAAATATATAAAATGATATAATATTGTATTTAAATATAAAATGCCTCATACTCACTTCATTTTAAAACCTGTTGAAATGTGCAACTCTCCAGCTTTTTAAAACCATAACTCCTCTGTGGTAGGCATATGAAGTTAGCTTCATTGCAACAATGACGTCATCCTGCAGACACCATACACCATGTTAACAACAGCTGTAGCTATTAGCGCTAGTCATCACGGCTGTAGCAATTACAGATGAATTATGGAGCTGCAGAGGGAGTTGTGATTTCTTCTTTTTTTTTCTCCTCTGTTCATCCATAAGTCATTGATAATCCTCCAGCATTAGCAGAAAATGTGCTCTGGCCACAGCTGACTGTCTGAATTACTGCCAGGCTGCTCCTGGCTTTAAGCATGCTAATGTGTCCGACAGGGTGGCCATCCCACCGGGCGGTGGGCCGCTTGGCGTCCCCAGATTTAGCCGCACAACTAACCCAAAGTGGAGTGAATGGGACAATGAGACATATGGTTGTTGATTGTGTAGAAGAGAGTGGATCTTTTGTTCTTCTTACTGCTTGTTGAACAAAAAACAAAAAACAACAAGTTATAATAAGGTGATCGTGCAAATCCTGCAAAAGCTAACGGTGTTTGATTCTTGTTTGACAGCAACTACATACTGCAAATCACGACTCGCTTGTGAACTTTAATAGAGGTCTGACCATTTTCGAGTTTTTGAGTTCCGAGGAAACCTAAGGCCACTTAGCTGCATGAGAGGCCGGAGAGTTGCTGCCTGAATTGTTGCAACACAAACACTGCAAAAAGAAAAAAACGTTTCATAAAAACATATGTCGAACACACGAAAACAAGACACTTACTAACAATGACACAATCACAAAATCAAGCTGACTGTCTCAACAACAAAAAATAAAACGCATCACAAGCTTTGCCAAACTCACATGAAGATATATAATGAGGGTTTCTCTTAATATAACTGAAAATAAACAGGATGAAATGGCAGCTCCAGGATATTAGTATTATTATTATTATGTAAATGCTCTACATCTGTAACCAGTTTCTAGTTTAATTGCACTACAATGTTCTTAGATTAATGACTTGGATTAAGTAAAGCCATTCATACAGTATTGAGCAAAAATACTTAAACCCACTGTGTATAGTATAAAATGCTAATGTTTAATGTAATCTTTCATAATATCCTGATGATTAACAACATGTTTTGTTGAAGCAATTCTGGGGAAAATCGGTTATTGTATTAGCTTTCTGCCAATTCATCCTCATGTCGGTGGTGGAAAGTGGAAGGGCTGCAATGCTTGTGCAATGTCTTTTTTAATAGGGGGCGCCAAAGTTGGAAATTGTTCTGCAGCTTAAATCTAAACATTACAGGATCAAACCACTAACGTTCTTAAAAAAAAAAACACAGGACTCAGAGAGATATGTCCTTTTCCTTTTTGGCATTCACTTGCCTCTCTTGTACAGAGTGAGTTAAAATGAGAAATATTTGGACTTTTTATGTTTTTATCCACCTCAGATGATTGAATGTTCTTATTTAGGAGAAAACTGACTGGGGTATATCAGTGGGACAAAAACATTGTCTACCACAAGTTGGTAGATTTAATGATATTCTTTCCTTCCTGTACAACCGTTTTCTATTTCCTTGTCTGACTTTCCCTGGCCTGTTGTTGTCAGCAAAGAAAAGAGACAAACAAATCTGTGATGTTGGACCTGAAATATCAGTGACCATGAAATTCTGAGATAAACAGAGCTAACCACTAAACTCCTTTGGACCAACATTTCCTTCATCTTTAATCACCTTTGAGACAAGTGAACGTAGAACATCGGATATCTTTGATGACATTTCTGTGTAACGCACCACAATGATGCTATTTGAAGAGTGTCGGTTCACGGAGCATATGCCTAAAATCAAAGTTTATTTCCTGCTTGACTCTGGTTGGCTTGTGCCAGTTATGAAGTCATGTTCGATGAATAATGCAGATGATAAACAGAGTGGAAACAAAATACACGCAAGGAACAAAATCATCACAGCAACCAAATTATTCGCAAATGAAGTACAGATTTTTGGAAAGAGCCTTTGCAGGTATTTGATAAGATTGATCTGCTTTTTCACTACAAAGATTTAATGTGTGGGAATGAAAACTGAACGACTGCTCTGTTCTTTTAAACAGGACTGTAGAATACTGGAGGAGGGACGGAGCAGTATGAAAAGTTAGGTAATCACAGTGCTTTGCTCATTTAAATTATTATATTTTTTATTAAGAAATTCACATTAAAAAGTTCTCAATTTAATATTCAGAGCATTAATATAGCAGCAAACAACTTTTGGTATGTAAAGATATAGTGTAGTAGTGTTCAACTGAGTAAAAACGCCTGTAGAACTAACAAGCTCTTTGGCTTAGCTGCTAACGGGACAATACATTCAGTGAGTTTATTCAAAAGATGTGTTTGAACCAAGCGGCTTCCAGTTCTGGAAAGTGAAGCAAATGCGTAAATTCCTTAAACTTGCATTCTCTCTGATGGCCGGCAGGGGGCGACTCCACTGGTTGCAAAAAGAAGTCCGATTGTAAAGAAGTCTACGAGAAAATGACCCTACTTCTCACTTGATTTATTAACTCAGTAAACCCTGTAAACATGAGTTAATGGTCTCAATCAGTACTTTCAAATCTTCTTCTATACAACATGACGTTTATTTTTTTAATTATGGCCACATTTAGAATAAAACAGACCATTAACAGGTTATGCTTTATGGAGTGGCAAAGGCTGTCTGTTTTTTCATCTTAGAACTTTACAATGTGTCTTCAATTCATGAAAGCTAATAATAAAAGTGTTGTTACATAAACATGTCTGTGATACCATTGTAATGAATTGACTCCACTGCAAAAATGTGAACATGTCAATGAACTTTTAACCCTAAGATGTCTATTTAGCAAAACTTTAAAATACAACAAAAAAAAAACTTTTTTTCTTGATTTTGCCAATTCCCTTGTTTGTAAGAAGCCATTGCCTTGGCTTCATACAGTTATTGTTGTGCCTGGACCAGAATAACAACTCACCACATAAAATGATGCAGTCTAACGGTCCAAAAGTAAAAGAGACACATCTGCAAGACTCCTCGTCATTCTTTCTTATCTTAGAGTCCTTTCATCTTTCTTATTCAATTGTTCACTTCAGTTGTGGCTTTCCTTTTTAAGACAATTACCATCCTCTGAGAAAAGAATGGTAATTGTCTGTTTTTTTCTTTCATTTCTTTCCCTTATTCTTGTTGATGAAATTTGCATTTCTACACATGGTCTTGGCTTGTCCTGTTCAGTTATTGTGGTTATTACTTATGCTACCTACGTAGTTCAACAGTTTTTTCCAAAAACATTAAATATAGAGTATAACTTATTGACAGATGATTCTTTTTCACCTGTGAGAGCCGAACAATAGATATGCGGAACAGTACATGTACACGCTTAAAACAACTGAATAAAAGTGTCATTTTCGACACAATGACTTGGCGATAGAGAGAAGCAAAGAAGACTAAAGATTCATTGGCCTCACTCTATTAGCTGAGATATATGTAGCTCATAGACACTAGTAAATGTGTTTCATCTGAAATATCTGTCTTTATTTATAACTTTATTTTCATAAGGCTCATCATCTGACAGCTGTTTAGTGTGTCCTTCTCATGGCATGGACACTGTGCCCACCTCCTAATCATCCCTTTGACTCAAGTTGTTTTTCATAAACTGTTCTAGCAAAGTCTGCGGTTTGCTGAGCGGAGATCATGGTTTGAGAAAGTGGAACATTACAGCTACTCCCATATGTACATTTTGCCAAATAAACACAAACAGAAATAGTTCTACTCCAACAAATTATCCCAGCAAACCAAGTGTGTGTCATCACACACACAAACACTCTGTGTGATCTCTCTGAACTGGCAGTGGGCACTGGACCAGGATCCCTGAGCTCTTACTCCTACTCAGTCCTGCTTCTGGCCATATCTTTACACTCCACGCACCAAATGGATATTAATGATGACAACAGAGGCAAGCTGGATTACCTTATTTGACCGGGATGTTGTAGCCATGAAGATTGCATACTAATTTTAAAATTTAGAAGACTGGATCACATGGAAAATGTTTTTGTTGTTTCCCAGTGCGCTAGTGTAACATCTGGGAATGTTATGTGCTGTTGTTAGCAGACATGTTTATTTTGTTTTATATTTTTACATTATAAAATGCTGCATAGGGGAATTGAGGGCACTTGGATGTTTCTGTTGCAGCCTATAAGCTGTTTTTAAATTACTTCATAATGATGCCAGACAATTATTCAGTTATTCAGTTATTTTTTGGGCATTTTATGCCTTTATTTGATAGTGATAGTGGAGAGAGACAGGACATGCCTCAAATGGTCTGGCCAGCTGGGAATTGAACTGGGGATTTGGTGCTCAGGGCATTTGCGCCCACGTGGTATGCGCCCTGACGACTTGGCTATCTGGTCACCGGTCCTTTTAAATTTAAATAGGCATTGTCAATATTCTGCCACTGAAAGAAAAAAAAAAGAGGTATACAAGTGATGAAATATATCTAGTCATGACCAGACGGCAACCTCCGGTTCTGAAAAGCGAAGCCAATGCGGAATTGCCCTAAACTTGCATTCTTACTCGTGGCCAGCAGGGACCTCTGGTTGCAAAAAGAAGTCTAATTGTATAGAAGTCAATGAGAAAATGACCCTACTTCTCATTTGATATATTACCTCAGTAAACATTGTACACATGAGTTTAAGGTCTCAATCGGTAGTTACAATTATTCTTCAATACAGCATGATGTTCCCAATTAGAGTAAAATAGACGATAAAGCAGGGTATGCTCTAGAGTGGGACAACCTTGTGATTGAAAGGTTGCTACCACCGTGTTATCCGGTCTGGGTGTTGTCCGTGTTTTCGTCTTAGAACTTTAACCCTTTCACAGTGTGTTTTTAGTTACAGTTTCAGCCTAATTATGTCCTTTTCAGGGTGTAGTTGTAATTTGCTCCACCCTTTGCATTAACATTCCAATCTTAAAAGTGGCTTCACAATGATTTTTTTTTTTAAATAATGAAAACAGTGGCTCATTAATTATAATTAAATGGCTCTTCAATAACCCGGTAGAGGTGGAGCTAATTTCATTACATTTCCTTTCGTTAATGTAGCAAAGTTGTTGTTTGTGACGTCAAAGAAGTCTCAAAAGGGCCTAAAGACCAGAGTTTCTGGCTGACAATATCTGCTGAAAAGTCAAGAAAGGATCACAGTGCCCTGAGTGTGCAGTTCTCTACTTCTCTTAAGCCCTAAAGAAAGAGCATCGTCACACCGTGATTGACCAAGAGGGCAAATGCACCAAGCTGCTCTCAAATGTTAATTAGGAGCCCGTCCCCACACCCTGCACAACAGGTGGTCCGATCAACTCAGGGGAATTGTAACATCTAAATAACACTGTTATAATCTTTACGTGGAGCTAAAAAAAACAGGGGGCTGTATGTGTAACGTAACATTTTGATAGTTTGTATAGTGGCTTGGGTCCATGGTGGTAGAGCCGAGGGAATGACTCGTGTTTAAAGGACTGCTTTGCCGAGAGGGAAGCATGAAGCGGCTCTGGCGGCTTGGATTTGGCCACAGAAAATCCCAGCACCGGTAGAAACAATGAACTAACCTTTATAACGGCAGCAACAGAAAGTTTGACTATCCAGCGGGGAGACGGCTAAATTCAAACTATCTTCTAACAGTTAACGGAAGATCCGTCTGTCTCCCAGCAAAGCAGCCTACTGCCGACGTTAAGGATCATAGATGTATTTTAAATATAGCTGTTACTGTCGAATACCTCTGTTTTTTGGACGAATTACAGGCGACTCCTCTCACATGTTTGCCCTCAAGACATGGGGTCTTGAACTGTCATTAGCTATAGCTCCCTGACAGGTCCAGATATTTAGCCTGCTTGATAGGATGGGCTATATTCCAGACACAGTTTCTCTCTTTACATGACATGTTGCCTGTTTTGGTTGTAAGTACAGTATGCGCCTGTTTCTTTTTTACCCAATCCAGATTTGACTTTGCAAGAGCTTGGACATTTTTAGAAGCATGTGGGACCTAGGAAGAGGGCTCAAGGCCTTAAAGGTCCCTTCAAAGACCCTCTCAGCAGCAGCTCAACTGGGGTAAAGCTATTGGCTTCATTGACTGCGGAGTTCAGGGCAAAACGCACCTCCGTTTAGTCTACCACACAAATTAAGTGTTTCCAAGGGAACTACAGGGCCATAAGGTCCAGACCTTGCATGCCCCATGACTCCGTTATCTTAGTCTGTAAAAACTAGTGCATTCCCTCAAAACTGTGCAGTCCCTCATTCTTCTGAAACTTTTGGTACTTCCCCAATTCATTTTGGCTGAACGTCCCCCGAGTTGATCGGAGAGTTATTCAGACCACCTGTTGTCAATCACGGTGTGACGATGCTCTTTTCTTTAGGGCTTAAGAGAAGTAGAGAACTGCACACTCAATGCACTGTGATCCTTTCTTGACTTTTCAGCAGATATTGTCAGCCAGAAACTCTGGTCTTTAGGCCCTTTTGAGACTTCTTTGATGTCACAAACAACAACTTTGCTACATTAACGAAAGGAAATGTAATGAAATTAGCTCCACCTCTACCAGCTGCATAAATAATGATGCGTACGCATTAATGCATCACTAATCATAATCCAGTGATATATATATATATATATATATATATACATATAAATATATATATATATATATATATAATTATTCTGAAGAGGGCTACTCTGTATAATGAGTGGTCTACTTTTACGTTTAGTATTTTTACTTGGAGAGGTACTGCCCACCTAAATGTGTTTGTTTTTTTAGCCGAAAACTAAATGATGACTCTACTGTGATGAAACACATCGATGCTGGTATTTAATATCGGCCTGTTAAATCACATACCTATTACATCAACCACAGGCATAATGGGACAAAAGTACGAGTACAAGGACAGTCGTTCAGTAGCCTTTTACATAATATACATTTTTGTTGTACAGTGGTTTCTGGCAATGTCACCCAAGCAGAGTATATATTACTTTCTGAACCTCTCCCCACCTCAAGCCAGCCATGTGCAGAAACATTTTCCTCCGTTTTCTATGCTGCGGTTTATGGGAAAGCTTGTATTTCCAGGAGATTTGTTTGAGGCTTCGAACAAACACTGGAAACACCTCAACTGGATTTAAATTTAAGATGGAGCCTAATCAGAGAGCGGTGGGCAAATGCACACAATCAGCAGAAAGTTCCACCACCCGGAGGCAGAAACGTCTGGGGAGGAAGGGGCCAGATACGCTCACAATTTTTACAGACTGATCCATTAACATTTTTGGTTTGTGGATTTTATCCACTCTAATAAAAGCAAAAGCTCACAAATTCTTGGCTTTTATAAAAAACTTTTTTTTTTACTTGTTTTGTTCCTAAACCATCACACAAATCCATTAAGCCTTGAAACTGAATTGAGATTGTATTTTATCTACAGTTCAGGTCTTCTTCTGCCACCAGTCTGTGAGTCACTCTGATAATAACAACAGAAAGTTTCCTGCACAATTACAGCCTCTGGCGCTTTTTCTTGTTTATATTCCCCCAAAATTTATGGACCATCTCTTAATTTCAACACTGATGCCACTGTAAACAAATTGGATGAAGTATGATAATATTATTTAAAGGATTTGCTGCTATGGCAGTCCCTGTTTATGTCTCCTGCCAGAATGGTAGGAAAGAGTTCCTCTGAGTCTTTCCAAGGTAAACAAGACCATTTAATGATCTTCCCAGGTAATTCGTTTGGAGTGTGTTGTGAAAGCAGTCCAGCTTTAAAGCAAAGAAAGAAGAAGAGAATGCCTCGCTGTCTTAAAGCCTCATCTGGGGACTCGAGTTTCAGTCCAACTCATAGATCTATTCATGCATTAGTCAGGTTTGAGCCAGTTATAAATGTTGGAATATGATGAACAGCTTGTGTTTGTCTTCTATTTACAGCAAATGAAAGAATACTAAGAACACAAGACCATCTTTCACCGCTACAGACAACCTTCTGGTCAAGTTCGTAGATATCATTAATGATTTGGAAGGAAACTCTTGCTGTGTTTTAACAAAACATTTCTAAATTTTGTTTTTGAGCCATGTTAAAACAAAAATGAAAGCTGTGTGATGAATATTAGATGGGAGTCCTACCGATTAAGTATGAAGAATATGAATAAGATAGATAAACAATGTCATTTAAAGCAACATCACTGGCCCTAACTTCTTAAGTGGAGATCATGGATGTACATCCGACCGCCATCAAAAATCAATCCTGTTCTTTGGCCTCCAGAGGCCATCCCATGTCTGCACTTTTTTTTGCATTTCGTGCTTGCGCCGCCTGTTTTTCGCTTTGGCATTCTCGTTTTTTTCCAGTTATTTTTGCCAGCACGGGAACATAAAGTTAATACTAGCTAATGGCTGCATCTTCCTTTTTGACAGGGTGTTGAGGAAAATATTCTGTGATTTAAAGCTCAAACTTTCCATCGCGCAGATACAGACGGCACCTTTTGGTCTAGTCACTTGTTTTTATCTCAGGATGTAGCTGTAGAACAGATTGAAACGCAATATGCCTGCGTTGTATTTTTGAATCATAATTTTTAAGTAATCCTCATCAGTCGCGCTCCTCAGAATGCATGTTGAGGCGATCATGTTGGACATAATGTTCACAGTGTGGAGAGCACACGCAACTAGATGACTTAGTTTGGCCTTGCTTGGATACTCTTGGGATTGTGAAAATGCGCGGAGCGTGAGTCTCTTTAAGAGTTTCTACAGATGTGTGAGATATATAATCCGCTGTTGGCTTTGGGCATCATGTCACTTACCTCCTATCAAAACACCCCGCGCACCTCAACACCATTCAGCCAACAGTCAAACCTGATACTGACCAGAAAAGAGCACAAAAAAAACTCCCTTGACCGTTTTCACACATTTTCATCCAGGCTGAGATCACACAGTCTGTGGGCAAGAATACTCTCTGTTGATTTCTATCATGGCTCCCAGGCTCCTGCTGAATGGCGGATGCAGGCAGCCTTCTTCATTATGTGTTGAAAATCTTTGTACTTCTACTGTACAAAATACTAATGCAAATTCACTTAGCATGAATAAAAACATTGTCAACAACTCAACTCTGTCAGTAAATGTTCCATGTTTCAAAGAAGTGCCGAGTTATTGGTTGCAAGAATAAATAAAAGGGAAGAATAATGTTTTTAACAGATTTTCATGTGGACAGTTAAGAATTGCAGATGTTCTCAGTCCTTACAATCCCAATTCTTTTTTGTAGCCATGAAACGTGTGTTTGTGTGTGTGTGTGTGATATTGTGGCTGTGATATTGTGGCTGTGGGGAGGGAGAGGACGATGGAAAATGAAGCAGCGATTTCTCAGCTTTTTATTCACAGTTTAAACAGATAATGTCTGACAGAACATTTGTTGAACACGCTGCTGATGATTCAGATGATAAGGAGTTATGTTGTTCACCTCATACCTTCAAGAAGAAACAAAAAAAGCGATGAGGAGAGTTTATGCCGGCTGGTGCTTATTACCACTGAAGCCTCAGGAGAGCCTGTATCTGCTGCTCAGTGGGTCTGTATTTTGAAAGTTTACATTCTGCAGAGATGAAAGACATTTCTATTTGATACCAAAGACACCTTGAAGTATTTTCAAAATTCACAAAATCCAGACTCACTTAAGACTATATTTGAAATAAATCATCACCAAACACAACTTAAGTATTTTTTTCTTTGGAATTCAAATCATTTTTGGGCACCCTAACATTAACCTGGATGGATTGCTCTGAAATTTATGTTCCCTTCAGTATGAATTATTTAAGGATCCCCTAACTCACAAGTCACAATTTCAGTTTACTTTGGTTTATGACCGAATAAAACGCATTCCCATCAGCCCCAGCTGTACTATAGTTTAGCGAAAGTTAGCATGCTAAACTAAGGTGGTCGACTTGGCACGGTACACATTATACCTGCTGAACATCAGCGTGTTAGCATTGTCGTTGTGAGCATGTCGCCTTGAGGGTGTTAGCATTTAGCTTCGTACATCCTCACAAAGCTGCTAGCGGTGCTGCCGACTCTTAGTCTCGTTAATTGTGCTATTGTGGCTCATGTTACCAAACAAAGTTGTAAAAATGTAATTTACAATCTCGAAGATCTCTGTTTCGTTCTCTATGGCGATACGCGATAATTTACAGGCATGTTTTTGGATCACACTTGTCATTATTCCCTAGAATGTTGACACAGACACCCAGTTTGTAACACTGCAGATACGAGGGCTTTTCATCAGGCTCAATCCCCATTGTGTTGCCTCATTTGGTGATAGACAGTGATTATAGAGACATTTAATTGAAAATCTTTGAGATTATTGCTTTAAATTATCACTAATTATTTGCCACAGAGACAATTTAAGGCCTCTGTCTGCACGCCCTCAGAGTCTGGTGCTCTGGGGTAGTTGGTCATTCAGAATAGTCTTACTCTAACATAAGTGATTCTAATCGTCAGAGCTTCAACCAAAACGGCATGATTACATGAAACTTAATGTGTTAAACAAGATAAATGAAGTATATTAAAACATTTTCAGTTCCTGAAGAGTAAGGAAATTAAAATGGTTTTCATTTTGCAGCAGTACAGCTACATAGAGGACATATGTAATTAAAACCACAGAGGCAATAACCTGCAGCACTTGTAAATATACCTGTAATAACACATTGACACGGAAGAGTGGAATTGTTTTCATCTCTGCTCTCCACACGTACTGTATGTAGCCCGTATGAAAAGAAAAAAAAACATGGTTATTTTCTTTCAAGCTCAAACATGCTCCTTAGAAGAAGCGGAGTTCATCTACAGCCTCTACAGGAAATACAAAGTAGTGCATCTGCATCCATACTGGACGAGAGAAGCAGAGATAAGGTGTTTCCAGAGAAGGGATTCCCTCCATCATAATGCCGGCATGTGTTTCACTGGGAGTCCTGGCACAGATGCCACGCACAGGTCACGAACGGTCAAGTCCAAGATGGAGGAATGTGGCAGAAGCCGCTTTTATTGCTCATCTTGTTGGATGCCGACGCTATGCATGATGCCGATTTTTTTTTTTTGCAGCCTCTAAAGGTTCAAATTAATTATTGGCAGAGCTCGAGAGTTGGCATTTTGTGTTGAAGAGGCAGTTCACTGGAGAAAGGTGCAGATGGGGACACATGGAGTGATGTCATGTTTGAGTGTAACATGTCTGCTTTCTGGCAGGTGCACTTGGTGGATGCTTGTGAAACTAAACAGAACTTCAAATTAAAGCCTGAATCTAATTATTGGTTTCTTTGCTTTTTAATGCTCAGGTGCTTATCAGGCGGTTATCTTTCCTTCAAAACTTTCCAATGTTTTTCCTTCAGCTGCGCCTGACGCATTTATTTTTGGCATCGGTTACAGAAACAAGCCCCCCAGCTTTCTCTGATTGCTGACTGTCAATCATCTTGTGAGTTTAACAGCTTGTCTGCATGGGGATGTGGAGTCGCCACAACAAAGGCAGCTGAGACACACGAGTAAATGAGCTGGGAGTCAACCTAAAAAATGATTACTATAATGTTTGCTGATTACAGTGTACACAGCTCTCAACATGGCATTTGAACACATTTGTACATGTTTGATTACGCTTCCCTTTTCTTTATGTTTTTCCAATTTTAAACTTTAAATGGTCGGTGTAAACTTAAAAACAATGATGCGAGTGCATCGTAGGACACAAATATTGTCAATATAGAAACATTTCTCTTAATGAAATAAACTCTTAAATTCCAACTTTGTCATCGAAGGAATAAGTCAAGAATTCAAACGCTTATTTGCTTTTCTGCCAAGAGTCAGAAGAGAAGATTGATACCACACTTATGTCTGTGAAGTAAATATGAAGATACGGCTAGCAGCTGCTTAGCTTTGCATGGCCCAATGACTGGAAGCAGGCAAACGTAGCTTGCCAGACTCTGTCCAAAGCTAACTAAATACATTTCACAATGTGAGCTGACTCCTTTGGAAGAAATGAATGCATCCTAATCTTCACAGGTTTTGGACCCTGCAGTGGAGTTATCCTCTCTGGCATCAGAACATCACTCTTTTCTGCTGCCAGTCGAGCAAAAGCAGGAAAGAAATGGACCTTTGCCAAATAGGAAAATATAAAACAATATATTAATTGAACCAACATGCCATAGAGTACATTATATGCAATCTTTGAGTAGATATGAGCAGCCCCGATCCAATCTTAAATGAAGTCGTGTAGAATTATTCAATTAAATCAATTATTGTTCTCAATTCTATGGTAGATAAAACAGAGAATATAAGCCGTGTTACAAATGAAGCAATTGTAGATACTTTACTTGAAATTCCTGACATTTTGTTTTGCATAACCGTGCTTCAGTTCATTTCAACTTGTGGATATGAAGTTCAAATCGTCATGAAAAGGGCTGTAGAGTCGTTGCTGAGTTTGCAGATCTGCAGATTTCACATGTCAATGTCTTACTCCACTTAAACCATTGCGTAACTGCAGGCATTACTGGACGACGGCACTGCAGAAGTCAACTCTAATTTATTGCTCCAAAGAGGAGCCTAGAAATGGTGTTACAGCAATGGACAGAAGCAGACAGGTCCCCTTACTAGATTCTGTAGAAGCTGTCAAGTGGAAAATTCTTCAGAGATGTGTGGAAACACTCAGACAGACAAAGTATGATAGCATCTGTTGATGAGGTCAACTGTCGCCTCATCTATAAGATGTTGTTGGTAACTATACTAGTCTTAGAGTTTGGCTACCTCTGGTGATTTATCCCGCAGTCTGATCTGAGGCGAGAAGTCTTATTTTAAATAGCTGTGAGTGCCCACATTGTTTCTAAGAAACGAAAATGATTTTCCTCTCTATGACAAGTTCATTATGATCCAAGCGACTCTTGCATAGTATTTGTCCAACACAAACCATCATAAATAACTTTCGATTGCACTATAATCTCATTAAAAACTACATCTTCTCAGTCCGGTGTGGAGTAACTCAACTTGTTATGTAAAGGCATTAATATAATATTTCTGACTATGTAAAGCTTCCGGCAGCACAATTCGTACTGTTATATAATATGTGTTCTTCTTATCCAGCCAAGACATTTTCTCATTTAATATACATCACACATCGAGTAATGTCAGACTGGAGGAAAAATAAAGACCTTCCTGTTGTTTTCTTAGCTGTCATGGAGAATGACAAAATACATCTTTATTTGAACTTTGTAAGTGGTAAATTGGCAAAAAAATGTTTCACCAATTATGCTATGTACAATCGTTAAGTCTTTTAATAATTCTTGGACAACAATTAAAGTCTGTGGCACAGAAGAAAAAAATATATAATACTTATTAGTGTCAACTCATTGTTTTTGGTTTTGGTTTACAATAAGATAAAATAAAGAAAATTATATTCCTTTTTAAAAGACACCAACCGTGAATAATAATAATAATAATAACAATAATAATAATAATAAGGAAGTGCTTGTCTCTCTGTTCAAGAGCATGTATTCAAACTGTAGCACAAAGCTAAGCTGCACACTTTGTGCACTTCCTTTTGGATATATTCTCCAATTAATTATTCCATAATTCTTCATTGTACAGTCAGTGTGGCAGCTCAGCCCTGAAGATTCATGGCTAGATGTAGCGTTTGTTTTTCCTCGAAGAGTTATGGATTGATAAATGGCTTACCCACAGGCTTTAAAGGGAAATACAGCTGAATCTCAACTTTAAAATTATGACGGGAAGTAGCAGGAGTTTTTTTCCAACATTGTGATATCATACAAACCATATACTGTAGACAATACCAGAATAAATTCAAATTCAGAAAGTTTTTGTGATAGCTTTTGGGTGTTCACCATAGTTTTTATTCAGTCTCCATTTAACCACTTGCAATTCTTCGTCTTTAATATGTCTCTTTCTATTTCCATTTGTATCCTTTTTTTAAGGAGATTTAGTCAAATCTGATTGGTAAAGTCTTGTCTATTGTCAAGTGATCATCAAATTATTTTAGTTGCTTCTTGATCCTCAAATTTTTAATGCCAGACCAGTTTTCGCGTGAACGGATAATACATTTTATCTTTTCTTATCTTGTCTTCGACTGGCAGAATGGAAAGCTAATGCTTCGTTAGCTTTTCTTGGTATCACAGCTTTGGTATTTGAAATTTCAAGAATCTTGACCTTGTTAAAAAGGTCAAATACAACTGAGAACAAGGGGCTACATCTGAATCAATGTGGGAAAACTCACAAATGATTCAGTCATTTATTGCGCCATTTTCTATATGGAGAGTATTTATAGCTTTTGAAGGTTATCGAAATATGAACTCTCAAGAGACAGAACTAGACAAAAGGTCTTTGTCCTTTAGCAGAGGGACTCGATAGAGTTTACTGTTGTAATTCTGTTATAAAATAATGAATATGCTGTGAAGTAATTCAACAAGTCCAGTGTATAGAAAAGCTTGTTTCAGTTCACATGGTTTGTTTTTAGTTAGACGAGCTGAACTACAGTTTAGCCAACTTGTCCTCTCGGCATCCATCGACAGATCGTCCCAGCTGAGTACCGTATTGTATCTTGTGTCTTCATAAAGAAATTCAGAGATTATCTACTGGCTCCATATCAAAGTACATGTAGTCCAACACTCCAAATGGTCAACTTGAATTTGCTAAACGTCCCTGTGCTTTGGTCAAATTATCGAGCTAACGTCATATTTCAAAAGAGCAATAATTCAATGAAATGCTTCATGGCGTGTTGTGTTAAATTGATTGTTCTGCATCTGTTCCTGTGATTCATGGGCCTCCCTGGGAAATTACATCGGCACGAAAACTGGCAGAATAATGTGAAAGGCTGTGTACCTGACCCTCCTGAACGGTATTTACTGAATGGACAAGCTGAGGTGGACCTCAGTCCAGATGGCTTTTAAACTGTCACATCTGGATGGTTAAAAATACACCATACACTACATCCTTAAAGCTGTAGCAAACAGAGGAAGGGAGACATGCAACACCAATTATTGTAGCGTTTGTTCAGAAGATAGATGGAACTGATTACACACGTGTACAATTATAATATTATGTTGCCAGGTTTAAATTAAAGAGGCATGGTGTTGTGAAAACTCCAGAATAATAAACACATTTCTCTTTTACTTTTGTCTAAACAACACTATAAATGATATACTGATGGTAAATGTAGAACTATCCGTTTTTATCAAATCTGCTCACCATTTACCCCGTGAAGCAGTTTTAAAGTTCTCTCGTCGATGTAATTAGATGCAGATGAAACTCTGTCTGTGCTTCAGTGTTCGTCAGCTCAAGGGATTTGTGACTCTCAGTCGTTGTATAATGACAATTGACAGCCACGATCTCATCTAACTGAAGCAAAACATTGAGGGATTGCAGAGTTTGTGTTTCCTCCTCCACGATCAACAACAACCTACTTTAAATGTAAAACTGAAGATAGGCTCACAGGCTGAGGTGTAATGTCGAAAAGCTGAGTCCTCTACAGCAATTTCAAAGTTGCCGTCCGGTGCTGTGAAACCTGCAAGTGGTTGATTTATGATAAACATGTTGTGCATTAATGCAAGATGCCCTTTGTCTCACTGACAAACGTACAAACAGCCATCGATCATCTCAGAAAGCAACTAAATAGCAAGCAGCATGAGGAGATAGAAGCAGCTGAAACAACAAGATGCAGGTGTTTCAGCATGTCCGTGCACTGTTGACATGTCTTCCATCCAGTTCTTGTAGACGAAAACAGTCCTGATCAAAAGAGATTAAAGAATGATGGATGGGGAGATCTCAGAGCCCACCAATGAGGATGAACCATCTTTTCCTTATTACATTCTCACGTTATCCCTTCCAACTTTTGATGACAGAGGAATTGTGGCATGCCAACATGCTATCATAGAAACACTGATAGAAATCATACGACGGGTTAGAGGTCTGGCATGTTTGTGGAGATGCTGCTCACGGTGCCACTCTGATGTTTTCTTTCCGTTATGTGGCAGCCGCTCGCTGCTTAAATTGTTTCTGTGGTGAATGTGGTATAAAGAGCATTTAAAGTGAGTAATGTTAAGATGAGCATATGTGTTTCACCTCTGCTAGGAACTTGTTTTACTGCAGGGTCTTCTTCTATTACTACTACTGTATCTTTCTTAGCCATCAAACTAAAATAGAAAAATAGCATAGGCTGAAGCCCCTCGAAGAAGATGGTGGGATATTAGCTAATGTTACTGTACTTGCACCAGCCTTTCGTGAGTCAAACTTAGCCTGTTTTTTATGATCTATTACCTTCCACTCCACTGGTTGCAAAAAGATGTTTGAGTGTAAAGTATTCTATGAGAAGATGACCCTACTTCTGACCTAATTTATTACCTCAGTAAAAATGTCTTGTTCAGCGTTTGCTTGTACTTAGCTCCACCCCCTCCTGTCACTTTTCAATTCATTCAACACGTTAGTCCACACACCAATGGTTGACGTCACGGTGACTGCGTTATTTGATTAAAATGCTGTTTATTAATAGTCTAGGAATAAATATATATGTATATTTCTCTATTTATGCACTAGAAACAGAACAAAGTAATACCTACTTTTCAAAAATGAATTAGCAGTTTAATATATATTGTTGCCGCTCTAAAACTGCAATTTATAGACACTACAGCTTGCGATGCTACTGTGACTTTCTGTTTATAGTTTATTCTTTTCATAGCAATCAGTTTACACATTACTAGCGAAGACATCAGTTTTAATAGTGCAACTCGATTAGTAATTGGTTTGACACTCGGTAGTTATTATTTAGAACTTAGAAAGGACTATACACATAAACTTAATTATGGATGAATACAGTAGCTGCTGCAAGGCAATTCAGCTTTTTCAGTTCTGGTTACCAAGCAATGTTCACGGTTATATATTTATTTTCCAGTACAATTAATATGGCTTGGAATGTTTATTGCGATGTCTTTTAATGAACTGAAAAGAAAATATTACTCACCTACAACAAACAGTAGTAACGACTCAGGTTTCTTAGGGTTTACTTACTCTGCATGTCAAATAGAGAAAGAAATGATGTTGAGCAAAGCTATTCAAGCCTTGAGGGTAGACTGGAAAAACAGGCTACAATCCCCTCTGTAGCCTGAAGTGTTATGACACGCTGTATTAAATGCATGTTAAACCAAGTCATGCCACTATGCTGGATTATTTTTTTTAGAAATGTCACATATGCCTTTGAAAAATATCTCAAGTTAGCTGTTATTCAAATAAACTCAGATATTTGCCCTCAGGTTCCGAGTTTTAAAACAAGAAACGAACAAAGCGCTCCCTCGCTGCTCTGCTGTCAGCTGTTGTGAATATCAGAAGGTAAATTGAGGTGAAAGAGCAGCAGAGAGATATTTGATCTGACAATTACTGTATCGTCTTCCTACAAAGACTCTCCTCGAGGGACTCTTTTCAATGCAGCCCAAAGGCCTGGTCACACAATAAAAGCTTTGCAAATGCTTCACATCTGTTCTGTAAAATGGCCTGTGTGTCTGCAAGGTATGCGAACGGAATCAATTTATACTCTTCTGACTATCATTTAAAAAGGAGCTTAGATTCATAAGCTGCTTACTTTGGGGTTTAATACTCTATTCAAAATGAACATTTAAACACCTTGAGCTTTAGAATACATATGTCACTCCAATAATGACATTTTAAGGATGTGATCACGTGATTTATTTGATGTGCTGTCAGAAATTCTTATTCAATTTGCATGTTGCCACATTTCAATGGCTGAAGGATGAAGAGCTACTTTATACTCCCACTGTGACCAAACACCGCGGCTTTGAGTAGCAGCTTTGACTATACCAGCTCCAAACATTTGGTGCGTTTCAGCTTCGGAGCTTAGAAATCAAACATAACAATATCTCGGATTACAACACATCATCTACTGTGTGATTGCACTTAATCCGCTTATTTTGATGTTATTCCCACAGCAGACTTTTACCCGCCGTGTGTCCAGATGTGACTAATTACAATAAATACTGTTTATTGTTCTTAAGATTGAGCAGTCATATTTGTTTGTCCCTATAGCAAACCACCATTCATTATTTTTTTAATTTTCAATAAACAAGGTCTCCCCATGTCACTGTCCTTGGCTACTGGAAATAAAAGTTCCCACTGGTTTAAAGTGTGATAATATCCATTCAAACCACAACAATATGAGCAATGAAAATATGCTTTATTTATGAAAGACCTGCTCGCTATATATCTCACCATTGTGAAACACTGAGTGATTGTAATTGAATAGCGCACGACTTTACATGCACATGCCCCTATTATTTACTCAAAGAACCACCACCACAACGTAGTTTATTTTCTATACCAAGTTATAAATCCTCTCTTTGTCGTGCAAAAATATCTCTGGAGACCTCAAGAAACACTTGCCAGTAATGTGAGAACAATCTACATGGCAGTTACTGAAATGGCTGTGGGTATCTGCCCCTACAATTACTATATTAGCTCCATTGTGTTTGTATATACAGTAACACCATGTCTCATAATTTAAAGAAGGCAAGGAAATGGAAAGCTGCTCTTCAATCTTAAATATTTATATCCAAGCCCCTGAATGTTTAAGTGAACACAAAGAGCACTTTGGTATGATTGTTGCTTGATTAGCCCCAGTCTGGGAACTAATGGTGTTGCTAGATTGTGTATAAGAGAGATCATTAACAGTGTAAGGCTTTCTGACATCAAAGGACATATGTTGACACTTGAGAGTGCATCTTCTCTGTGTTCCCATGGGTCCTGGCCAATAAACATCGGGGGAACTGCATTCTAGCACGAGAGATTGTGTGTTTTTCTTGATTTCTTAGAGCAGAATAAAAAGACTGATCATATTATTAAACCTGCTTTAACTTAACTTTTTGGCCTGTTGGGGTCTGAAAAGTGAAGCCAATGCGCAAGTGCCCTAAACTTGCATTATATCCAGCAGGGGGCGACTCCTCTGGAAAGCAAAAAGATGTCAGAATGTATAGAAGTCTATGAGAAAACGACCCTACTTCTAACTTTCCGGACAAGTTTATGGTCTATGACTTACTTTAAGTCTTCTTCAATACAGCATGATGTTCATTTAGTAATTCATTGTCCCATTTGGAGTTCAATAGACGATAAAGCAGATTATGCTTTAGGTCGTGGCTACCTTGTGATTGAAAGGTTGCTACCACACAGTGTTGTCCGGTTTGGGTATTGCCTGTGTTTTCAACTTGGAATTCTAACTCTTTGTGTGTTTTCGGTTAACTATAACATTTTGGTTGCCAAAAAAGTTGTTGTTCAGCCTTAGGTTGTACTTTGCTCCACCGTCTCGTGTCACTTTGGGTTCCAAAAAAGCACAGCTGCAGGCCTGAGTGGAAATTCTCTGAGGATTCGTCACAACGAGCAACGTCCCCTTTGTCGTATCACAACAAAAAATATAAATTACACCAACTTTAAAGATGTATGTTCATCTAAACAAAACTGTTTTTAATCCATACATTTAAAAAAAAATGTTTGAATGTAGAGCTTGAGTCACATTGCTTGTAATTATGTGAAAATGATCGCTATCACAAACCTGAAATAAGTGCATAAAGCAGCGATTGTTCTATTAAAGACTTGCCTTTAAATAGAGCTGCGTGCTAAATATAGACCTTGAGGTTTGCCTTGGCATTATAAAATGACCTCAAATAAAACATTTGACTGTGACTGGTAAACTCCAGGGGTTGCACGATTCTGTGAAAATGAGCTTTTATGTGGGTAGGTGCTGCCTATATGAACAAGCGAAAGAGCAGCTGGACCTGCCGTGTCCAGAGGAACGGAAAATGTCTCTCGACTAGCCAAACCTCGTGTATCCCCTGACTCCAGTGTGAAGCTGTCTTTCTTAGATACCCGCGATCATCTTACGCGCTATCGATCCAAACCGCAGTCTCAATGAATGAACATGCAAAAACTGATCCAAGACCGGTGTGAAGGAGCAACTTCTTTTTATTCAATAGATTAACAGAGCGTTAAGAATTTTACTTTGCATCCGAGTGACTGCAGGCCACATGGAATCTGGTACGTCGCCCTTCCAGCATCTGCAACGGTTAACAAAATTGCTGGGCAGGCAGAAACAGAGAGGCATACATGGTGCAAATTTCAGGGTTTGTCTTCGCTCCGTTGATGAGGGATCCACTAAAACCCCTTGCAGTGCCACAACTAAGAGCTGGATGGCCACAGACTTCTTTTGGGTTGGTTGCTTGTATGGATTGATGTCCCCTCTATAGAAGCCAGTAAAGAAGGAATATAGAGAGTAGGGGTTTCTCTTTGGCCATTATTATAGAGTTCCATAAAATAGTGGGCGTTTAACAGAATACCGTAGCACGGGTCTTTGGTTACTGGTATCAAGTCAACACTTATGGTATTTTGGCTGTATTTGTTTCACATGACTAAACAGTGACACACTGCCTTGGGAAATGGTAAACAGATGACACTGAAATGACTCTATGAATTCTCTTTACTATGATTTTCTTTCTTATATTTCGAGAGGACCACCAAATACCAATTTTTACCTTTCTTTCTCTCACTGGGAGAAGAGAGGCAAGGACAAAAAATGTAACTTCTCTCTCGGAGAAGAGTTCTGGGAAATGTTGTAACATCAAACATTTGATTGTTTAATTACATTCAAACAGACTAGTTCCCCCTTTTCTCAGCCTCGGGATTTGCTTACCAGGAATTAATTTGACTGTTTTCCTCTTGTTTGCCACCCAGGAGTAGTGAACAGATTTGAAACACATACGCACAGTAATAGATCTCAAGCCAATGAATTGCCCGTTGTGTTTAATCATTACCCAACTCACCAATTTCCAGTCATGTTCAGGTTGATGACATGGCATGCCTCCTGCTCAAAGAGCTGGTCAATTAAACACCATAACCATATGATAACCATATGATAACTCTTTAAACTTATCATGGGGGCTATTCTGAGGGGTTCTATCCAGGCTTTAGTCACAGTGAGCCCGGAGGTATGTTGGGAATCTGGAGTCAAGGATTTGTCTCTCATCAGGCAGATTTAAAGAGGATTGCATACCGAGCTTTGTGCTTTGAGTTTGAAAAGTATATATATTAGAAATAAGTACATGGGATTTCAGAAAATGATCCAGATTTACTTTGAGGACATTTTACTGGAAAATCCTCAGAAATATTAATACAAATCATATACATTTCTGGAAGTAAACATCCAGTAAATAAGTGAACGCATGCCTGTGGTTGTCTGTGTGTACAAGCATCTGTAAGTGTGATTCTGAAGCACTGTTGGTGCATGTATGTGTGTGTTTGTGTATCCTACAGCATCCAGATGCCCCATGTGTTTCAGGAACTAAGGAGCTTCATGTGGCCTGTGGTTTTGGGCCTGTAAGGATGAAGATGAGAGAGATATACATCTGTCCACCCCTCTTTGCACAGCACAGAGAGCAGTGCCCTACAGCTCTCCCAGACACCAGACTGGAGGATTAGGAAAATTGTTGATAAAAGGCCCCCGAATCACAGAGAACAAATGATATTCTGATTTTTTTTTTAAAACAATGAATGACTGTATGGCAGCAACATGAGATCAAAAGACTGTGTGTGTGACTACAACTTTTTGCATATAAACATAGTCCAAAATGCTCCCTGCTGGGGGGGTCCGAGTAACGGTGAAAATGAATCATCCAAATGCTAGGTGACCACATCTGGAAGCAAGTCCACACCAGAACAACAGTCTTTCCAAATGAACACGCAATCATCATTTCGGATCTAATGGTTTCATAATGCATAAAGAATCCATGAGTGAACTTTGTGTCAGCAGTTAGCTATTAAAGAGGCATCCTCTTGTATTTCAGTGATTTTTCTTTTTGGTAACCACCCTGACCCAGATAGCAGACAGGGTCAATGCACAGTGGAAGAAAAGTTTCATGAATAACATCAGTATTGTGAGCAGAAAAGCCCATAGTCTTTCACTGTCTTCATAATGCTTTCTATAATTCTAAAACGCTAGTTTAACATCTACTGTAATTAAATTAACGCTTAAGCTTGTTAATTTTTTATCTCAAATGTGGCATTCATGTGTGTCACCTAGCAAGAATTTAGTTGCATTTCATTGTTTTAATGAGGGAGATTTAAAGTGCTGGTGCAACACAGCAGTTGGTAGAGGAACCTTAAATGTCCTTAATTTTATTGTGTGTAATAAAATGCAGTCGAGTTTAATTGAAATTAAACCAAATGACATAACTGCCTCAAAAATGTTGGGAAGACTAAATCCGTTACTGCTGAAGAGTTCACAACCCAGGATATCCAGTAACGTCTACTGCTGTTCATGTATGCTTCCTTTGAATCGTATAGTGCAGTAAGTCATAACTTGTAGAACTATAACTATGGTTACTCTTGTGGGATTGGAAATCATTATCAACCATGTGAGTAGAGGGGGACAAGACCAAAGTGTTGCCTTTGTGTCATTCCGCTTCATGGCATCACATTCTAAAAAATGTAGGATTCTTGCAACAAAGATGATAATAATAATAATTAATTATACTGTTCACAGACATTTCCAATAGGTCTCTGCTCCAGTCTGTAGTCCCCAAATGTTTTAAACAGTCCACCATCGTTCCTGTCCCCTAAAAGAAAAGAAAACATCTGCCTGAACGACTACCACCCAGTTGCACTCACCTCCATCATTATGAAGTGCTTTGAGCAGTTAGTCAAAACCTTCATCCCCTCCTCCCTGCCTGACTCACTGGACCCTCTGCAGTTTGCTTACAGAACAAACAGTGTGTTTTAGTCTGAACGGGCTGAAACAGAGACTTTGACGCAGACACCCATGTTCGCTCCCTGATTCTGATTGGGTCTTATCAATCACTATGTATCCTTCCTGGCTTCGTCACACACCTATCATGTGTTTTTTTTTTTTTTTTAAGAATACAATAACGATAGCCGCCTCGACTACCAGTGGTCAATTCAACATGGATAACAAATTACAGGCGCTCCTGACTTTATTGTGCTACTACTGTCTACAGGTGCAGGAGGCAGGGAGCTATGCAGGAGAGATTTGCCCAGTGTACATGAATGTGATGTGATGTGCGTTTTCAGACGTGTTAGTATGGACGGTGATTCATTCTGGAACGATACTATAACGCACAAGAAACGGAAACAAGCTGGATCTTACATTTCCCGTAGTTCAACTCTTTGGCGTTTTATTTAGAGCCCCCACCTTTTTCAAACCCTACACCTCCAGTTGTGTAAAGCAGGCTTTCTCTTGACATTTTTGTCCAAGCCAGTACTTATTCTGGCACCTGATTTAGTTTTTGATTTAGTCTTTTGATGAAAATGTAGATTATTTATAGGCACATTTTAGTCATTTGATAAAAGAAAACAGAATGCCTCCCTCAGTCCCACATATTTAAAGCACATCACAAACAGCCGTTGGGGCGGTTCTCGCTCGGACACCCGCAGTGTTTGTGTTTAAAGGATGAAATGTTTCACAGATTTTCATACTTGATATGTTTATAATGAGCTTTGATGCTATCTTGAGCACAGCCCTCAGCATCTTTTTTTCTAGTCTCAGTCCGCGAGGAGGTGCTGCAGATGAACAGTGACACCTGCTGGCTACATACTCGACCCCCCCCATGACCCCCCCACCCCACCCCCGCACTCACTGAAGGCCTACCATGTGTTCTCCTGGTCCAAATTTCACACTTCTGCTGACATAACACAACTACACTTATCGTGAGCGTATTGACAACTTTGGCAAGATCGTGCAGAAAGTATGATGAAAAACTAGAAGAGAGAGCTTTTCAAGTGCAAGGTGAGCTTATTAGGGTCAAAGCACGTTTATGAGAGAAGTTTACACGCTCAAAAATAGAAAAAATTTAATTCCATGAAATGACAAGATAGGAAGTGCCTTTTTGTTTACAAATCAGACCACAGATTTGATTAAAAAAGTCTAATTGCTATTCGTCCATGCCCACTAACAACTTAGGTCAAATAAATAAACTGAATATTTATTTTTGAATACATCAATAAGTGCTATATCTGGCTGAACACCTCCTTTTGTATGCCTTTTAATATTAAAAGGTAGCATAAAAGATACAATTGACTCAAAGTTGGTGTTACATCAGTGAACTGTCGGCAGCTTAGTCGTTCCATATATCCATCCACACACAGACTTGTCTGGCCGCCCGCCTGTCTTTCCTCATGACATCATCCTTCACCACTCTGGATCCTGTTACCAGACCCCGGTCCTCTCCTCCTACCCTGAGGAGTCTGCAATGTGTCTCCATCTCTCTCAGCTGATACTGCCACCATGTTGCATATTTAATCAACTACATCTCCCCCCAGGCAGTAACTTTGACACATGACCCTGTTAAAGGTTTAAGAAGCAAAGAAAAACAAATAAAAGGCCCGTGAAGTAGTGCATTACTCACTCTTGCTTTGTTGTATTAGTGTAACCCTACATATGGGATGCCGTCAGATGGAGTCTGACATTTGTTTTGGCTAAGTCCACTTTACAGATTGTGGCCCCTTTTGGCCATATAAATGACTGAATGGAGCCAGAATGTGTTGCTTTGTGAAATACTATATATTCTGAGGTTTTAAATGCAGGAATCATATTGAGAAACATAACTTGCACTGCTCCATTGACCCTAAGTGTAATGTACATAGTTCAGCTATGTGGCTCCTGCTGTCCTTCCAACCTCAGAAAATACTCAACAGCTGTGTGTTGAACCTACGAGATCCTCCATAAAATGCCTCTGAGCAGTTGCTCTGTCTGGCTTGACCAAAAGCTTGACCAAAAGTTTATGGACATCCTGCCTTAAGAGAGAATAAAGGGCTCAGGAGCTGCAGTCTCTGCATGGAGGCAGACAGCCTCTCGTCACAGTTTACAGTAATCCCCCACAGCTGAAATTATGGTGAACACACATTCTGAATGAACGACACTGATTGCTTTTCTGTTTGCAAAACTGCAACAAATTTGTTGAAGACAAGTAATGTATGACAAAGCACAACAGTGCCTACAGCAAGCTAGAGTTCCAGATCCTGAGTTTTGGATATACTGACACCTGGAAATTAATGGATGGACAAGAAATTCTACACACAAAAGAAATACCAATAGGACAACTAATATGTTGGATTCATGTTTTTTTTTTACATAGGAAATCCTATACATTATGTTATAGTAAGTAATTTCTCCATCTGTTAAAAACATATCTGGCTCTGACTTTCTACACTTTGTGCTGAGCTTGCTGAATAATAAACAGATGTCACAAAACAATGAGTCCCTGAGTTTTTGTCTGCATTAATTATGTGTACAACCACAAAACCTACATTAGAGCTGCAAGTGTAGTGATTTACAACCGTGTTCTAGGTAGAACCCTGATCAAAGCATTTGCCTAAAATATTGTCCTTGCGAAACCTTAATAAATAACATTCTGTACGTAACTCATCAGACAGAAATCTATTATAAAGGCCTGTCTTCACTTGTGCATCTCAGGTTGTATCCACATGCCCAAAGTCAGTTATTCCACAGGGGGAATCAGGGACAGTCATGGACTAGTTGCAGCCCTCTTGCAGCCATTGGATCTACTGGTCATCAGGGATACGTTGGATTTTTCCACACTCTTCTTAATATCTATAAACAGATTCTGCATATGAATGAATTTTCACTTTTTACTATCTTATAATTAGCTTGTTCATACGTGGCTACTTGTGAAACAATCCGGTCGTAGACGTTGTCTCTCAACTCCAACTTCATTCTCGCACCTCAAGTTGCTAATCGGACTGTAAACAATTGACCGGCGCATAGAAAAGGAAGTCCAATGGCTACACTGGGACCCCCAAAATGTTAGGCGTCCCCCCCCACCCCCATGCTTTCACTATGCTTCCTGCAGACATGATGTCACACTTGTCATTGTTCCAGTGAAGGAGGCTTCCCATCATGGTTCCAGGATTCACTGAGGAATTGTGTGAATCTTCATAGTGTTATTGATAAGTCACATTGATAAGATCATACAATGGTAGTCCAGTTTTATTTTCTTAAACCTGTGAGAAGTGGTGCAGTGGGTGAAGTGTCCACGGGTCAAACATGATGGGCCAGCCTGGGAAATGTTTTGACATTCTGCGGTGACCTTGTGCTTTAGGGTACAAATCCTTATATAAGTAATTTTAAGTGGTAGACTCTCTTTATCCTCTTCATGAGGTACTTACATAAAGGCTGGATGCAGCCAAATATGGTCATGCCTTTAAGTAATGATTGGACTCATTTCAGGCAACACCATTTCCTGCTGGATGGAGATTATTACTACACATGCAATCACTGATGTCTCGGCACACAGAAACATTAATCTGCCCCCCCCCCATTACATTCCCAGAGTGTTAAGCAGCAAGTTTTAGATGATTACAAGAGAAACCTTGATGAGAGCAATACGAGGTAACTCAACCTCCCATATCGTGGTGATGTAATGGACATTTGAGTGAGTGAGTGTGTGTGTGTGTGTGTGTGTGTGTGTGTGTGTGTGTGTGTGTGGTGGTGAATCACCACCTGTAGGACCCGCACCTCCAAACCTTCTCTCCAACAGCCAATAAAACATCCCAGCCTGAGCGACCAAGCGTACAGCCGCAACAAACGTGGGAAGAGGAGGAAGTGCTGAGTAGTCACACTGGTGTATTGTTTTAGTGGAGAAATGTGATGACCGGAGAGATTTGTCGCGCCGAACCAGAGTTTGAGGGCCTGTTTTTAATGAGCGGAAAATGAAGCCTGGGAGCTGAATTTGCATGAAAGGCTTGGAAACTAATCATGAAGCCCAGTGGGCGCTTGAAAAGACAAATACCTGCGCTGTCCATAGTCGGCAGAGGCTCAAATTCCCAAGATTAGCTACTTTCAACACGTGTATAAAGAAATAAATGGTGACATGACTTCATTTGGTAGAGTTAATTCATCTCTCTGCTTTATAAAACATCCTTTAGGCAATTTTATTGTCTACGCTATGGCTATCAGCACCTTCCACTTAGGTTTGCTCACCATGTGTTAAATTAAGTATGAGGTCACTCTGTAGGCATACGGATTTTGACAGATTGTTAATGAGGGTAAACTGTTGAGTTGAACTGATGTCATGACTTCACATTTTTATCCTGCTGCTTTTGCGAGAAAGAGAAAATGAGAGGCTGTTAATCTCATTATCACATTAGGATCATTAAGCCACATTGGAGATAAGCAGCAGCAATTACTCACGGCCAATTAGAACCAGAAACAATCTTATATCATAGCTTGCCACTAACTTGTAGGGGTGATGCATCTACTGGTCGGACCAAATGGTGCTGTCGCATCAATGTCTTATTTTAATGTATTTATTTAACGTATAGTGCATTCTAACTTTAAATGATAAACTAAGTTCTGTGATATTCGGCAAGTGGTAAACTACACACAGAATTGTTGGAATTCTGTTTCCAGATCTTGAGGTTTGGAAATTGCACAAGTCTGTAAAATGTATTAAAGTCCTTCTGTTATTCTTTGCTAACATGCAGCACATGCAACATTTTATGTTGTTTTATACCTGCGGTCATTTATAATAATACAGCATATACTATAATACGATATTTCCTGTTGTGGATAGAATCTGTTGAGTTGACCGTAAGACAGCTCTACCGGTAAATACCAACATGCTGTTCTCTGGACTGAAAAACGATCAAGTCAGTAAATCGAGTCAAGACATTAAATGGATTTGAGTGTAATTAGAAATAGAGAATATGTAGGAACACTGGGAAGAATAATAACCCATCACAACACTGACTTCTATAGTCAAGGCTACATAAGCAGTGGAATGAAGCGTCCTGGTGGTCTAGTGCTTTGAGACGTGTACCGTGTAACAGTAGTGTGAGGAACTTTTGTCACGTCATCGTCCCTGTTTCTTTGTGCTGTCCTATTATCAAATCAGGGGGCATACAAAAAGTGAAGTGAAATGTCACGTTTTAAATATCTGAAAGTCTGCATTTGAATCTTTAACACTGCCTGAGCATTGAAACGGTTCTTCACTGCAGTTTGAACAGATTTAAACTACATTAGTTGAGAGAAAATGAGAACATTGACTTTCTAGACACTACTCAATATATAAATATTTATTTTTTACAATCTCAATGTCCCAAAGAGGAGGAAACTAAAATACTGTATTTGTACTTGTTGCAGCTCTCAGAAGCCAATTCCAGACCTAAAAGCACCAAAGCGATCACAAAATCTCTAGATGAACAGGGAGCAGTTCTGCCAGCACAATCACCGGTTACTGTGCAGAGCAGCAGCCGTGTGCTAGCGACAGAGTTAGCATAGCTTACTATAAACATAGATCCATTTAGTAGCTGTTCTGCAGTTGCTTTAATGGGCAGTTCCTTTTCTGCAAGTGCTCAGTAAAAAACCTGGAAAATGTAACATCTACAATTACAAGACAAATTCCATCTGCGGATGAATATCGTGCGATACGATGAAAAGCTCCAGAACTGCTACTCACTGGGCCTTGAGGTGACATTATTTTCTCAACTGCTGTTTTCCGAAGTCAAGAATGAACTTTGACCCTCAGTTTGTCTACAGTTGGGTTCTGAGACTCTGCTTGCTGATTTATAAATACATGCTCAGTTTTCTATCTCAAGTAAAAGCTGCAACTACGCACACAGCGGTACAATTGAGTCCATTAGGGTAACAAACATGATCAGTCAGACAGGTTTTAAAGTTCCCAGTTTAACCAACAAAGACGAACGTTACAATATTAAACTTTCTAATAACATTCATTAGATTTTGCAAAGCGAAATGAAACCAATGTGTAGAACAGAAAAAACAAAAGGTAAACTGTTCAGGGTTATTTACACTTTCAGTGTAACGTTCCCTGCATCTATCTGTCCGCCCACCCCATTCCCATCAGAGCAAGTGATTTCATGAGAACACTTGAGCTGTTTGTCGCTCACATACACACATACTATGGTTCAAGCATCCTGTTTGTGTCAGAAGTTGCTGAGCTGTTTCTGTTTAGTCTGACCTCTACAAGATACAGTGATTAGAAAAGTGTGGGTACCAATCTGGTCTGGTATCTGGAAGCAACAGTTAACTCACTTTTTTTGTGTCTTCATGCTTTTTATTTTGTTGATTTCATGCGATAGTTTTATTCCACAGACTTGGTCGATGATGATAGTTGTGTCACCTTGCTTCACAGATGAGATGTTAATTTGCCTGCAGTGAAAATTATCACATCATTAAACTCCGGAAATGTTGGAAATGCACTGCAACACTTTTGTACCAAGAATAATGTTGTCTCGGCTTTTCTGGGGGAAAAAAGGTCTCAATTGTACAATCGTCAACATGATAACATTAAATGTGTCATTACCTATTTGGAATCCAAAGCCTTATTATCACTGTCTTGTTGAGCAGCTTTGAGAGTAATTGTGATTTTATGGTTAAAGTTATGACTTCATTGAAACCTATCCAGGTTCATCCAGGCAGACACAGCCCTGTGCTTTAAATGAAAAGGGTAAGTTAAATGTAATTAGCCAGTACATGTGGTGAAATAAGTTAACACAATGACAAATCTTAACAAAAATATTGAGGTAATTCTTAAGCTGCCGTCAAGCCAAGACCACAGTGAAGGAGTGAAATATTTTTCTATGAAATTAAGTCATACGTGCTCTGGAAAGGCCTGCTCTCTGTCTGCAGCAGGTATTACAATCTGTTGTTTAAGTCTTGACACAATAATGACATCAGCTCGGACGTGTGTCATAACTCTTCTGCATACTGACAGCGATGGCAGAAATTTAGGACAAGAGGAAATCCTTTGACTTGCATCTGTTCAACAGCTCAGAAGAACCCGAGCTGAATGGATGAATGAGTGTGTTGCTGTGTTATCGGACAGCCAAGGACTTGTCTCATGGGACTAAATGAGACTGAGTTAGAATAGTCACGACAGGATGATCACCATCCATACAAAGACATGAGAACTATATCGGAAGTATAAACCTTTCTTATGTTTGCACTGCACTACTTTATGTATAAACAAAGACATTCATCGTCCTTTAAACATAAAGACATACGGGGAAGACTGATCTCAAAACCATTCCTCCTGGCAAGAATTACTCCTTGAGAACAAGTCATCTTATAGCATCTCACAGGACAGCAAACCTGCATATTTCCCCTTCTTGTTCTGGTTCTTTGCTGTTCTGCGGTATTAGGGTGGCCCTCACTTGGGGCCTCGGGGTCTACTGACTTTCATAGCGCTTCAGCACTCAAGTGGCGTCTTGGCCAGGAAACACGCTCACCTGGGTGTTCTACCAGAAAAGCAGGCACTGATGTGGAGATTACTGTAACTGTTGCGAAAGCGTGGCCCCTGAGAGCTGTGAATAACCCACGTTCTAACGTATTGTAAAGTATATAGTGGGCTCATGTTGGGCCAAGCGTGTCTCTGTGGGTTTGTAAAAGTATATGCAGGTTGTTTAGAAGAAATATGGTCCCATGCTATTCTGGCATTCATTTGTAATTCTAGTAGTTATATTAGAGTAGATGATAGAGAATTATAATTTGACTCGTTTAAAAAATTCATTGTCTGTGATTCATTGTCAAGTGAGGACAAAACGAAGTGAAACTGTTTCACTGATCAGTTTCTTTGCTCTTTCCTCATTAGCGCCCAGGAACCCAACCAACAGAGACCAGACACAAATCACCCTCCCTAAACACAAATCCAACCCCCCTCCCACCTTTATCCTCCATGACCAGCACACCGGCCTTAGCCTTGTGGCTTGAAGTGGAAAAAATGGCTCTGAATAAGAAACACAAATCATAGCTAGGCTATAGCTCAGTTCTAACCATCACTAGTACGCACATGCAGGCCCCATACTTATGTTCACCTCTCAGACAGAGCTTTCTCGTTTATGTTGCGTGCGGCTAGATAGGGAAAGAAAGACTAGAGAAATAGTTGAGGGAGTGAGGCTATCCAATTAAGCAATTACGAGCTTTGGGGCCCCGATTTTCCATGACTTAATCTCAGCAGCTTCTGGAGTTCACCATGGAGGCTCCGCAGCGTCTCCTGGAAAGAGGCCTGAAACAGGGAGATGGTGGTTACTGATACAGATGGATGTCCATCCCCCCTTGCCCCCAGGGTTCAGTGCTCCGGGCGTCCATCATACATCCGAGGAAGTCTAGACAGCATAAACACTGAGGAGAAATAGTGCTCAATCAATCTTCACAATCTTCTATCTCCTCTAGACTCTTGTTCCTATCCCATACATCCTCATCGCTACCTTTTTTCCCCCCCATTCTTTCTGCCACTGCAAGAGTAATTTAATGTCTCTCTCTAAGAAGTGTTGTCTGGAGAGGTTACCTGGATGGAAAAAGGGCTGGGCTTTAGGTTTGGGCAGGCCTGTCTGGGCAGGGTTATGTAAGAATTGGCATGACTGGCTCTCACAGCTCTTACACATTCTCCACAGTGTGCAGGCTGCAGCCCGCGTGGCAGTGAGCTTAACCCTATATTTCATGCCAGACACTGCTAAGAGGAAGATAATGTCTGCTGCTGCTCACCTCTCCTTGATGTTTTTTACATATGCTGGCTCCCCCAGCGTGGAAGGAGCGGCTGTAAAATCTATTTAGGTCAGAGCTATTACGTTTCAACCCTTGTTCCCTGCCTCAGCAGTTTCAGGGGTTCAGTGTGCCCTGACTCCATTTGTCTCCATCCAGTCGATGTTTCTGCCTTATGTATGGTACATAGTTTACAGGAAACAAGGAGGACGGTCCTTACAATGATACAACACAGAAAAGAAAAAGGAGGCGATTTATTTTCCAAGTTTGAAATATCTGAGGAGGTTAGCTCGGCACTCTAGTTACTCACATCCACACTGTCTGGTGTCACTACTGAGCAGCTTGACTTGAGAAATCTGGGTGAAGTACATTTAATAAAGGAAGTGATTGATTAGAAAAACTTTGGGAAATATGCTTATTTGCTTTCTGACTGCGAGTTAGAGAAGAAGATTGATACCACTATCATGTCATATGGTAAATGTGAAGCTACAGCCTGCAGCCGGTTAGCTTAGCATACATAATGGAAACAGGTGGAAACAGGTAGGCTGGCTCTGTTCAAAGGTTAAAAAAATATGCTTACCATCACCTATTAAGCTCTCTGAATAACACGTATCTCTTTAGCTAAATCCGAATGAAAACCAACAAAAAACAACGCAGTGTTGTTCTGTTGGGGTTTTGTGCCAGATGATTTCCATGTTAGGAGCAGTAACTTCCTGAAATTCCCACCAGTTACCTGGCAACCTCACAAAGACAACAGTATGTATGCTGCTTTCATACCATATTGTTGGGAGCAGATTTAGCTAGTTTCAAAGGAACTATGTCTATACCGTTTGTTTGAATTTGGCTTCACTTGTTAACAAACTGCTCCAAATAAGTAACAAAGGAAAAGTAACTCATGTCGGCAATTTATAAGTGACAACAAGGCTGGAATCAGGGGAAACCATCTTAAAATAATGCATGAATTCTCCTAAGTTGAAATAACTGGAAGTTTTGTTCTTCGGCCAGCATTGCTTGACTGCAGCAATAACCCAACTGTAAAACCATACCAACTGGTTTTTACTCTTCCAGTTTTTGTGAACAAAAGAGATGTAACATGTTTATTAGAAGATTTTAAATGTGCTGTTACGTAGTCATGACCATAGGACAGAGACAGTTCTAGGCATTTCTCAGTTTCCATTTCTACTCGGCTCTCTGCAAGAAAGTAAATGAGTGCATTAACTAAAATGTGGAAATATTCCTTGAAATGTATCTTCTCTGGCCTTTAGTCATTCTTCAAAAATTGATAATCAACTACAAAGAAAGAAATCATGAACATAACACAGCCTACCTCTGCTTTTTCTCTGACTAATGATCTACATTTACGGCCAAGTATTTAATGTGTCACATAAAAAATCATCACTTACCGTAATTTGCCACAATACAAGAATACCATCATGGATACCTTGTGCCCAAGCACTGGGCTGTAATGATTTCCATCTCACTCATTCCAAGTGAAATATCCTTTCAATGTGTTCTCATGTGTGTGTGTATTTATATACAGCGTGCAGTGAATCAAATGGGTGTGCTGGACTGGATGAGTTTCCAGGTACATAGCAGCTACACAAAACCAGTGCTGGATAACATCCATGGCAGCAGATGACAGACCGGCATCATGTGGACCTCAGATGTCTGAAGAGAGCTGCTAGAAAAGGAAAATTCCACAGAGAAAAAAACAACGATTCAACAGCAGCAGACACTGCAGCTTCGACAGTGTATGGTATGGTATGAGCAGATCAGAGGGAGTCGAACAAGCTGGCTGACAGTTGTGGAAGTGAAGACTTCAGCAGAGAGGTCACTTCAGATGTGGACCATGAGGGCACAGAGAGGTTACACTTCTATTGTAACCCAGGGACCGTCTGTCCTGGGAACAGAAAGATAGATGGTCTTAATTTTAGTGTGTAGTCTTCCAGTCCCCACAAGGGGCTTGAGATTGAGAGTCTGAGCACAGCATGGAACTGGCTAACAAGCATGCATGCACTCCAAATCATCTCTTTATGTTACTTTTATGCTCTGAAGGTGGAGACAGAAGACAGAGCTCCCTAAAAGAAAGATGGTGCACTTAAAGTCTGTCAGTTGAATTATTTCAGCTTCACAGAAGACGCTAACATGAGTCCACAAAGCTAGCAAAGAGTTTGAAGTCCGACATTTGGAAATATGCTTATTGGTTTTGTTGCTGAGCGTTAGACGAGGAGGTCGATGTCACTCTTATATCTGTCCGTTAAATATAAAGCGAGAACCCCCAGCTAGTCCGCTTAGCTTAGCATAAAGACTAGCAGCAGGGGGAAACAGCTAGCCTGGCTCTGTCCAAAGGGCACCTACAGTGCCAGCACCTCTAAAGCTCACTAATTGAGCATCGCTAAATCCCGTTTCAGATTTTCTTCATTTTCAGGTTGATTTTCAAGCCAGTCGTGGTTAAACATTGTTCCTGGGGCATGTGCAATAGTGACACTCGTTACCCGGAGAGGTTGGAAGGAGACGTTTCTTTCTAAAATGTTCCTTTTCCATGTAAAAAACATGAGCAGCTAACATTAGCAGAGCACGTTAGCACATCATTAACTATCGTTAACACTTCTAAGCCTCGCTAGCTTTTGAAGGTATACTGAATGTATACGCATGCTGCTCTTTCTTTTAAAGGATTGAAACAGCGAGTAAAGAGCTAGCCTGCTTTACAGGACCAGTGCTGCTCCTTAATTTCATCGTCGCTCCTGATAGCCAGGTGATGTGGTGGTTCACTTTACACTGCGATCTGTAGTCATTAACGTTAGCTTATATCTTTATCTTGTTAACGTGTTTTATCTGCTGAATCAGTTTGTCATCCTGGGTGTGCAGTTTGTGAGTGTGGTAGCTTCGACAGCTTTAGTAGCAGTGGGGGGTGGGGCCTGAGAATGTCAGCTGGTTGCCTGGCATCCTCACGGTGACAACAGGACTCCTGGAGGTCACTCCTCCCGGACAAGAAGCTTTCGAAAAGAAAGCAATAAAGCGTATTTTCAAAAATGAACACAACCCATTAGTCTTTGAAGGACCATAGCCTATTTTGTTTTAGCCCATTTGATAGAAATCATGTGGACTTTACATCACAGCATTTTTTTTTTAAACTAACACAAATAAATGCAGACTTGATATTCACTGCACTGTATTTCCCAACTAAAGCAAGTTTAAAGAATATACTATTTAATTTTCATATTGCGCAGACATCAATGGAAACAAATGGCTGCCTGGGGAGGTAGTAAAATCCATACAAAAATGCTCTGCAGAAAAGTGCAAACTACATAATGTGTAATCAAAACTACTTGCAAACAGACTGGCATTGACTTCAATAGCAACAGGTCATATGTATTTCTTTTTACATGTCATTAATGTGCAACAGTCAACAAAATGTGACTTCTATACAGCACATAGCGCACAAATCATGCATGCTGTCTCCAGTAGGTAAGAGCTGTGTTGTGCATCAGTACTGACAAAACAGAGTGTCTTGTTTTGGCTGTGCAGCTTACAGCGGTCTGTCAGCCCCTGCATGGTTTCCTTCCATGCAGGGGCACATATGTCGTCCTGACAGTCATTCTTGTTCTGTCTGTCTGCCGCAGCCAGAGCTCAGCCTGTCTCCAAACACCACCAGATTGACAGGGGGGTGATTTACAGTTAAGTGTAAAAATCAGGAGCAGATTTGGTATGTTTCCCCGAGGTGTTTCATGTGTCAGCAGCTTCCACATGGGTGGAGTGCTTGTTCACTGATACGGTACATGTACATACACATGCTGTCTGGAGCTAAAGAAATAGCACACCTTAAAAAAACAAAATCATTATTGACTCATATTTGGTATTTTTTTTATGACTGTATGTATTTGCACATCTGGGGCTACATACAACATGCAGCCATTGCCAAAGAAAACAGCACTGTACAGTATTCATCCTGCAAGAATCCCCAAACAATTCCTCACATTGCCTTACCAGAAGAGAAATGGGAAACGCATTATCCTCATGATTACCTACAGGGCATAGTAACACAGCCTATTTGGCACCTAGGATCAGTCAGAATCTTCAACAAATCAAGTGTTTATGCTGCCTGCCAATACATTTTAATGGGGTAGACAGGCAGAGATGAGAAAAAGTATTTGGGAATCATTACAAGCTTCCCTCAGGTTGTAAAGAGACAACTCGATGCAAACTCTAGTTCGCCATGCCAAAGGTTGTCACCTGTTTTCTGGAAATGTCCTCTTTTTTTGCTGTTGTGGCCAGATGTCCACTTGACTGTGAATGAGCAACTGAATGATCATCTTGAGAGAGAATGTATAAATTGAATTCATTTTAAGCAATCTGATCATACAGATTTCCCATTCAAAGTACAGGGGACTTTTCAAGGCTGCATGCCTTGTATAATCTGGATTTATGACCTGCTGACAAAATATCACATGTCTGAATGCCACTGCAGAGTGTACACCTAATAACATATACTCATACAAACACATCCACGCTCATTAATGGCAATGGAGTGGCAACATTTTACACCTGGAAGAGTTAGCTTGGATTATCTTGCCTGTGTCCACCCAGGGTGCTTCCCTATAACTGTCACTCACTATTCTTTGTAGAGGGCCTAAAGTGGCTCGCAGCCTGGTAGCAAAATGGAAATATTATGCCTCTGAGTTTTATACCATCTGCCCTCCTACAAATCTCCTGAAACTGTGACAGGAAATATTTAGACAACAAGATCAGCTCTGTTGAAATCACAGGACAGATGGGACCAGAGAGAGTGGACAGAGAGAGAGAGAGAAACAAACTGTTGCACAGTAGTATGTCCCAAAATGAAACTCCTACGTATTGGCCAATCATTTTATGCCTCTCATGTTTCTTGTTACTCTTTCCTGTCACAAATAATATGCAGAGGCAGCAACACTGGCATTTGTGATCTTAAAAGAGGACTCCAGCGATTTAGTATTTAATATGATGCAACCAGTGTCATCTTCTTGTTTGGCTGGTAAATGCAGCTTTCAAAACAGGCCTTATGATATAAATGTATAGTCTTTCGGCCCCAGAGATTACATTACTAGGGTTTAAGTTTTTCAAAATTTGGAGAGCTCCCCCAGAGCTTCAGAGGACATTATAAAACAGTTTTTACAGGCTGAGGAGTTCTCCCTATGAGGAGTAAACTGATCTTGATGTGTAAAATTGGTGGAGTACCTCTTTATTTTTTCTGCATTATGGCCCATTTTCCACTTTAAGAATCAGTTGCACAGCTAGAAAAATAATGTCACAAAGTGTTGTGGCATCTTCAAAAATCGAAATGATTTTCTTTTTTATTTTAGCCGTAGTTATAATATGAAACGGAATTGATCACTAAAAGGGAATTTAGCCTTAGCAATTCTATACTACATAGTAATTCTAAGCAGGTTTTATGTATGTAGTGTGTTCTCAAAAAACAGAATGGAAACTAAAAATGCAGATTTTTTAGTGTGCTGTTGATGGACGCTATTGTCCCTCAATGTATTGCACAAAGGCAATAGAGGAGTTGGTGGTGAGACTGCTCCGTAATAATCTTGGGGAAAATAGTAGAGTAAATGATTTTTAGACAGTTTTGCTGCAGTTTGATTGACACCTGACGGCACACGACTTGTATTGTTTCCTGTCAGTATGGAATGGTAAAGTATATTGATTTTTTGCATACTAACTGCAAAAACAGTACACTATAAAGATCTGTGGGTATGCTGCATTCTCGTGCTCCTTGGATGGTCCCATTTCCCGAGTTGGAAAGTCATACTTCCGACTTCGGTGTGTTTATGAGCTTTAAGAAATAATGTGGAAATGATAGGAAAGTTACAAAGAAGATGTGTTGGATTTTCTTTGCTCAGAGCATTTTTATAGTGAAGATTCATGTTGTTATCCAAGAATGTTGAAACAGTTTGGAGCTTTATATTAGTGATTTTGTTCCAGACTAGTTGCTGCACCAGTACATGAACCACTTAAATACTACTTTATCTGACTTGCTAATAAATTACTTTTCTAACTAAGTTAGGTCACTCTACATGGACAGAAACTACTGGTTACAACCTAATACCATAATACAAATTACATGCGAGCAAATAGAATGTTTCTTACTGTCAACCAAACATTTACTTTCACATTTACTGCCATATTTCTGCATAATTTGATGGTAACTTGGCAAGTCGTGTAGCTAAATTTTGCTCCGACTTTCTGACTTTTTGTTCCAACTCTTGGGGGAGTCCCCAGACGGGAACTTATTCTTCCGATTATTCCGTATATCACATAATTGTAACAGCAATTTGATTCAAGGGAAAAATCACCCCCACTAACTCCTCCTCACACAATATTACTTCTACCTCAAATCAGTGATGTATTGCACAATGTAAATATAGGGTTACATTGTTTGATAAACTGTAATTAATGAACTGCTGCCAGACGACGAGACATGAAAGCTCACCTCTTGTTCACTACCCTCCATCTCAAATGTGACTCAAGTATTTCCAGCAGCGCTCGAGTCCACATTTAAGTGTTCATTATCATACGCACCATACGTCAGTGGAATAACACGAGCAAGAGCGTTTATTTTCTCAGCTCCCCTCCATTCATCAATCCCTGCTACTGCATGAACCCTCACGTCACATGTGTTTAACTGTACGTCCTGTGTGTTTCCTCCGCGTGGAGTAATCAAAGGAGCTGATCCAGACGCTTAAGACAGTGTTTGGGTCCTAATCAGACTTCAGGAACTCCCACTCTTTCTGTGGTAGACACATAATAATCCCATGTCAGTCAGATATGTCTGTGCAAACACACATGTGCTGCTTTCATAAGCCCCCCTCTGCTTTCCACACACATAAACAATATTGCTTTGATTTGCTCTCCTCTTTTTTGTCTGTCCAACTCTGTCTTATGTCGGCATATAGTACAAACAGTCTCGCACATACACATACGGGAGCAGTGGTGGGAACCTATTTCCACCTGTTTCTGATTACTCTAATTGGCAAGTGAGGTTAAGGAAATGTGTGACAGATGAATCTAGGGTAGCAAACCTGACCCTGGTGAAAAATAAGTGGAAAACTAAGAGAGCACCTAAGTGAGAGAAGTCATAGCAGTATTAGGAGTCAGGGTTTGCTCCCTTTGTGTGGATGCAAGACCAGTTAAGTTTAGTCTGTCTTCTGGTGTGAATCAGTCATTCTTTCACTCTCTATTTAGCACTCACACAGACACACACACAGAGATTTAACAGAACCCCAGAGCCTGACTGACTCACTGAGTGATGCCAAGTGTGAGGCTGGATAAATGGAGCTCAGAGGCGGTGAGTCAAGAAACTGGGGCCAGACAGAATCAATCACACTGCAAGAGCTGGTACCGTTGAAGCTTTTCCCAATGATGCCCTTTCACCACAATGAAGACAGATTCATTCGGTTGTACTGAACATCAATGGGCAGTAAAAAGGAGTTGAAGTGGTCATTTACTCACACATAAGGAAACATACAAGTTAGGCTGTGGAAGTAGCTGTGAAATCTGTGAGGAAGAGATAAATGGTTGTACCAAATTTAATGGCAATCAGTTCCATCGTGGTTTAGGCATTAAACTCAAAATCACAAATTATTATTCTTTGTCTGTGCACTGTGAATGGCAATCAATCCAACAGTTGTTGAGATCTTTCAGTTCCAAAGTGGTGGTGCCAACCGACTGACATTGCTATCCCTAGAGCAAATCCCCCACTTCAGATGATATCAGCCCATTAGATGGGCGTTATCAGCTTTATAGATATGGGTTAGAAGGGGCCTGCTCCACTTACTAGAAGATTCAGAAAGCCGTTATCGTCTATTCACATGGTTGATCCCCAATACGAATACAAGACGACGACCTCTAGTGGCCGTAGTAGTAATGACGGGAGCAAAACAGGAAGTCAGGTTCCGTAATATAAAGAGCAACAAAGTCTGCATGCAGGGGAGGTCGGGGTGGATGGAATCAAAACTCAACTCATTGACTTGCTTTGTTACATAACAAACCTAACCAAGTTGTTTAGTTGCCTCAACTTAAAACAAGTTGTTTTGTTTTAATTCAAAATATTAACCGCATGTTAAGAAACTACGACAGCAAAGTTTCACCTTCACTTTCGCAACGTGCGAGTAGGTGCAGTTTGCCCATTTTGTCCCATCTGAACAATTCGAATGGTAGTGATAACAACCGATAACGGCCATCCAATGAGCTGTTAACATTCGAAAAAAAATTTCAGTAACTTATTTTATGAACAGATCTGAGACTGAAATGCCTACGTTTTACGAGACAATCATGCAGGACCATGATACATATATAATTCTGGATCTTGTTTGTGTGGTATTATGTATCATTGGGCTTGTAGCGGCCCATACTTCAAAATAACAGTGATGCAGAGACAAACACAGTTAATTTATTGCTGATGTACCAGTGACTCACAAAGGCAGACATTTTGGCACGCACACAGACACTAATAACCCAAACATAATCTTTGCTGGTGACCAAGAATGAGTCAGATTCCACAAGTTTGCTATCATCTCCACCTGAGAGGATAAAACCACAGTGATATAAGATTAGGAGTGGCTTCCCTCTAGCAGGATGACTGAGTGGACCTTCAGCCCTGCTTCGTTCCTCTGGAGTCCCCTCTCTGTCTGGGATGGATTTGTCGGTCTGGGCCGGCCTGTGCAGGGTCACCTGGGGGTTGTGTAAATGCACACTCACTCTGGGTGGGATGGAAGCTCAAAGGGATTTTCCATGACTCGCGCCGGTGACTGGAGCGTGCCTTCCCAAACAAATGCATCATCCTCCTTCCCAAAGCAGCCGTTTAGGTAGCATCGCCAGGGAGTCGGGAGTTTTCCCTTCCATTTTTCTTTGTTGCTGCTGCGAACCCCCAATTTGTGTCACGACACATGCAGCATTGGGTTTCCATATGATGTGCTTGTTTGTTGTGATGGTGATTCTTTCCTATTGAAGTCATCTGGGTCAGGGGGAGCAATCTAGTCTCTGTTGTTTTTAGAATAACTGTTGAAATAAAGCATCAAACTTGCCAGAGGTACTTCCTAACCACATTATCTTACACAGAATAACTGTGGTTAGACATGTAGAGTCTTTATTATGCAATTCATAATTATAATATTATAATATATCATATCATTGTCATTGCTGAGTAGTAGTAAAGCAACAAGGGTACTACACTTAAATATTTGATAAAATCTGCTTTCTGCTTTCTCTCTCATTTACACAATTTATCCCCTTTTGAAGATTCATCTGCAACGCTTGCTGTCAATGTGAATTGCTTATTTTGACAAACTCTCACACTCCATCTTGACTTTTGTCAAGGTGAATCCAACAACAATATTGTATGTTTCTCTACTGGCTCCCACCAGGAGATGAAGCACATAAATAACCATCTCCCTCACTTTGTTTACCCCATTCGCGTCTCCTCGGTAACAGGCGTGTTGCCAAAGTTGTTCCTCACTAGCCACATTGACGTGAGTGAATATTATTAATGTCATCAGACTTAATGGACCTGATTTATGAATTTAGACCTCAAACCCAACTGCTCCAGAAACGTCTGCATAAATAAAGATGTGGTTCCTGCAGAAGCCTTACTTTGGGAGAAGTTACATGTTGTTCTTTTTAACGTCATCTTGCTTTTCATGACTAGACGAGAAAGTGGTGAAAGATAGATGCTCTTTAAAGACATAAATCTGTTTTTCTCTCTCAAATACACCTTTTCGCTAAGAAAGGCTTCCTTCAGCTCATCTTCAACTCTTAATACTTGAGCTCGGTTAAGTCCACCACATTAGGTGGTTGTCTTCCTTCTGACTTTTGTTGCCTGACCCACAACAACGCCCTGGTTAGCAAGGGCCATGGTCAGTTTAATTAAACAATGCAATAAAGTTCTCAGACAGCATACAGGACACAGGTGACCTTTCTTAATTACTCTGTACAACACACAAACTCTGCTAAAATGCACCAAAACTTGCTGGACTCTTTGAGGAGTGAATATCACCCACTTGTTGTGTTTAGTAGTTACAGCAAAGTTATCATTAAATCACAGATATGTTAAGTCCTCAGCCCATAAGCATTTCCTGTTTGTGATCGTATCAGTTTATAAATGCTTGAGATCTTGCCTCAGCTTTGAAACTGTAGATATTATGATAGCAAGCCTGCCATCTAGTGCTAGTGAGTCCGGTACTGCAACGTGCTATTAAAAGAAATTCACATTTCTATGGAAACTGTATGGGACTGCTTTATTTATTCTTTGCGGTAACTGTGGAAGTGTATTTTTGAATCTTTCCATAAAGTTTTTGTATGTGAATCTTTGTTTTCCCCTTATTCTAAAGTAAACTCCTGTGAGCTCCTGGTTTGTGGAGCAACCTGCTTATATAATGTAATGTCTTATAACAGCAACATATGTGAGCACCACGGGGACAGTTATGGAGATTAAGCACAAGACAGTGTGCTTCTAATCGTCATTCCTGTCATTCTTTAGTTTTTTTTAATGTCTAAGGTTCTGTGGTGAATTAACTGAAGCATTCGCATCATATTAAAGTATGGATTAAGGCAACAAAGCAATTTTGGGTGATCTTCTCACAAGTTGTAACCAGTTATTACATTCAAATGAAGCCAAATGTTAAGGGTATAAACAAGTTTCACTTTGTCTTAAGTACTAGTTTGCTTTTTGTGTAACAACTCATATTGCCAACTTCATTCCATGTCTGCGTTTACTAATGAACTAAACGCTTTATTGCCCCTTGAGGGACATTTATTTTCCCAATGAGCCCTTTAAAACATCTTACACATAAAAACCAGACAGGCATTGCCAATAAAACACAAAACATTAACAAGCCATATTTATTTAAAGAAAAAAAGGCGGAAAAAAAAGGCAAACAGGTACAATGAGGTCAAAGGTCAGTTCTAGCTACAGAACAAAGCTCCCATCACCGGAGGAGATTTAAATATTATTTTCTGGTCATTGCTAGTGTGAACTATTCATGGTGTACAAAATGAAATATACCATGGACTGAACACAGTAGGCTGAAATCCTAGAAATAACATTCATATTTCATTATACGTCAGCAACGCCAAACCTGATTACTGTCCGGTGATGACTTACATGTGTGAGTTCCCTCTGCAGGTCAGCCTGCATTCCTTTGGCTCAGACTTTTGTGACGTGGCAGAGGGGTAGAGTACACTTTATCTCACTCCAAATGATGTCAAAAGGTATTTTTTCTCCTTGGTGCTATATTTGCACCCAGACTTAAGCCGGACTGTTACATATCATGATGAATAAAACATATTAAACCCTTTAAAAAAATACACTAAGGCTGTAGAATAAATCTTATTTTATCCTTTATACTTTTTCAGGCGGCTTAACATGTCTGGTTTTTTTGCCAAGGTGGCGACAACAGGACACACATGGTACTGAGAATTAATTTGTATTTATTTTGTTCTGCTGCCAACTTTACATGAGTTCTTTATCAAACCTTTTATTCCAGTCAACACCTGAAATCATATGGAGAACGACCTAAGCAGATAACTTCTTCTATTTGTTTTCTAATGTATTGTTTTGTATTGAACCATAAATGAAATGTGACAGATCGGTTTCCAAAGACAATCATTTCTCATTCACATTCTTTAAAAAAATAATACACAACAAAACGCATCAAACAGTAGAAGGCACGTGGACTAAGCAAAAGAGCAGCATGCAATCAGGCCTCTAAATATTACAATCACTTAACTTGTAATTTGTATTAAAGAAATTGCATCGAGTGCATATCCATGTGTGAACGTGCTAAATTGACATCATTACCTCTAATTATATATCATCCATAATTCAGTCTAATTAAACTCAAATAAAAAAAGTAGTGACTCCAAGAAATAGGCAAATTAAGCTGTAGGTGTTGTTGCTTGTGGAGCGAGATATAATAGTGGAGGACGTCGTGATGGTGAACCCTGGCCTACAGCGATCACAGTTTTCCCCACAGAAGAAGCAGGAGCTCAAGTTGTGCAGAGCAGCTGAGTTGTATGTTTGTGATGCTTTCCTCGCTGTGAAACATCATCATACGATATTATAATAATAAGCACCTGACACCGTGTGTATATCAGTGTGTATTTAATGTACGGAAACTGTACTCACTAGGTTCATAGTAGTCGTAGACCTGCACCATAGCATCCTGTACGTGGGCCACTTTGTAGTGTCTGATGACTTGAAGTAAGACGCAAACCTCTGATTTGTTCAGCTGCAAACAGGAACAGAAAAGGGAATGGTGACGAGGTAAAACACAAAATAACAAATTTACTTGTCTTATTATTTCATATCTCGTATGTACAAGTATCTAAAGTAGGGAATCATTTTTATTTATTTATTTATAAAGATTGTGGAAGCAGGAGAGAAGTCAGTGAGAAGAAAGGAAGAAAACTAAAAAATAAAAAAAGTCTTTAGCCACAGAAGCAAATATTGTAGTTGGCTTAGCTCGACTTAGCTACGATAGCCACTGTGATGGCGATATTATATACTGGTACTGACATCCTGTAGCTAGAATGCCTTTTTTCAGTTAGCAGCAACCGGGTAGTAGTACCCACAGTAGCCCTCATGGTATTTTCCTCCTCTATTACACCTTCAAAGAGTTTAATTCTTTGCAGACCCTTGAGGTAGCTCAGTTACTACTGTGTACACAGAGGTCATGTTCTCAGTATTATTCTGAGAGTGTGGGGGTTGAAATAACCCCAGGAGGAATTTACATTTGAAAATGACACACACATTACACATAATGGGTTTTGACAGCTAACTCTGATACTTATAAACTCAATTTAAAACAGCTTTCATGCAATGAATGAATAAAACTGTATGTAAAATAAAAGTACTTCATAATCTCCCACCAGAATTATACTCTGGTGTGGTGAAGGCTTTGAAACCATCAAACAACATTTATGAGAGAAAAAAAATAATTATAAATAAATAAAAAGTTCTATAAAAATCTGATTTGAGTTAGTTCCCTGGTTTCTGGTCTCCAACCACTAAGATCATTCAAATTCTGGTTTGACCAAATAAAAGTACAAGAAGGCCCAACTGAACTTTCCGTGCCCTGACCATGAAATGACAACATGAAAAACTTACTGAGTCTAAGTAGAGGCTGACTTTCTCAGGCAGTATGTCCACCTTTCTGATGAGATCTGTTGGGGCAGCAGCTCCAGGAGACAGACTGAAACCACTGAGCATGCCCACATCCAATATCACCATGCCCGTATGAGATATCACCTGGTTGTCCTTTAATCTAGAGAGGACCAAAGCAAAAGCATCATATCATTGTAGTCCCTTGATTTTCTGGATATTTGACATGCATGACAATGTAACCTAATAAAAAAACCATATAGAGGATGTCAGAAATACAGGCATATTTTACACAAAGGGAGAATGAAATGACCTTGACATATAGGTCTATCTTACCGTGTACATATAGATAATAGCACGTGATTGTGGTCCCTTTCCTCAGTAACATCCACATCCAATGAGAACGCCTCCTCATCATTGCCGTGCTGGAGGTTCTGTGATAAAGCTTTGCTCTCCAGGTTGTAAAATATATTCATCTGGATGGATTCATGGAGTTGTAAAAAAAAATTGCAAAAACGTAGATTTAGTGGCGCAGAGCTAAAGTTTCCGGTACTGCCTATGGTCTGTAATGTAGATGGTTCTATAGTTCAAATGCCTGAATGCCTGTCACAAAAACAGTATCTGTTACAGCGATATCTCCATTCCATGAAGCAAAAATTAAATAAAGACTGAATCTCTATTTGTTTTGAAGTATTGAATCACAGAAGGTTCAAAACAGGATATGTGGAAGACATATGCGAATATTAAACATAGTGAAAAGATTAACCTTTCAACCTTTCACCAAAGTCCTCCTGCGACTGATATTATCTGGAGACATGAAACGCTGACAGGACTTCGAGCTGGAGTATGTGTTCCAGATGTTAATTGCTGGGAGTCTATTATTATGTTACATTTGCATTTGGCTGTTTTGGTTTAGCATTTACAATGCAGTAGGTTGTGCGGGGTGAAGCTATCATGCACAGCCGCTGTGTTCAATTTATTCTGGTCATGCTCCAGTTGTTAAACCATTTATTTTTTTTTTTTATGTTGACGCGAATATGTTGGAGGTATAAAAACATTCCTGCATTGAGGGGGGTTGTTTGTAGTTGTGGTGCTATATTTTCCTTAAATATGGATAGCTTATCAGAATTCATATTAAAGCTACAAACTGTCCTCAAATCTGTAGTTCGCAGATTATACGTGTAATGGAATGAATGTACTGCACAGACAGTAACGGTAAGATTTGTATAAGTGTACCTGAAATATTGCAAATCCTCTTCCTTCCATGTATATATTTAGGTTTAGATCTTTGTCAGCATTAATCTAAGAAATAAAGTAAAAGCAAAAACAAAGTCAAGGATGATGATAGTATAGTCACGTGGTAAATACAGCATCAAATAAAATACCCAATATATATTAAATCATATAGAAAATTTGACAAAAAACATGGGATTCCACCCAGATCTATTACCTCTTGGCTCTGATATGTCAGATAGGTGGAGGAGTTGATGCTAAATAGCGACGCAAACTGAGACGCTGGGGCAGATATGTTGAGCCTGAGGTCGATGGCGTTGGCACCACTGAAGGCAGCGTAACAAGCCAGAGCCTGGAGGGCAACTATTGTGTCCTGAGGAAGGAAAAAGGTCAAAAAATACATGCATCTGGATTATATCACTTTCTGTATCATTTGGTGCATAATTGGGGGATATTCTGTGCTATATGGTACCACTGTGATACGTGGATTTTCCCCCAATTAATTAACAAATATGTTTAATTTATCAGTTTGTATTAAAGAAAAATTGTTTTGCGAAATTGCCATTTTCAAATGTCATTACGAATCTCCTCAAGCTTTCAATACGTGCTGTCCAGAGACACGAACACGTTAAACGCAGGAACAGGACTTGAAACTCATTAAGATCAGACTGCGGCTCCAGCCAGTCTGCATTCCATCAGTCCACACACCACAGCAAGCTACACTTCCCCAGTGAGAAGGTTGAACTTGTGACGCCCGACGACGATGCAACATTTCAACTCCTTAGACATGAAGATGGTAAACACTCTCGATTGTCACCTGTGTTGTCCCGTAGCCTCCTAGATGGTTTCTCTGCTTGCTTAACCACTTCAAGAGTTCAATGCCCTCCACGAAGCTGCCGCGCCTATAAAGAGCGAGCAGCACATAAGAGGTCATCTCGATCTGTGCTGAGCGCGGCTGCCAGTCATGTGACTCCAGTCCAGCTGAGGATGTCCACATCATCACTCCATCTTTGGAACAAAATGAAAACGTACAGAGTCCGATTTATTGTGCGGCACAATTTAAAAAGTGCTGAAAAATTGTTGTTTTTGTCCCTGCTGCTCTCGTTTATAAAATGATTAGTCTTTCGTGGGAGCTAAAGCAACACGTTTTAGATTAAGGCCTGTATTTTATTGACTGCTGGAGGTAGAAAACTATCCAACATCCTCTCTGACTTCTTGTCATCCCCAAATGAGGCAGCGAGCATCTCCTTACATTGATAATCACAAAGAACACTTGTTTTTAGCCACAATGCATGGGCTAATCAATACTGAGATGTGGCATATGTTTGACAAAAGCAATTGTAAATTGCAAAATTTAATCGGAAGTTTGACATAATGGTGTCCTCACCACTGGACATCAGTGTAACACATTTCAGGTCAATTCACATTAAGGCCGTGGTCAAATAATTATCATACTAACATGCTACTATCTAACATCTGATAAGATGGCATTAAAGAAGATATGGACTTTTGCACATTCCTGAACATAAATCAACTTTTACTAAATTACCTCTGTAGTCAGCTCTCCTGCTGAGCTCATCCAGGGCAGTGCCAGCCACAGGACTATTGGCCAGAGCTAAAGCATAGGCCACCAGACACAGGCTGTAGTTACTGACTACTCCGCTGGACCATTTGTTCTCCAGATACTTCTGGGCCAGCGACACATTCCCTGGGTACATGTCCTTCACACACAGGAACCAGACAAAAGATCATCATTGCCAACCGACTTCTTTCCTCATGTACAGCCCCTTAATGTAATACACCCTAGAGTTTGTAAAATCTCATATCGTAACTTCCTCTAGTGAAATACACAAATTCCCGTAACTCACCGCGTAGCTCTCGTCCTCCAGCAGTGCCATCAGTACATAGGCAGTGAGTGCCACCTGACCATTATCCAGTCCTTCCTGCATCTCCGTGTGGATCAACTTGCCCACCTCACTGAACTCTCCCTGGGGCCCCTGGCGTTTCAAGAGCCAAGTCACGGCCCTGGTCAGGACACTCTGGTCTACCTGCATGTAGGACTGAGCCTGGAGGACGCACCTCAGCACGAAGGCCGTCAACCTGGGAGCACAGAAAGGAGAGGGATCAGTAGAGGCTGAGAAATAAAAGCATGTTCTTCCTGTCTCTCTGTGCCCCGTCAGTGTCCTCTTTTTGCCTATACTGTAATACAGCTAAACCAGCTTCTATAACGAAACAAAACGATGGCTCATCGTCGATCGGCAATCACCTTTAAGGGCAAAAAAAACAAAACAGGCTCTAATTGGTGACCTACCATGTGCTACCAGAGGTGTCGCTGGCTCCGAAAGCACTAAATGAACCGTCATCTCGTTGGTAGGACAGTTGTCTCTGATATCCTTACAGCAAAAAAAAATAAAGTTTGCAACTTAATCCGGTAAAGCATCATTTAAAAGATGCCTTATTACGTGTAAGGAGCACATGAAATAACTTGACCTGTATGTTATAATGTATACACTACATTTACTGTCACTCAGTGACTCATGTAAAGGCTGCTTACCTTGCACCATGTAGCCCAGAGCTCTGCTCCTGACCTCTATATTGTCCTGGATTGACTTGTCCAGGTACTGGAGAACATAAATACTTGGAGCAAAGTGGATCATGTTCTGCTCCCCACTACCAAGAGGCATCTGAAGCAGCAAGTCCAAGTTGTTGATGGACAAGGCCAAGATATCACCTGTGTAAAGCAACACAGGAAGGAAGAATTGAGGGATTTAACTGTTGCACATGTTCTAATAGGGTTCAGACTGGACGGACCAAAAGGGCAACAGAAACTGTGTAAAGTAAATCTTTTTTGGCATTTTGACCATTTATTTGACAGAGAAACAGACAGACAGAGAGAGAGAGAGAGAGATATGACCTGCAACAAAGGGCCTAAGGCCGGAATTGAACCTGGGACGTTGCAGTTTTATGACATGCGCCGTAACCACTCGGCCAACAAGGCGCTCCACTGTGCTGTGAATTATTACAACTCTGTCAACCTTTACCACATTAACATATCCTCATACAAGCTGACTCCGGGGTGAAAGCCCGGTGTTTTTGGACCCACACATCCACCCCGACATCCGCCCTACGCAGACTTTGGCGCTCTTTAAACCACGTCGCCTGTCCTGCCTCACAATTACGCGAGTTATACACAAATTCATTATGTGGGTAAAATGCAAATTATAGTGCATTTCTTTGTGTAGTTATAAGTATGAACATTGTCTGAGAACAGCCTGAGCTATTACTATAAAGAAATCTTGAAGTTACAAGGTATGGAAGAATGGAGAGGAAGCTATAGATCACAGGCAGAAAGCTACACTAGGGACAAAAACTCCATCCTTCACATTAGCTCGATGTTTAAGAAAGCTCACTATCAAGTACAGAAAACCACACATTTGGCTCCAACTGAGGAAAAAACTGAGGCTTGCCTTTCTACCATGACAAATGCCCAACATCCCTCAACCTGAGTGGAGCTAAGCCAAACAGCCTGACAGCTGTTCAGAATCTGCCCCGCCATAGACATTCCTGTTTGATGTCCATCATTCACATTTTCCAACATCCAGTACCTAAATGTTTTCAGGACATAAAACCCAAGCTCATCATCTAAACACAAAGGAAAGTGCGGGCACATATTACACATGCCTAATTGCCTGAAAGCAAACATGAAGAGCAATCAGATGGAACTGCCACTGGCACAGCAGGAAGGACAAAATGGTAGACGTACCAACCAATGCCACATGGGCCCTGTGGCTGCCCGGGACTACATCTGGTGGAAAGGAGAAGGAGATGGATCTGGAACTGTTGTATTTCAATGGTTCCATCTCCAGGAACAGAGTCTCTGAGAAGGACTGTTCAACTCCCTCAGGCTGCGGGAACACGGACGTGATTCACTGTTATCGTAGGATTAACCGTGCGCCACGTGGCATTTCTGAATACTACTTTTTGACTGGGACATCACATGCACATGGATGTTACCCAATGTTTCCATCATACCGCACCTTCACGAGCACTCTCCAAACAAGGCCGTCTGAGGCCTCCGCGGATACGGCGTCAACAGATATTTCCATCTCGCCCAGAGCCACAGGCCTTATAGGGAATAGCGCTGAAGCAGACACATGACTCCCCAAGGTGAGTTTCTGGGCATTTACCACCGAGACATCCCCTGTGTCTGCCAAAACAAACTCAAAGGCATCACTCTTCGCTAGCAGCAGCATGACCTGTGGAGAGAAACAAATGGGAACAAAGCAATCATTTAAAATGTAACATTTTCTGTTCGCCATAAATGACAGTGAGAGATTATTGGAAGATACGAATAAATCTTCAGTTTGATGGAGTTGTATCTGAAGACTGAAGTCATACTTTACAGGTGAGATGATTATCAGTCCTATTTTAGCCAAATATTCCACTAAATGTAGTCCTTCATACCTCTACGCCGTGCTCTAAATGGTTGATGATGTTCACCTCCAGCACAATTTCCTCTCCTCTGATGAGGTATGATGGCACATCCAGAGACAGGGAAAAATCTTTGGACACGGTCAACTGTGAATGAGAGAACAACTTCAGCTAACACTGTTAGCAGTGGATATTAAAAGTGAGGGAACAGGGCTTAGCAGGGTTGCAGCTAGGTATGGGACGACATGAAAATTTCTTGTCACGATTATCCTGGCCAGAAGAAATGCAATTCCCGATATTATCCTGATAATCAGCAAAATATGCTTAAAACAAAAAAAAAATGGCACTAAAGCATACCGGAATCAATTTTAAATTTTTTTTTCCATTTTTCAAACAATCTTAAATAAGGCAATCATAAATCTTAAGCTCCCCCTGCATATATATATATATATATATATATATATATATATAGTGTATCAATTTACACAATATATAT
>CALSCE010010956.1:5551674-5566204 GCA_943593645.1 Bovichtus variegatus
TTAATTTATACAGTATATATATATATATATATATATATATATATATAAAGTGAATCTGTTCTTTACATGATGATTCCTGTATGTATTCAATCAGACCATGATAACGAGCTCGACAGCTTTTTCAAGTCACTCGTGAGTATATTCACAATTATCCTGATCCAGGTTTTTTTTGGTTTACATGACAGTATAGAAATCAAATCCCTTACTATTGTCTCCTTTTTAGTACAGACAAAGAAGATCAATATCATCTTTGCAAGAGGAAATAAGATTTGTGGGAAAAATAATGCCCACATTTGAGAAACATCAATGCTATATAGAGGCGCATTGTGAGCATTTAGTTACCTTTTGTGGCACAGGAGTGAAGCCCAAACCCATGTTGTCTGACATCACCAGTGCAACAGCTCTCAAAGACGTGACACCATCCGGCACGGTTATTTTCCCACTTGTCCATGTTTGATCACTGACAGAAATGACAGAAAAGAAGAATAACACTGAATTTATTTTGTAGGTTTGGTCCTAGGTATGTCGGGAAATGTGCTTATATATTTGACAATACTAATCACTCATTTGAATTACCTTCCCATTTCCAGCATAACGTACCTTTCTTTTTTATTTATTGACTCATTTCTTCTATACATGTACTTTGTTCTCCTTGATACAAACTTGTTTTGTCATACAATATAATAATAAGTCAAAGAACATGCCAGTATCATATATTAATCCAATACCATTATTTATAAGTAAGGGGGAAAAGCAAGGAGAAAAAACAAACAAGCAAACAAACAAAAAGAACAAATAAATAGTCATAATACTAAGTAAATAATACATTGAAATTCACTGAAATAATCCCAATAATGATAAAGGGGAATAATTGATATTTCAATAAAGGAAGTACTATTCAATTAATTAATGTTTTTGATAATGTACCTTTCAGCACTCACCTGACACTAGTGTCGAACCACAGCAAGGATTCAGTGCCGTCCATCCAGTGGCTCCAGAACTTCTCTACTATCAGGGCATCTCCTTCTGCAAAAGAAGAGAGTGAAGAGATCAGAGGAAATGTACAAATATCTGAAGAATGAAGATTTAATCCAGTAGTATTGAAATTGTGGGACCAATCCAATATTGTAAATGGCTACAAGAGAGAATTTAGACATGATGTATAGATGCTAAATTAAAAATGACCACGTTGATTCACTGCGTTACTTATGATCATACCATTTTTAGGTTCATCAGGCTGCTTTTTCTTATATAGTCTGGCATTGGTCAGCATCCTAATATTACATTCCTGCGTTAGAAAAGAAACAAAAAAGATCTTTCAAATATATATTTTTTTAATCAAGCCAAAGAAGAGTAGTCAGCAGCACAACTTATCTCCATTTACACAACTCAGATATTCCTTATCTTCCTAAACCTCCTGTTTCCCTGTCAAAGACACAACAAACATGTTAACAATAGTAACTATGTTATAGCAGCTGCTCAACATACAGCTGTAATGAGTTTTTTTATTTTTTTTAAATGAAATTCTGTTCCATTATCATCTTCAGTGAAATGTACGTCAGGTCTCAGGCAGGTGATGTAAGGTGTACAACAGTCTCAACTCTGCAGCCCGAGGTGATCCGTCTTTTTATAAATGCCCTATTCCAACCAAACACAATACACGGCATCAGGGCTTTGCAGATGAGTAAAGGTCACGTTAAGACGGCCCACTGTGGAGAAGCTTTGTTTCCTCCAATAACCCTCAGGTCCCGCAGCCAACACACTAAAGTTACCAGCTCTTAGAAACAGCAGAGTCATCTCCTAGCAGACAGATGGGTTACATCCAGACAAACCGGTTTAGTGGTCACACACTGAATGATCACTTATCTAACTGGGATAAAGTATGTCCTGGAAGTGACTGGGGAGACTGGTGCTTTGTATTTAAACTGTGAAATGGACAAAAGAGAAATGGGGTAAATCTGACAGTATCTAAACAAGAGACGTTCTGAAGGAGGTTCACATAAGTTTAAGTTTCAGAGATGATATTTTACTCTTTTGTCTCAAGATAGAAACTTTTGTACCTTTTTTAGGCTGTGGCAAATCAAAACGGGTCGTCATACCTGCTCCACTTTTAAGTCGAGGTCAGCCTGCCAGGTGTCATCATACACCCCCATTACCATGATTCCTACCTGGGATGTCGGTTCAAGAGCAGTCACGGCGAGCGATACCTGCTCACCTGGCTGGGCTTTATCACTGCTCCAGCTAAGAGACACCTGAGGAAAGCAGACGCACAAACGATCACAGGCATGTCCCGAGTGACTCATGCAGCTATAAGAATTAGATGTTGAAAACATTAAAGTACATAGTTGTTGATGGGTATGTGCGCTGTGTCGCTGGTGACCTCTCCGTCAGAGAGGACACAGTAGACAGTGACGCAGGCCTCGGGGGACCAGGACAGTGTTGGGGTCAGAGAAAAGGAGGAGGAGTTCTTTGTCCCAGCAGCCACCACTTGACCTCTAGAGCTCACCTGGAAGTACAACGATAAAAAAGATTTGTTCTTTGCATAAATTCCTGTAATGATCTCTACATATTCATTTTTGTGGAGCATATCTTTGCATAGTGATGCCTAATGAATACATCCTCGCTCAACATAAAATACTCAACAGCAGTGTGAGGTTGAACATGAATGCTAATCACTCCCACATCTTCTGGAAAATATTAACATATTTATGTTTAACCTTAAGAGACAATTTAGGTTATGAGAGTCTTAAAGACAGCAGGATATAAGAGAGAAAGTAGCATTGAGGAGCCACTTGTATCTCTGTATACATGCTACTGGTTCCCCTCAAAACAGAAATTAATAAAAACTGGTATAAAGAAAATGGAGGGATGTGTAAAGCATATGATGGGAAAAACTGAAAAAGTTTTTTCTTGAGTAACAATGTAAAGTCCTTTCCCCAAAATGCAATCAATGAAGACACCGATATAAAGTTATACAGCACTAATGTAGACGTGTAACGAGTTTTTATTGAAAGTGCCGGGTTGTGTTTTTCGCAGATTTATTGGATGCATTATTTGACCAAACATACCACAAAGTGAAGCGTAGTGGTTTCAAAAGTGCTCTTCACATCTAGCTGAAGAGGCAATCCAATCTGAAAATGAAACATGCTGTGTGGATTATGTCTTGGTGGCATAATTAACAACATCATTTAGGCAATGGTACAAAATATATGTTTAGAGTTACCTGTGCAGGGAAGGTGTCGACTGGGCAGATCTGAATGTATGAGCCACTAGGAGAGGAGGAGTTGTTGGAGACAGTCAGAGTCTCCTCACTGGATTGGAATATTGCCTGGATACAAACACAAGATACAGAAAATATGAACAAATATAATAATTTGGGCTACATGAAAGATATCTTTGTGTGTTGCTGATGGTTTTCTTCCCCCTCCAAAATCAAGGAAAGTAAATGTGATATGCAATCCTAGGATGTTTGCTTACAGTCTACTTAAGTTTACAGGTTCTAGGGTCAAACGTGTGTAATCCTTCTGTACTGAAACTACTCATCTTACAAAACAACGAAACTGCCGAACACTGCTTCTCCCGGAGGACCAACATTCCAGGTACTGTAAATCAAAAATGCTCACCCGAATAAAAAGCATCTCCACTTGATCCTGTAATTGAAACTGGATGTGGACGTTCCCGTCCTCGGGCACTGGAAGTATCAGAGTCGTAGGTTCGGCATTTATTTTGGATGTTCTCTGAGTGACTTCGATCACAGCCGAGTGCATTCGATCCTGTGAGCCGAGTGGATTTCTGTCATATCTGGAGACCCTCAGCTGTGGAGTGGAAGCAGAGAAGGCAGTTAGCGACGGTTTAAAACAGATGTCAAATAAATCAAATAATAATAATTCACTCACTTTTGCGGAGAAGTTTAAAGATGGCTTCAGTGTAGGTGGAAAATCAATAAACGTTAACTGGAATGTCTTCGTCATGAGGTGGACTTCAACGGTTTTGTTCACTTTAAATCCTTGGGTCACGAGAGATGATGTAACGTAATTATTTTAAGATGCAACTGAGATGCTTAAATCAACACAGTTTCACAATATATCTCACCTGTGGGGTTGTCAGTAACACAGGCAGCAACACGGACACGGCTGCTAATTCCTTGAAGCAGATCTTTGCTGAAGACAAACTGCGTTGACCCATAGATCTGAAAAAGGAGTTCAAAAGTTAGATAATGCTGTTTAGTATGCAGATACTTTAACTGAAAATGCTGGCTAAAAGCACAGAGGGTCAATTATTTCATAAATGAGCTACAGGGACAATAAAACCTCACCTCTTTAGTTTGTGTTAGCACGAATGGAGAGGCTGCATTGTGCACATCAGAAGCCAGAGTGACAGCTAGTGTTCCCTGTACAGGTCGCCCGGTGGGGTAACTAAAGGGGGGGAAAGAAAAGTACTACTTGCTTAACATATGTGCAAATGTGATTATTGATTTGCGTGAGCTAATAGAACTCACAGTGCTCTCACTGATCCTGTGAGGTCATCTCCAACGAGGACCTGTGACGGTGTCTTCAAGAGCACTTCAAAGTGAGGACGCTCTGCAAAAAGCAGTCCGGAAAATGAGTTGAGTAGTTAAGTTATTCATGCTCACATAGTAACATGTTGACATGTTTAGAGGATATGTTTACCATGTGCATCACCTTAGTTTAGCATGCTAGCTAGAGCTGCATAGATTAATCGATAAGTTGTCAACTATAAAATCAATCGGCAACTATTTTAGATGATTGTGATGATGATAGATGATTAATCTTTTTGAGTAATTTTTATGGAAAGAAAAAGGCTAAATTCTTATTAAATGTGAATATGTTGTGTTTTCTTTACTCCTATATGACAGTAAACTCAATGTTTGAGTTGTGGACAAAATAAGACATTTGAAATGGAAATGGAGGATTTTGAATCCTCTTTTAATGGTCACACACATGTACACAGCACAGCACACACAGTGACATTTAGACTCTGCATTTATCCCATTCTGGTATTAGAAGTCTTATTATGTTATATTTCACCAAAGTGGTGGAGCAGCCATTCCGCTGCAATGGCTAAAAAATGATATTGCAATAAACTGGTAGATCTGTTACCGTAATGCTCCACAATGAATGTTTTCTCATCAGTCACGCCCTGAAAGGAAGAGGATGGGAGGTTAAATGGGAAGATCCTTTTCTTAATAAATTCAAACAGAAGTCATCCTGCCCAAGGTAAAGACATTTCTACACTTCAAGCCTACCATCACTGTGGTTGTGATCGCCCACTGTCCAAGAGGAGGCGTCTGGGATAAAGTGAATTCCCGCAACACAATCCCCAGATTCCCTGTGGACTGCCAACCGTCGACAACGTCCCCACTGGGATCCTGCGCGGGACAAAAGAACGTCAGTCAAACTTCCCAACACAACACAATACCCGTCTAAAAATCCATTCAACTCCTCTGGCTTTGTTCTTACCCACAGAAGACAGAGGCCTACCTGTATCGAGATATCCACTCTGCCTTTGTACGGATGGTTATCCAACTGTACAGACACAACTCTGACTCTGACGGTGTCGCCTGGTTGGTAGCGTGATCTGTCGGTTTGAATGAAGGTGGAGACATTCCCGGGGCTGAGGCTGAGGGTGGTGGTGTTGCTGAAGATGACATTGTCCTCTCTGTAGCCCCTCACCGTCAAGTTTAAGAGGGAATTCTGGGATGTAGATCCAAGAATCTGGAGGGATCGTATAAGCGCGTTAGACACATATACATGGGAGTCCAAGTATCCAAGTATAATTTTCTTATCTGTGATAAATAAACAGAATTCCTACTCACAGGAGGGAGTGTGAGGACCCTGGTCAAACCTTAAAAACAGAAGGATACTTTAGCCTTCTTAAAAGTCAAGAAGTATGCAAATCAACCTTAAACTTCTTTGTAACTGTAGTTTCACCTCCTTGGAAGTCCTCTGTTAGGGCAACTATGGTGTTGCCATGTGTCACTTCAGCCATCACCCTGCCAGCGAAGTCAGCAAGGACGGTGACAGCCAGCGGAGTGGGTGTCCCAGCATGCAACACCTCTGGAGCTGAGATCAGAAACAATGTCCTAGTAGAAAGAGGAGGAATGGCTCGTTAGTGGTTGGTCAAACGAGTTGGGTCATTAGATCAAAAACTGCATTCATATAGAAAATGAAATGAAAAAACAATTATATTAGGACTTACCTGGATGAATCCTGAGTCGAAACACGCACAGCAGGAAACACAACGGCCACACACACAACCAGAGTCCAGATAGCCTCCATGCTTCTGGTCCCCGCTTCAAACGTTCAACGTCAGTTTCAGACGCCAAACTGCCTGACTGCTTCGTGAAGTAACCTGGACCGACGTGTTACGAAACCCCGCCCCCTGCCTGTCCACCGACACGCCACGGGGCCGCACTCACATGCTCACACACACAGTCACACACACCAGGATGCATACACATATTATCACACGTATATATTCTTTGTCACACACAAAGGAGGAAGTGGAGCTCTCACACTCTTAACGCCTTTGCCCAGGGGGATGCGTCTCATCTGTCTATTCAGGGTTTGACAATTCCCAGTGCAAAGTGAAGAGAGACAGACGCTCTGGTGTAACCGTGTCCATGCGGAGAAGAAAACACGTCTTGGATGTCAGAGGGAACACAAGCCTGCATGTAATATGTGACACAAAACCACCAGAGTTTAATTCTTGGCATGTTATCTGAAAAGACGATGCTGCGGTTTGAGTCGGGTTCAGCCGTGTGGTTTGACATTTGAATGACTTTGTGATCACAGAACAGTGGGGGGGGGTATCGAGGCTTCGTCTGGGATGAAACTGCTGATCAGTCACCAAAATGCACTATTTGTTCAGTTAGTTTTCAAATTAAAAAAGGGTCATATATTGTACCATCGTTTGTGCAAGCAAGCGAGACACAGGAATAGAGGTCACACAAAGACTTTGTTGAGATAAGCTGACATTGTGGGATCATGTTTTAACCTCTAAGCAGTAATTAAAATGTTCTCAGAGGAACATGATGACACAGGCACAATGACATGTGTATTTACTCTGCTCTACCAGCAGGAGGTAGTAAAGTCAAAGCTAACTCATCACTTTGAGAGCTGAGCCTCTTCCAACCCAAGTGAGAACATTAAGTAATATTTTACTTGGCTAAAAGCCCATAAATGGTCTGTCTTCAGTCTTTTCAGTGTAGTGTTGAAAGTCAATGTATTCTTTTAAAGTCACTGGGTTACACAATACCCACACAGTGTCAGTGTTTGCTTCATATTAACATTTTATTTCTTTGGCATAATTTGTCACACTAGTTACATATAAACATGTTTTACAACGGCCCATTTCCAGAAAAATAAGGAGTAATTTATCCAGTATTTAACACGTACGACTTTGGCAAAAAAAAACAACTCAGCTTTAAACTTGTCAAAACAGAACCAGCCATTCAGTTTCTCAGCACCGGTGTAGTGCGAGGGTGTGTTTGTGAATCTGTGAGGATGCAACAGAATAAATAAGCCTGTTTAGGCTTGTATTTGCTTTTGCTCTATGTTACTCCTGAAATGCAGTTGTGTAACATCTGTACTGTACATTATTACATTCGTACACCAACAAGGTGCTGACAAAAGTGCATATTTACAGAGTGTTAAAAAGGTCCAGGAAAAAGTAGAATCTTGGCAGAGCTTCACAGACAAAGGCAGAACACATCGGCAGATAAAACAATGTGCAGTTTAAGGACTGCTGACATGGTACATGATGTGATACAGTACTTTCAGTCAGTGAAGTACCAGTGTGGAGACAATTACAGCAACTCTACCTGTACAGATACCTTCCTCATGATGCTATAAAAAATTATCTAGATATTTATATGATCGTCAATGATATACTTTATTTTGAAAGCTACAATATGTAACATTGGGCCTCACGCAGTAAGTGATACAAGAACACATTTCCTCTTATTTTTGTTTGCATCAACGATTTGTTTGGATTTTGTTAGTGCCCATTGATTTCTGGGATTCAACATTCTTTTCTTATTTTTTCTCTTCTCTCAGGTAAGACAAGATTTTATGAGTGGTCTTAGAGCAGTCTTACAAAGATGAGGGAAAAAAAACATCTTGTTTTCACAGTCCAACGCATGGAGAAAAAAAAATTATTATTTGCACACGGCACAACACCTACACTTATACCTATGCTAATAATAAACAATCGGCCACAAGTGGGATTCTTCATTCAGCACAACCAGATAAGAGCTGATCTGATTACAAAAATGTTCTCTTAGCATAAAATTAAGAGAAAATATAAGAGAAATTTAGGAGAATGTTGCTGCATGAGGCCCATTTTGTATTAAAATAAGTAAGCGTTTTATTAATCCTTCCCCTCCTGCTCAGTTTGTCAGATTCTGATAAGCTGTGTCTGAATTCTTGAAACTACATACTGATGTATGTGAAATGTCAGCTGATTAAGTAGATGAAATATATAATAATGCATACAACAGTGGCACAAACCAATGAAAACGTAATACTTTGCGCCTCGCCACTTCCATAGCCTCTACCTGGGAAGACGACAAGATATGACAGAAAACTAAGCAGAAGGAACTTCAAGCCACAGCAGCAAATTAAGATTTTCCAAATATTTTTTTTATGTTTCGAAATTAAGTCTTCATCAGGTATTTTGATGTCAAAAAGTATTGCTGTTAGCAAAAAAAAAAAAAAAAAAAAATGTTTTTGCTAACAGAAGTTTCTCCAGTTTCCACAATTACACACACAACAAAAGGTACATTATAGTATTCAGGGAGCCATCGTTATAAACATCTCATATTGTTTCCTTTGAAGAGTGCTTAAGGATCCACTATGTTGGGATTGTCTGTCAGTACCTCCGGCAGTCACATCTCAAAGTGACGGTAGATGCTCTCCACGTAGTTCAGGACCCTTTGCCAGTCAGGACCGCCTGCTCTCAGCATCTCCTCTACGGTCTGTGGAGCAAAGATTTCAAATACGTCTATTAGCTCAAAATCAAACTTTCATCTGTCATAGAAAAGTCAGAGAAGGCTTTACTGTAAATTACTTTTATTTAAAAAAAGGCCTCATGGCTCACCAGGGTTTGTGTGATCCCAACTGTCTCTCCTGTTTTGAATGCCAAACTGAGATTCTCCCTCTACAAAGAAAAGAAGGAATCAATAAGTTGAACGCCATGAATCACCCGGTCGTATCCATCACACAGGCACAGGTCGTACCTTGTTCTCTGGAGTGAGAGAGGAGTAAGGGATGTGTGAGGGGAGGTAGGTGTGGTAGACGGCGCAGAAGGCGAGACCGTCGGCCCAGCTGCTGCTGAAGTTGGTGATGTCAATATTCTGCAGGGAGAGACACGACAGGAAGATTATAGTAAGACAAGAGAACAAATGGGTGAAGCTGCAATAGTCCAACTGTATCTCCAGTGGTAAGCAACTGTTTGAAGCAGACGTTTTTCCCAGAAGACATTTTGATGTCACAGTAGGAAAAGCACAAGTGTATTTTAGGGTCCTGGTTTCAGGGTCCTGGTATTGTGCATGCTGGCTCACTGTCATGGCTTACTGGCACACCAGCATAGAGCAGAGCCATGCAAGATGTTAATAGTTTTTACTATACTGGTATTCTATCTCCCCAGATGTGCTTACTACACCAGCAGGTATACCCAAACAAAATATGCAACTTGAAGGATTGTTCCCCAGACAAAACCAAGTCTTGCTGAATGGTTAATACCGATGACAGACATTGCCTCTTTTGAAGCTCGAATTGTAAGGAGTAATAATAACCAAGGGAAGTTTAGGAAGTCTGGTCTAAGCTTCTGATGTATATAAAAGGAAGGAACCTAACAGAAAGAAAGTATTCCTACTTGTTATTTTTGTTACGGAAAATATGCTACTCCACGTAGTTTTTTTTTTTTTCTTTTTTTTTTTAATACAAAAAGATTTCCGAAAATGCTGTTTTCTGCCTCTCAAATATGGAGATTTTCTCTTTTTTTTTATATATCATATTAAATAATATTGTATTTATATGTATATATACAGCATATTAAACATTATCCTACTTTACATACTGCTGGGTAGCTTGTGAATTTCCGATTGACTCATAGAAATGCCACAGAAATGGAAAACTACACTATTGATTGCATGATCCAATAAGGTTGATGCCAGTCATTCTCTCCTAAGGCTGTCAAATATTATCATCAATACCACATTAGTCGTTGCTCGGGAAAATACAACTCAATTACATCGATTACATTATGCTTTTGGGTTAGCCTTTGAAAGACTTGTGGACATTTACATAAAACATAACCAAGTGGGACAGACTTGTAAAGTCAATCACGGCGAGGATCACCTTGTAGCCTTGTGCTCGGCTCTGACACCAGCGGAGCAGCGAATTTCTCTTTGAGCCTCCATGACGACGCAGCAGCAGGTTGAAACCATCCTGGGATCTGACAACAACAACAACAACAACAACAACAACAAGACACAAGGCTTCAGATTTGTTTTGGTTTGAACACAAATAATAATAAAAAAATCTTTGTCACATAGTTGACTGTTATAGAAAAGGAAAACCTCAAATCAACACACTGATTCAAGTACGAGAGGCCATAATATTGAGCTTTATGAGTTCACCAGACAAAACCAGTGATTAGATTGTGAGCGTGCGTGCGTGCGTGTGTAGACTCACTTGGTGGGAGGCAGCTCAGTGAGGGCAGAGTTGTATTTGTTTAGAGACTCCTCACGTTTCCCTGTAAAGACAAGCAACCATACTTCATTACCCTACAACATGGAGTCTTTAAGAAACACTCCAAGCACCTAAACATGCCAACATGAACTTCTACATGTTTAAAGCAGCATTCATTCATTTTTGGCCACCAGGGGGCAGCAGAACAAGCTGTTACGTTGACATTCCGTAAAGTAGTGAACAAGCTCGTAAACAATTGCCCATTTACACATCCTATAGACACAGAGCATTGCTGGAATTCATTTGGAGCTCTGTTTTGGTCTCCAACCCCTGAGAACAATAAGTGACTCTTTAGCAGCTAAATATCCCACTGTGTTCACCACAGCTTTGTAGAGCCGAGGGAAACTGCAGGGTTGTTTACATTCATGTCTACTTTCAGTCGTCTTCTTCTTCTTCAGTGCCTTTGTTGACACATTGCTACACTTCCTGTGTTATCAGTCTTGTGCATCCTTGTGCATATGTACAATACAAACAAAATGGGGTCCAATCAAAACGTTGCTCCATTACGCTGCTAGTGGTCAAAAACTCCACAGGGTACCTTTACAATGAAATGCTTTGAAAATAAAATAACTGTGAAATAACAGCTATAGCACTAACAAAAAGCGTACTGTGACAGATTGTATACAAGCCTTTTGTACACTCGCACACGCACCTGTCTCAGTGCTTGACCTGCTGTCTTGCCAATCCAGACTTCTTCTGCCCCTTAGTTGCCCCAAGTTCTTTAAAAGAGACAAGATTGAAATTTCGTCAAAAATCATTACATGACCAGTAAACCCTGTTTTACGTGTGTGCATTTCCTGGCTAACAACCAAACTCTGATGAAGGATCTTCCTGGAGTAAAAGTATCTCACTTTGTTTGTAGGTCCAACTGTTGAGGCAGTATTGGGCTGGGAAGTTCCATTCTGCACGGTGGGGGAGCCTGAGGAAGCAGGTAATCTGGACAGGCTTCTGCAACATCACAATAAATCGTTAGGCGAACAGAGCAGATAAACCAAACCAACTGTTTTGGAAGGAATTTTTTTTTTTTTTTTAACAGGACAGCTGTTCCACTTGGCTCCAGCTGTAAATTAAGCTGTTTAAACTGTCCTGAAGCCCTGTGAAGGCCGTGGGTTGAGAACACATTCAAAAGAACCACAATCACAGTTCTGCCCAAATCTGGAGATTGTTATCCATCTGTCACTATGTCAGAGACATAAAATGTGGACGAGAAAAAAAAGATTTTGGCTTTTGTTTTGAAATATCTGACTGTTGGAACACGTGACACCCACACAAAATGAGGCTTTAATAATGTGTTGCAGAAACTCAGTTTTTTTGTATTCACAAAAAGGCACAAGGTCAAACAGTTTCTCACCTTGACCTCTCTGTGGTTGCCGTCCTTCGTGTGTCGCTGGATCGCACCTCCTCTCCACTCCTGTCCTCATTGGTCACATTTCTCAGGTAACGCTTAGTCACACCTTTACAGTCTCTCCTGGCCTCCTCGCTTACTACATTCTTCGTCAATTCATTCTGACTCCTACTCTCCAACCCCGACCTGTACGCCACCCTCTCCCTGCCCCTCTGAGTCCCTTCTTTGCTTTCACAGCTGTTGGTTGGTTGTCCATTGGGCCTCTCTGGTTCCTGACATGGAGCCTGGGCGAGAGTAGCCAGTCTCTGCCGGCTCTCCTTTAACTCCCCTCTCAGGGTGACCAGTTGCATATCAGCCTCCTTCTGCCTCTGCTGGGAAGCAGCCAGTTCCCTCTCCACATCCTTGTGCGCCGTTCGGAGCGCAGTCAGCTCTTCTTCTGCCTCGGCTCTCAGGCGGTCTGCCACGGACACCGCCACCTGCAGGTCAGCCTGGAACTGCAGCCACTCCCCACGCTCCGTCTAGAAGGGAAACAGCAGGGTTGTTTAAGTGAAGAACACAGTCATTCCAACTGATTGATTCAGCTTTATATGAACTCGGGATGGGACAATGTAGGGTCGCGTTAAAAAGCACCCGCAATAAGTTAATTGTGGTGAATTTCCAACTCAAACAACTCATGTGGACTTCCTGAAAGATCGTCTTTCTGAATGTTGTCTTTCATTTAAAAGTGTGCCTGAACTACAGTCATTCCTACAAATGCTCTGACATCTTTTCTTATTTAAATGTACTTCTGGGTCCAGATCAATACAACATGCAGCTTGTGTTTCCATCAGAGTACAAACAGGCAACTCTTACTGCTACACTTAGACAAAGTATTATTATTATCATTATTTTCTACAATAACTTAATATAAAGCACACAAAGGATTAAACTGCCATTTATAAGATTGGCAAAAACAAACATAGCTGAACCTTCAGCAGACAATGACTATAATCAAATGAACAATCGATATCCACTTGGCCCTCATTGGGAGACTACATAGAGCTGAACTGAGCGGCAAGCCTCAGCAAGCAGAGAAGAGTGGAGCTGGCAAGTCAACTCTAATGAGGCATTACTGGATTGTGAGCCAAAAGGTTTTTGCTCATTTCATAAAAAAAACAAAAAAGAAAAAAAAAAAAAAAAAAAAAAAAAAAAAAAAAAAAAAAAAAAAAAAAGAATATGTGCTCAATTTTTGTAGAGGAAAAAAAAGGGCCCATAACAATTTCCGACAGAAAAAAACAGATTCAAGCTATATTCTCTGGTGCGTGGCAAAGGTTGCATTGTGAAACTGCCTTCTGTGTCACCAACACTGTGGCTAAATAAGTGTTTTTTCATAATTAGCTGCAGATTTGATGAAAACCTAACTCAGTTTCACATCTCTGAGGATGAGTGATGTAGAAAATTCCAGTTTTCATTTTATTAAAGGGTCATTGACTTGGACGTGCACAAACACGGCCCTGGACAACAAAAGTCACACTTGGAACCAATGAAGGCAAACAATGCCAGGGCATTAAATAATGGTAAGTTACCATCATCATAAGAGGAGAGAGGGAATGAGGAAGACAGAAAAAGAGAGCACAAGGACAACAACAGTGATTGAAATCATGCACAGACTTAATGCTGCTGGAGTAATGTAAGACAGAGAGAGAGAGAGATGTGAGCGAGTACTGAGGAGCGGAGGGGTTGGGAGGGTTGGTAATTAGATGAAGAATGGATGGAGACGTGGAGGAGGAGGCGATATCCGAGCCAAGTCGCTCCCTCATCTGACCAGTGACTCAAGACCACAGCTGGACCCGATTACACAGGACACGCACACATACACATATCGTATTCCCCATTTCTCTCCCACACATACACCTCCCTTATTCTTGTACCTCACCACCAAACCACCTTGTCAAGTTTTCTCACACACACTTCCACACATTCAGGGGTAAGTTGGAGCCCGCTCTCCCTGGGAACATGAATAGTAGGATAGAGGTCTGTGTTTGGAATGATTCTAGATTAATGAAAGCTAAAAACACACACTTAGACTTGAAGGATCTTGTCTTTGTTATCGGGACGTGGACACTTCAACTGGAGCATGTCTGTTGAAGGAAACAGGAAGGGGCGCTCCTCGCGTTCACGCTGAGATAAGGGTGTGGATTGTCAGTCTTAAGACACAGACACACACTCGTACTCCCTTAAGAGCTGATCTACTGACCCACTGCAAGACCAGATGTGGTATCCAGCACACACACAGATACACTTGTCTGTCTATACTCTTGATGCACATCTGAGTTCCTGACAATTTCCTGAAAAGGGTCCAGCACACTTGGAGATTGTATCTGTGTGTGTGTGTGTGTGTGTGTGTGTGTGTGTGTGTGTGTGTGTGTGT
>CALSCE010010956.1:5566214-5612188 GCA_943593645.1 Bovichtus variegatus
TGTGTGTGTGTGTGTGTGTGTGTGTGTGTGTGTGTGTGTGTGTGTGTACGCATGCTTGCGCAAACCATCTGTCCCTAGTTCACCTCCACACTAGGTTTTTTTTTTTTAAACATACTTGGGAAAACATCCCAACTCCATACTGGCTCCTCTTTACAGCTTAGCCTGTGGAGTGTATTCTAAAAAAGTGGTTGAATACACCGTTACGCCTATGAAGGAACATTTCATTGCCTACAGCAGTCACACAAACGGACAAAATGGGCAAATTCCCCCCCCCCGACTGGCACATGAAAATTGCTTGGTAGTGCCTACAAGTAGCATATCTACATGTCCACACAGACATCAAAGAAAAGTGTCCCAAGTCACTGCCATTTACTCTGCGATGCGAATTCGACACAGCATGCACACAAACCCCCTCCTCCAATCCTCTCAAACACACCTACTCTTCATTCTACATGTGAACAGCCTCCATATACAGGGCCTTTTTGAGTCTGGGTTGCTGGAGCAGCTTAGCGAGGACAAAAGAGAGAGCAGGGAACCTTGAGATCATTCCTGAAAATCTCCGGCAGCGTTCACCTGGAACTGATTCCAAAGCAGTGCTTTGAGATCAACTAAATCTCCGGGAGGGAGGGAACACAAATCTGACCAGCAACCCACTCACACACCCACTGCCCAGACATGAATGGAGTGTTTTCTTTTTTGTTGGTTAAGACAATTGAAGACTAGTGGTGCACATAAGCACAGACAGATGGTACATCGGATAATATCCTTAGTAGTTCGCTGCACATTGGGTAATCATGTGTTTTCAGAATTCAGTTTAATTACAGGAAATGCATTATGACTGGACAGAAAGAGAAAGACAGGAGCATTTGGGAACCCAGGGATGAAGAGGCACGGAGGAGAGGCTTAGCTCACAGAATGTGACTGGAAGAATAATGGCTGCTTAAATTACACAGAAAAAAAAGTAAAGTACTTTCTTTGTACTAAGTAAAAAGTAAAAGGACTCGAGCAACTTGGGGTCAGCTGTAAAGATGGATGGAAGTGAAAGAGCGGACTAGGAGGCGAGGAAGCGAGATAGAGGAGGGGTGGGGGAGAAGACAGAGAGAGGAAGGAAGGGATGAGATAGGGAGCATTGCAGCAAAAAGTTGGAGGGTAATTGTTTGGAGTTCTTGTGCTCAGGGAGGAGCGGTCAGCTCTCTGGTGGAGAAAGAATGAGGGAAAGAAGAAAAGGCACAGCACGGGAAAGGGGAGGGAGGCTTCCATACAGAGCTAAAAAACCAATTGCGCCAGCCAAGACTTTCAATGCATCGGTACGTGTTTGTAAGTCTTCTTTCTCACGTGGAGCACACACACAAAACACATGGCCAGTCAGTCGCTGCAGCCCTCGCCCCCACCTCGCCACACAGAACAAAACAAAACAAGTTTTGTCTCCTGAACAGCCGAATGTGAACCCCCTCCTCCGCACTGCACTCCCCTTCTCCGACTCGCCACAGAAAGCCTCCCAGGACAGCAGAGCAGACAGAGGGTTCATAAAGCCCAGCTTTGCTGGCTTATATTGCCCTACCGAGGGCCCATGTAAACACAGTGTTAGATTGCCCCGATTTCTAATACATGGCTACCTCTCAGTGGTATAACACAGTCTCTCTGAGGTATAGGTCCCTTACAGGGATGTGGGAAAGTAGATGAGAGAGGAGGAAGAGACAGGAGGGAGCAGGGATTGAATATTAGGTAGTGTGGAGTACGTGATTGTCATGTGTCAGATTAGCACTTGGTTGCAATAGAATAACTAAAATAATTCTGAGAGGAGAAAGAAGATGGGGTTGGGGGAAACAAACTGCCATATTCCAGCTGTTGTAATCTGGGGCAGATCTAGAGGAAGTGGGGAGCCTCTGGCTACAATCCTCATAAGGGAGGGTCAGGAATTGGAACGAACGACTGACAGGAAATTACTGCACCATTCTCATAAGAGCATGCAACGCCCAAGCAATAGTACTGAAAAATACTTGCAGAATTTAAAATTCATATTGTACATGGTTGTACATGGTATTGTACAAGTTTTGGGTTTGGAACCTAATAGTGGGTCAATCCAAAATAGCTGGTGGATCTACTGGACAAGTTTCTTTTGCTGGGCTCCAAGGAAGAGAAATTCATTTGTGTGATGGAAGCTTTACTTCTTACTTTAAATAAAAAATGTTAGAATGAAGTAAACAGGTGTCCTGTTAACGTGAGCTACAGACCGCTTTGACAGAAGAAGATCTCAATGATTTCCCTCTTTTGGGCCTCTCAGGACAAACAGAGGACAGGAAGACATCCATAAGCAAAGCAAAGCTCCTAGTGGGGCCCAGTCTATTATAATTAGCCTATTGTGGTAGTGAGGGGGTGGAGGTTTACAGGGTGTGTTTTGCTGTTATCTCCTGGATGAGTTCACAAGTAGTACTCCGACTTATGTGTAATTGGAGTGAGTGACTTCCTGTTTACATTGCTATACTTTTCCACTGTATGCGTGTCTTTCAAGTATGTTGGCAAAACAAAGTGTTTTCTTCATGTTTGAAACATAAGACTAACGATAGGAAAAGGTACATTTTAGTGGGAGATAATCCTTTTGGAATTCATAGTAGGCTACTTTTTGAAACACTTTTGCTGGCTGAAATGGTAATTGTCGCTATCAGATTTGATTGGCTGTAGCTAGCTATTAAGCTAACGTTAGCTCCACGAGTTTGTTGAAGACTTTGTCTCTGGCTAACTTTTAATATTTCCAGCCAACTTGTTTTAAAATGAAAAAAAAACACTGTAAAAAGGGCTCTTAGATTAGCAGCTGATGCCTACATACATGATAATAGTAGCGGTAGTGGGAGTAAGCTAGTTAGCTGGACATGCTAAACATTGCAGCTTGCGTTGGAGCAGATAAACACACAGTTTGATCCATGTCTCACACTTGTGTTCTTGTATTTTTGGTTCTGAATGCTAGAAAAGAAGAAGGCTCCACACTCCAAACTGTTTATGAAGTATGGATCTTAATACACCTCCATGTACACTGTTTTGACGTAGAACATATCAGCTCGCTAAACTAAGATTGGACAATCGTTGTTCTAGGGAGAGGGTTTGCAAATGGTCAATTACCATTAGTATCACACTAACCACACGGAAAAAAAATGTAAAAGAAAAAAACTGCCAGAACATTTTTAAAAACAAACAACCTTTATGGTGCATCTCACCTGAAAAGTACTCTTCAAACTCTTCACTTCCGTCAGTAGATGCTTCAGTATCTCTGAGGGAAGGATAGAGAAATGTCAAAAGACATCACATGCATATCAAATGCAAAAAAAATGTCAAGGAAATGGATTTGCCCTTCACAAAACAGGGAAATGTTAGGCCAACAATGAAATGGCAAGATTTAGTGCTCAAACTAAAATTCTGCAGAAATTAATATTATTCATCAGCAATATAATGTATAAAGTGTATTGTATTATAGCTCACCTGCTGTGTTCGTGGCCTCATCCTCACTGGCAGTGATACCCAGTGTTGTCTTACAGTCCCCCAGCAGCTTCTCCAGCTCCTCACCCTGGCTGTCCCCAGCTTCCTGAGCGGGCAGTAAAGACTGACTCAGACCACTGTCTCTTTCCCTCCAGGTGTGCCCAGAAGAGCTGTCCACCACAGGTGAGGCACTACACAGAGAAGAGGTGCTCTTTGTAGGGCTGATGGCCACAGTCTTCCCCTTGGACACCGGAGGCCGAGGGGTGGAGGTAGGAGGACCCCCATTCCTCCCCAAAGCAGCTTGTCCTCTACCCACAGTGCTTCCTGGCTTGTTGTGAAGCGGGCTAACTCCAGGGCCAATGGTGGAGCTGTTTAAGCTGACTGGTGGATGAGGCCTCCAATCAGGAGGGGGACTGGAAGTGGTAAGGGGGCTGCTGGACTGTGCTTTCTTCCCACTGGATGTGAGGACTGGGACTGGAGGTGGAGATGAAACTGGGGCTGCAGGGGAAGGTTGAGGTGAGGTAAGGTGAAGGAGTTGGGGGACACCGGGCGTGAAATCAGGCTCGTCACTCAGTGGAGAAGCAGGAGGAGTGTGGAAACTGTCACCATGGGTCCCTAGAAAAGAAAAACAACGGCATTTAGATTAAATAAGAAAGGCAAATTCATGTTTACTTTACAATATATAATCTAGAATAATTTGTCGGATATCCTTTTTTTCCTGGAAAAAAAGAGCAATTACCTAGTTGAAAATTCTTAAATGACATCTATGTCTAACACAGAATGAATGAATCAGCAAATATTTCTAACTTGAAAAGACAATATGTCTGGCGCTTCACTGATCGTCATTCTAAATGTATGTGGGCTGGAGGTTTGAAGTTATCGCAACAGACTTAACTGTAAGTGGCATACTGGACTGTGATTGGCCTCCAAGTTGTGAGGTCACAAAGTCATGATCGTCTTAAAATGAGATTCAAGGTGAGCACAGAGAAACTTTCCTCTTTCAGCAGATTAATGCGAAAACAGCCTTCTAGTGTCAAACTCTGCGCATACATCATTCTGCACAGTGAAAGTCAAACATCCAAGTGAAGTAACAATTTCGAGTGGAGAGGAGGCTTTAAAGTTATGAATAATTGTGAGACACACACACAAAACAGAAAGAACGGACTGAGAAAGTGAGTCCTGAACAGAATGAATGGGGGGGAAACAGTTCAGTGGTCACTAGTCTGGCATGTTGACGCCGAAAACACCATTCAGTGAGGGGACCAGACCAGCAAACATCCAGGCCATGCCCCTGAAGATGAATGCTTTAATACAGACATTCCTCTTGGACTGCTCATCCACAATGTTGTGACACACTCATTCTCCAAATTCAGGAACTCACAGAGGACAAATGCTGCCCATACAGAGACCAATTTGCAGGAGTCCACCGCAGATACATTTCCAAACTTGAGAAAATAGCAATAATAGAAGCGATTTTTCCTTTTTGGCTCAGCACTCTTTGCCCATAACAGCATGCCACCAATAACCGCTTAAGACGCTATGGGAACCACTTCCTGTCTCCTTCTTTTCTTTTCTCCTTTTCCTTGTTTGGACAAAAGCCTCACTGCTAGCAAAAGTTATGTTTTTTTTCTTCAATGATGTAACATAGCGAAGCATGCACCACCTGATGGAAGGCCAAATCACTAGGAAAGAATGACAGGATTATCTAATAACTTTCTCATGCTACCCCTGCTTTTTATTTCTTCATTCCAAACCTTAGTGTGACCGTCTAAACCATGCGTACGAGTGGCATACTGACTGAATGAGTGTGTGTGTGCGTCCATTGAGGTGTGTGTGTGTGTGTGTCAGATAGCATTAGGCTTCCTATGATTAATCCGCTGCCCTTGTGCTGAGCCGGGGAATTCTGCCGATTCATCACAGCTGGCCCGGCGCGGCCAGAACGAATCACATAGGGACGCGAGGAGAATGACCACTCACTGTGCAACACACAGGAGGGCTGCCAAGATTCCTGCTGCCGCTCAGCGCACGCACACACACATACACACATGCAGTCCTTCCGCTTGCTACTCCTTTTGTTGCCTTCAATTTCCTGATTACCCCTTATCCACCCCTCTTTCATACAGTCTCCTCGCTCTTCCTGTATTTCTCTTCTTTTACCCTGCAGCATCTTCCTTCTACTACATAAATCCGAGCCTCGAGGTGTGCTGGCAGTATTCTCAAAAGAAAATCTGAAAACATGAGGCCAACACACATATTGCCAGGCGTCTGTGTGTACTGCCAAACATTTAAAATAAAATCAATTTCAGCATGCAGAGACAGACCAAAGGAGAGTCACGGGAATCGATTTGACCAGATAGTTTAAAGACAACAACAAAAAGGAACTGCAGGCTCATTTTTGTATTTTTGTGTGTGTGTGTGCGTGTGTGTTGACCTACCTGTGGGTCCATGGCCGTCCTTGCTGGAAAAGTTACCCATATTGAAGTAATGTGGTTTGGGCCACTGATGGGGCCCTGCAGGTGCTTGTTGCTCTTTCACTCAGCCCAGACCAAAGTGGCACTGTGGAGGTGACCTACACACCTACACACACACACACACACACACACACACAGGACATCCACAAAGATGATGGATGATGAAGTCATGCACTTATGCACTGTTTTCCAGCTGAGAAAATAATTCAGTTTTGAACAGAACCCAACTGTAAGCCCTTATGGAGGTCACATTGAAGTCCATATTTTACAAACAAGGCCGTTAAATACATCTAAATTCATATACACTGAACAAGAGAAATGCGCCAAAACCAATAGACTACATTCAACGCCATCAAAACAACACACGTAGTCCAAATCGGCAATACTAATTTGATAAAAACGTAACATCATATTGTTCTAACGCCATTGATTTTAACGCGCTTTCAACGCTTTTTACACAGAAGCCCGATGTGCATCCACAAGTTTGAAAACGTGTTTACAGAAGTAACTTCACTTTTGTCCCACTGCGTAAAACCCAATACATTTCATTTGAATAGTAAAATAAATTGGATACAAACCCTTGACAGCGGATAAATAACTCCCAGATAGCTTTTGTTCGGAGTTTGGTGAACTCTTCTTCTCCACGCTTTGCTTCTTTCAGCGCCGCTCAACCAAGCGCACTGCCCTGCTGTGTCCTCGCGGAGGAGCAACGGGAACGGCAGTAAGGCAAACGTAACTGCATTTTCTTAAAACAAAGTTGAATCCGAGCAACATGTTGCTGCGGGAAACATGTCGATGAGAAGACAAGACGTGATTGAAATCCGCACATGGAACCAAAGAGCGGAAAACAAACTGTGGACATCAATGAGCGATGGCGCCGATCACCTCCGGATGTGTCCACTAGAGGGCAGCGTTAGGCCGCGTTAGAGGGAGCCTGTTTCCTCCGGACTGTGTGGCGGTGGCACTTCCTCACTTATCTCTTGACTTAATATGATTAAGCTGACTCTCACAGGCTGGTGACCCACTGACCTACTGTACCAGACAGCTCCAGGCTGAAATTGTATTGATTTTGTTTCTTATTACTAGATTAAATGTATTCAAACTTCCCCATTAAGTGTCTGGCTTCTACATCACCGACTGTGTGACATTTTAAGATGCTGACAGTTTCAGTGCCACATCTGCATGCTTAGAGTTGTGAGTGCTTTCAACTAACTGCTCGTAAATGAAATTACTCACCTGATTACTCTTTATTAGTGCATTAATGTAACTATTTGAGTTGCATAACTCTGAAGCATAACGCTGGATTTTTTTTTTTATAGAAATGATTTCCAAAGTGGTACAGGCAGTGGTGGCCGATAACTAAGAACATGTACTTACGTGCTGTACTTAAGTACAATTTAGAGGTACTTTTACTTTACTTGAGTATTTCCATTTCCTGCACCTTTATACTTCTACTCCACTAAAATTCTGATGGAAATGTTGTACTTTTAACTTTAATTACTTTGAAGCTTCAGATTAATAATACAAAATTCAACAAATTATTTCTCATTTATTATTATAGGTTAAGATAAAACGTATTTTTCCCTTGGTGAAATTCACAAGCTACCCGGCAGCGTATATAGTAAAATAATAATAATAAGCTCCTCCTTTACCAGCTGCAACGTCAAAGTGATGAACACATTAATGCATCAATAATTATAATTCAATATAACATATATTATTCTGAAATGTGCCATTTTGCAGGATGAGTACTTTTAATTTTTGTACTTTAGGTATATTTAGATGCTAATACTTTTGTTTAAGAAACATTTTTAATGCGGGACTTTTACTTGTAACAGAGTATTTCTACAATGTTGTATTGCTACTTTTACTTCTGAGTAGATCTGATCTCCGTCCACCACTGGGTACTGGTCTGCTGCCTGCGTCTCATTACAGATTTAAGTGAGTCATTACTTGCAGATTGAATTAGATATTACCCATTATACAAACACTACATTCTCTAAAATATTTAATACACTCATCCAACACTCTTTTCTCCATTTCTTTTAATAAAAAGTGTTTTAATGTTTTTCTAACACTAAACGATTCTGAGTATCCCATGTTATGTGTGGGGCCAAATCATTAAGATCCAAAGAACCTTATCTATGAATTTTGACTAACTTTTGATCATATTATACATATGCTGGTGTTTAGTATACTAAACACTTGTTACTAGTCTTAAATGTTTAAATGGGCTATTTTCTAGTAATCTAAATTGTAACGTGTCGTCTTATTTTGCACAATCTCTAAATAGGCCTATTTGATGCTTACTGAGGTGTAGCCTTTTTTCATCACTCCCTTTCAGGTGACATTAGGAAATCTGGTTGGAACAAGATTTATGTTTCACACAAATGAAATAGATGAATAAACAATGGCACATATATTTGTACATTGTTTACTTCATGAAGTCTGAACTGCACTTTAGATAAACAACACAGCTTCAGGTAATGATGTGAATGTGGATGTCAAGACACATTCAAGCCTTCAAAATGATTACGGTAACTTTACCACATCAGTGATTCTCAAGTTTCTGATGAGGTAGCTCCTAGTTCGATCATTGTGATTACTCCAAGTATAATGGAGAAATGCTTTACATCATTATGTGAAACCTGGAAGTTGGATAACTGAATTATAAAATCTATACAACTGAGTGATCCAGCTGCTACAAAGTTGTAAAATCAGTGTCTAATCACTTTAAGCCCATGAATGGCTACAAACACATTTATTTCTTGGTACAAAAAGCACAACTTCATCGCACAACACTGTACGAAATCAATCTGACCCACACGGTGACTAAGTGCAACAGTAGAGCAGCATGTTTGCCAAATGCTTTTATTTCATCAATCTCTTCCAACATCTTTTCATTAAATATTAATTCTACTGCTAACAGAACAAATCTCTCCTTTAATGGGCACAGCTGAAGTCGAGTTTGTAGACCTTTACAGATGGAAATGAATGAGTGCTGATGTGTGACACCCACACCACAAGCTAACAGATTCCCTGTATTGTATTGCAACAACAAACATGTTTTCAGATATTCATTTTTTCTGTCTTGGCAGTGCTCCCTCATAAGCTGCACAATGCTGAGTGAAACAGGAAGTTTGCTGCAGTGAGGAGACAAGCTCTCCCTCACTCTCTGATTGAGATCAATAGGTTTCCACAGTGCTCTGTGCTCACTGTGCACCACTGCAGTATATAGAGAGAATCCATCAAAAGCAGCCAGGTGCATTACACAACCTCCAATACCTAAACACGACTATAAAATGCAGTTTGCTTTTATATTTTAGAACAGGTGAAGATATATTACGTTATACAATATATATATATATATATATATGAATCTGTCTTAAAAGTCCCACTTTACCCTGTTTTTTATTTTATAGAGTGACGCATAGTATCCTGTTGTTTTGAGACCATCACAATCCCTTTATGAAATTGTTTATTGGCATCAGTTTCCGTCCAGAGCAAGATGACCAATTGTTTGTACAGTGTGTGATGCCAGTTGGAGCCATTAGGCCCCTCTGTTGAGTGGATTACTGCCATTTTGTTGGTGACCTACTGCGCTAGTGTTCTGGAGGGCCACTATTGGGGCTCTAAAAGCTCCCAACCTGCCCCAACTAGCTGCTGGTCCAATTTGGCAGATGGACAAGGATAGATCTTAAACAATGAAAAAATGGATTACAAGGCCTGGCTGACCTCTAAGTGATGAAACTTTCTCACCATCCTCCTTTTTCACAAACTTTCCAGAATATCAAGCACTTCCTCCTCTTGTCGCCTGCTTGTAGAGAAATAAAACTCCCCCTTTTATGGCTTGGTACCGTCACACCACGCTATGTGAAACATCAAACTCTACAATCAGTAGATTTTCAAATATTCATAGTCAAGATAAAGACAGCATGACCCTGTGCTATCCACAAGGCACAGCACGCATTCTCAACCACACTCAGTGTCTCGCCAATCCCTTTTCACTACTACATTTTTGGTGTAAGCACAAAAGGAAACACCAATCCCATAATGAATAAATCCATGTATGGCAGAGGGACAAATGGTGGACACTGCAGGGGGAATGGTACAAAAATGGGACGCACAGGGAATGTCTGCCTCTCATGAGTCATTGCTTCTAATTCTGGATTAGGTGAGTATGTTTGCCAGGAATGATTTTCCACCTGGGTTAATCCCCCCAGAGGACACAGGCTTATCCAGGAGGAATCACCATTCTACCTTGCCCACCTGCCACCTGCAGGTAAATTAGGTTTCATTATCCAACAAGGTGTATTTGAGCTGTTGTCTAAGAGTTGTTTACATGACTGGTTTTGATATTAAGTAACCTTCTTCTACGTATTAAAGAAGTTATTTCAATCCACAAAACTGCCCTGCCACTCTGCTAATCTCCCATCACCCAGACCAAATGCTTGGAAGGATTTCACTTTTCTGAAGCACCAGTCACTGATTCAGCCACAAAGTCAACCTGTTTCTTCCTCCGCTGTTTCTTGATCGACAGGCCATGGCCACACCACGTCAACAAACGCCAAGGCTTGTTGACGGACGGCACCTGGTCCTCGGAGGAGGAAATAAATTGAAGACATGGGCAGGGATGGGGTGCCCAAGCATTCACACATGGCTGTCTGCCTGGTGAGTGAGGGGAGGGGGGGCACAGAGAGAGAGTTGCCAATCACCTGTGTACAATGGGCCACTGCCAAACGTCAGTCCCTTTTCACGCCAGGCCTCAAAAAGACACACAATGTCGTCAAATTAAGTATGTTAGCTCCTTCAAGCTACATTCTGCGACAGGAAGTTCCAGCATCATTACGCACTCATCCAATCATAGATATCGCTTTGTGCCCTCTCAGTGCATTAAAGACTCTAATACTAGTGAGTATTTGATACAATCCAATAGCGTTTCAACTATTTTTATACTGTATGTGTTGCACTATTTACAGAACTCATCATTACTATAAAACATCCAACTTCTTGCAAACATAAAGGTTGAGGTCAGCCAAATATCCACACTTGCACATCGTCAGAGAGCACATGGGCCACACTGGGGGCCAGCATAGCTACAATCTGTAGTCGTGCAGAAGTGTAGTTACTGGAGCTCAACCTATGATGTTGGCCAATCTATATCCAACCTAGCATCAAAAGGTTATCATTTCACGGGAACTTTCTGTCCCACAAAGGAGGGAGGTGGGATCTCCTGGCAGGCACCGGCCCGACGATTAACATCCAGGAAGGGGATCCTATGGGCGGCTGTGCCCACCATGCTGGCATCAGTGTGCGTGCCAACCCACTGCAGCACACGGGCGGATGGCCGGTGGTAGAGGGCCAACTGCCTGGAGCTGTAGCCGCACAATCCGATCCCCACGGCCCCCAGCAGCATAGCCATACCTGGCATGGATTTCTCGGCTGGAGGTGTCACAGCGACATTATGGTAGGCTTGGGTCTGAAAGAGGAGAAAAATGGAGGGTGAAACACAATGACAGGGAATGTTGGACTTCCTTGGTGATGTATGAGTATGAGAGACGAGATCAAAGCAGTGCAGAAATTCCACAACTTCCTGGTTAACAATGTCCAAAGAGTGATGATTTGGCGTGGATGCTGATCAATTTTAGGCCTATACATCACGGGAGGGCAACATGCCCTGCAGACCCTTTTTCCAAACATTTGTACGCATCAAACGACTGAGCTACAATATTTTTACATCAGCCCCCTGCCTCATCTAGCTCTCCCACCAGGCCCACAGAGATTAAAAACTCATCTTCTCTCATTTACCAAATAGCATTCTGTCTCTTTTGACGAACAAAAGGCTTGTCTATTTTGCGACATGGGCAATTTCCTCAGTGGGCCCTTGGCAATTATAAAGACCAAATAACAGAAACCTCATATACTTTCAAAATGGAGCTGTGTCACAGACAGGTAAGAAGCTATTCCTGTGGCTCACTCACCCGGTTCCCATTTACATTCACAATGCAATGGCCTGTCACCTGCTTGGATTTCTCCATTGTTTGTGATAAACACCGCCAAAAAAGGTGATTGTGTTTTGTGAGCTAAAACAAAAGGCTTACTGGAACAGAAGCCTGGAACAATCTCATATTTGTGGATGGTGTGTACATGATATGCTCGTAATGCATTTCATCATCTTGTCACAACAATCTGTTGAGACACTCGACTGAATAAATGGCTGCGTAATGGCAGCATAAGGCTTAGTGAGACCAACTTGCACTGTCTCTGTCTATAAACTCCTGTATCGCTGTACGTGCCCATAACGCCAGCACCTTCAAACGCTTCATTTCATCAATGGCTGCTCTCAGAACTGTCAAAGTTATTTCATCTGCCTCTTCCTTCTACTCCTTAAGGACCAGCAGAGACAGAGCATGCCAAGCACCGTGTAAAATCAGAACTCTTAAATCAAAACAAGTTGCTTGGTGCCGAAACATTGCAATAAAGTGCATCCACTTCGCTTCTAAGATCATTGGCAAGCACCTTCCAATGAGTCAGCACTTTATGTCCCTGCTATCCAGCAGTTTAGACAGCTTTCATGTCACTACAGTGTGCATCTAAGATTAAACATCACGGTACATCAATATATTCTGTGGGTGATTACGGTATCTGCTTGACTGTAAATCTTCTTCACCTTTGTAACAACACAGCATTGAAAGATCCAAACCAGTGTCACTTTATTTGATGAATAACAGTGCTCACACTCACCTGCAGCAGCCGGATGTAGCCCGGAGTCAGTCTTGGGACTCTGAAAAACATTTTGGAGCGTTCCACGATTGTCTGCCTGTTAAATCAGCAATGAGTTAAAGGCCAGATAACACTCGGCTCTCTCTTATCTCAAGCTCCTCTTCCTGGACTCCCAGGACGAGAAACCCACTTACAGCGGGTCTGTCCGGGTGTACGCTTGGACACTTCAACCTGTGCTCAGCTATGTGATGCATGACAGCCTGCTCAGCCCTTATAACGTCTCCTTCCTGTCTTTACATAACAGGCCGTCTCCACGTGGTGTGTCTAAGGGGATTACAGGAGCTTGCACACAGAGACAAAGAAGCCGGTAAACAGAAGGAAGGTTGAATGGAGTGCTGGCCCGGGTGATTCTCAAACATCAGAGTATACCGACTTTAAGAGGAATCATATTGAAATTATATGTTTTACAAAATTCTGTTGGGGACGTCAATGACTTCAAGCAAACTATAATTAAAAACCAAAACAAGTTAATTGTATTTCCTACATGATCTTGCAAACATTTGCGGCATTGTGATGAATAAATACATCAAATAATACAAAATATTCTTATTAATATTGTGATAATAATAGTCATAATAGAGTGTATAGATCTGTGTGTGGAGAATCAGAGGGGTGTTTGAGTGCACTCTGCCATGTTCAATGTTTTAGATTCTGTTCAGAAGGTTTTCAGGATTCTAATGCATTTTTACATCTTTATTTCTGTCCGTTTGAACAGAGTTTGATTCAGATTCAGATTTACTTTATTGTCCATTAAATTAGCATAAAATGAAAATGTGTCTTTGGCAATGGCCTATAAGACAACACACACCATCTACAACAATACATAACATACACAACAATAATGCATCTTAAAGACTTAAGGTGACCAAGTGACAGTAATGATAGTACTGAGTGGATTGTTCTACCACTGGCATACATACATTCATCAACATCGCAACGGTGTGCGAGTATGCTGGTGGCGGTGGCAGGCGAGTTCCAAGGGGCCTATTTAAACAGGCTCTTATTGAGAATGGTCACAGCTGATGGAATAACGGATTTCTTATAATTGTTCTCCCTGGACATTGGGATTTTCAGTCTGCAGCCTGGAGGCAACAAGGGAAAGGCTGAGTTGAGGAGATGTGTGGAGCCACTGCAGAACTCAATGTTGACGTCGAAACAAAGTGAAAATGAATCTGAATCTATGAATCTGGCGTCAACTTATTCAGGGACAGTACATGAGCATCACGTGTAACTGATTTCTGAATTCAGCACTTTCAAAAAAAAGCTTTAAACAGAAGGCCCAAGTCTTTTGAAGTCATAGCCACTAGAACAAGTTTGAATCTGCCAAGTGGGTTGATTTGGATGTTTTTCTATCGGTGTTCTGAATGGCTTTTTCCTGCCATGTCAGCTCATTTTCTAAAGCTTTAATATCCTCCCTGGCCTAGGGGTCCTCGACTCAGAGTGAGGTCTTATAATGAGGTAGCTGAGCTGATAACGTCTCTCTCGCTGGCCGAGAGGAATTCTCTCCAGTGAGAGCAGCCAACAATGACCTTCTTCTCATCTCTGGTAATAGGGCCCAATTCTGCCTCCCAGCTCATGCATCCCATGAATTCTCTCAAACTCTGGCATTAATGCTGCAAAGTCATGATGTCACTTAAAACTTGTGATTCCCACTGGATGCTTACAAAAAAAGCATTTAAAGTACTATAGGAGAGAAACTTAAGCTAATAATGTGCTCGAAAATATAAAGCAGGCAAGTTAAAGCAAAGATATTAACAATGAGTCTACATGTTAGCTGCGCTGCGAGGCTGCACTTAGGCACCGCAATGCTTTGACCTAAAATGCATGCTCACAAAGACGAGGCTAACATGCGGATGTTTCGCAGGTATAATATTTACTGTGTTTACCATCTTGGTTTGGTGTGTTAGCATGCTAACATTTGCTAATTAGTTATGAGATCGGTGGGAGTGAACCAAAAGAGAAAAGTTGCGGGTCAGACATCAAAACTAGGAGCTGAAACTCACTATAAAGTAGGGCTGAATGATTTAGAATTTCTTTTAAAATTGTGATTATTTTGACTGATATAATTCACGGTATTGGAGAGAATGATAATTTGTTTCATCAATATTCTCATTTTCATTGAAAAATATATTTAAATGATCACGGTGTGATGTTTTTCGCGAGGATTTGTACCAAGACTTTTTCTTTAAGTCTGTAGAACACGATTTGTAGGCCTGGACATCTCTGCAGCACCACGATACTTAACCCAGAACGGTATTTTGACATATATTTTGCCTTTAGCAAATATTGTGCCCCCTGCAGTTTGGATATTGTACTATAGTGCATATTGCGATTTAGGTATAACCGATGTTATTCATCCTGCGGGTGACATGAATGTGTTTACCAAATTTTGTGCCAAACCATCCAGTAGAAGTTGAGATACAGTATCTTACTGGCTATGTGAACACCTTTACCTGTTGGTGGTTGCTAGAGGAAATGAGAGGGGATGATAAAAGTCATTAGGGTTCATACTCTGGGCACCATGGCTATCTGTACCAAATTGAATGGCAATCCATCAAATAGTAGTTGAAATATTTCAGTTTGGACCTAAGTGTTGGTTTTCCTAGAGCTTCAACGCTTGCATGGATAGAAAAAAAAGGGCATTAAAACCACTAATGATCACATCTATATTTATGTTACATAAGCATGTCAGGCAATGTGCTCTTTGCCCCTATTGTCTCCTGTGGCTAATGTCTGCAGAGCGAGCCCGTGAGCGTCCATCAGACAGCACCTGGTGCGTCCCACCATGAATAGAGGCCACAGATGGGGGCCCTCATGCTAATTGTTCACTACTGTAACTCTACTGACACACTCAGAGCTGTGTGTTACAGTGTACAGTAGAACCTGCTGGTGCATCCCAGTTCTGGAAAGATAGAAAAACAGTTTCCTCTAGAGCTGGTACGTGGCAGACAACTGTCACTCAAGTCATGACAACTGCACCGTCCAGCCGAGATAATTCTCTGCCCTTCTCCTGAACTCATCCCCTGGCTTTGAGTCATTGGCAAACGTATTAGAATAGATCGCCTGGGCTGTAGACAGGTATGGTGATTCGGAAGGTTAAGCTACTGACTCCCCGGGTGGTACTGGTTCCCAACGTTCGTCAACAAGACAAGACAACAGACAAAGCCTATCAAGCAAACAGGGACAAATTTTGAGGGACAAAATTGGATTTTTGCATAGAAACAATTCACGTTCGCATCTTATATGAAAGGGTGGGATGGTCCTGCTTAACAAATATAAGGATGTAGATGTTGTATGTATTGTTTATTTATTAACTGCCTAGTTACCTACGCTCTCTGGTTACATGCAAATAGTCTATAGTAATAGCAAATACTCTGCTGCACACATATGGAACAAGCCCCGAAAAAATATTACGTTCTCGTTTCACTTGAACGTTTTAAACGCTTGTACTTACTGTATGTATTAGCAAACATGCTTTTCTTAATTGAGAAAATCTATAATTGTATGTCCGTGAATTATCTGTACGTCGGTCTATTCTTAAACTGTATATGTTTTTCGTTTTTTTGCACACAGATCTGACTACCCATTTAAATAAAGGATTACATAAATACCGTGTTGCTATATATAGCGTACCGTCAGATAAGGGCAACAGGTAGGCGTGGGGGATCAAGTAATGGTACTAACGATCCCTCAGTATCGTCAGTATTGCTTCCCTCAAGACTATTAATTAACAGTGCATATAGGTGAAACAGCTCAATTTTAAAAAAGGCATGTGGAATAGCAACTTGGTCAGAGATTGATTTGCGGTGAGGGTACTGCAGATAAATGAGAAGCTATTAGGTTAACTGGCTGGGTTTAAATGTCATAACTTCTGCAAAAAATACCGGTGCTCCGGTAGAGCTGACATTTGCTTCTCCTCTGGCAATTAAAAGGTTAGGCGAGGAGGACGGATGCTATGTTAATACCAGTTAAATGTTCGATTAATTTGAACTACATAAGAAAACCCCTTACCACACCTAACAAACAGGGAGGTAAGAAACAGCTGGGCCCATAATGACAACTTCAAGCTTACTCATGGTGGGCGGAAGGATTTGCCCAGCTCAGGACTAACTGGCTTTGTTTTGTTCTCATGAGGCACGAAAATGCATTAGACCAAGTCATAGATCAAATTGAAAAAAATATTTAATAATAAAAATATTTTACATTGTGAAATGCAATAAGCAGGACATTTAAAAAAAAAAAAACTTTCTAAAGTTATGGATCACAGTCAAAATAATCCTTCAGTAGAGTCTCCGTTTCAGTGCGATTCACTGTCTCGTGGGTGCGTCAGTAGAAAGCCCTGTCTTCTTGTCTCCCTGCACGGGAAGAATGTCTGTGATCCAGTATTGGAACAGTGAAGCGACTGCAGTGGTTTCCTCTAAAAAACAAAAGAGACAAAGAGCGACATTTCAGTTACAGCTGACAACCCGATACCAGAGGAACAGTTAGTGTTTTTTTTACCGAAGAGACCTAGTTGCTGTTGTATTCTCAGCATATTAAATCCAAATCCCCAGTGTCAAACGAACTTCTACCTCCCTGCATGTAGACATTCAACCTAACTCCTGTCTCCCACCTTAGACGGAATATTTATTTGACTTTCTTCTTATTTGAATTATTGAATCTATTCAAAAACATAAAATGGACAGTATAAAGGGGGAGCATTAAACCAATGTTGTTTATGAGAGGAACTCCAGGGTGCAGAAAAAAATGCTCACTAATATTATTAGTATTATACTGTTTTTAGAATTAGATTCCAGTGGTGGCTGCGTAGGATTGTTTCCGACTCGTGTGATCGAAATATTTACAATAACTTGAGCGTTGTAAAAAAGATAGCTCATCATTTCCAAAATCACAGCATGTTTTTATCCAACAAACATTCTGCTTCAATACATATTTGTTGCTGTTACGGCTTTCAGAACACATTTTCACTTTGGTCAAAAAACGGTTGCAGTTGTATTAACGGGGCGATCTAGCAGCAATATAAATTACATTTATGCAACCACACTTTTTTTTTTTTTTTTTAGGGCGATGAGTTCATAAAATATGACGATAGACATTCAAAGCTCCATTACAATAGTAACAAATGGAAAATAAAAAAGAAATAACGATATGGTAGAGCCATACAAACATCAAATAATCCATGAATGCAAAAGTCAACTACAGCAAGAATGCCGGTGCCTTCGACTAAAATGCCAACATAGCAAAGGTGAGTGAAGTAAATCTATACATACTAGAAAGATGAATTCACAAGGAATTCTGCTCTGATGCAATCTGCTGCTAGAGTTTCATTTAAAAACAGCAGCATTTAAAAACAGTGAATCGAAGCATGACTCATACAATATGAGGTGGGTGTGTGGGGGGGGTAGAAAAGCTTTCAGACAGCTGCATGGAGAGAATAGGCACAACTAAGGCAGGCTACATTGTGGGCTCTGCTCTCTAGACGGCAAACTGCCTTTTACACAGTGTTGCCTGGACGACGGGGACAGGCAGAGACAATCTGCACTTTGTGGCCACCGATACGGCGGTGGCCTGAATCACCTGGCTGGCCTCTCTCGCTCTACCTCTCCCTCTCTTTCGCACACTTATATACTTGTGCGTGTGACAGCAGCAAAGTCCTTGCTGATCCTATTAAGCAGCCAGCAAACCAACCATGCAAACGCACAAACAACCATGCAGAGGTGAACACGTGTCTGGGGACTCATGACTTGTTTTGGCTGTTGACAAGAGTAAAAGGCAAGATGAGCAAGTTGAGACGTGTCAGCTCACTCATCGTGGAGGTCACCTGTGTGTGAGGTGTAATATGGACCAGACCTGCTCTAGTATTGCAAATTAGGGACAGGTGCATACAGGTAAAGGCTGATGAAGGCAAGTAAGGGCGGGTGCACTCAGGTGAACAATACATATCAATGTTAGGGTGCTTAGAGTGACCTTGTTTTTCACTTGTATATAAGTTCTGCATCTCTATGGAAACAGCACACTTATTGCTAGAAGTAAGGACATTTATTTGTATGTCTTTTGTGCAGTTATAACACAGTTAGAATGCCGTAAATCATAAAAAAGGAAGAAATGCAAGTTGAATTATTTATGATCATTTATTCTACAAAAATGAGGTGAAAAATGGAATTTATTTACAACATTTTCCCAGGTGCCCACGAGTGTGACTAATATTGGAAAGCTATGCGGGCTCCATATGCTATACATATTGATTATGTACACTATTTACACTTTTACAACCTCTACTTACGGTCGCTCTTGTCCTCCCCTCTCTGCTTTGTGTAAACAGCCTGCAGTTCAGCCAAAGTTTACCAGAATGTTTGTCACATGACTGTTGGTCTCAGCCGATTCATTCATAGCTTTCCAGTTGCGCTGAGGAGCGTAGAATTTACTGTTGTTTTGTTACAGTATCTCTGGCTATTGAAAATGTATTAGAATTTAATATTTTAATTTTATAATTTAATAATATTATAATTGTTCATTTTGGCCAAATTCTTTAAATGAGACACGTAGAGTCAAGGGATATTATTTATTATTTTCTCAAGGGCAGTTTTTCTCACATGATTCTTTCAAGGACTGTTGAAATTTTTAAAATCTGACAATAATCTCTGTTTTTACAGTTTCTGTCCATGATACATGGTGTAATTTTGCCGTTTCTGTTATAAAGAAAACATGCTTTTCAAATCCACTGGCGGGTTGTGGGGTTAAAGTACAAGGTTCCCATCATTTTCATTTGAAGCCTTTCATGACTTTCAGAGATAACCCCTCATGCATTTGAATTGTTTTAATGTTTTGACGCGTGTTTTTAATGCATCACTGACCTGCAGACAAAGGAGAAGTGTTGTAGAATTCCTCCAGTGCCTTTTCCAGTTCGTCTGTCTCTTGCTGCTGAACAAAGGCTTTGAGCCTGTAGAGCTGCTTCAGTACAGAGGTGGGCTGGCATCCGCTGGCCATGCTGCTCAGAAGGTCATCAACTGTCCCAGACGGGAGGGGAAGCTTGTCTAGACGCAACGAGGCTGCAGGAAGAAAAGCTGGTCTGTCAGTTGACGGCATCAACATCATCATTTTGTACTTTACCAAACATCAGAGGAGTTTAAGCCAACTGGAGCTGACAAACACAGAAATGTAGAAAAGAAGGTTACTTACTTGCGTGATCTTCTTTTTCTTTTTTATACATATTTAATTGACATTGCTGGTGAGAGCCTGAGACTTAATAATGATAGCCACTGTGTCTATGTTATTGGTGTGCATATGAAAAGTAAAGAACTTGAACATCATTTTATGTCTTTACTTGTATAACCATTTCCTCAGCTACACTAAACTGGCTAGAGTCTGTGTTATCACAATAGGGAAAAATAAAAAAATCACGAAAAGGCTGTTCCAGGTACCAAGGTCTAACCAAGGACCTCATTTTCACAATACCCGGTTGGCTGGATTTTGTATCAAACGCAAATAGTTCCTATATCAAACATGATTTAATTTGTCATTTTAGGAATATCTGTAACATTTGTAATAGTGGGCCATCTTGGCTTGGTTTCATTTCAAATAAATGGTAAATAAATCAAAGCTGTTGACTATGATGACAAGTTAGCACTCAGACATAGATACATCTGCTCACACACGTTTCTCCATCTAGTTCATTCTAATGGTACTGCAATTTGAGCTATTACACTTTGCTCCAATTACTGATGCTATTTTTCTTTGACTACTTTTCTGTTTAGTTCATGCTGACACTGTCACATCCTGTCTCAAAAAAGCACGGATGTGCTGCGGCAGAAGTGCATTGAATTCTGTTTGATAGTTGTGTGCTAAATGTTTTCAGCATTTGGCAGAATTTAATGATGTGTTTGTAAACTACATCTTAGAAAACCATCAGCGTTGTGTATGATAGCACCCAAAAATTAATAAAAAAATCTAACTCCTTGGAAGGGGGCTGCATGTTTGTTTGTGCAAATTACCATTAAATGAGCATAAGCTGTAGCAATGGCTACGAGATTTAACACAGAGGATGTACGAAACTAGCAGATCTAAAAAGGCAAGCACCGCCCGGCTCAATACTTACAATCAGACATATAGATTTCCATTGTTGTCCTGAGGAAGTCTGACACCTCAGTTGCTCTTCTCTCCTCCTCCTCCTCCTCCTCCTCCTCTGCCCCATCTTTTTGGTACGTGAACTCCAGCGCAGCGGCTCGGGGTATCAGACCCATGGAGAGCATCTTCTCTTTGTGCCGTTTCTTCTTCAGCTTCCTTTTCTTGTTCCTGCTAATGCGCTCTCCTCCCTCATGCACCGGTGTCTGAGTCGGACCTGTGCCGGCCTCACTCACTGGAGCGGCTCCATCTTTCCCAGAGTCGTGATGGATGGTTGGTTTCCTTTTCCTTCTCTTCCTTTTTCTTCTCCGGTCTTCTGCCTCTTCCTCTTGGTCTAGTTCTTCGCTGTCATCATGGACGCTCTCCTCTGCGGGCAACAAGATCATAAACTCTTCAATAGCTTAAAAACATTGTTAAACTACTCAAATGCTGTCTCCATATGCACCTCTACTCTTAAGCAGCCTGTATCAGAATTAGGTTGACTTGAGTTCACACTGTGTCACATATTTGAGGTTGGTGGGCAGATTTGCGTGAGTTTCTATTAATGTCCAATAATGTGGCAGCGAGGGCTGAGAGATAGCAGGTTTCCTTACAGCAAATCACTGCACCAGCTGATTCCACTAATTAGATACCCTGTCTTTTTAGCTGATTACATTCTAATAAGCACAATCAGCTGGCGTGGCTACTGATTGAAAAGAAATCCTGCTGGATCTTGGCTTCATGTGGAGCTTGAGGCCGAAGGTGGTAGATACAAGTACAGTAGAATCGGTATGCGTGATGTTATGCGACAGAATAGTAGACAAAATCCTCTATTCGGTCCTTTTAATTTTTCTGTAATAATTATGTACAATAGGATCGATATCGCCGATGTCTCTTATAATAATAATTTTGCGCGGGTTAGCTTTCATTGTACATACACAAATACCACATCATTAGAGCTCCTGCAGTTCTACTTTAGCTTTGATGTTTGATTTGTTTTGGCGTCTTTTTTCGGTTTCTTTCCAGGTAAAGTCAATGCTATCAGTGTTAAAAGTCTCCTCTGTTATGTCTTATTACTTAAACCATTACATTTAATGACTAGAGCTTAACTGTGAGCCCATACAGTAACAGTGCTCGCTCTCGCTGGCTGAGCAGCTCCCTCTCTCCACACCTCCCCTCCGCTCAACAACTCAAAGAGGCACTGAGAGGTCAAAGAAACCTGCTACCATCCAATTCTTAGTGACCCGTTCACACTGGTGAGCAGTGAAGAGGCTCGCAGCCAGAGCATAATGTAGCCGAGACAGTGACAGTGCAACAACAACCAACACTGAAGAGGAATTCAAGAGAGAGCCACTGCTCAATTTAGTCTTCCATGGATGGTAGTTCTCATCTGATAGGCAGCACTGTACCGTTTGCTGCAGTCATGTCAGAGCACTGAGACGCATCCTTCGCAGAGCAGGTACAAATATGAAACATTTATGGTGAATTTGATTTATTCTGTCCTTTCTAAAGTATCTCACGTCAATGTGTTGCTCAGCATAGAGGAAAAGATCATTCCTTCAAGCCTCAATGTACTTCTAAAAACATACAAAATAGGGAGTCAGTATCAAGTCTTGCCATGAAAGTAGTGCACACTATGGTAGTCCAGAAAAAAGTGTTTTATCTGGCAGCCCAAGGATAGCCACCGCAGCATACAGCAAATGGAGTAACACAGAATCAAAACATAATCGACCACTGACCAGAGCCCATTGTTGAACCATCGGAATATAACTTATGCTTCCATATCTTTCTGTCTAACACTATGAGTTCAGACTGCACTGGAACAGTGTAAACACAGTGTGGCGACATATCTGCTTATTTAAGACAACCATAGAGGTTGTCTTACTCACTCGTAATACATTAAACCACAACCTAGTTATTGTTGTACTGCTTCTATAATGTTATAGTGATAGACTTATCTTTATAATGCCCAACTCAAGCTGATCTTAAACAGGACATTGGTTTGCAATGTCCTTTCACGCTCACAGCCCACTAGATCAAAAACGTGTTGAATTAAGGCGGTGATAGACAGATGGGTGCAATTAATCAAACTTAACCTCATCATTTATTGTAGTGGGCACCTTTAGAGGCCGCAATGTCTCAGCCGACAAATCGTTTCTATTTCATTGAGGTAAGGCAGGGAAGCCTGTCAGGTGGATGGAGGTCTGCATTAAGTAAGATGATGAGTACAGAGACACGTGTAATGAGCCAGGACCGTGATTAAAGTTTGATCATTCCACTAGGTTCATGACAAGAGACAGTGCAGACGGAGCGCAGACCAAATAAACACTCTTTAAATGATGCACATCAACTGCAGCGTGGCTAAGTTATAAAAGTTTACTCTGACAAACAACACATTCAATAGACAGATCAAAGTGAAAATCACCCAAGCTTAAACACCATCTGCGCTGCATTCAAGTTCTCCTCAGTTCAGAAACACAATTGATTATCACTGTCTGCTTCCCTTAACATGAGTGGCAGAGACAATCAAGAAGAGTGACTTTAATACCTGAGAGTCAACCTGGAGAAACCCCCATGCAGTAAATCTCTCCTAGCTTTATCGTGCACAGCACAAGTCCATAAATGTAAGATTATGGTCGTCTTACCAGCTGGGTCCTCTGCACTATTTATGCTTTCTAACTGGGCGAGTGTGACGGATTTCTCTGGATCTGTCTTGTAGTCTGCAGGAGCAGGAAGGGCTGTGTACATCCGCCCGCCCAGATTGGCTGCACTCTGTGCCGTCCCTGCATCTCCTGAGACAGACATGGCAAATAAAATACATTTTTAAACCCCAATGGTAAGAGCAGCCAGGTGGCTGCAATGCTGCATGGATGGTGTTACTATGTTAATGTATTTGTTTTGAAAAAAGGGAAAATTGTTTTGTTTTTTTCAAAAGAATTGTGCTTAGCACTTTTGTAAGCAGCACATATCACTGGTGAACTAGATGTGATCTTACCAGTGGCAGTGTCCTGTTGAGAGGCGTTTCTTTTCACATGTTTTTTTGTGGATAGGGCATCTACAATGCGTGGTGGGCTGGGTTCTTTCTTCAGTTTGGGAGGTGCAGGGTAAAGCCTCTGGAGTACTTTTGATTGAAATACTAAGTGAAAAAGGACAACAAACAGAGATACCACCACCTGTTCATCTGATACATTGTTTTTGTCGAATAACTTACTTTGTCTTTGTATGCAAGAGGCAATAATCCAAACTAAGACAACAAAGGTTAAGTGCTGGCTAAAAGCAAAGCAGATATGCACCCATCTTTTAACAAATGTAATGTTACTTACCAAGGTGTATTTGTGTATATGTATGCATATTGTGGTATGTGTATTGTGTGATTTATTGTATTTCTATATTAATAGTGTATTGTGCTTTAATGATACTGAAGCTTTATATGTTAACTAGGCTATACTGTAGCCTACATGTTAAAGCCCAACTAAAGACATCGTATTCGTAACTATGTTAAATTGCATTGTCCCTATCAAATACAATTCATTCCAATTCAAGTAATATCATGCCAAAATCAGCTTAGCAATATTAATCAAATATAGTGATCAAGTATTACATACTTGTCATCAAATGTATTTTGTAAAACAGGATGAATTTAAAAGACTAAGATCCTTGAAATTGGTGCTGCTTGAGCGGCCATGGGCATGTTGAATGCATAGTACTACTTACTGCATATGACTCCATGCACGAGCAGAATAATGTTATCAGTTATGCTACTACGTACTAACACTACTTCTTCGAATAATGGTAATATTGTATTTCGTAAGGAACCACGTTAAAAAGCGTTACTGATCTAATAAATAGTGGTTCAAATAGCAACATAAATCTGTCAGCTATTTTACAGGATCTGAATGAGCAAGTGAAAAGCTCTCATATAAACTCAGCGTATTCTGCTGTTGACACATCACAATGACTTTGTATTGCACATCGGTACCGGAGCGCAATGTGAAAACTGTCTGTAGCTATAATCTGTGTGGAGCACGTGCATTTGTTTACAACACAGCTAGAACCCACTTAACGCGAGACTTAGGCCGCTAGTTAGCTAGCCAGTTGCATACAATACAATGGTTTTGAGTTTTTTTATGAGACTAATAATGTTATCAGCGACACTGATTCTCACCTTCCTTCCTACGTGCCATGTTGACATAGTGTTATATGTCTGAGTGGACGCGAAGAGAACGGACACTTCAATGTAACATGTGGCTGTAGCTATATGCTAGCAAGCTAGCTGAGTTAGCTACCCAGCCAGCTAGCTTTCAAAATGAGCTCGATTTACAACAGAGGTTTACAGCATCGTACACCGGTGAAATAAGTGAGCCGTGTAACGTTCCGAGTTAAAATAGCGAAAGGAATGGCTAGAGTTAACTATACTTTAACAAAGCAAGTCAGCTACGCTTGCCATAGTGCATTAATGCCCGGACTCCTCCAGCTGCACTCTCCCCACAAGGCACCGCCAGCTCACAGACTGGTAAGGAAGACCTCGGTCTACTCGCGCCGATTCACATAGAAACTAATGTCGATTTAATGTAACCATCGTTGCCAGAAAGGACATCTACCCTGTATATCATATATCGATATACTGTTTTAATCAGACAAATCCATTCTATCAATCGGCATATAAAGCAGCTTTGGTCGGTTAAATTGTAGGATATCATATCATTCTTTGGAGCTGCTCGACCACTGTGATGAAAAAGACAGTAATAAAAGTCTTAATTTTACTAAGGCAAATTGCTTCCGCGACGTTAAATGGAAGACGCATTAAGATGTGACTCCTAGTACTTAGACAATGATCTTGAATTACTTTCGCATGAGTGTCTCTTCCAAAGTTATCGAGCCCAATTTATTTTCCAGGACAGTTGACTTTACACTGCCAACTTTCTTTCATTAGGCGTGATGAGTGCCATGCGTCAGACTAGAGCTCCCCATGTGTTTGAATCCTGTAATAACAGCGGTTTGGGGCGTGCGCACATCGAGCCAGCTGTAGGACGGGGTGGAAGCGAGATGGGAATACTAAGCAGGCGACTCATGGCTCAGCATCAGCACCGGGCTGAGTTAGGATTTGCGCACCCTCCAAACTTGGCTTGGGACCTCAGCATGTGAACGGGCTTTGCAGGAAGAGGATCCACCTAGGATGTCAGCTCTGAAGAAGGTAAAGCCCCCTCTGTCTCTCTTATTAATCTTTGAGCACATATTTAACTCCTAAAATGTTACATGTGCAGGATTCAAACATTGTAATTGATCATCTAACAGTAGATGAGAAGATGCATGCAGTAGTGAAAAATGGGTGTGTTAAAGCAGTTTGGTTGCAGGATTTTCTTAATTGGGTATGGTAATCAGTCTTTTGGACTATTGACTTTTTCCAAAATGATAAAACTGCAGAACCCTTCCAAAACTATTTAAACTATATTAAATACAAAAATGCTAATTTATTTAAATATGGTCAGTCATTACAATAAACAAATTATGATATGCTTTTTGCATGCACATGAATTTTGTCCACCACTCCTCTGATTTGCCTCATGGTTTGCATTCCTGCACTTATATTTATCCCTGAGGAGGAAGCTTGGATGAGGAGCATTTCAGGCAGAAAAAAGCCCACTCAGTGCAAGGCTAACTTCCCAAATGGATGTTATGTCTCCCCCAGACTCCTCCTTTTGTGCGCTGTCATGTAATACTGTATGTACCATGCTGACTGTTGTCTCTGTGGGTGTGTGAGCTTCACTGACTGTATGTGACCGAGCCCAAGCCCAGCGCTGGCAATCCTGAATGAGAAGCTCCATATGGCTGAATGAAAGAAAGCATAGGAAAGGAACTACCTGTGTACACATGCTACATAATACCTCGCAGAGAACAAGGCATTGAACAGCATATGCACAATCACACAAGCCTTTTGATTGTTCAATTAGGACGTGTACTCCTTTGAATGGCCGATAATTGGTGTAGGAATCAAGCCTCTTCTGCTGCTGGGGATAAGAAAAAAAGTTAACAGCCTGTTTGTGTAAAAAAGCTGCACTCTGACACATCGTATTGTTTAAGATTCAGTGCAGTCACAAGTATTGATGTCTCAGCTCCAATAGATTCCCATGATTGAGCGACAAAAGAGAAGGGAAGTTGTATAGAATGCCTGTTTCAGCACTGTTGCCGACTCCACAGCAAATACACAGTATTCAGCACACACTGTGAGTGACAAAGTGCTGGCTGCCAGCACTCACATAGTCAGACATCATAATCACAGAGGTGCTAAAAATAGGAGACCATATTCATTGCAATGCTTTAGAAGCTCGATGGAGGTATTGCTGTTCACCCTTGCAGCTAAAAGTTTTACTAAGATGCTCCTGGATGTTGTACTCCTACCCTGCTCAATAATACAAACTTATTTATTTTTAGACAGTATTGGTCAGCCAGACTTTCTTCAATGACACGCAGCTGCTTGGGTGGAACTTTGACGTGCAAGTGATGGCCTTTTTCACTCACAAGTCTCTGAAACTAAGGGTGCACTGCCCAGCAGTACATACATGAAAACGGCGTTTTATGCCATAGTAACAAGCATGTTTTATTTCTGGTCAGAGAAAAATGTCCCGTGTTCATTCATTATGCAGGTGGCGAGAAGTGCTATAGAGCAGTGGTAGTGGCAGCAAGCAGTCAGCAGCAAACGTAATTACTTTTAATCAATAAGTTGGGTAATCGACAGTATCTTATACACAATATATATTGTGAGGGCAGATGTGTGTGTATACATTGCCTGGGTGTGCCTGTGCACTATGCATATGCACCTGAAAGAGGGAACCTGTGGGTGGACAGATGCCAGGTGGCGGCAGGAGAGAGAAACATGTCTCCTCTGTAAGTCCTTACATGACTGAAGAAATAAATTACTTGTCACTAACCGGCTTCAGGGGGCCCCACCTTTCACCTCATCCACATCACTCCCTCCGCTTTAAACCAATTTTCTATCTTTCAGTGAAAGCCTGATGATTTATACGAGATGGAGAAATCTTTACTCATCCCACCAGGCAGTTTCTTTACTTAAAAAGATGAGAGCCTTATTAAAAGCTATCACTTGCATACAAAGAATAAAGAAAAAACCTAATTTGAAACCGTAACCATTTCCCCTCAGAAGTATTTTGGAATAGGTAGCTTGTTTCAGGATATTTTTCAACGCTGCTGTCAAATTGCTTACATGCCCACACAAACAGACTCTCTCCGAGTTGTCAATAGGAGGCTTGTGTGGACCTTGCCTACTTGGCGGGGACATGATAAGGCTCTCATAATCTGTTTGAAGATGCATAGAAACTTGCAACGCTAGGTGTGTGTGTGTGTGTGTGTGTGTGTGTGTGTGTGTGTGTGTGTGTGGTGATGTCTTTAGGGAAGAGGAGCAACAGTGAATGTAGACAAGTTTGACTTAAAGTAAATGTTTAAACATTTAGAAGGCTCTTTTCTTATTCATCCACTCATCGTGACCGATGTGTTTCTGCTTTCCCCCTCCACGTCCCATTCTTCTTCTGCACAGTATGTGGAAAATAAGCGACAACAAGTTGTTGAATATTGCGATAATGATATTACTTGCGATAAATAAACACATGTTAAAGTGTACTCAGTTCTGCCTTTCCGCAGCTTTAATTATACTGCTAAAATGCAACAAATTGCTTTATGAATAAAGAAAAAATGAAAGGAAATTATTTCCAACATTCGTTTCCTTTCTGATACTCCTTCAATTTACTTACCTGAGTGCAGTATCCCTGCCTTTCGCAATATATTTGTAGTGCAAGTTAACATTGTGATAACGATATAAAAAAGATATATTGTGCAACCCTACTTCTTATCCTTCTTCTCTCTCATGTTAATACAGTGTCCTCCCTGCACATGCATCTTATCCACCGTCTTTCTTCCACTCTGTCTCTCTTTTATGTCTCTAGTCATTCCCTGATGAATGCCCCCACTCCATCAGTAATAGTTTGGCTTCAGCAGAGGGATGCAGATGGGATGGATGGGACTGAGCTTTATGAATCTAATAATGCATGAGAGGCAATTGTGTGTGCTGTTCTGTACAGTATGTGAGCTTTTGTGTGTGTGTGTGTATACCTGTGCACCAACACTATTCGGTTAATCACCTTTGTGCTGCGGTGGGTGTCATTGAACATTCTCCCAGTGTTACTGTTCCTGCGATAGCTGCCACATAGCCCCAAGTCAGATGTGACTCATTACAAGGTCCATTAGCATCTGGTATACAATCTGTAACATTTACTCTCTATTGTAATTACACAGTCATGAATACAGACAGTTTGATCCCAGTTGGTAATATCGTAATTTATGATGATTTTACCGGGTTGACTTTGTCAGCCATACAAGTACATTTCATCATAACAGCAGCTTTTTATTATTTTTTTTAAAGTTAGCACAGCGGAGAAGGGACTACCCATGTCTCTTGACAGCTGTATGCCTTTGAAACTCTTTGACTGGAAACAAAAGTAAATCATCTCATGGTCTAAAAGGAATTATAAATGTGTCCCTTACGGGCCAGTGTGTTAACACTGTCAAAATGTGAAATTTGATACTAATGCAAGTGAAAGACCCTGTACAACTCCAAGTGTACTTGAGGTCCGGCTTTTAGAGTATAAGTCCTAATACCATTACCGTTGGCGGAGGGCCCAGCTCTTTTACAACAGAGTCTTCACCAGATTCTTTGAACGAGCAAGGATTTTGAATATATTGACTTGATAAAGTAGCCCACTCTACCAAAGGAGATCAAGGCAGCAGATCTTTTGATTGGGACAGGTCTAAGAGATTTGATTAAGCTCCAGAGAATGACTTAGTGCTTTAATCGGCCCAATGTGGCCAAGCTGTTTAACGTAGATGGCAATTTTCCTTCCAGTATTACCTTGTTGATGTTGTCCAATGACTAAATACTCTGCGTCATGTGCTTTTTCAGTAAAAGTCGGTGAAATCAGTGGCCATGAAGGTATGCTCCTGTTGCCATTATCACAGTGCACCTATGTGGTTTTCAGCTTTGGAGAGCTAAACATGGATCATTTCCCTTATCCCTTCAAATCTTTGCCCATATGCAATTATTATATGCCATTCATCTAGATGATCTCTTAATTCTCCACCATACAATTTCAAAGTAAAAATGTTGACCTCTGTCCAACCCTGCAAACAGCAGCATACATCCATGGCCACTTGCCTCCATTCATGAGTCCTGCAGGGGATCTCAGCTTCACATTTTCCCTTTCATCTACATGCCTACCCTTGGCTCTGGTGCTGCATGTTCTAAATGAGTGAAGTGAAGCAAAGGTCAACTGAAAACTAAGAGTTAGGAGTCATGTGGTACGTGTTTTAGTGCAGATGTTTACTAAAACATACCAAATGTGATGCCAACACGCTCTCACTCCCAACTTGTCAAATACGGCATCTTGGTCTGCGGGCCCTAGGCTTCAAATTATTGACGCTATATGTGCCCCTTAAGCGTCAGTTTCCACTCATTTCATGCATACATTGTCTTTTTAAAATACACTTCTGTGTTCACAGGAAACAACTTATTTTGGGTTAGGAAAAGATTGTGGTTTGGGTTGAGATAACCATGTTTGTTACATAGTTAACTTCTTTACGTAACTGAACTTACGTTTGACGTAACTTAAAATAACTCAACGTTGACTTTTGGTTTCACAGGGGACACGAACACCCATATTTTTGTTTTTCCTATGACAGTGGAGGCTATGGGGTGCTGGATGTTATGAAGACTACACAATTTAGAGAGATACATTTGCACACAAAGCTTTGTGAAGCTTACAGCTGTGATTTGTTACTGACACATTGTTCGAGAGGTGTCAACTGTTGAGGTTCTTGTATGTATTGCTGCACAATTGGACTGCATTATATTGAAAGGTGCTTCTAATATTTTGTCCACTTCTGTGTGTCGTATCTCTTTAGCTGGTAAGTGGTTACAGTGCAAACCTTATCTTCTGCTCCATCGGCGCACCACTATATTTGGTAGTTTGCCTGGGTAAGAGAGGAACAGACAGCGCTTAAGGCAAACAGGAAGAGCTTTGAGATGCATTGGAGTGACTCCACTTCCCGTCCGTCCTCTCACATCTCCATTAGCTCTCCAAGAGTTGCACTCTAGCCCTCAGCAGCAGGCGCCAAGATGTCCTATTATACACTGCCACTTGTGATAGTTGCCTGTACCCAGCAGTTATAGTGTGAGTAGTTATGTGGTGAGCCTGTTGGTCTGTGTGTCTGCGTGTTGGTAAATGGCCAGTATGCACACAGGTATTATCTTTGTGAGCATCCTGAAACACCACCGGGACAAGAGTGATTCCTGTTGACCGGTCAAATGAGGCTGCGTTGCCCTGAGCCTCAGATCATGTGCAGAGCCATTAAAAGAAACCTTGTGCATTGGAGCCTGACTTGTTTTGACGCGTTTACATCGAGTACAACTAGGTTGACAGGGTTCACACCCTTCTCACAACTGGGGGGGGGATAAGAAGTTCAGCAACAAGAAAGACTCATGTTCTTGAGCTTCTTAATGTCGTGACTTTGACTTTTAGGAGCATCAGTTTGTGCACAAGTTAAATCCAAGAGCCTATTTCTGATCCTCACTGATGAGGCGGCCTCTGTCAGGAGATAAAAACAATCTCCCAGACAAATGGACTTTCAGGGAGAAAAGTAATCAGTACTTTTGTATCTGGGGTCATTTTCAGAGAGCTGATATTGGAGGGAAAAGTTTCCTCATGGACTCAAATGGTGCGTGATTCACCTGAGTCGGCCCATTTGATTGTTCATCACAGTTAATGAGCATGCATTTGGTTGTTTCGCTCCTCTTCCGCTTCCTCCGCAGCCGTCTTTGTGTATGTCTCGCCTGAGTGCTTTTAGTATGTCTCTGTGACAAGGCCCACGTAGCTCAATACCTGCTTTGTTCAAAACCTGTAACTATATTTGAACCAACAATCAAATAGTTGTAAAAAAAACAAAACAAAACAACAACTTTGTTTTTATTCTTTTTAACAAACAAAAAAAAAACTCCTGAAAAACTTAAATGGATGCAGTAGTGAATTTCAATCTGCTACTTGCTACTCTAGCCTAGAGGCTCAGCTATCTCATTTCTTTTTGATGAGTCATTTTAAAAGTGGCTGACATTGATGCTGTAGTGGATGAGATGACACACTTTAGTGTAGAATGATATACTAAAGTATACTATTTTATATATATATATATATATATATATATATATAAAATAGTATACTTTACTGTACTGTACTATCTTGAGCATTTCCAACCATATATGCCATAAGAAATGTTATAGGGTGGTAATATCGAGTTACCAGAAACATCCACTTTAGGGGCGTTTAATGATTTCTCCACTGAGTTCTTCATCATACAGCCTCAGGCTACAAGAGAATGGCAACCATGATGGTAAATGGCTACAACATTGCCAAATGGAGCCCTTAACCCACTCAATGGCGTTTGAAAACCCATTCACAATATTGGGCCTCTAGCTTCTCGGGGCACTGCTTTGGATTGTGTTTGAGGCTCTATTCTTTTTTTTCTTCTGATGGAATTTCCATTAACTTCAACAAAAACTGCAAAACTGTCAAATCAAAAAGCTGATTTAATGGGTGATGGAAATTAATTAGGTTTTGATATATTCAAGGTTATTTATTGGATGGCTTGTTTTTGTATAAAATCAGGCTAGCTATAAACTGGGGTTTGAATGAAACCAGCTATTCAAATCTATGTATAATATTAAAGCCCAAATCTGTGCAAATACCCAAAATATCAAGCCGGATTCTCTACTGTTTTTGTGTTTCCTGTTGTCCCAGTTATGCGTCCATGGGATTGTCCTGATGCGTCTTGTAAATCTGTCTTGTTAAAGTGTGTTGACATAAATCCTCTTTTGTGCTCCTTCCACGACGATCTTAAAAAGGCATTTTTCTCATGTGAAATTAGACGCCTTGCTTCCAGAATCCAGTCCTCGTGTAAATGAGAGGCATGTGACAGCTCTGTGTGTCTGAAACACTGAAGAGTGTCCCTGACAGTTCGTTGTCCACACTCCTCCAGTGCAAGTCTCTGCCAGCCCGCCAGCTAGCCAGCATCAATTATAACTGTACGTCATGCAGCTGTTTGAGTCATTACAAACCACTCATTGCATCTCTCATCTCTGCAGAGATATCTATTTGTATCCACAACACAACTTTCCTTTACACATGTTTACTGAATAGCATGTTGTTGCATATCCTGGAATAGAGGGAATGCATGCGGAGAATACTTTCATGTCAAACAGGTGAAATGATTTTGTTCAACAAATTGTTCTCATACTATATATAAGGTCACTACAATAGCAAATGCAAAGTCTCTGTTTTGTCCTCATCAGAGTCCACATCTTCAGCATAGTTCTCTCTTCTGTGAAGTACAACAGTACATACTGTAGTCACACATTAAACATGATCTATAAATGTGAAATGATAATATTTATTTCTGTGCAAAACAATACTGTCAGTCAGATTTTCTTCACAATAGCTTTGATACTTGTGATGACCGAATAGCTTTAGTTTAGGCTTGTATTCTGTGTTAAGCTCACTAGTTATACCTACTTTTAAGAGCAGCCCATAAGAAACATGTCCATGTTTTTGGCTTTGTGGCAATGCGATTTTCAGACAATTCAATGGGATTTTCAATGGATTTTTTTTCTTCAAACATATGGTAATTTTCCCAAATCACAAAGGAACATTTATCAGTTCGGTTTATCTGAAAAGTTTAAAATCCCAAATTGTACAGTCTCGGCCATTCTGTGCCTTCAAGTTGAACACAGGCTACGTTTGTGTGCCCTTCATATCCTGGAGTATCACTTCTGAACCAATGGGTTGGCTCTACTTCATAATCAAATTCTCAGGTATCCTTGGTAACAATGCTATGAGTCATACGGGTATTCAGTTGAAAATACATTACATTACCCTCTAAGAAACCATAAGAGTTTATGATGGTCCATCGAGACACTGGGCTTTCGTAAAGAACCATTTGTACAAACACATTTGTCACGACCGGGGATTTTTTCAGTTGTGCCTTTCATTTCTCGGCACAGAAACGTACACATTTCAGTATAGTTGTTTCTCTCACTCCAACAGCTGCTTCAGAGTCTTCCTGCAGTTCTATGTCCACTATCATCCTCTGTTGCACTGATAATGTAACATCACAAACATTAGACTATAATGTCTCCAAATCTAATATCACTCCCCCTTAACCTGCTCCTATATTAACCTTAAACCGCTTTGTTTTAGTCACATATTAACTCTTTATGTCTGTGTCTGTCAGAGCGGCTTTGATGACACGGCGTTGACAGCTGATACAGTATTGATACGTGTATTTATATGTGTTTTATATCTTTTATATATGCCGATTTCTGGGCCGTTTATTATGCTAATGAGGAAATCTCATGAACTCGCACCTCCTTATTCATAAAGCTGAAACGAGGGATTTCCGACGAGTTTGACTAGTAAAGAGAATGTGGTGGCTCTGATTTGGAGCAGTCGAATGAGCAAACCTCGCAGAAAAAGTCAGATTTGAGGATAGGAAAGCATTCTTGCATGAGGCCCAATGACTCAAAGCAATCAAACAAAAATATCCAGCATAATAGTCCAGCATATGAACTTGAGTTGCCCAGATTCTAAGGACGAATGCAATGTATGAGCACAAACTAGCATGGAAGTGTTTATGTTATTGCAGGATTACCTCTCCTCTATGCTGCTGATCAAGTAGAAAATGAGACAGGATGACAAGAGTCTATGTGCCTGAGGCCCTCCTCGTGTATGAATTATGTAGTGGGTTGATATCCCTTTGAATATCCTCCAGAGACAAGCCTTCAGAGTTCATTTCTATTTTATTTTCCTGGTCTCTCTTTTCAAGAGGTACCTTTTTATATATGCCCCTCTCGTTAATTAAAAGAGACGTTTATCTGATCGGTCTCGTTCCGTCCCAGAGTGAAGTAAAAAAAAAAAAAACCTGAGAGACAGAGAAGCCTGATATAACCACCTAGTGCAAATGTTAACAATATCACAAGGAAAAATGGAGCGGGGAGAAAGAAAAGGAGTGCTGTCTATATTACGAAAGTCATTTTGTATAATAACGAGCCCGTCAGTCAGAGACGAGGACAAAGAGGCATTGATAGCACCTGCTGTGCCACCTCCACATCTCTTTCTCTGTTTTGGTTCCCTGGACTTATTTTCTAGTGGAAATTCTGCATATCCGTGTCTTGTTAACACCGCTAATGGTATTCAGCGTCACAGCAAAGCTTAGCAAAACTGTCATCATACAAAGAAACGAAAACAGGATGCTTCGTTTTGATTTTCAGGGCGGCAGAGAAACGATTCCGCCGTGTTTCCCCAAGAAGAAAACTGTTCACTCTGCGAGAGACAGATGATGGTAGCAAATTATAAGCAGATACAACTTAGGAATCGATCACATTTCTAGTGTAATCCTCACAGAATAGATTGCAAGCATGTATTATTGATCCGTATGACCACCTCAGGCTTGTGAGTAGTGCAATAATTGGCTTTTATATTTGCTGCGACAACTTCCTGGCTTAGCGAAGCTGCTGGTGGAGCAGAGAAAGCTTCTAAAATTGGCCCTTCTGACGTGACCACACCAGATCCACCGATAACATTGCTAACCTTTCTCCCATCTCAATCCACCAATTTCTCTTTTATCTCTGTGATGTTCCATCCCAATGCATTGTTAGCGAATCATATTTTCCTTCACACACCATTTCACCCACCTTTGACTGTTTTTGTTGTTTGAATCAGAGATACGCAGTTGAAAATAAACCTTCAGCACACGTATCCACAACCGGGACCATAATTTAGTGCTCCACTGCTCGGATCACGGTGCAGAAGAAAGGTCTTGGATAAATAAATGTGGGAGCAGCTCCTTTTTGACGCAAATGGTGTGAGGAATGTGTGTCTCTTGCCACTCTGTGATTGTGGGTCGCAGCATGGCTCAGTGCTTTTCCTCTGAGCTCCACCTTGTTTATCTGCTTTGAGCTGCTGTGATATTAACATATTTCCCTCTCCCTCTCTCTCCCTCTCCTCATTTGTGTTTCTTGGAAGGTGTTGCCAGGCATACTGAAGAAGCATTGCTGTATTTTACCAGACAGGAACACAGGTAAGCTCAGTGGGTAGGTCACATTTGTCTGTCTCCCTGTTTTTGTGTGCGCTCTCTGTACATCTGTGGGCTCATACTTCATCTGCTGGCTATATGCACTCTTACTGAATGATTTTCACATAGTTCTGAAGTGAAACACCCCTTTCTTGTAGAAATAAAAAAAAAAACATGTTTTGGGTAGGAGAGCTTCATGGACACAAATAGAGTTTATTTGAGGTGCTCTGTGGATAAGGATACATGTAGACAAAGCAAGAAACCTTCAAGGCACTCTCTCTTTTTAAACGATTGAAATGCCTTTATTGTCATGGCATAGTCACGTTAGACCTAAAAAAACCAACTCTGATGCGTTTCGGCATCAAGCCTTCATCAGGGAGTCGGGAGTTTGTAACTATTACATTACTATGCCATGACAATAAAGAGTGAAAGAAGAATTAAAAAAGGAGAATTAAAAAAAGAGTGGAAAAAATAGTTTTATTGCTGCTACACAATGCAACCGCTAGAAAAATGAACTAAAGGATCGAACATCCCACGGGTTCTCTCTGTGGCCTTATTTTCTCCACTTACATGTCAGAGGGGGGGGGGGGGGTTGTTGCAAACTTGTGATGATGACCGGCTTCTTCACATCATTGCAGGTGTGAAGCGGTTGCTGATGAAATTGAAGAGCAGGGAGATATACTCAGGTACCTGGCCGCAGTCCTAACAAAAATGACTTCTTCTACTACTCTCTGTACGTTTACTTTTGGGCGACTCAAGCTCTCTCACTTCTCGACTGCAATGAGACTGCATGCGCTATACGCCATACATCCCACTAACAAAACCTCACTAATGCTGCTCCGACGTGTATGGGCTACGCACTGGTCATTTATCAGACTCATGGCCATTTTGTCATCTTAGTAATAACTGCCTCCTGCAGTGAACTTTGTCCTTTCTTCTACAGACAGTGCAAGACTGATGTCTACCTTTTTTATATGTTGTGTTTCTCAGAAAATTGATTAGAAAGCTCACTGCACGCCCTTCCCAGGTGTGAGACACATGCTGAAGAGGAGAGCAAGGGCGCAGCAACCTTGGCGATAAAGAGAGACCTGGAAATTTGTTGTGAGTTTTAGGTGTTGCAGCTTGGAACTCAGAGTTATAACTGATAACTGTGGGGCATCTTGCAGCGTGAAATTAATGTTTGACGGGGCATAGAGGTGAGATCATCTGCACTTAAGCCGATAAGGAACTTCAGAAATCTGTATATCAGCAGTTTCACTGTTATTTTTGAGTATAAAAGTTCTGTAAGCCAGACCGAGGCCAAATTTGAATCCGCAACAACACAATCGAACAATCCTCTTTTGGTGGCGTGCAAGTTTAATCAGTTACAGAAAAGTGCGTGAAAAGATTTACAAAGATATTTGACAAGACTTAACTTTCTCAGCAGGACGAGCTTCTATGTGTTTAGTTGAGGTGGCTGGCAATCGCTGCATGAATATGGAGGACCCAGGGGTGCACCTCTCGACTGGTCTTAGAACAAGGTGTTCTGACGGAGTGGACACTTATTAAAATAACCTTAGAATAACCTCATGAATATGCATGTGTGAAGCTCGGAAACTTTTTCAGCTAGATTTTTAGCAGACACTGATCTGGGATAGAGCGCTAGTTATAGTCTTCAGATCATCGTGTGTGTGTGTGTGTGTGTGTGTGTGTGTGTGTGTGTGTGTTTAGGCTACATTGTATGCATTTGAATTAGGGCTGTCACAATATCAGATTTTCAGTATAGAATATTTGAAAAAAAAAAAAAGAATAATAACACTATCAGTCAAATTCATCTTTAACTTTTTTTTATTGTGCATTTTGTCTCTTTTTTTAGCAAACAAATTAACCTTCAAATACGAGTTTAGGGAGGTGGAGAGCGAAACAAACAAATCCACAAGGCAGAACATCTGCACACACAATGATATCGTATGTGTACTATAAACATTGCCTCACCCCTAATGTGAAAGTTGACTTGACAGCAACATCAGCTTGACTGCACTCTCGCTCAAATTCCATTTCTTTTTACAAAACGTTGTTCCTCCCTGAAAATGTCCTTACTCTGATAGATTGCGCTGTCAAGAAGCCACAGTACATGGCTCTTCTCTTGAATAGTCAGCAGCGGCGCATCGACAAACCTCAAACTACTTCCGTCAAAGTTCATAGATCATCATTCAGCCACCGGTTCCCTCTCAAACACAGCCACAGAGTCTTTTGCTGAGCGACTTCAGCGAGGCACACTCACACGCAATGACGCAACTGTGAACAACCTCAGTGCTCCCAGTAGTTTCTGTATTTACAATGTCTACCTTGGCATCCTGTTTCCGTGGCAACCCAGATTGCAGTGTCAGTGGATGCAAAGACTGCATTGTGTCCATTTCCAATAAGCATGACTCTTCTCTACTGATGGGATGATGCAGTATTTGTATTTGCATAATGCTAAACAGATGGCATAAATTAACACCGGCATTTGATGAGGATGCTAATTAGTGGCTACGGTAGTGTTGAGTCAGGGCTTGGTCTGCCTAAGGAGAGACATGAGTTTAAAAAATGTAGTGTCGCGCTCGAGGAAGAAGAGGGTGGAGTAAGTATCTGGAAGATGATGACGAGCAAGAAAGATTAGAAAAGACTTTGAAAGTAATGGCCATGAAAAGATTGGCATCTCCTGCTGGTGAATATGATTAAGACGCTGCATTGTGTATGTGTGTGTGTCCCAGTCTTTGTGCATGTGCTCTGCTCTACTTTACTCCATCGAGCGAGGGGCGCCCTCTCCTGGGCAGTTTCCCCAGGTCTCACACACCCTCCTCCTCCTCACAAACACTTCCTTCGGCTGCTCCCCGCTTCTGTTTCTCAGATACAAAATCTTAAGCATAGAAACTGGAGGGATGGAGTTTATCATAATCTAACCCTCTCTCTGTTATCTGTGCGTCCCTCTGCTCCGACTCCGTAAGCGGAACCCTTTGTGCTGATGAGCGTTCAGCATTTCTGTGCCACAAATTCACCGACTATTCCTATATATAGACATTAATTAACGTGTGAATAATTCACCATTCCTTTGCCATTTTTCATGTCCATGCTGAATTTCTGGCATCCTTTTATCATCTCTTCCATCCCCTGCTCTCCTGCTCTAGCATTTGGGGGTGGGGGGATTAAACAAGCAATTTCCATTTGTGCAATTCACTGGAACCTTAAAATCAGACTTTTGAAAGATTCGTATGTAATGATACTAAGAACATTTTCAAATCCACTGAATGAGCAGCAGGGTAGTTTTGTTATAGAATTAAACCACAAATGCGAAGGTGCTGTAAAGATATATGCTGACTGTTGTTTTCTGGGAAGCCCTTCTATCATCCTTTGCAGTATTTGGACACTTCTGTTTTGCATTCATGGCCTTATACCCTCATCGATTTTGTCTCCCCTGAGTCTTACAACCCACCTCTACACACACGCACTAAGAAGTACACACAAACGTTACCCATTGCCTCCATTTACAATTCCCATGTGTTGTAAGTCCACCTTCTTGTATTGTTTGTCTTGGATTTGAACTATTAGTATTAACATTACTAGTAAATATTTTTTATGACATGCATGATTTTTAAATGGTGGAGCATGCAAAGTGAAATTGTTGTGCATGAAGTTTGCTCCTTTTTTGTGTGTGAAAAACACACCATGGTATTTGATTCCAAATCAGGTGTGTGCTCTATGCTGTATAGTAAGACAGGGCAAGACACACATAGTGAGTTGCTACAATTGTTTTCACAATCATCAATTCTTTGAATTGTCATAGAAAAGCAAAAATGGCCATAACAATTTCCCAAAGCCCTTGATGTCTTGTTTTGTCCAACCAACAGTCCAAAAACCCCAAAAGGTTTATAGACATATAAATTGATACAACACAGAGAAGTAGCACATTCTCACATTTGAGAAGCTGGAAATAAGTAATGAATGTCATTTTTGTTCAAAAATGACTTACCAATGTTAGCTTTCCAAACCAAATCCAGCTTAAGCCGTCAAACTTCTAAGCATGAAGCCTCATATTTTGCTGCCTTTATGAGCAGGGGAAAATCATAAAGTGTGTTAATTAAGCTAGCGCTAAACAGCTTGTCAAATCTAACATCAAAGTATAGGACAGATTGTATGAAATTCAAATTTTTTTAGTGTCTGCTGTGTTAAATGCATGTTAAATAATAGCTCAGCTATACACAGCACACTTGGTTAAATGGTTAGAGAAAATGTTGTCATTAATGGCGCGTCCTCGTGTTAAATGTGCATGTGCAATGAAAACTTTCTTTGCCATATGTTAGGAATTCATATTTTCAATCAAACTGTGGTATCCAATAGCAACAATACAATTATGGAATAGAATCCAAGACCGCAAACAATGGATGTTACACCTAGCTAGAAAAAACAAAGACAGGACAAAAAACACAGAGGCCCAGCAGAATAAGTTGGAAGACATGAAATTAAATTGCAAGAAGGTCGACCTCCCATGAATTTCTACTTGGTTCATCGCAGGAGCAAATCAGGTGTGTGCTGAAGGACGGCGAGGTGAGGCTCACCCGAAGATCTGAGGGCAGAGTCCACCTGGAAATCCAAGAGCACGTGCTGGCCAATTTCCTCAATCAGCACAGAGAAAAAGAAAGAGAGGACAACAAGTGGAGCCATGAGACATATCTCAAGCAGAGGGAGATACGTGGACACGAAAGCCCAGCTGGACAAGGCTCAGACCAAGTGTGTCAGGCAGACAGAGTTTCTGAAATACCAGATGGAAAAGCTATTTACGATGCTGCAGAAAGATCTCAAGCACCAGATCTTCAACACCAAGCACCTGCAAGTCAAATTGGTGCAGATGACGTGAAAGAAAGAGAGGCCCTTCAACATGAGCTCTGTGCTGAAAGGCGGCAGATTGCTGTGGCTAAAACCAGAGTGGAGTTGGGAGTTGGAGAGCTATCTGGAAACTGAGAGAGCTCAAGCTCAGAAGCTACAAGATAAATTAAGCAAGATGGAGGAAGCTCTCCGAAAACAGGAGGAGGAGGAGGCCAAGAAGACACTAGAGAGATCGCAGGCTTCCCATCTAGCCCAGCTGGAGGAACATACAGCGGAGACCAGGAAGACTGCAGCGGCCCTGAAAAAGGCAGAAGATCTGCTGGAGACTGAGCGCCTCAGCATTCAGCAGAAAACGATCCTGCTGGAGGAGACGGAGAAATCCAGAGCCTCCAGTCTGGCTCAACGTCTAGAGCAATGGTCGGTTGTGTACATGTAGTATGAAATACTTTTGTTACACATGACATTATCTGCGTCTCTTAGCAATGCTATAGTATACGTGTCATTTGCTAACAGCTAGCTATTTGGGACCAGGCTATTTCTGGGAACAAAAGTGCTCATTCCGAAAGTTACATCGCTGATGCTTGAAATGTTCGAGTTTGCTCAAATGTATCATCATCTGTCTATCCGGTTTCTCTTCCTTCATCTGTTCTTGAATGTATTGTAGCGAGCGACGAGAGAGCGAGCTGTACCCAGCATGCTGTTCGGCACTCCACTTCCTTGGGTCCTCAGCAATACACTCGCCAAGTGGGAAGTACTTTAGATGAACGGGTGCCGAGGAAATCGAAGGACCGACCGAAACTCCTTCTATTTTAGTTAGATGTGATTCGTATAGTCTAAAATATAGTTGTGTTTATGGAAAGAGCTGAATACAGGCATGACCAAATTACAACAACTAATGTTCTAGTTAAAATTGCTTTCAAATTGAAAATGACCAGCAACAGCATATACATTGACATTTGTAAAAAAGAAAAGTAATTTAAAAATATTTATAAAGATGACTAACACCGGTACACAACGGCAGGACCATCCCAACTATAACAATCAGTGCTGTATATTTTTCATCAAGATCAACAGATATAATGACGGTTCAGGAGTGAGATGTATTAAAAAATGGAGGATAAAGTATCATCCGCCTGATTTGGGATTTTGTCAGTAGGAAAAACGTATCAAGGACATAATGAAACTGCAAAAATGTTTAAATGAACAAAAAGTGTAATATGAAGTTCAGCACTTCTCAGAATATGAGTATTAGCATCATGTCAGAGTGACATTTGGATATCATAAAGCTCAATATTGAATAACACATTTGCTAAATATATTTCATAAAAAGCAAACAGTCAAAAATGTCCGGCCTTAAATGTAGCTTGTTAGCTCAAATACTAGTACAGTAGTTATTGGGTTACACTCTCCGAAAATGTGTCTTTAATTAGCTAACTTACCACTTGTGCTGTAAATGTTGTGTCAACTTAAAGAGGAAGGGTTTGTCTAAGGACATGTTGCCATGGAAACAAGTTGGCCTGTAGGACTCAGGGGATTCGGAGGAGACGTTAGTTAGAAAGCAAGAGAAGTTTCTCTGAGATGAAAATCATAACGAAATATTGGGGAATTGTGCTTTAAAGTGTCCTTAAGAACCTCATAACAGGAGCGCCCTAAAACTGTCTGTGTCCGCTCTCTGAAAACTTTCTGTTGTGTCCTCATCCAAAGACAGCTGAAGTCCCTGGACTACATCAGTCTAATGGCTTTTCTCTTTACCTTACTCAGCCTCTGTCCGGACTCACAGCACGTCCATCTTAATGCTTCACATGTCCTGCCCGAGCCTCCCCGTCCCGCTGTGAATCTGACGGACACGGGAGTGAATCGGCAGCTGCTCTATTAGCTTGAGTAATTAACGGGCGAGCTGTCGCTTTCCCTCTGTGTCCAGCCTGCTTTCGTGAGTGCGTACACACACACACACACATTGTACAGAGACACATTTATGTTATGAACACACACGTACTCAGTCAGTCAGCGCACACATGCATAATGTGTCCTCCAGCAGACTTGATCAATCTGTTTCTAAGCGAAACAACCAGAGAGAGCCTGTCTCCTCCTGATAGCTCTCAGAGACCTTGATGCCAACTCTGTATGCTCTTCATAACCGCTCACCAAAAAAAAACGAGACACCCGGAGAGAATGGGGAAAAAGACAAACTATAAACAAGATGTATGGACTGCATGAGCGAAAAAGAGCGGGAAAAAAAAAGACGAGTGAATCTGCATGATGACGGTGAAAAACAACAGAGAAAGATGAGAGAATGAGTGAGAGCTGACGGAGTGAATAGAGGGGAAATAGTGGCTGTGTGTGTGTTTGTGTGTGTGTGGTGAAGGCCCTCAGGAGCTCTCCTCCTGTCTGCTAAACTCTCGACAAATCCTGCACTATCTCTCCTCCTCAGCCGTCCCTACTTTCTACTGTTCGTCTGTACCCTTGACACCCCCTCTCCTCCTCTGCACTCCAGCACCGCCAAGGCGTACCCACTGAACTGTTACAAGAGCTGGGAGCTCTGAAACATGGCTTCTTCCTCCAGGCCCCTGTCTCTGTGCAACTGCACTGCCGCGGCAACAAATTGATTGTAAACAAATATGACACAGAGGAATAGGATTAGAGGTAAACTTTAATGCTTTTTGAACAGCTCCCATGTGGTTTCAGAGAGCTCTTAAATAGGACACACAAGTCAATGTGCAGTTTAGCTAAATATTCACAATAGAGTTCCTGAAGACATTTAGAGAACACTGAATTTAAGTTCAAATGAGCAGTGGAACATGTCTCCGTGTCAGAGGGCCAGTCATTGTTTTGCTGCTGGTTATTTGTGTGTGTGTATTTGCACATATAGAAAAATGTAATGATCTCAGGTATAAAACTATGTGTTTAATGGTGGCATATTGTTATTCTCCAAAAACAGATATCCGCATATGAATGCAGAATCTGTAGGCAACGGGACAAGGTTTTTGTATCAGAAGTGTTCTGAATTAGGGTAATATTGACCAATCACATTTGAACGGGCTTTGGTGCAATCTGTTGATTGGCTTAATTGGCTTTTTATTAGCTTGTCCACTGGCTACTTGTCGAACCGTCCAGTCGTAGACGTCGCCTCGCAACGTCTACTCGCACATTCTCGCGTCTCAAGATGCTAATCGGATTGTAAACAATGGTCGCCGCACAGAAGAGGAAGTCTTGGCCCGGATATCTGCTGGCTACACCCGAACCCAAGAAATATGTGCCAGTGCCCCCAGAGGCTCATTGTCGTCAGGCTGATAGCCGACGGGTTCCCAGATTGGCGGATTGTTAGCTTGTTGATGGTAGCTTCTATATTGGTAGCTGATGGTATTTGCTGGTTGGGTTTATTGGTGCGTTGGGTCGCATGCTAGTGAGCTCAACGTGCTGGTTGCTGGGTATTACGCTCACACACAACTTCATATTTTTTTCTTTGCTAAGACAGGTCAAGTGACACGGTTCATGCATCAACAACCATAAGGGTTGCTGGTTAGTGGCTATGAGAAAGATGAGTAGAACTAGATAAACAGTGATGGTGGTTCCCAAGCGGGCCATGGTATTGAGATTAAAGTTCCTATTAGGCCAGTTGCCACTTGCCTGATCAAGCAGCCAAGTATCTGCTCTTTGCTTGGATGAGGGAAGGATTAAAGGGCAGTTTAAAGGTACGTTAGGTAAGGGTTATCACTTGTCAGAGTAGATTTATGACGGCACAGCCTGATACCCCCTGAGAGGCCAAAACATCATTTCACATTAATGCTGGGATTCCACAGCAATGCTCACCCAACTGTTGGCACGTTTTGCCATGTGTATTGATGACTGTGAATCTCATAGAAAATCCCATTTCTATGGTATCATCCAAAAGTGTGTTTGTGAGTGTGCTGCACACTCACCTGCCCATGAACGTATTTGTGAGTGCGTGCTTCATCTCTCTGTAGGGACTGCTGTCATTGAACTACACAGTGTCTGACTGGAGGACAGCTGGTCTCTGTGGACTGTCTGTGTCAGCTTGTCCCTGACATAATGAGCGAGCTGCGCGTAAGCTTTGATTTAACGCTGAGGCACTCTGTTTCAAGCTGCTCATTAATGGGTGAAAGACGCTGGTAGGAAGTGAAAGTACAGTAATGGGAGGTGGTCCGGTTTTTGTTGCTATGTTGGCAAACTTTTAATTCCCTTTAATTCTTTTGTATGTCTCCCTACTCTCTCCTCCTCTCCTTACTTCAGCACGCACACATACCGACACGATGGTGCACTCTTCAGCAGACAATCAGTTCACAGCCTACACGTCTGTAATGTGGCAAACATACAGTGACGGTACAATTCACTCTCATGCTGCACACTTTGTTTTGATTTCATTTTAGTCTCAAACATTTGGTAAAAATGCAAGTTAGTTCTATCTTTTAGAGGAGAAGCTCAAACGTTGGATAATGTAGTTATATACAGTATGTGTATCTATTTTTAACGTATCTATTTATAGATTTAATACATCTCAATCAAGACTTGATTCAAAGATCAAGAATGAACTGAAATTAAAAAACATTTTCTGAAAACCTTGAAAAAATAGGACATTTGTCCTTTTTTTTGTGGCCTTCTTTGCTTCTTTTGCTAAACGTTTAAAAGTGGTTGTCTGGCTGGCAACCAAACAAAATTCTTTGTAGTTTGTGTTTTATCTGATACCTTAAAGAATTCTAACCTTAAGTGTCGTTAGTTAACGTGTCCACCCTCAATTCCTGGCATACAAAATACCAGTAGTGCAGCAACAGTACATACAACATCAATATTTAAATATCAGTAACATTACATGTAGCTATTTGCTGTCCCTTTTTTCTTTTATGCTAAAGAGTGGTTGCCACTAATGGCAACCAAAGGCCAAGGATTTCTGTCAAGCCCCGTCTGTACATGCAAGCTGAGGAGTGAAAGAGAGCGGCATATATACATTTTATTTCCTTGAGAAAGTTGAGGGGAAAGCTGCAGCCTACGACAGTACCTGCATGTTAATACTAGTTGCCTCAATGGAATAACTGGATAAAATTGGGGTTGCAAGGTGACAAAGATGGGTGATTGTAAAAGCTCATCTGAAATCTGTAGAGT
>CALSCE010010956.1:5616040-5637466 GCA_943593645.1 Bovichtus variegatus
GTGTGTGTGTGTGTGTGTGTGTGTGTGTGTGTGTGTGTGTGTGTGTGAGAGGGAGAGGTCTTTTCTTGTGTGGTATTTCTGTTATAAATATGTCAGAGTCAAAGTCAGACCCCCAACTGGGTAGAAGATATAAGACCACCAGAGTCAACCTCAAGCCACAGCTCACCAGGATGATTCACTGCTCGGAGTTAAAGTTTAGTGTGTGTTACAGACATTTAAGAGTGGAGCAAAGACGAAGAGAGAAGGAATTGTAGGACTAAAATAAAACGGGTTAGACCATGCAAACATAATCTTATTGTGGCAAACCCTAATTTAATAATTAAACCCAGTCATAAATTCTTTAATATATAAAGACGCAGGAGTCCTATTTTTATTCTGGTTTTGATCTTTTTTGAGGCACTGTCTTAAAAGCTTGGACAAGCTTATTCAGTCGTGGAACATTTTAAAAGGTATTTGGTTTTTTTATGACAAGCAGCAGCATTATCCTGTGGAGCTAAAAAAAGTAGTGCTGACTGCCATTGATGTTGCTTTAATGCCGTCAGAATTTGACTTGAAGAGATGGAATTCATGAAACAGTTATGAAGACAATTAAATGAGAATCAGAATAATCATAGTGAGATACAAATAATCATTTAAAGGGTCGAATTGGATTCAAAAGAAAATAGTGTTTACTTTATTATTTTAATCAAAACCCTGCGGATGATAAACACATTATTGAGCTATTTAGAACTAGACTACCAGGTGTGTCTCCCTCTACCCTCCCAAACAAAGAAGAGTGCAGATCTCACTCAATTGTCCCTCCTGGCTCCGATACAGTCAAGATGAATGCGTTAGATAACACCAACGGGAATGTATTCATCTCGTATCGTGCCTATCTTTAATGGATCATAACCTCATCAGGTATGGGATTCATCTTCAGATGCTGCGGTTTAAAATGAGACAACATTTTTCTATGGATTTGAGCCACGACAAAGGCCATACAGTCATGAATGAGCACAACAAATATTAGGCTAATGGATCCAGTAGTATGAGAGATTAGCTGTGGACAGACATGCAGACAGATACGCACACAACCTGGCGGAGATGAGGCAAAAAGAGGCACATTTCCATGACCGCCACGTCACAGCAAAAGCTGGAGATGCTGGACCTCATTATTTAGGGAATGAAATGAAATAAATGTCACTGTGCTGTTCAAGTAGATATTAAGAGTCGACAATCAAAATGTCAGGACTATGATTTATGAGCTTTTTATAGTGCCTTTGAGGAAAAAGAGATGGCCGACACCAGTTACAATGCTCTCAGTAGTTCGGAGTCCACATTGAACTTAATAAAAAGGCATTAGATAGTAAATCTGTCGGGGTACTAGCTTGATGGTTTATTGATGCATTGGGCAAGAATATTAAGGAGCAGCAAATTCATTTCCTTCCTGCTGTGATATGACAGATGTTTGACTACAGGCCTTCGTTCCCTCAGTTGAGAGACTCACTGTGAGGGACCCCTGCTGGGACAAGTGGATGAACAAACAAGACATCCACTGAAATTGAGACAGGCATGCAGTGTAAGAAGAAGCAGGAGCCTTTTGTTTGTTTGTCATACATGAATTCGATGTTCTACATAAAGACAAGAATAATTCTTGGAAAGGTACGAGAAGGAAGGAGAATCCTGATGACTTTGAAAGTTATGTGGGTGGAGGGTTGTATACAACTCTCCACCCATACTTCGGGGATCCTCCTATTTTAACTCTAGCGTAACCATGAGGTTGACATCTGTGGACAACTGTTGGATTGATTATCACAAAGTTTGTTCCAGATATTCAAAGATTAAATCTCCTGACTTTAACATTTGCGCCACCAGCTGGTCAAGCTTTTCACTTATTTTTTGATAAATCTCGACATCTACTACATGAATTAGCATTAAACGTTACACACATTCATGGTTCACAGAATATGCATCGCCTGACTTTCCCTCTGTGCCACCATAAGGGTTGACATATTGATGATAGCTTGTCTATTTAAAAATGGCGGGTTTGTGCAGTTATGTCCCTTGGTGCGGAAGTGACAATTCTAGTGACAATTTATTCTCGAACAAATCAGTGTTATGCGGTGTTTTTACTTCGCCTTTTAGTCTCGGCTCAGCAGGCTTGGAGCCTTGGCCGAGGTACCGGATACTAACAAAACCAAAAAGTATCATACAGTGGAAATGCAGCATTGTATTACAAGTTGTCCTAAAGTGCACTAGCAAAATTTTTATACGGTAATATTCCTTCAAGATGATATTATGTTCACAGGCCAAAAGTGTGGTGCTTTCATGATGAGCTGAGAGTAACTCATTGCTAAGATGTGAAGGTGTGTGATGTGACTCCTTCATCAAGATGAGCACATTATGTTTACCTTGCTAAGGACCAGAGATGAAAGCCACCCTGTTACAAATCATGCAGGCCTGAAAGCAGGAACAAATATTGGTTTTCCTGGCCGAGCAGTGGAAGCTTGTGAAAGCAGCACTTCTCCTAAAGCAATAAAGGCCAGACAGTCATGAAGACAGATGGAGGTTATCTCGCCCATCTAGCATGTCCGACGGCGCAGGCCCAGATAAGGCCCTGCTGGGGACCACCACAGGGGGAAACGCACACAGGGCTCTCATTAAGACGGCCGTAATGGCGTTTCACCATCACACACCTGCCTCAGCAAAATGTGTATTTGAGAGAGAGAGAGAGAGAGAGAGAGAGAGTCCATTAGTAGTGATACACAGCTTTTGTTTGCCTGCTGCGCTGCATCATAGCTAATCAGTGTTTTACATTCAGAGGCTGCATAGTGTACACCACCATATGTTTAAGATTATCGACAGATGAAGCTTATACATCAGTGAGCCACTTTGTAACCAAGTGGTGTGGTGACATCTTGAGGAAGCATCTGCATCCGCTGGATGCACATAACACTTCCCTGTTAATGGTAGCAGGTAAATGGCTCATGCATCATATTGTACAGACAGTCGGCTGTGTTTAGTGTCGACAGGTATTACATCCAACCTGGGGGGATTGATGGCTCTCTCTTTGGACTGTGTAGGCAACAGACAGGCCGGCATATGGTTGTCATCATAATTCGAAAGTTTAGGTGTGAGAGATGGAGGTGATTGAGGATTGAGGGGTGAATGTAGATATTGATTACAGGCTGAGCTTTCACTTAACATTCACTGTTCCACAAAATCATCACCTATGGCTTGTGAAGAGCTACTTTCATCATTTTTTCTTTTTTTTTTTTTTTTTTTTCCCTTTTCTGCAGTGCCTGCATTACCCTCCACTCATGAAGCTGCATCTACATCTATCCAATTTTCTGCACCACCAACCCATACATTATTACACCGTTACAAGTTCAACTCGAGTTTCTCTCATCAGAGGGCGACATCTTATCACAGCCTCTATTTACAGTCTACGTGAGGCAGATTGCGTAACTCCACAGCCTGCCACTTCCTCAGCTCTGAGACGGTTTGAACCTGGCGTTGTTAAATTACTTTGCAGCCCTCGCCTCACTTCAAGCGGCAGTGAGAACAGTTAATAATTCATCAAGTTGTGTAGCTTGTGTATATATCTGGGGCTGGAGCTGTCTCATGCCAGCGCCTGGCACAGTCAGCTTTGATAGTGCTTCAAAGTATTTAGGATGATAGTGGAATATATAACGGTACGTTAAATATTGATAGGCTTGTCTGAAGACGTTGCCTGGTTCCAGTGTCGGAATCGATAGGTGAAATTCTGCACAGCTGTTTTACAATTCAGATGGAAAAAAAGAGTGGATGTACTGCAACTGAAGACCCCCCCCGCCAGTGACATTGAACTAACAAATGACTTGGGGTGCCTCAGGAGGCGCACATGGCTCTTTTAGAGGGGTGTGTTGATGCTGTTTATATGTGGTAACTACAAAAAAAACAAGAATGCACGGTTGCAAGGTTTGGGACATTTTACCTCTTCGTTTAGGTCTTGAAGATGCCAGCCTTTACTGGAAGTGGAGTTATTGACAGTAAAGTGATTGCCAGTTGTGTTTTGGGTATGTTATGTGTTTTACAGTAGCAAAGCATACTGTTGTACACTTCTTTTTTAGGAAGAATGCATGTATACGAGCGCTGACTTCACCACTCGTCTGTATTCTCACTGATCAGACATGAATTTCTGACTGAGACCATGAGATGGTGCTATGTGCCTGAATTGGGATCTTTTGCTGTCGACAAAAAAAACACATCATGCTATAACACATGGCGCACATAACATCACTGATCCCCGACTCATGTTTAGTAATGCTGACTGATGCTCTGAACTGTCCTGCTTTTTGCACATCTGATGACGCTGGCAATGCTGCTGCTGCAGGTGAAGGACGCTGCAAGGGTGTGGGGGAACTGCAGCTTTGACAAACGTCTTTTACCCACTTCTTTCCTCTTCAGCCCCCTGATAAGATTCATCCATACTGCTTAGCATTCACCTATCACGCACAGTGAGTCAGCTTATCTTTAGCCTGCACGACGGAGAGGGTGAATCTCCGGCTGCAGCGAACAGGCCTTTTGCAATAGATTTACATCACTTTCTCACGGCGCCGGGATACGGGCTGGTGGCGCGGACCAGAGACCAGTGAAGCATTCAATCTGTGTGCCATCACAACGCATCAGCCCGGTACCTCAGCCCTGCTACCAGCCTACACACACGCAGACGACTATTTGGAGAGGTTTTAGCAGCCTGCCTAAACACTGCAAGGTCAACACTTGCGGAGTAGAGCAGAATTTAAACAGGCTGCCAGTTCAGTGTGAAGGCTCGCAGGAATGACTGAAACAAGGCAGGAGGGGTGACAGGCAGGATTGTTTCTGGTGGATTTCCAGTATGTGACTAGCTTTTACATTATAGGTCATATTCTTCATAGTCAGGTAGGTCCACAGTACTTTATACTGTAATGATCAGTATTCCTACAAAATATTCTCTGTCGTCCTATTTATTATTCATAGTGTTTTGACGACACAGTTTTCAATATAAATGTACCTGGACCACTTGCAAAATTGTGGTAATTAATCACTGCAGGGACACCCTTTATTACCATCAAGCAGTGCCAAGAAGTGACCCGAGTCAGCATATATCGATGAAAAATCCATTTAAATACTTTAATTATTTAAAAAAAAGGCGTCTCACATCTGAGCTCTGCAGCGGGGGATTTCCTGCCTGAAAAGAATAGAGGCCAGAGTGTAACAGTGTAGGAGCTCCAGCTAATTAGAGGCCTGATTGACACCTTGTAGAATCCTCTGTGTCTGCAGCCTTCACAGATTTCTTTTTTTTCTACCCCGAGGCAAAAGATACATTTTGTTTTTCTCACTGATAAGAGAAACACTGGTGTTTTCTGATTTAATCCCGTAGGCTTATCTGGCTATACCAATCAGGTGTTGTGTTGTGTCTGCCCAAGGTAAATTGCTGAGGTGTGAAGACTTATTCTAGGAAAAATAGTTTGCAGACACACGCTCACACATCATCTCCAGCCACTTTTTGTAATGGAACAAGCCTCCATGCAGGGGTAACATGAGGATGCTAGAGATGACTGAAGCTGCCATTCATCTAAGCTGGCCAGAGGCCCAGAGAGAAGGGGGGACAGGGGATGAAATGGCTTGGCTGCATTGGTTTTTAGGAGGGAAAAGAAGAAGAACGGTCTGGCCGGGTACTGTAGATCTATTTCTTCTGGGAGAAACGATAAAAACACAACACCTTTCACAGTGTGATACACCTCGGTAATGTGCCAGGGCCAAAACCCGTTTCCAAATCATTGCTTTTTTTCCAGCCCCACTTCTGCTATTCATTTTGTCTACCACTTCTTTTCCCTCGGCCCCTTCTTTTTTTCCTCCACTGAATGATTTACACATATACTGCCACTCAACTGTCTCTTTTCCCATTACGATACTTCTGCTGTGTTTGGATATACACACCGAAGGCGGCTCGGTGCAAAGACATCTGAAATGGATCCTAGATTTTGTCACACTTTTGACAAATGTTTGTAAAAGTCATCCATAATGCATGGTGAGCATTCCAGATGTGTGAGCCTCCTCTTTTGTCCCTCTAAACTTTTGTTTTTACTTTCATGTCATTTTATGTCAACTTCTTTCCTCATGGGGGAGCTGTGATCTCTCATTCCAAGCCACGTCAGAATAAAATACTACAGTATACTGGTGCCTTACAGCAAGACACGCAGCACACACTCACACACTTGCTCACATTTGACCCCTGAGGGAAAATCTTAATTGCAGGAGAGTGATCTTTTGACCGCCTGTCTTTGTTTTTTTTTTTTTTGACAGTGCGAGCAGTGCGGGGCTGATAGAGTGGTCCCCTTTATCACAACCGGCTAAAATATGAAATTGAAGGATTATAGTAAGTCCTAGCAGAGTGCTTGTCCTCTCCACTGCTATTTTTTGGATTTCAGCATCCCTCTGACTTTGCCTAGGCTGAGGGAAACGTGTCACACCTGCAGAAGTAAAAAGGATTTTTGGGATAGAAATCACTGGTGTTGCAGTTTTGTGAGGACGAACAGGATGCGTGCGCCCATATTTGTGCACCACCTCGTGCTTTGTATTCCTCCTTGAAGATCGCAGCTCTACCCCTTGCCCTTATTTACCAAAACCTCGTGAAGGATTAATCCTTTTTACTTAAAACCAGACTCGAGCCAGAACTCTGACAAAAATGGTCCTTTGTGTCGTAATAATGTCGGAGCCGTGCTGTCTGGTTTGCCTGTTGCCATTTGGGCAGTGAGATGAACAGGCGGATCGGCATGAGAACACAGAAGGGGGGAGAGACAGAGAGAGAGAGACAGAGAGAGAGAGAAATAGGGACTGAGAGAGCGAGTTTGCAGGGAAGAGGAGAATGAGGAAAGACAGACTGTGTGGAGGAAGGCAGGTCTCTCAGGCAGAGCCCAGTGTGTTGGACGGGAGCGAGGAGAACAGGCTGATACACAGACTGAGCAGTACTGCAGGGACACATTTGATACTCTACATAGGAACATGTATGAGCACACACTTTGGATATATTAGTATTGATCGACATCTGAAATAAGATATGTGGACAAATAACATGACATATAAAATGATGACATAGTATTTCATGGGATGAAGTTAGAGCTTAAAGAATCCAATAATGACATGTCATGTTTTGTTGTTTGTTTTTACATACATACGTAACAAAAACCTTCTTTTTTCATGATCATCCCATAAATTAAAAGGTGGTTTAAAAAAAAAAAAAAAAAAGCCATTTTGCGTTGAAAACACTTAACAGTACATTTTAAACAGTAAACTTCCCTAAACATGTCATTAGTATCAATAACAGCTATAAGCAACAACACAAAGGCAAATGAATGTTAAGGTCGCGATAAGAAAGAAAACAAGGGGTCAAATATATGAAAGCCTGTGAATTTTTTTTTTTACTTTGAGCGTGAATGATTATCAGCCCTGTGTCTAATTGGCGACTTGTACTGGGTGTACCCATGGATCTCACGGATTACGTTTGTTTTTGACCTTTCACAAATACGTTACTAATCAAAGTCATCTTAAGCCTGAGTAGGGAAGAGGACGGGGAATTCCACCCAGGAGACCGCTGTGTCCCGTGTAAAACCAAATGTGAAACCATGATCTTTCACCAGATCTAAACAAGCCGTTTTGTTGCGTTTCCAACGTTAACCACGTGTTTAACTCTGTGACCATAATCCGTGAGGAAATACGTTCCCGTTGAAACGCAATTGAGGATGCTGTTTAGTTGTATGGGAACATACATTTGTAGGAGACAGGGTTGAGTGTGTAGTGAGCGACATTGTGTTATGAACATTAAATGATTCATCCTGTCACCAATTTATCTTTGTATATGAAGTTATCCATCATTTAGTAGTACTCTTTTGTTTCCCTCTGTGATGATGCAAGCTACAGGGAAGCTTTTATCATCCATTATTTATGTCAACAAAGTAAACTCAATGGAAAAGGCCTTTTCAAAGCATATCTATTATATTTCTTTGTTACTTAGTGCCAAAATATACGTCAATAATGTGAAAAGCTTAAATTGGCCGATGATATCAGTCAAGCTGATGCATCGCTCACAGTTTAACCTGGATTATTCTTTAGTGAAACCATAAAAACGTCATTCTTGACATAAAAGAGCAGTAAAGCTTTGTTTGAGCATGAAACATACAGACTATTCAGGCCATTGAAAACTTTATTGAGTAGCACGTATAGTATGCAACCGTCTCAGCTCACAGGTTTTGTGATCCACTGTGTGTATCATGTTGGAAACTGTCTTCCATGTTGACTCAGAAACTGCGGTGGTGGAGTGAAGCTGTGGTGCTGTTTTCCTCCTCATCAAAGTGCTGATCCTGGCAGAGGGAATTAGCAGCAGGGGAACTTTGATGACAGTCTGCTCTCTTCCTCTCTGTCCTCATTCACCCCCATGAAGCTCTGCATTATTGATAAAACCCAGGGTGAATTCACAGGGCTTCCCCCAATCCCAAGGCTAATGCGAGAGACTAGAGGTAACTCACATACTGTATATCTGGTGGGAGCATGGAGGAGGCTCATGCTGTCCAACATCTGAATAATACAATCAGCACAGTTTGCAGCGACACTGTTGTGAGAATGGCCTTGGTTTTGTAAATTTCTCTTTTTCTTAATCTACCCTGCACAGTTGTTTATCTGTAACGTATTCCAATGACAGCCCCATCAGCCCTTTCGTTTTTCCTTTCTTGTGGTGAAATTGAATATTAAAGGTAATATACACTTTGAAAAACAAGTTGAATTTCCAAGTCAGAAACTCTATGTCAGATTGCGTTTGAATAATGTATTAACAGTGGCAAAGTGATATTCAGTTTCTCATCTTTACTTTTTCTTTTATTTGGAGTTTCTTTGGCTATTTAGGAACAAACAGGAGTTACTTTGCATTGGTTGCCAATTCAGAGGATAGAGGATAATACATTGAAAATCAACAAGTTTGGACCTCGTTACCCAGCCAGGCTCCTTGTTTTTAGACATGCGTGTATAATGGCTCTATGGATGCCAATGTCAGTCTTTTCATTGGTCCACCACTTTGACTCTGACTGAAATATATCAACTTTTAGATGGATTGCCTTGACATTTTTTTACAGACATTCATGTTCTCCAGAGGATAAATCTTTAACGTTGGGGATATCCTGACTTTAACTCTAGCACCATCATGAGGTTGACTTTTTTGTTTTGTTTTTGTTTTTAGTGAAACGTCTTGACAACTAGCGAACATGATGACATTTGGTACAGTCAATTATGTGCGTTCTTCTAGGGCTATCATCAGGTCAAAATAGCAATTTTTTCAAGACTTCAGTTTATGACCGAATACCTGCAAAAGTAATGACATTCCCATCCGTCTTGGCTGTACTGTTTTGGTAAGTGCTCATTAGCTAATGTTAGCATGCTAACATGCTAAACTAAAATGGTGAACGTGGTAAACCGCATACCTGCTTAGCGTCAACATGTTAGCACTGTCATCTTGTTAGCATGTTAGCGTAATCATTCACAGTAGTTCAAAGCAATGTTGTGCCTAAGACAAAGTACAGCATGCAATTGCTCTTGATCTTGTTTGTCCAGCAGTGACCAGATACCTACCAGCAAGTATCAACCTTAAATACCCTCTCAACAAAGCTTTGTGTACTGAAACCCTCTGAGCCATCCTATGTTGCCTGGTGAGCCTCTGTCCAGCTCCTGCCGGCTGTTCTCAACCAGACAACTTGTCCTTGCTTAACCAAATTTGTTGAATTATAAAATAACCTTGCAAGCTTGGAAATCCAGCATGAACAGACTCCTTCTTGGAGGGTCTGAGATGTTTGGTGTGTGGGAAATTAGGTGTCAATTTCAACCATCAAGCCCATTCCTAAGGGTCAGGGCTGAAGGAACACCGGCTCACCCTGTTAACTCATACCACAGTAACACAATAGCTCCTCTGCCGTCATATTAGTTTAACATAATTGTCTGTTGTTTCATGTATTCATGAAGCTATGTCTGCCTTGTTTGCCTCTATAAAATAACTCTTGTGTTATGTCATGCTTTACCCAAAAGAAGCAGCGCAGTAGAGGGAAAACTTTTGCTCTATTTAACTTTTGGCTCCGTGCACATGTACTGGTAATTTAAAATATTAGGTAGAAGTGCACTAGTCCATCACTGTCATACCCATAATCACAGTAAATAGGGCCCTGTTGGCTATGATGGCTGTGTTACAGTATATACTCCAAATGCCTTCTAGATGCAGGGTTAGCTTGATGACTTGTTTTTTGTCTTTATTCAAGATGTAAGGCTTTAAAAATCAGCTGAGATTACAATCAAAACGTTTTAGGAAACCCCCTGAGGTTATTTATAAAGAAAATAATACAGTATGTTCCTCTGAAATAAACGTGTGTGCTCTGGAAAGGATAACGGAGCTGCACAAAAGCTGGAAAATGAGTTTGTATTCTGATACTCATTTACATCCTCATTTCCAATGAGGAAAATAAATTCACCACTGAGCTTGGCAATATTAGGAACCATGCTGTCTGTTTTCTAAATAATTGTTCTGTTCAGATTTTACCTTTTTGTTTATTCCCCTTGCGTAACAAAGCAAGATTAGTTTAATTACTCAACACATTATTTGAGCGTTACAAACTACCACAATTTGCGCTTGCTGCAAACAAAAAAAAAAAGTGACCGTTGTCTCTCTAACTGTGTATTTGTAGAGTCTGAGCTCTGGCAGTGAGTGAGATCAGAGAACCCGCTGTTTCATGTTAACCAGCGTGATCCTTGTGTCAGTATGTGCTGTGCTGCTGGTAATATCCAATAAGTAGGCAAATATACACAAGATTTACCTCTATGATAGGAGGAGTTATCTGCATGTTGGAGCACAGGATTATGTAGCTCAGGCTAGAAATACTAGGGGATCTTTTCAACACTTCCTGTAATATGGCAACCAACAGTGACTTCAGCCTATAATGGAGATCTTTGTTTCTCCTTAAATATGCTGTGCTCAGCGGAGAGGAAGGTGATATGTTGCATTCATGGAGATGAATAGATCTTGTGAGGACCAGTGTTATAATGTAGTTCTCTCACTCTGTATAATTAATTTCCCCTTGTCACAGGCTGATAGAGGGCTTAATTCTATAAACAACACAAACAGATACAAATCATATTAACGATAATCCAGCTCATGGGAGAACACGTGTGTCTATTCTTCTGCCGCCATCGGGCCAGCTGGCGTGTTGCTTCTGTGTTTTTTTTGTTGCATCGGGGGAAGCCGACTGCACAGGAGCCACATATGTGCACGGTTCCGCCGCAGTGGGTCAAGCTAATTTGACGAGAGCACACTTTGTTTTCATTTTCCTCAGTACACATCAACAGATGACCCCTAATCTATCTTTGTGCCGCAGCGCCAGATGTTGGGTTGAACACGTGAAGGCAGCATTTTCTACTAGAGGGGATGTGAAATCAGACACAGTCACATGCTAATTACTGGAAACCAATTGCTGCACTGATAGAAATCTTTCACCTTATCATATGCGGAGAAGTGAGAACAAACGATAAAATACAAAAAAAAAGGTTTCCATTTTTTAATGTAAAACATGTAGATTAAATCTGTCTTTTTGTACCATAATTGTTCTTGGTATCATATGCAGATTTTTTATATAATTGTGTATGCTCTTGCAACATTTTGAAATCCACCTTAAAGTACATGGCAATGCAATCCTTTTTTAACATACTAACTCCAATATCCAATAAGTAATTGACTGTTTTCCAAGCCCCGATCTCAGACAGCACATATGCAGATCATGTTAATGGGCAGATTGACCATCAAAGTTCGTTATAATCTTCGAAACAATGGGTCTGTGAGTTCAGATAGAGGTAGACAAAAGAAGGTCTCATTTATAGTCAGCAACCATCACTTTTGTTGGCTGAAATAACAACTCATCTCATTTTATCATCCAAACTCTCGCTCTTACTGCAATCCTATGCCCACCGTTTCAACATGTGAAGAAATCTTAATTTTGTATCCGTAATGACCCGTGCATTGAAAGTCGCTGACCTAATACATCCAGTTCATTTCATCTGGGATGTTTAGTATTATAGACCTGAGTCCTGCGTTGGAATTATTCCGATCTGTAATAGCAAGACCCGGTGTGCATAATCTCTCCGATTTGCTCTTTATTGACCTCACTATAGTCTTCTTCCCATATAAATGAGATAGTTCACACTCATTACCATCCGTGCAGTGCTGCGCAGAAGCCCAGCTTGTGAACATAAAGCAATATTGAATTTCAGTGTTAGCGCTATTCTTCTTCATACGGTGCTCTTTTCATTAAATCCAGCTTCGGTTTCACAAACACCGCCACATCTCGGGCAGTGCAATAATCACAATTGCTCATTCTTCAATGCATCTCATTTCTCTTTCCACTTTGTGCCATGCGAAATTATTTGTCACTGTCACACTTTCCGGGAACAGAATAACAAACTCCTGACAGAATGTTTTGTCACCATTACCAGCGTCCTTTCCCAAGGTTTGTGTCAGATTAGGGAGAAGTAATTGGTGACACTGTGTCATTGAGAATGCACATTTTAGGACTCCAGACTTGCAGGACAAAGTTGGCATGAATCAGCTGTTTCTAAGTACCATGGCTCCGATGCCTTGAGATAATTTTTTCATTATCTGGGAAAGGTTTTTTTTTCTTTTTTTTACTTCATTATTTTCATTAGCATGTAAACATTAGTTACTATTATAAGGTTAGAGCCATGGGACCGTGTGACTGTATAACATGGCATGCATGTGGTTCGTAGATAAGCCAATAATTTAAACAGCATCCCCACTCCCTCTAGGGAAATAGAGCAGTGTGTTGTACATTATGTCATAAAATATGTGCATGACCCTGATGCAGAAAACTGCTAATACAAGCAGTTTACATTACTGCAATGCCATTTGATTTATTGTATACATTTAGATTATAATATTGTGACCTTTTGTATTTTCACTGCACCCAATTTGTATTTTGCCACATTTCTATTAACGATACATTGTGAGAACTGTATGCAAACTCCGAGGTACAATGATATCAGTAGAAAGAGGAGACTATAAGCGGAAAAACTGGCAGTCTGAAGTGAATTTCTGCAAATTCTTTTGTAATTCCAATATAAAATCTGTAGTTTTGAAGTAAAATATGAGACCTCTTTTTTTGGGTGGGGGGGGGGGGGGTTCATGCCTTTACAAGGTTGTCAACAGTACAGAGCTGACAGGAAATGAGGGGAGAGAGAGAGATGGATTTGGGTTCATAAACAGTGCAATAAACTGAACTCACTCAACAAGTCAAAGAAAACTGTGTAAAATTCACCAAAAAATGTTTTCTCAATGTTTATTTACGGCAATAAATAAAGATGTCTGATAAAAAGTCAAGGCAATAAATTCAAATCAAATGCAGATCGACAGAGTTTTTTGTTCCAGAACCAAGAATGCCAAATGTGTATTTATACTATCGTCAATTGCCATTGCTGTCTCAAGCTGCAGCCTACAGGGCGACAGGGCAACCCAGAAGAGAGCAGGGAGAGAGGATTTTCCCCATTGAATCATAAAGTTGAGAAAAATGAAACCCAGCTAATGCAGCTATAACTACACATCAGCAATGGGAATAATGAGGCCTTGCATGCTTGCATTTATTGTTTTATTTCCTGTCATCTTTTATACACAGAAGATTAACTGGTGTGACCTCAGCGGTTAAATGGCTGCCCCAATGAGAAACTTTTCCCCAATGTGCTGACCGTTAATCATATTTTTGATGATGCCACAGCGGAGGGGCCGGCACCACCCCTACCCCTGATTTACACCTTTGATGTCTCCTGGCCGTAAACATTCACCCTCCACCACAGTGTTTTAAAGAACTAATGATTTAGATGAATCAGGGACAAAGTGCTGAAGGTCTCCTTTCTACTGGGCCACTGCCACAAAGCAGCCCGCTGAGTCAGGACTCTAAACAGGCAAACACATCACTTACGAAGCTCATCACAAACTGCACGAGACGCAGGGCTCGGGGAGGGATGTCCGGCTCTGATAAAGCAGTCCGGAGTCAGATGGATGTTATGCTGCTAGTATTGGGTTGAACTCTATTCATTAGGATTCCCTAAATTGGTAAATAAAAGTCTTCTATAGGAACCCACAAAGGAAAGGAACTTCAATGTTGGAATAACTAGGTTGGAGGTGTCATTCGTCAAAGACAACAGTCAAGTAAAGGAACACAGTGAGGTTTTATTCTGATTCAGCTCAGTTTATGTCAAATCAAGTAGCTTTAAGGAACTAAGAGACCACAGGTGGAGGAACGTAATTGGAAATGTCAAACATTTCTGTTTTTACATTACAAGACAGACCAAACACAATCTCAACTGTCAGTCGTCGGAAGAGGGAAAAATATCACCAAGTTGACACACACTGAAAAGATTGAAGCAAACTGCAATTGTAGCAATTGCCTCAAGTCAACTGCTATGGAGAGAGGAGGGACTGAAAGGCATAAACAACATGAAAGAAACATGAAAACAGCTTTATCAAATCGCTCAGCCATTACTTTCCACCACAACGTTTGCTCGTAACGTCCGACCTGTGCGCTTGCACGTGTGTTTTACCTGTTTATTATGCGTTTGCAGTCGGAGGGCTTTGGCTCACACATTTGTCTTAGTTGGGTGTGTTATTCGGGAAAATCCATCACACTGCTTAATTCAGCCAAGTAATCACCTGCTCAGAGTCATTTCTTGTGCTTTGCTAAACTGCAAACAGAGCAGCGTGGCTCACTCAGCACATTGTTTTTCTTCGGGCCTAACTAGGCGTCATTCATCAAGCGCTGTGTTGACCCAGTCAACGTGCAGGCGGCTGGAGATATGAATGAGGGAATGACATGAAAAATGCATCTGGGTTATACGCAACTGTTTGCGGTTCACTCTTCTCGTAGCCTGAGGATGTTGTGAATGTGGCGGAGCCCTCCGGAGAGCGCCGGTCCACCGACAGGCTCCTGAATGCCGTAAATGTACACTCTGTGGCTGACTTATTCGCCAGTGTGGTACAACTAGCTGAGATGTGGATCGATGCAGCGCGTTGCAATGTAAACATACAGGCGGGTTGTGAGGGTGTAAAGGAGTCCTTGAAAGCATGAGTATTGTGGGCAATATCACCATGAACAACTACAACAGTGTTTAGCAATGGGTGGTTGGTGGTTACATAACGCACAAACACAGCATTGACACGAAGCACAAACAAAGCGCAACAACGAATGAGATCAGAGAGAGCAGATAAACTAGGGGAGCCATTATCCCAGCTGCAAGCAGAGCCAGATATGCCAGGAAGACAGACGCAGTATTAAATTAACTCTGGATTTGATTTGGCTGATAGACTTAGATATTTCCTCTTGGATACATTTAATGTCACAGTAGTTTAGCAATTTTGACATTGTGCAGGAAACACACACTACCACCACTGATGCTGTACAGTGTGTCAAAGTAATGCGTGTGTGTGGGCTTGGTTAGTTTGGGTTGTCGGACATTGCTGCAAAACTGTATCCAACCTGGTCATTTTCTGGTGTCTGGTAGGGATGGGAATTGATAAAATTTCATCGATACCGATTCTATTACTGATTCTTCTTGTAGATGCGATTCCCTTATCGATTCCTGATCAATTATTGGTGGGGGGGGGGGGAAACACACAAGTTTATTACACGCTTTTGAGTGTTTTTTTTTCTCTCTGCGATAGCTTTCGGCCCCAATCGAACTGAAACATAATATATATGTGCAACTTTTTTGGAAAACATCGATAAGGGGAATCGATGGTCACAGAGACCTGCAATTCCAAGGAATCTGAAAACTAGGAACGAGTTCTCAACGGGAACCGATTCTCGGTTTCTATCCCTACTGGTCAAGGTGAACAAAAGTGAAAGAGGTGAAACCAGGTACAACACTAACATACCTAAGGGGACACGCCACCGATTTTACATGTCAACGTCAATTTAGTCACCACTGGGACTACGCCTGTGGCTCTGGCCGAGCTTTGTCAAGTTTGAGAAAATTATACAAGTGACATCATCCAGGTATCTTAGCTTGTGCTTGGAGACCGCGATTTTAAACCGCATTACAAACTGGGGATGTGAAGTTTGAAAGCATTTACCAGGCAGAGATGATCTCATGAAATATGCTTTTGAGTTGCATAACGACGAGTGTAAAATCCAGGCTTTTGGGATATCTGGGTAATCGCTTCATCAATTTTGGCTGTTATTTTTATATACCTGTCTCTCTCAAGTCCCCCAACTTTATGGAAGGTCATTAATTAATCGCTGAAGTGCGTTTTTAATACCGTCTACTAAAGCCTAAATCTACAGCAAAGATCGAGGCGGAGCATACTTTTAACTACAGACTTCAGTCAAACTTTAAAAGCGTCAGCAATCTACAAAACTTTGAGCATCAGTTCAGGTTTTTGGTGTCTTTAATATATTGTGTGTATATATATATATATATATACACAGTCTTGATTGCAACTGGTGGAGCAATATAATCATTATGCATGCATCACACTTTACAGTGCTGCAAAACAAATCTACTTTGTTTTGATAAAGAATTGACAATAATCAGTCATTAAAAGCCAATAATCGGCCTGTTTCCATCATGCAGTTAACAATAGCGATCTAATTTAATGCTGTGCACAGTGCGAGGAGTTTTCCAAAGCAGCAGGATGACGGTAACATTAGTTGGTTAGCTTGCTGAAAAGTTGGAGGTGTGGTAGCCTGTCTTCTGAAACTCATCATCTTACAGCTCACTGCTCCTTCTTCTTCTTTTACACCCTGCAATGTTTGAAACTGATCCAATGCAACATTTTGATGGTGAGTCTTGTTTTGCAGGCTCCTTTTCGAAAAACAATTTCTGTCGGCGCTAACAGCAGTCGTGAAAATATTGTGCTTTTCTGAGACTGCTTCACAATAAAAGCCAACCTGTGTTTCGCAACAAAGACTGAGGCCGATATGACTGAGCTAAAATTAAATACAGTAACGATGGATTATATGCGTGCATCGTTTTTTTTTGCAGGGGACTCATTTCGATTCCACGATTAAGTGTACAGAGAGGAAATTACATAATGTAAATGAACGAAAGGCCGACCATGAACAGGATTAGAATCCATGAAAATTCTGTAGGTTATAACAAGTTTTATGCTTTTTTATACTGATTCTGACTTAATAGTTTTTGTGTATTACATTTCTTTCAGTGTGAAATGTCATTGACCAACCATGTTGATGACACTCACATGAAGCATAAATATATTTTTTAAGTTTATTGGCATTGTCCAGGACAGGTGAGGAAGTAAAGGACAACATTTTAATGAACAAACATCAAGAATTTCACTCTATATCGCTCCGAGATCAATCCTGAAGACATTCAGATGAGTTTGATTAAGGTCAGGATTGTGTAAAACGAGGAAGATGTCTTCAGTAGTTGGCTGCTCAGACTACATAATGTATTTCCTGTGACGCTGACATTTTTTTCAAATGAGGAAAAAAGATCCATCGTTTTTCAAATCCAACTCGAGTGGACCTCATGGGGGTGTGGTAGGTGGATCATTGAACGATGACAAAACGTGAGCACATCAGTTCAACACCACAAGAGCGAGGCGCGTCTCCTTTGCACGTCGTTAAGCCAAAGTCATTCGAGAGCAATGATAAGGCCGGCTGGTGAATGACTAGGATGAATAGTTAGCAGTGGCTGCAACCTCATTACAAGGACAGGCCACGTACAGCAGGAGGCTGATATCTTTGGCACAGGCCCACGTCGCTGTTTCCAATTTGAATAGAGAAGGGAATAATGCCTAATGCATCTCCCTGCGTGGATATTGGCTTGTATGGGACAGCGACCCGTGAAATGAATATTTTTGTGAGATGAGATTTGTTATACACAAAGAGGAAGGCCGGCTTTTTCAGCCGACCGAGAAGCACCTGACACGGGATTGTAAAGGTATTGTACGGTCAGGACGCGGAGAGCTCAGAGACCTGAGAAAAAGGAAGGAGGAGGAGGAGGAGAGGATAGATCAAGAAGAAGGGCAGGATGAAAGGTAGCAACAAGATAACCGAGAGACTAGGCTTACATAAGATTACTCAGAAAGTACAGGTTTTTGAGACTCTGCCAAAAATATTTTTACTTTTGTTAATTAAAGTGTGGAAGAAAAATCAATAATTTCCTACATTTTTATTTTAAATACTGAATCAGAAAACCCCCAGAAAGTGCAACAAAAAATGCGCCAGTGATATGCTGGATAACTCTTAAGCCACTTCCTAAGGAGTTTTTTCACTAAATTGCTGCAGTTCCTGGATCGGTGTCATCCTTCTGAATTAAATGTTTTATCATAAAGCTGTATGGGCCCATGTCAGCACATGGCTTCAGTAGAAGCTAGGCGCCAGTTGGGAGTAGCATTAGCTGCTAGCGGTAGCAATGCTTACATTGTGTTGACTGCTCATGGCGCTAATGTTACTGTCTGCGCACGTCGCCTTCTCAAATATGTAGAGAGGTGTGTGGTACCGTCTTCATATCTTACGATGCAGCTGCACATTATGTAGACTGCTGGTGCAATGGACACACGTCTGCACGAGGTAGTCATTTCTTTCAGTGTTGTAAAAGTTGACGCAGGTGTGTAATTGGGGAACGTAGCGAGCCACCAGCAGAGGGGCAAGTTGATGGCACCCAGATGATGTTTGACAGCGGTATCAATCTTTTTTCCCCCAAAATTTAATGCAGGTTGTTGTGTAGAAGAATCTCTGATTCTTGTATTGATTTTCTTCTAATGCTTTAACCTTTACACGGCTTACAATTCATATACTCAGTAATAGCTCAAAGTATAATTGTATTCTATTTCACCTCTCACATTGTACACTTACACACTCCATACAGAGAACACACATGTCTAGCTTAGTTGTGAAGGATATCATCACTTTCTGTTCATTTCTGAGCACATAAAGCAGAAGCATTAGAGTTGTTCCCTTGTCTACCAGGATGACTTCCTGCTGGCTGCCTATACTAGACTAGATCATATTAATATTGATTGTAACAATGCAATTATTGTATTTCTCTGGTGCTTTTCGAAAATACCCAGTGTAAAGGAAATATAAATATAATATAGACAACGAGTTACACAGGTGAAAAAACTAGACTCCAAAATGTAAATGATATAAAACCGAGTTGACAAGTGATTTACAGCAAAAGATTAAAAAAATAATAATGCTGAGCAAATATTAATCCAACAGGTATCATCGTATCAACCCATCTGATAGAAGCACAGCCTCATTATAAACCCAGACATCCCTTCCTCCCTCTCATCGTTTTTCTTTTTGTTTTTTTTACTTGAACAAGGCAGGGGACAATATCAGTATTATGCATGTACCCACCTTTCCAGTGAAAGGGGAATGGATTTTTTTCAATGGGCTCATAAATCGCCGCTCTACCTGGTTGAGCAGCGTTGGAATGCGCTGTGGTTGACTGGCCTGGCTCTCTTGGCCGAGACTATAGATCTGGATTGACAGCTGCTCCATCCTGTCTGCCACTGTTAATCATTGAAGGATTTGGGCTGCCGGCAAGCAGCACTGCCAAGCGACCTTGAGCCCTGCTGGGGCCGAAGGGATCCAACTAAAAGCCTGCTCCCCTGTTGCAGCAAGCAAGAGGCCAGGTGTCCCAATCCCCCCCATAAGAGAGATTGATAGCTATCTAAATGTGCCACATTGTTGGAGAGTATTCCCTTTACAATATGGCATGCTTTGAATATGCATATCACTAAGTGTGCCTGGTATTCATCCTCTGTGTGGATAATGTGGCCAGTTATGTAACCTAAATGCACCATCATTCACCGTGCACTCCGTTTTCATTTTCTTTTACCTACAGCTCGAAACGGCTCGAAAAACGTATGTTCTGTTTTGCATTGTGTCACACATTATTGTTGACTGTGACAGCATAAGAAAGAGAAAGGCAGACATTGAGAGAGAGAAAGGAATGAGAAAGTCACTGTCATTGTCTGGAGAGGGAAAAAAAAAAAAACGTGTTTTGAAAGGGCTCTTGATGTGATGCCAGTGTAATAGTTTATCCACGGCGACACTGTAGATAAGGACACAGAAGAAGCTGGAGAATGGTGGTTAACATGCAGTAGTAGAGCCAGGAAGTGAAAGAAAATACTAGATGTCACGCAAGAGAGGAATGGAACAGAGATGGTGTCTGCTTGGTGCCATGTAAAAAAAAAATGATCTGCTCTGTTGCTCTCCTCTGTCTCTCACCCATTCTCTTCATAACTCTCCATCTGTTCGGGTAAACGCTCAGTAAAGGAGAAGTCCGGGATCCAGACTCCAGTCCCGTATTTTTGCTCCAGCCATGCTGTTGAAAGCAGCAGCAGCAAATGCCTGTTTTGCCTGCCTCTCCTCTCTCCTCTCTCCTCTCTCCTCTCCCTCTCTCGCTGTGCGCTACTCTGCTCTGCTGCAGTGGATGGTCCTCACGGTGCGCTCGCAACTCGTCTCAGTGGAGGAGATCTGAGCGTCTCACTCTCATTTTCCCACCCTTAATTCATTTCGATCCCTCGTTCTTTTGCCGCCCTCTCCCCTACCTGTCGTCAGAGGGTCTGGATAAATGTGAGGGAAAAGTCATAGGATAGAAGAGAGAGAGGGGAAGAGCTCAGGAAGTGGGATCCAACATCTCTTGCACATATGTCTGTGTTATGTCCTGCTGTCTCCGGGTGACAGAGAAGCTTGTGCTCTTACAAACCTCCTGCTTTTAGACTGTGCCAGGTAAGTTCATTCTCTGCCTTGATGTTTTTATTCTGCATCTGATGTGACAGAGGAGCGTCTTTTGCTCGCTTCTCCCTGAGGGTGGATTTGACATGTTCTAATGAGGAGATGATATCTTGGCAGAAGTTGTGCGTAAACAGGTCCGACGTATGGCATAGTGTGTGTGCAAATCTGTGCTTCACAATAGACCACTTGGGCTCTCTGAGCTTCCATCATATTTGCCAAAGAGCTCTGCAATAAATTCTGATCTAATGCAGCAACTTGAAATCGTTTGAAATTTGAGTCAGGGTTTGACGTGGTTACCTTCTTTTACTGTACATGATTTGCATGTTCCACACACTGTCATCCATGATCCAATCTATATTAGGTGTCGAGGAGTGGTGGTAGCATCTATTAATGACTATTTAAGTCTCTTAGTATGTGTCTTCGGGGGGGGGGGGGGGGGGGGCATTATTAAAAAAGTGCAGCATTATTGTTTTTTCTTTCTTAAGGGGAAACCCTGTATACGTACTGTGCGGTGCAGCACAAATGATAACAAGGAGATTCTATGACAGCATTGTTCAGGGCGCACACTACACTGTGTGTGTGTGTGTGTGTGTGTGTGTGTGTGTGTGTGTGTGTGTGT
>CALSCE010010956.1:5638050-5669823 GCA_943593645.1 Bovichtus variegatus
CTCTCTCTCTCTCTCTCTCTCTCTCTCTCTCTCTCTCTCTCTCTCTCACTGGCTGTCAATAGGTTGCACCGCAGCCTGAGCCGGTGCCAGAGCTCAGCCTCTGAGCCACAGGTAAAGCATTAAAGCCAAATGACTCATTCACTGAAACAGAATAACCTCTGCTCAGGACCGGTTCTTAAAAGTTTCACCCGAGTAAGCTGCTCCTGCTGCGATGCTTTTTCCTTTACCTGCACCAGCAGCTTGCTGACATACCTTCACACCTCTGATACACTAAGTCACAGGATGATAAACTGTTGTGTGCTCTGGCATAGCGCCTTACCTACCGTGTGCAGTTGTGTAATGGACATGTGTGTTTGTGTGTGTGTGTTTGGGTTTTTTCCTGCAGTATAGGTGTTCATGTAGTATGTGGAGCTTTTTGTATATGAAAGGTATTAGAATGCATAGTAAAATAATGCAAATATCATTAATGCTATTAAATATGTGTATTGTTTACAGGAAGTAATGCATGCAGGAGATGCATCACTTTGTTTTCAAAAGGGTCATGACAAGGCAATCACAAAACTATTCTGTGTTAGGTTTTTATAGGAATTCCCACAGAGACAGAGTAGGAACAGCCAAGGCAAGGCACACATTCTCAGTATATAGGGACACAACAAAATGAAGGGAGCAATTCCTATTCTAATAAATGTAATGTAAATAAATTTAACAAAAATGTTCAATTGGAAAGCAACCAAAGGTAACTTTAAAATAAAACCATTTTCTGATCTTACGCTGTTATGCTTAAGCTTTAATCAGGTTTAGGTGTAAAAAGATTGTGTTTTGGATTAAAGATACCCCTTGGTTAAGGTTAGAAACACATCTTGGTTTTGCATTAAAATTATTATTTAATTAGGTCAGTGGACCTTTGTTGTAATGGTTAAAATAACCAACGTTGACTGTGTGTCGGAAATGGGAAACAAACACACTCTGGGACTTTGTGGCTTCACAACAGCGCTATCCTACTTCCTCCTTTGCTTCTGACCGACAGGAACCGTAATTACTTCATTTATTACTTACTTGAGCGTAAACATATGTCATTTTGGGGAACTTGCTGAAGCGATTTCAGAAGGTCAGTTCTGTTTTAGCCTCTTGAACCACTTGCTGGGTTGGCCATTGACAAAAACTTTGTTCAAACCTACAAAACTTTACTTTAAAATTCTTGTGGAGTTCCCAGAGTTTCCTTAAACATATGAAATACTGTACTTCAGGCTGATTTTATGGGGAGATTTGTCCGATATTTATAGTTATATATTATATATATATATATATACATATATTATAGTTTGTTTGTATGTTGTTTGTATAATGCACAAAACATACAGAACATTTCTATTTTATGAAATTTCGCAACCAAACACTTAGTCTTGTATTCAACTATCTCACTCACTGTAGACATCATATAGCTTTAAGAAAGAGACAATATATGATACTGTCATATAGAGTGGAATGAAATGGTTTTAACATTAAAGCTACTTAAGGTGAAGCGAAACAGGAAAAAACTTGATGTTAAGGGGTTGTTAAAAAAAGTGTTGTATGTAGCACAAGCTGAATTCTACATTTTTCATAGTAAATGTTATGCATTGATAGTATGTGATATCCAAGAGTTTGTTGAACGTAGTAAACATGTGAGAGCTTACTTCTGCTTTCTAATTGACCCCATCCCACCACCCAACAAAGCACAATTATTTGCTAAGGTTTAAAATCCTGTGTTAGTTTGACACCGCATCGCAGGGCCTTGCTCCTTTAGTTGCCATGGAGACACCATTAGGCAGTGGTGCCGCACCGTTTCTTGTATTTTTTTGCATAACCCCTCGCCAAACTGTGATGCTTTTCGGGGACTCGCCCGTGCCAACTGCAAGTGTGGGTGGATAGATGGGTGCATGTGCATGTTTATGTGACCGAGAGCGAGTGGGAGAGAAAAGAAGAAAGAGATCAAAACAGGGTGGGAAGGATTGAGAGGATGAATGAAAAGAGGGGGGAAAGGAATGACAAGGAGAGGAATGAATGATGGAGAGAACAGGTGGGAAACCCACACACACACACACACGCACACACATGATGATCACACACTTATACAGTACACACACATCGTCCAACAGAGATGACTACATTACGTATGTGTGAGTGAGCAGGGTGAGTGTGTGGGTGGAGGGATGCCGCAACAGTGCAGCTTATTTTGCCTTCAGATTGATCCCTGCAAACGTCTCTTAGGATCTTCACACCGCATCATCTCAAGCCAAATACACACAAATCCAGATCCAATGTCATTATTATCACAGATGAGAGTTTAATAACGATAATGATAATGTCTTTTAGAACCCTGTAAAGTGTATTGACTTGTTTTCTGAGAGGACTAGACATATATTGATGTATAATACAATGCAATAGACTTAAAATGGGCTAATTTATTATACATCAATAACAAAATGTATAAGTTTATCCTGATTGTACAATAGCTCACTCATTCTTACATCCACTGGTGGCTATTTGCTCCTTTTTGTTACTGAAAAAAATCCTTTTACGTTAATACGATTACCTGCATGTATTTGCATACACAACACGTAAGCGTGATTCATCACGTTTGCATGTAGTTTGATAAAGGTATGATGGTATTCCAGCTTTAAAAATATCTAAAGTTGTAAACACGTACGCACACAGTGAAGTGCTCTGTGATTCTCATTGGTTGCATTGTTGCTGTTGGTCAGCAGGTGTCACAATTGGACACTGTTGATGTGTCATTTCAAAGATGCATTATTAATGGCGTATTGGATCTTTTTCAGGGTTTTGCATCCAGCTGAGGTGCTTTGGTTATGTCTTGAGTAAGAAGTCCTGCAGAAGAGCTCTAATTATGAGTAACAGTGAAAATGTAGATTTGTGTTTCACAAGCTCAACTACATTTAAGTACGACTGAAATGTAGTTCTATATTCATGACAGTCATATATCCTCACTTTGTCTTATCTGGTCTAATTAGTGTTGGGCATTTTAGGACATACAGGAGTATTTTTGTATTCGAGATGATATATAGTTGTTTCACTAGTCACCAGAATGTGAATAGAAAACATGTATTTTGGCTCATGCTGTATTGATGTCTATAGAGTTGTGACAACCGGACTGCAGCCAAAAAGCCTTTGGTTGGGATTAGAAATTCAAGGTGGCTGCATCTGTAACTCTATCCGTGCACAACTTTCAAGTAAAATGATATCAAATGAACTATGATTGGCTTAAAAGTGCTTTTCTACCTTACCATTTGTGTTAGCCTTTTCCTCATCCACACTCCGATAACTCTCTGAGTTTTTCGTTAGACCAGGGGTTCTTCAAAATTCTGCCGTCGCTCCCCATGACAATTTCAATCCATCACCCTGGGACCTTGGTTTTCAGATGTGTAGCAGTCTTCAACATATCTTGGACTCCTGACTCATTATGGAGCCTGCTCATGCTTTTTTAAAACAGTCATTGCTATCGCAGAGGGTCATGGCGAACAGAGATGCTGATATCAGTGACAGACAGTCATGACCTCCGATGTGCTTTGGACACACTGTGCTCCCTCGAGGCAAGTAGCCAGGGGAGGTAGGTCAAAAGTGAGACTGCACAGTCATGGGGAAAATGAAGTCATCATTACTTGGTTTACAGTATTACACAGAGGGAGAGAGAATGTATTTCTTTTCCTTTTTTTTTGGGCTTTGTGGTGAAGGTGGCATTGGCAGCTGTATAGGTCTGTTTCTTTTATTGATTGATTAATATTTTGAACACAATATTGTGTAAACTTTTCATCAATCGGTTTTAATTCAATTTGAAAACACATACAACAATCCCTCTGGATATAATGTGCTTTGGATTTCCAGCATCAGTAACAGCTTTTTTTGAGACAAATTGCAGCGCTACCTTAAGAAGGAAAATGCAGCATTTGTTCTGACCGAAACAAAACAATAAACCATAATCAAGCAGCTGGTTCAGATCCAGCATCTTTCATCATAGTTAGAACTGGCTTGAATTGCTAGATAATCATTGGCAAGGGACCTCAAAGAGATAGATCTCAGTATGTATTTCTTGGTGCATAGATACAAGGGGTATTCAGGTGCAGATTTTTAAGCCAAATGTGACCGTAACTGAGACTCTGACCAGCAAGTATTCAAATGACTGTGTCACACAAGACTTTCATGATCACATACCCTCTGGATCTGGACTGAACCATGGTCAAAAGGCCATTCTCTCTTTCTTCTATTTACTTTTTGCTCACTCTCCGTCTCTCTGAACCACACAAACAAACCATCCAGATCCCCTCAATGGTATTAATATATTCTCTCACAAGTCTTTCTGGTGTCTCTTTAACCATGCCTCCACAAACCCTACATTAAAAACTCAGCCGGCGCATTAGAGACCAATAGAGGACTGTTTGAAGAGGCCGGTTTTGGACTAGCTACTCTATTGCCTGCTAATGAGAACAACGGGTGCTGCGGTCACACCACTTAGCTGAGCTGGGATGTTATGCACTCACCTGTTCCAAAAATAGAGAGTGCGTTGTGTCGAACAAGACATGATCTGCCCTACTGTATTGACATTCAAGGCCAGTTTGCATTGCCAACATTTTGCTGAAGTCAAGTTTTCTACATTCGCATGAGCTTGACGTTATTTGTTTGTCTTCTAGCTCTAAAGGTAAAAAGGAAAAGAGTGTTGCTCATGCACGTTGTACATCATAGGCACACGCTATGCATTAAAGTGTGTCAGATTACTGCAAAACTGAGAGATTTGCAGTAATCACTTTGTTTGTTACATTGACTTTTGGTTTCAAATAGGACATTAACACAGGTCTCCTGGGTGAAAGTCGTGTGTTTGTTTGAGTCATCCTTCCTCCATACACGGACTTCCGCAGACTTTGATTAGAAAAGTATTTGTGATACTTCAACACAAATGTAATCCGGTACAAAATATGACAAAGCAGATTTGTTGTATGGGAACGTCATTTTTAGGAGACCGGACTGGTTTGTTATTTTTCCTGCAACACACTGGCAGTCACTTTGCAATACAAAGTCACTGCGCGGCCTGGATAGCCTTCTGTTTCTGCTCTGTAGCTCGCCACACACGCACCAAATGCTATTGGTTACAGTTGCTAAATCACAGCTGATGCCTTTGCCACACTCAAAACACACTTGATGGAAGTATTTTATGGACTGTTTCATTCAGGACCCCTTGCAATTATTTGGTGAACTGTGATGGTAAACTTGAACAGATTAGAGATGCAGGCTGAGGGGGCATCATTTTTCAATGGATTACAAGTACAGGCAGTTGCAACAGAAAGTACAACAGGTGCAGGCAGTTGTGTTAAATAAGGAATGGAAGCGGGCAAGTGGGCTTAAAATAAATGTTTATATTACTGGGCTTATCCAGTGTGTACCTTCTAAGTAGATATTTTGTTAAAGTTGACCCTCGTTACCACCATATGACTCTATTCTAACTCCTGTGATCCCAGACTGACCCCCTCTACACTTTTTAGACCTCAAAGACCTAAAGAAGTTTTTTGAGATCAGATAACCAAGAGAATGAGTGTCGGTGATCGTTGTGTCTATGAAGTGACCAAATGCCCTGCCATGAGCTACAGAAGCATGAGTCACTTTTCTGCCATCTTTTTCTATTGCTCACCACATTATGCAATCAGTCATCACGAGAATGCAATTACACCCACTCCCCCACTGCTCCTATTAATAGCCACAGATAAATCATCAATGTGACATGTCCATGACACACTGCCAAATTTTAGTCAAATGACTTTGGCATGAGTGTGCCCCCAAACATAATATGTCCAACAATTCTGATAACTACAATGCCACAGGCATGAAAACTATTAAATAAACACAATTAGGCTCCTCGTAAGAACTGTGCTTTCAAAAAACATGGCTGCCTCAACAAGTGTAGTATTGAGCCTTCAAACACAAATTTCACATTTACACTTTCTCCATGTGGCCCAGTATAAATGTGACACCTCTGCGATGATGTGGTGGCGATTTAACACTTTCATCTCCAGGTCCATGTGTTGTTGGGGCAGTGTGTGTGTCGGGGAAACACACAACCGCCACCTCCTCCTCCTTACAGCTGATCTGTAGCAGGTCGAGCCAGAGACCTGCTGACTAGTAAGAGGCAGGGTCATTGGGCCAGGTGGTGCCGCTGTGATACCCACTGAGCAACACATGTCTGGCATTAACACCTACAGACAGGACTATAGATTAGCACACTCAGATCATTAATCATTGTTGTAGTAAAATAAAATCAGGACTTAACCTGCTATTACTGAGCAGCATCCCTACAGTCGGATATGGAAATGGCTGGTGATAGATAAAGGGTTCGAGAGGCAGGCTTGTGACTTCGTTGCTGTGTCATTGAGAAAAAATACTGCAGTTAAAGTCATGTGCAATGTACAGTTCTTAAATGTGAAGGTACTGTTTCTATCTGTTTGAAAGTGATGAGGGAAAAACGCTTAACAAACCCCAAAGTTGCTCTAATGTATTGCAAATACATTCAGGTCACAGAGCTACAGTAAGCAGTAAGCATCCAGTGACCATCTGAATAATAAATGTTCACTTTCATAACACTTACTGCTGCTCTGAAGATGTTTCCACAATCCTCAAAGACTCCTCTAACCATCTAAATAAAAATATTTTCTCTGCTACATGAACAATTTCTAACCTGTGTCCCAAGTTGAGAGTCAAGGAAGTTCAGGTATTAAAGTTGGTAGGTATTCAGTGATGACTCCTCCTGAGTGCCAGGTTGGCTGGTTTGTGCCACCAGATAGATGTTCCTATGAACTCAGCGAACTGGCTCCACTGGGGACAAATGAGACGACTCCCAGTGTAATTAAAGAGTTGTGAGACGAAGACAGCTCTGGATTTGCCTGCCAAATGAAAGAGTAAACCAGTGTCAGCTTTCTGAATGCTTTGCGAGTGATTTCTGGGAGCAGATGCACTTTTTTTTTTTATGCACAGGCTTTGGTCACTTTTTTCATTAGCACTCATATGAAGGAAGTTCTCAATGTGTCCATCGGGCTTTGAGAACGCTTGCATTTATGATACCATTCAAGCTGGCAACTGGCGCATTGAGGGCCTTCCACATCTTGTCTATAATACTCAGACATTGTTTTGGAACTTATTGAACCGTTTTAAATGATAATGTTCACCACTACAGACTAGAGAATAACCATGAAGACTTTGAGATTTCAAGTACCTACATGGCTCTCTCAATGGACATCAGTCCTGCTTTTCTTAATGAATAGAAGGGAGACAAGATTGAATTTCATTATGCTGTGCCAGTCCGAATAATTTGGACTTCTTTGAGGTTGTGATCCCATCACCAGGATGTCCTTTTACATTGTTGATCTGTTCTTTAGGCCAAAGTAGCTGGCTATTACAAGAGGGTATTAAAGAAAGTGCATTATTTCAGGACCAACTTGGCTATCGTCCATTACATTTTTTATACTTGCGTCCTGCAGTGTCTTGTGTGTTATCATGAGTGAGCTGTGAATAATTTAAAAGCAGACCAAAGTGAAAACACACACACACCATCATCATCATTTTTGCAGGTACCGAAATGTTACAATTAACTTTCATAAAGTGAAAACACTTATGTGAAAGGGTTAAAGTTCGATGACGAAAACATGGGCAACACCCAGAATGGACAATGCCGTGCTAGCAACCTGTCAATCACAAGGTAACCACGCACTAAAGCATACCCTTCTTTATTGTCTATTTTACTCTAATGGGAGCATCATTTACTCAATGAACATCATGCTGTGTTGAAGAAGGTCATTTTCTCATAGACTTCTATACAACCGGACTTCTTTATGCAACCAGAGGAGTTGCTTCCAGATGGCCATTTGAAAGAATACAAGTTTTAGGCAGTTCCACATTGGCTTCACTTTTCCGACCCGGAGGTTGCCGCTCGGTTCCAATGCGTGTATTATTCACACTTACAACAAAGGCGTTTGTATTATTCATGTGTAAGCCATCTCGTTCAACGCTTTGGTAAACACTATTCAATTATTACAATCGAAACATCCTTGATCAGATTACTGGATTTGTTTAGACCCATAAAAGAGAAATTATTCTCCATGACTACATGTACTCTCACAGACACACACACACACACACACACACACACACACACACACACACAACTGTTCCATTATTCTTGCCATTGCTGTTGTGGCTCCTGCCAGGCTGATTCAGTCCAGGGCCTCTAAGCCATTACAGCATTGATTGGAATCATATTTTTTCGCAGAGAGGGCGGCAGATGCTGATCGACAAGCAAACTCCCAGGCATGTTCCACATATGGGAGTTGATGTGCTTGCCATTAATTAAATCACCCTGAGCCAGAGACTGTCAGTGGATGATGGCTTTTATTTAAGCAACGTAAATCACCAGCATTGTGGGAAAAATTCAAATGACGCAGGCCTAAGCGAAATGCACTTGTCCCCTGAGTGTTCTTTGATTGGATACAGTTATTCCACACAGCTCTGTCACTGCGATTTAGACACCATGTCTCTGTGCTGCAGCCATGGAACAATATTCACACGTCTGTATTTTTTGACTCAGACAAGCTCTTTGATTTAATCCCGTGCAGATTCACACACCACTGTTATTGTCACGAAATTACAAAAAAAAGCCAGTTACTTGCCTTTGCCCTCGTCACTTGTCTGAAGTTAATATGCTGTCCCATGGTCACTTTGTAAATTAGACGATAGACTCATGTATCACTGCATGTTTTTGGCCTTAACCAGCCAAGGCTGATCCTGACACAGACAGACCGCTCCCATAAGTTCCAGCTGTTTATTCCCGCCAGGCCATCCGTCTCTTTCTGCTGTCTCCAAAGGGACGACTGACTAATGGAGATGAGACTCAACATTCTTTATCTCTTTCTCCCAGTGAAATTGATGTCTGAGCCACTAAACGTGAACCCAAAAGCAAACCATCTATGAAACACTGATACAAATCCATTTTTTACCTGTTTTTGAAGGTCTTAGATCATGTTCGAGAAACTAAGTTTGTGAGTTTACCGGTGTTCTTTTTTTCTTTCTCTCTTGTTTCAAGCACAAAGAGAGCATTTTTCTGACAATTTGTTTTTATCCCACCATGTGCTCGATTGTAATCCTCTCATCATTTACACCACCACTCGGATGTAGCCCTCCCCAGTAACCATCACTCAAAACATGGCCTTACTTTCTCTTTTATATGACTTCATTTAAAAACAAAGTAACACTATAAATGGCATACATGTTTTGTTTTCCAGTTAATTACTGCAGTGTCACATCCTTTCTTGTTTAAAAAACACTAATACCAGCAAGCGGTCCGTTTGGGTAAATTGGACTATTCTTTTATATCCAGTGAGGAAGCTATGAGGTTAGGATAAATTAATACTACTATACATTTTATATGAAGATACACTATGCATTTTGAATTGATAATATTGCAAATATGATGTGCAGTTTGCTTCCTTGAGATTATCTGATGCTCCATTCAAATAGTATTGACGTTTATTGGTTATCTTACATTAATGAATGAAATATACTTAAATGCATATTGCATGTACCATTGGCTTAGATGTGGGATAAGGGAATATCAGCTGAAAATACTATGGACTGACAAATCACAGTTTGATCTTATTCAGCCTAACTACCGAATGGCCTGCACAGTGCCAAAAGCTTTTCAGTACTGGAAAACAAATAAAAAAATTAAAAGAAAATAGAAAACAGTATTCTCCTCTGTCATGCAAAACTGTGGGGACGTCAACTAAATGGAAGTTTTAATAATTGAATTCTTCTTCCTTTGGGGCTAAATTATATTAAATGTAAATAATACATAATCTGGTGTCTGTATCCCTGGTAAAAGAGCCATTATTGAAGGAAAGAAGAAAAACATCAATATAGCAGGTGAATCCAAACTTTTGAAAGGTCGTGTAAGTTGACTAATGCGTCATGGTTGGTCATCACCTGCTGATTAAACCTATCAGCCCCCTCTTTGCTTAACAGACTCACTTGCAGTCACGCACTGTCCAAAAAGTTAAATTTTTGCTCAAATTCTCTCTGCTTAAAAAAAAGGCTCAATTCTTTGTTAAAAGCCAGCTTCCCTCCATTCCCCCTGCGGGTGCTCACTGTTGACTTGAAAGTGAAAATATGGCAGTGGCATTTCAAAATAAAGCAGAATAGTGTGAACACACCCTCAGGTGGTCGCAGCTGCCAGCTTGTCCACCTATAAAAGCTGGAGCAGCCCAGTTGTTAACCCCACTAACAACGGCCTCGTTTTAAATACAAAACATGACTCATGAATACAGGTGCAGCATGATAGCTTACTGTTTGTTTCATGGCAGGAACACTTTTTTTTTTAAGGCTTATTCTCGCATGAACGATACAGCTCGAGCAACTGTTTGTGTCACGATACTTTAACTCATGTCAGAAAAATTCTTTGCACATCAATTTTTATGAGACGGGTCCGTAGGAGAGGGGCGAGTGGATCAAGTTGCAAATAACCAATATATGTCCTTGTTAGTTAAACACTGTTCAGGGGTTTATTTGCAACTTTAACTCGAGTCCAATTTCAAAATACAATCCGCCACTATTTCTGATTCCAATTCATGTATTTCATTCTGCAAAGACTGATTATGACAAGCCTGTGTTTTATTACAGGGCTTTACTCGCCACAGGTTGTCAGCAGTTCTCTGCACTCTGTAGAGTACAGAGTGCAGAGTCCCCTAAAACCTGAGCTGTCCCCATCCGGAGCCAGCTACCACTTAGTCATGGCTACTTAAAGACAGCTCTGATGGACTTGTGTGCTGTCGGCCTGCTAGTTAGAGCTCGCTAACCCGGGCACTCTGAATACAAGGTTGGGGCTAATATACTCCTGAAGTTATTCCAGAGTGCCCTCAGCCTATTAAGGAGCAGAGGTGAAACAATGGACTGTCACTATTCAAATGTATGCATTAAATACATTTATGCGGAGGGCGTGTCAGCCACATGTCACATAGCATATACGTCTACTTTACTATGCAGGTGGACACGTTCTAACAGTATATGTGTGTATCTAGAGTGTGTTATTGTGTGGGTGGGACTCATCTGGGAATCCACGCCTGATTGCACGCCACTACCCATCCATCCACAGGGCCTACTGATCAATGCTCAGAGAGCATCGGAGGGAACAGTGGGAATTCTTATAGAACAGACTCGGCATCAGCGTGGTATTCCCACATTTATCACTCACCTACCACTCCTCAGGGTGAGCCCACACTTTGTTCTAGTCATGGAGATTGAACCAAATAAATGGCTGCATGAATAAGTGAGTGATTTCATCTCGGAGTACAAATGAAATAAGCCACTGTGATAGATGGCCAGGGCTATGAAGACGTAAAGAGGACATAAAAAAAAAATTAAAAAAAAAAAGGCCATAGATGTAATATTTAGCACATTTGCAAATGCAGTTCAGCTTCAACTTCATGACTCATAAGCATATCTATTGAGGATGACCTCGCATCATGTAATATTCATGTTTCTGTGAGGGAGAAGCCCCTTTCCCGTGCTTCAACCCCCGACTACGAGCTTAATTTCACATATCCTAGAGAGGGCCATAGGTTGAATAGAAAGTAAAGAGGCTGAGCATCCTCCCTCCATCGGCGTCCTTCTATCTGGAATGGAAGTGGGCCACATTAAATCAGTCTTGGTGGAGAAGGCGGATTAGCTTTATGCTTATGCCTCTGCTCTAAGTAAGAGGGAAAACACTTCGCACACAGGAAGGAGACTCCGCAAACACCTCGTTTGCCTCCTCCTCCTCCTCCTTCCCAATTGTCATGGCAACGGGATGTCTGCAAATATGTAAGAGCTACAATATGTGTGAACTGCATTGTTTTTTGTTTTTTTTGTATGTGTCTGATAAAGGCCCATGTGTGATTGAGTCTCCAAAGATTCGTGTTTTGCGGCTGGGGATTGCCTGCTGTTTTTTTTTAAGCAGTTGTGAGTCCCTTTCTATCCTTCTCTTTCTCTCTCTTCTCTCTTTCAGTCTCTTTTGCGTCACTTTTCCTGACACACATGCACTCTCTCTTGTTTGTTTGTTTGTCTCTCTTCGCACACGTCAGCCGTCATTTGCATGCTGCAGTTTTTCTCTCCTGTCTCCTCCTTCCACGGCTGTGTTAGCGTTGCCTTCCCTGTAACGTACGACACTGCAGAACAACAAAAAAAAAAGAGCTGTATTGTGGTTGCTAGGCTACAGAGGGACGAGGAGCATCTCTGAAGAATTCCTGTGTTGTGAATTGTCACATTGTATGGCCTTTAGCATTAAAGAGCAGTTGACAAAACTCCTCTGCTGCATGCTGTACTTCTGTATTCCCCTCCTGCGTCTGATTTCGTAGCGGATGCAGATGAACGAGGGGCCAAGCCAGTGTCAGCTTTCTTGTAGACCTTTTGGCTTTTGCGCTGTAAGCAGTTGCACCTGTGAGCATCCCTTGCGGTATCGAATGGGCAGATCTTGTGGAGAACGGTGGCTTTATTGTCTTTCCATCAAGCCGCTGTGACATAGATTTAAGCTCCATGACAGCGAGGGTCAGAAAGAGGTGGTTACAAGCAGTGTGACGATAGCAGGTCAGTGGAACTTACATCATGCTGCAGGCAGGGAAAGCCCAGAGAACAGAGTGATAGTGTTTACATTGAATCACCAGGCGTGGAAACACATCCTTACGCAGTCAATATGGTTAAAGCAAACACCTCAATCTAGGCCATCAAACATGATTTTTATGTGTGGGTGTGAGGCTTGCTGATTGCTCAGGTGCTTCTGAATTGGTTCATTGACAAAACGATGTTGATCTTGTGCACCCTACATATATTTTGTTTGTGGTCTATTTGATGTTGCATCTACTGAAGACCGTAATGCCATGCTTGCGTATTTAGCATTTTTTCATTGTTGGCCTCGAGAGACAGAGAGAAATACCTTCTCTTTTTTTCCACGTAATTATTTTTGTTTGTGCTGCACCTCTCCCAAATGTTACTTTGACCACAGTGTCTTGGTTCAGTCATGTGTTTGGCTCCCGGCCATAAGTTTGAATGATATCAGTATTTTTCCACATTTTGTGGTGAATCTAATTGCCCAGATATTGCATTCAACCCGATATGACAAATAAATATCAATGGATCAAAGAAGGTTGAGACAAAGAAAGAGACATAAAAAAAAAAAAAAAACAACAAACAAATAGAAAAGAAGGAGGTTATGTTTTCAGTTTGTCTCTTTGTCTGTTTGTCAGCGGGATTACGAAAGATCTAGTACTCTGATTTTCATGAAAGGGTTGGTGGAAGGTTGTAGCATGTGCCAAGGAAGAAAAGATTACATTTTGGAGCGGATTTAATCACGGGGCGGATGCACAAATTATTGTTCACTTTCGTTAACATTGCGAGATTGGGCATTTGGCCTTGGCGGATGTCTGCACTCTCAGAATGTCCTTCTAGTTTTAAGCAATCTTCAGGTAACTCTGAAATGATACTCATACAGGCTCTTTAAATACACTTGTCATCAGGCACTTGGTTTGGATGAAGACTTTGCTGCAGAGCCACCCCGGCTATTCCCCAGGATGCATTTACTAGTTAACAAAGAGACAGACGGACCCGGCACAGATCCACAATGGCCGCCGAGTGACATGGCTGACCAGGTGTTAGACACATCGTACGCTGCCTCTGGGCCTGCTTCGTCTGCTTTCTCCTCACAGCCCATTAGGCCCATTCCAGGAGATGGAGCATAATGCTATACCCTGGACAGTACTCATAAAGTACACACGCACATAAACACACAAACATGCACTACTACATCTGTACCATGTACCATTCCCAGGCGTAGCCGTTTTTGGGCCAAAAGCAGCAGGTGTGTAGCTTCTGAAAGCTGTTGTGTGGAGATGCTGGGTGCCAATCTTTCATCATTACACAGACATCCAATCACGTGGAACAGTGTTGTAACATTATGGTGACATGGAGAGAAAGACAGAGGGAGTGAGGAGGAGGAGGGTGTTTCTTAGCTATGCCAAACTATCTGTTACATCCGGATCCAAAACATGGAGAGTTTGGCCGTTTGAAGTCTCATTTGATAGAATTGGTGGGGCGGCGGGTTTGTGAGTGATTGAATGAGTGTGTGAGTAGTGTGTGTGTGTGTGTGTGTGTGTGTGTTTGTTTACCACACAGGGTGACTCACAGCTCATCTGCGCAGATGTCAAACTCCGTAAGTTGTGTGCGAAAGAGAAACAGAGAGAAATCGAATGGCATGTATTTGCCTCCTATGTCTTTGAGTTTTACAAAATGAATTGTGCTTCTGTCTGTAGCGACAGCATATGGTGTCTAAAGAGGAATAACACACACACACACACACACACACACACACACACACAGACACACACACACACACACACAGTTTGATATCTGATGCTGCTGAGAGTGCTGATAGCCAGAAGAGTTTTCTTTAAAGAGTGAATAGTCAGGTGGGGTGATTTATCAGTGAATACTCTGTCGCTCCCACTCTACCCCATCTCTCCATCACCCTCCCTCCCGCTCTCTGTCCCCTCCATGTCCCTCAGTGTAAAATATGAGCACGGCAGCCCTATAAATCTGGACGGGAGATAATGAGAGTTGCTCCCCTCAGTCCAGTGGGCCACCAGCCAGGCTCGGTGCCAATGACATCATCCTTCGGGAGAGCGAGTAGATTGATGAGTGGGGTGACACTGTGCCATTGCGTCTGAGTCAGACACACTCTCATACATACTTATACACACACTTCAGCCCCCTTTTCTCAAGTCCTGGCACGTGAAAAAGTGTGTGTGCGTCTGGTGTTCGGGACAGGTGGTTTGGAAGGGCATTGGGTTTGGCTGTAAGGAATGTAAATGTACGTTGTGATCGGAGAAGATATGGTCTTAAACTGTCTTAGTGACGTAAACAGTGACTTATGGTTTTCTTTCTTAAATGTCCACATGTCCCCCGAATCATCCCTACAACAGTACTTGATGCTCTGTGAGTTTGGTGATCTCCTGACTTTTCCTCAAGCGCCACAAGCAGATTGTTATTTTTTTTTGTTTTTTTAGTGACAAGTCTTGACAACTATTCTGTGAATTGCCATGAAATTTTGTTCAGGCATTCATGGTGCTGAGATGATGTAATCCTACTGCGTTTGGTGATCCCCTGACTTTTCCTCTCACGGCATCATCAGGTTGACATTTATGTTTTTTAGTAGAATGTCCCAAGAACTATTGAATGTAATGCCTGCAATTTTGTATAGACATTCATGTCTCCCTCGGGATGAATTTGAATGACTTTGATGATTCCCGACATTTCCTCTAGCGCCTCAACAGGGCACAAGTTTATGACTTGCAAAACTAATGACATGCCCATCAGCCTCAGCTGTACCTTGTGTTCATGCTAACTAAAACATGTTAGCATGCTAACACACTAAACTACAACGGTGCACTTGGTAGACATAGTACCTGCTTAAGCTCTGTATGTTGGCGTTGCCATTGTGAGCAAGTTAGCATGCTAACGACTCATTAATATTCAACTTAATGAGACAATTTTGTCAAGTGAAAAATTCGATTTTCCTATAAACAATTGACAAATTCTGCCTGTGCCGTGAGATGAGTTTCCAATTCCAAGCAAATTACTCCATTCGAGTCTCATTTTCTTGATGCAAGTGGAGATTTCATTTGCATCACTTTGCCTCGTTCCTTAATTGAAAATTACTGAAACAAGGACAAATCCATTGGAAACAAATCGAGTCATATTTTTCGCTAATTTTAGAGGCAAAAAAAACATGCCTGCAGAGCGCGCGCACACACACACACACACACATCTCACTTCCCTGTCTCTGTGTTTCCCCCTCTTCTCCCACTTTGTCCTTTCTGTGTGTCTTGTTTGCTTTGTATCTACAAAACCAAAATGTCTGAATGAATAAGAATAATAGACAGTAGCCCCAGTACCACTGTCACTGACCTTGCTGATTACTTTCATGCCTGACAGACTCTCTTATCTGCTCCTTGCTCCGCTGTTATTGAGCACAATGGCGTACACATGTTGGAAGCAATGAGCTGCAATAGAGCTTGATTGCATTTATTGATTCACAGCAATAACAGTTATGAGACGGCATCCCCTGATTTTTCTTGTACAATTCATTACATTTGTAGTTAAAAGCAATGCTTGATGACTTTTGTCTGTGGAAGTGGGATTTGTCGAAGAGAGGGCCTTTCGTGAATGGAGGGATTTTAAAAGGATGAATCACTGAAGCACATAAACAAACAGCAATGCTCTGTCGGCTTGGCATCAAGTGAGCCTCATTTCAGTCAATTCAGGAAGTTGACTTTCTTGGATATTAATATTCTGCTGCTGTTTTGCTATACTGTCGAAAACAGTTGTTTCACTAATTAGAGAATTCAATACATGCTGATACACGGCCTTGTAGTTGCAGGTGTGTCGCTACAAAAATGTTTAACTGTGAAATTGCTTCATGTTTTAATAATTCCACAGAGCAGCTTTATATCAGTGTTAGCTTTATAAGACAATAAACATGTTTTTTTCCCCCGTCTTCTACCATCTGTAATTGTAAAACTCAGCTTCATTTCTGTCGGCTTCTCCGTATTTTGTGTCATAAAGGGACACGATTCTTGTAAAAGTTTTACCTAATGGCAATGTTATACGCAGTGAAAGATGGGGTGTAGATGCCTGACGCTCTCTCTGATATTCATGTTAAAATGCTACGCACACAGCAGTGTTTAGTGGGGTAAGTTGAATGTGAATTGACTGCAGCCCAAGGATGATAAAACTGTCGGATCATAACACAGCGATGCTCACTTTAGTATGATTCCCACGTTTAGGAACTCTCTGATTATAATTGAAAGGCTTTAAACCTGTTTGAACCTGCGAGTAACTTCAAGTACATGACCTCAAGCCCATGTGTCACATGTCTGTCACAATCTGACATCAGCAGCCCTTGGATGCGCCGTGGACAGTTATAAATAGCTGACTCACGTCATGTTGCTGTTTATTCCACGCCCTCTGCAAACTAAACACAGGAGGCAGACACAGATTGTCACTTTGGATCTGGGAAAGAGTTAAGAAGAAATGATGATGAGTGAAAGAGAGATGGGAGTTAGGAGTTTGTAAAAAAAAGAACGTGCAGATGTAAAGGAAGGAGAAGTGAGGGACGTGTCATCGGTGTCTACAGCCCGCCTCCGTCAGCAGGTGTCAATATGGCCATCTACGGGGACGAGCGCTCCTGATAGATGCTCCAGTAAGACAGAGGGCTGCTGGGGCGTGAAGGAGGCCATCAATATCCTCTATGCACAAGTCCCTCTGTCTACTTCTGTCTATACAGCTCTCTCTCTCTCTTTGGCCCGCCATGCTTTTACATCTGTCCAACCTCACTCGTCCTTCTCTTTTCCACACATCCACCTCTCTTGTCCTTCTATCATCCAACATTCTTAGACTTCTACGTTCAATCCACTCCTCCTGCCTTAAATATTTATCTCCCTCTTCCTCTCGCCTCCCAGGAGGTAAGAGAATCCACCTATCAATCTGACCCCGGGCCCTCGGGGTTGATGGGAAAACGATGGGATGTTTTACCTCCTCCTCTTTTTTTAACGACCTTCTCTTACCTTCGCCCACCCAAATCCATCCCTCCCATCCTCCCTCTTTGGTTTTGAGCTCTCATTATGTCAGTCAGGCGTCACGTGTGGGGCTCAGGGACCAACGTGGGAAACAAACTGAAAAACCAAGTGTTGCTTCACAACAGTGTTCCACAGTGTCCACACACTGTACTACAGTACACCTGCAGGCACAAACAGGCACACATGCATAATATATGCATACAGTAGATGTGTGCATGCATATTATATGTCCCTATAGTTATGTACTGTACATGCAGTTTTACATCCATATGCTGTCCTTTACATACTTATAGATAACATGCATGGTAGAAAGCACATATAAATGATTTAACTGCATAGCTGTTGCAATTTTGAGTGACATACAATCAAACATATAAGGGAAAAAAAGCAGGATTAGGTACTTCTCAGGTATGCACTTACTTGAAACCAACTTTAAAGAGTAACTTGAACCCCGTGAAAATCTTGTTTGTGCCGACCTCCAGTGTTTTTACTTTTCACCCTGCTGCAGTAATGTAGGAGTGTACTGTCACCAGGGTTTACGTGAGAAAAAATTGGTGCCAAAATGTCCTGTAAGATTTCAATGTCCTGCACAAATATTATCAGTGTTTATTGAGCTTAAAAACCATTGATAGGTAGGCTGTATAAAGAAGGACGTCATCAAGGCATGTACTGTACATTTATGATATATTTTTGTGAAAAGTAGGCTACTTTTGCTTTTACATCATATTCCAATAACATTTTTACGCTTATATTTGAATTATGGATTGGATTAAAACAACCATAACCGTTTTGAATGTGGTTGAAAAAAAAAAATATCCACATTTCCTAAACCTTGATGTAATTTAATCTCAAATTTTCATCCACCCTTGCTTTTTTATTTGCAAACAGAAAACGCACGAAACTTTCACACAGCAAGCTTCTCATTTTCAACCGGTGGTGATGGTAGCTTGCGCCGATTTGAAATGACAAATGCTGTTGGCAGTGGATTCTATCAGCTGTAGATAATTACTGTTTAACTTACCCAAAGGCCAAAGTGCTACTCAGACAAAGATTGTTTTTCAGACGGAAAAGCAACACTATTTTTGAAGCTGTCGATGAAAGCGCTAACATGGGAAGGGCTTCCTTATGTAGGGGAGGGTTACTTTAGTCCCGCAGCTGACCCTGGTCCACAGTCTACCTAACTATCTGGAGACCCATATGGTAGCCAAGACTGCCATGGGGGGAATAATGTTAACTCATAAACACACACACACTATACTTACTGTTAATGTCAATTGAGCTATGTTTTTTCGTTATTAGTCAGTACGAGATGCATTCATTGTACAGAAATTAACCTTAGTGACTTGCAAACACAAAAGAAACTCCTCAGCAGCTTCAAAAATCCACACAGATGTGTTATGAATCTCTCATTGCAGTAACATGTGCTTGGGTTAGTGTTAGCATCAATGGCCTCACAGGTTTTTCCTGAATAGACAGGGGAAGCATCTTGACATGTGATGGTGTTTTACTCGCCGCAGAGTGTGTGTCTGTAACTGAAGGTCGTGCGTAGATCCCTGCACCCGCATCACACCAAACGCCCAATACTTCGTCTACGCAAAGCCGACTAAAAGCTTTTTTATTTTATCCATTTATTCTGCTGTAGCTGCCACACCAGAACAGCTGTTTGTAGAGTTCTCTCACAGTGTCTTCTTCATCGACAAACACTGATGGCTGGCTTGATTTCAACACTTGCTGTTTGATGTCAGATGCCTGCTGTTTTCCTTCTAAGGAGGGAATATCGAGAATTTTTTTGACAACTAGCTTCTTGTACAATATTGACGTGCTGACTCCCTGTCTGGTCTTATTAAGTGATATTTGTAGTTCATAATCTGCTTTTAATATGTATTTCTACTGCTTTTATTGCACTGATTCTGAGTTTGATTGTGTATGTGAAGGACAGTTTTGCAATCATGGACTCTGAAAGTAACATTTAGTATCTTGCTTTGTGATAATGCAATACATCTACGAGCGCTATACATGGCCTACATACATGACCTATATACAACATTTTACCGTACAATGTCACTGAGGTAGTACATTTCTTTCCTACTTGTAAACACCTCACCATCTTCGATTCAAGTGACAAGTATAAATGTAGAATTAAAGGAATAGTTTGACATTTGGGAAACATGCTCATACAGTATGTTGTTCTTGTTGAGAGTTCGATGACAAGATCAATATCACTCTCATGTCTGTCCAGTAAGTATGAAGCTGGAGCCTGGAGATGGTTAGCTTAGCATGAAGACTGGAAACGGGAAACTGCTTGCCCGGGCTCGGTGCAAAGTAAAACAAGAACAAAATATCCACCTACCAGTGCTCACATATTAACACGTTACATCTTCTCAGATGATCCGTACAAAAACCAAAGTTGCTCCAGTCTTTATGCTAAGCTAAGCTAACTGGTTGCTGGCTATAACTTTATATTTAATGGACAGACATGAATGTGGTATCAATCTTCTCACCTAACTCTCAACAAGAAAGCGAAAAGGAACATTCCCTAAAATGTCAAATGAACCCTTGAAGCCTCAGACCCTTGTGGTTCATAAATATGGATCGCATAAAATATTACCGGTGTTGTGTAATTCATATTTACAACCAAGCTAGTTCAATGCATAATGTGTGCGTGTGCAGAATACCCTGTGAATGTATGTAACAATGCACTGTAATTAGAATCAGGCAGGGCTTATACTGCTGGGCTGATGAGTTCTCCTCCAGCCCTGTGCTCAGCACCGCGTCTCCTCTGAGAAGTGCTACATCAGCTCCAAGGGGAGGCTGCATGTGGAAATGGAAATTGAGGATTTTGAATCCTCTTTTAATGGTCCCACACATGTACACAGCACAGCACAGACAATGACATTTAGACTCTGCATTTAACTCATCCTAGTTTTAGGAGCAGTGGGCAGCTATTTAATTACCAACACCCGGGGAGCAATGTGGGGGTCCGGTGCCTTGCTCAAGGACACCTCGGCAGTGCCCAGGAGGTGAACTGGTACCTCTCAAAGTACCAGCTACTGCCGCCCTCCATACACGCAGGGGCCCCGCGGAAGATGGATTGTGCCAGTCAAGGGGAATGTAAACCGAAATTGGTGATCGTCCACATTGATGAGGCTAGAAGCTGGGGGGCGTGGGAGAGTTGTTCTTGTGATTTGTTCCAGTATTAAAGTGCGAGTTTATCTGTGTGTGGTCATGCCTGCGAGTATACAATCGTGTTGGTTCATCTGTGTCAGCGCACATCCGTGCGAGCTGTGCATTACTGTGTTCTTCCCTGTATTGACTACCTATTGACCCACTCCCAATAAACAAGTCTTTATTTGACTTGTGTTTCACAATCTGTGTGCTGCCAAAGTCAGAACAAATAAACCGAGCTTATGGGACGTGTTTCTCAGTAAAGTCATTGGGAAATGCACTAAACTCCCTAAATATAGTGTCTATGCCCTCGCACCTGTGGTATCGCGCCTTGCTTTATATAACCTTGTGGGTTTTCTCAGAGACGCTGCCTTGTGAAAAAGCCAAGAACAGTTTAAGCACGAGCTAATTAGCACCTGTATCTCTCACACATCACATGATCTGGAGAAAGATGGAGAGAGTGAGCGAAAGAGTTCAGGGAACGGGAAAGTTGTGAGCAAGACGCGCTGATATGGAAATGAAGGCTTTAATTATGGATGAATACATTATCAGATCAAGGCTAAGGATTTGCTCTCCGTGTATGTTGTGTTTGGAGATGGGCTGTTACCAGGGGACTCCGCAGACCCCTGTGAATATCTCTCTGTTAGTTTACTCACAACCAATAAGAGGTCAGCGTCCCGATTTGCTCTATTTTTGAAGGCATGCTACTAACTGGGACGAGCACACTGAAATAGACTGGATTTTGATTTTCAACCATCTCTTGTGTCTTTGAATTCAACTTTATTGATCTGCACTAGTGGTTTTCTCTCATGAAGTAGGATTATCTCCTTTTATGAGATGATTTGTGCAGTTCAGGCAGGTGCTTGAAAACCTTTTCAGTATATTAGGTAGCATAAATAATAAAACCCGTCTATTTGGCCGTGGCTTCACCTCCTGACAAGGCCATAGCATGAATCCCTAGGTGTTCTTGTTTGCTCTTATGATGTACAGTTACTTTTCATTCACAGCATAATAGGTGGATTTGTGTTCATTTTTTAGCTGTTTCTCTTTATTATTTAAACTGTTTAAAATGGATTGTCACGAAATTTGGTTCAGCCGTTCTTGTTTCCCTCAGGAGGAATTTTAATGACTTTGGTGATCATCAGGTCAACTTTTTTGATTAAATACTTGCTTTAATGACATCCCCACAAGTCTCAGCTGTACTTTGTATTCAGTGCATATTAGCAAATGTTAGAATGCTAATGCGCTGAACTAAGATCGAGAACATAATAAATATTGTACGTGCTAAACATAAGCCATTTTAGCATTGTCATTGTGAGCATGTTAGCATGCTGCTGTTAGCCTCTAGCTCAAAGCACAGTTGTGCCTACTGTAATTACAGCCTCACTGAGCTGCTAGCATGCCACTTAGTCTTATTAGATTACTGATGCAGATGAAACATTTCCAAATGCAACTCTTTGACTCCATAGTGACTCAAATTAGCATCATATTCTTCCTTCTTATTCTCAAAAGCGAAAGCATAATAAGTTTAGCTGACAGCTAAAGGCTGGCAACCAATTTACACCTCCAATTGCAAACCAAATGAGAGTGACCCAAGAGCACTCCCATACTGTAAAAACAGCCTGACCAAGATCAATATAGGCTCCACACAGGGAAATTCAAGAGCACTTTAAATTTAAACAGGCAGGAGAAACTAATAGAGCCAATTGCTTTGACTCTGTGGAATTATACTATAGGGAGTGGGAAGTAAAAAGGACTAATTAAACTAGTAAATTCTCTCCAGGCTTCAGCTGTCCGACAGTGCACTGCCGGCCATAGCATTTGTGTGTGGTTCAACCCCACAGACCCACAAAAGCACTTGAGAACAGAGATCCAAATAAAGTTACAGCACAATGCTATTACTTCTGCAAAGTGACAATAAGAGCTGGGTTTTCTCAGTGGAATTGTCTATACAGTCCTCAGTGTTCTCAGTTTGTCTGTGGCGTGAGCATGCAGCATTGTTTAAAAGCCATAGAAACTGAATCATATGATCTACACTCTCAGTGTTACAGAGGTGTTCTGAAGGAGTTTTAGAAGACTTTTAAGACACATGCAGCCTCAGTGCCCAGGCAAGAACCTGGCTGGCAGTTTTGTGAGGGGATGACGGCGAGGCTGTTACACTTTACAACCTGCCCACACCGACAGCAACAGCAAGCGGTCGAAAGTGCTCTTTCATTCATCCGCTGCTCTGCCAAGCTGTCCTCGCTGCACTCTGCTCATGAGCAAGGTCATCTGGGGAAGAGATGTAGAAATGGCAGCACTTTAGTGGTTTGAGAATTTATGGACATGTTTTGTTGCTTTTTGTATCCTCATGAATGTACACTAGGGATTTGACCCATGCATCAAAAGAGCTGTCTCCCTGTTTTTCACCAAAATAAATCAAGTCATGAGTCCAAGGTTGCTGCAGATTTAATTAAGCCCCTAATTAGCTGTGATTAGATGAAGATATAGCCTTGCATTAAAAAAACAAAAAAAAAACATGGCCTCTTTTTGCCACATCAGGGAAGAGAGACAAACACTGACACACCACAGCTGTTTTTGGACCGTCTGTGGAATTTAAAGCCTGAGGACATAACGCTCATTTCATCATCACTCTGTTCATTATGCCCAGTTTCTGTCTTTGAAAAACAAACCCATTTAATAATCGTGTTTGTTTGAAATAATATTCGGAGGCTGCCTCCACTGCTCCTGGGATTACTTCATTAACAGTAATGCACATATATTGATTTAGTTTTTGAGGTTTACGTTACAGTGTGCTGTTTTGTTTGCATGGGAATAATAAGCGCCGATGAACAGAGGAAAATAGCAACTTATCATTCAAGTTCACGTAGAATGTATGATGCATGTGACGCCTGGTATATTCTTGAATTACAGGAATGATGGATAGCGGGCAATCATAAATCAATGCATTTTTTTTCCCTATAATTGAACTTTTGAGTCCCCCCTCAGGTTTGCATGTTCATATTTTCTGCACATGGCAGTGATGAATTGAAGCAATATTATTTCTCATTTTGTTTTGTGTTTCTTTTTTTTTCCTTTGACGCCTGTCTCTGCATTATTTCTGTCTTTTTATGCAGCTGCCTTTGGCTGATGGTCATATTATGCATGGTGGCTGGGTTTCTATTATATTGCACATGGGTACCACTCTGCAAGTCGTTGGAGAAAAAAGAATATGTTGCTCTCCATGTTATTTGTTCAGTTTTAATGTTTTTATTTGTTTTTGAGAGAGATAGACAGAGAGAGAGAGAGATGCTAAATCCTGAATAGCAGTTGTTAACATTTTTATATAAAGGGCGGCGACGCTGACATTTGTTCCTATACACGCATGCACAAGCATAGACTTTCACATATGTGTGCTGCCTCTATTAATCTCCTGTTGTCTCTCTTTGGTCTTTGTTTAGAATCACAGTGCACACTGTGTGGTGAACCAGAAGGTGAGTGGGCCTCGCCATTCCCCAATAGCTCTTGTCATCGTCATCTCCCGGCTTGTTGTTTTGCTGTTTGGGGAGGGCGGGATGCGGAGCGGGGGCGACGCTGTGCTGCAGACACACTGTTCTTCAGTCTTCATCTCAGCAAAGCAACGGTACGGGCCAGGTTTTAGGTTCCACGTAGAACAAAATACACTGTGCATAAAGGTAGCATCCTCCTGGTTTGGATTTCTTTTAATTGCAGAGCATTCTGCCCTGCACATTACAAACTGTCGCAGGTGCACAGTGCACTGCAGTGCGGGGTTTGGTCAACAAAGTAACTCCAGGGGGCGGCCATCTTTATGCACTTAAGGTTACTCTTACTGTCCTGACTGACTGACAGCATGAAGGCTGAAGGACACAGCTTCAGAGTGCTGACTAAACACACTTGCTTCTGCTTCACACCTCACCGAATGTTACAATTTGTGTACACATCTCATTCTATGAGCGTCCCCGCATTTCCCGACACTGGTCTCATCCTCCATTGCCAAGTTCAAATCATTCCCATAAGTCTCCATCCATTTCACTCCTAAAGCCAGAGCCCTTCTTTTTGCATGGATTACATTTTGAGGGATTATCATTCCTTTTCTGTCCCTCTGCTCAGCTATAGCTGGTCTTTATTGCTCAAGTGTTTCATCTATTGTCTGTCGTTGGGTTTCATATGTGAGTCTGCTGTTATTGACAATCTCACAAAACAATAGTGACTAGAAATTACCTGTAAATACAACCAGAGCTGACAGCCTTTGGTGCATTTTGCAGTGAGAGGGGTGAATCTAAAAACAACCCATAAACATGTTCAGTGACAGGCTCAGTGACGGATATGATATTTCCCTCTGGAGTTAACCTTGTCCAGGAATCAGCCATGTACCTCTAAGTCCAATAAGCATTATTCTATGTCTCAGAAATCAATGGTGCTCTCTCTGCTTTGCTTGATTGGATTAAGACGTAATCAAATCGAGTGCGATAACTGTGTGCCTGTGACCTTCCCACTGAGACAGGCAGAGAGGCCAGAGGGAAGTACAGGGAATGTGTGTGTGTGTGTACACAGTACGTAAACGGGTGTGTAGCTGGGCAGAAGGGAGCTCCCGAGGCACTTCCATGGTGTTGCTGCATGTTGCAGAGCTACAGAGCCACAGGCGTGGTGTCCCGAGAACCTCCTGAAAGTGACCAGCCCTGGATAGATGGATAAAAACTGTGTGTGTGTGTGTGTGTGTGTGTGTGTGTATTGAACTTAAATTCAATGCCTGGAGAGATTCTTACTCATGTATACTTGTTACTTGATTAGCTTGATTTCCTGATTTGAAACACAAGTTTGATAAGTTAAGACTGTATTTTATTTAGGTGAAGTGTCAGCTCATACAGGGGATGTGGTGAATGGCAGCTTGTTTACACAACCACCAGATGTCGTGCATTGTTAGCATTTATTTGGAGTATTTCTGGCAGCTACATTTTGGTCTCCACTAACTCCTAAGGGAAATATCTTCCTTTTTAGCAACCAAATTCTCCCCTATATTCCATAGCTAATTGCTAACTTTGTCTATCCGCAGTTTGGTGCTGGGCAGGTAGTGTACGGTGGATTTATCAGAGTTTTTTTTGTTGAAAACAGCTCCTGCTGTGCCTGGAAACAAGGCTGATGAGCGCTGAGGGTAAACTAAAACAGTGAAGGCTGTAAAACCAGAACAATTGGCTGAAACACGCTGAAACTGCTGTCTAAAGCTGAAACTGCTGAGTCAGAGTGTAATTCTTTGTTGGTTCGTCATTATGAGCAATGTCGTTGACATGAAAAATATATTGTTAATATAAAAATATTACATAGTGCAGCTTTAAGCGTTTCAATGTACAAAAGGTACCATTTGGTAATCTTTAACTGAGGTATCATATTGTCACCGGTGTCCAAAATTAAATGAAACACCCAGCTCTTATCTCTATGTTTGTGTGTTTGCTCTGAGAATTGTCAGTGAAAACTTGAGTGCATTTACAAGGCAAACCAAGGCCTTGTTGCCTGCAGGTAATTGCTGTCCTGCGAGAGAGAAAGAGAGTGTAATGGTGTGAGGGAGAAAGAGAGAGAGAGAAAGTTTGAATTGCAAACACGCACATTTGCACATCTTGTCCCTTTGTCTTTGTGCAGAATGCTGAGCCCGGGGCAACACGTCCTGCTGGGACACTCACTCCCATATCTCATAATGCGCACACAAAAAAGAAAACACACACACCAACACGTAAAAGATTATTGGACAGTATTTTAGGTGGCAGCATAATATGAAATAGATATTTATGATGTTGGTGGTGTCAAGGGATTTTTTCAGTAAGTGATTGTTACAAAGTCCTAGTGCAGTTTTAAAGAATGTCTTAATGTGTTTCTTTTGAGTATTTTCACTGAGTATCTGCTCAGTTAGCATACTGAATAACTTCATTTCCTGTCGTTACTCTTAATGCAGGAAAGCCAAAGGTATTGTTCTTCTTCTTTTTTTTTTCTTTTTTTTTAAAAGATGCATCAATTACCATTTTCTTTTCATTGTTTGGTGCCCTGAATTTGCAATGATAACCAAAAAGACACGGCTCCAAACAGTAGAGAGAAAAAGCCACCGAACGAGGAAGGACTGAGACATAAAAGAACACACTTTTTTTTTTGAGAGAAAAAATGAGAAGACATTACTGAGTAATAGCCATTATAGAAAAAGGACAGGGAGGACACTTTCATAGACGGGTCGGCCTCAAACATAAAACATTATTGAAAAGTCTAAGAAACTGGACTCACCTTGACAGGAACTTCATGACTTCAAACCCCAAAGACTGAAATTATTAGGAAGAGCCATACCCCCGAGAATACATAACCTTTAATGTAAATTGAAATAAGGTCTAGTCAAGGTCTGACATGTGGAGTCAGTCTCATTTTGCATCACTCAAGTGGGGACAAGGAAACCACAGCTGTTTTTGAGACTAAATAAGAGCCCCGTCCTTCAGCTGATGCATGGATGGCTTTACTCACTGACAGCAAATGTGAGCCGGAGCGTTTCATCATTAACCGAACCTTCACCGAAACCCTGAACTTCTCTGTGAAGGCGAGAAAGGAAAAATAGAGAAGATGGGTGGAGAGAGGTGAAGTGTGTGGGATGCATCAAGGAGGACAGAGAAGGAGAGTGAAGAACGTGAAGGGTGAGTGGGCAACCCTGTGTCCTAGAAATGACATTTACATGCTACTAATTTGTTTTGCCGTCTGCGTTTTGATGGGAGACATGAGCCTGAATTATATTCACTGGCTTATTACAGGGAAGGAATTTTTTTTGTGGAGGTTTTTGTGCCACCCGCAAATGATTTGGGGTTTGGGGTTACGTTGGTTAAGGTCGGTGAAAGATTGTGGTTCCAGTTTCCTGTTAAAAAAAATGTAACTCTTTTGTCTAACTCTCTGTCCTTGAAGTCTATATTTACTTTTTCTGTACTCAACCGAGACCACAATCTTTCCCTAAAGTGCTGCGAGCGCCAGAACGTAACCAAAACATACGTCATCTTTTACTTGTTATGAGCAGATGTTGTTGTGAAAACATTCTTGCGACATTGAGAAACAATGTCTCCTCATATGATAAAAATAAAGTAGTGTATGAATGCAATTTCTAGGAAACATAATTGGAGTGGGAGGATGTACAGTGGAACCATATTCTCTAGCAAGAAGAAAGCAAAGACATTTGAGAATGACAACAGATGACAAGAGACAAAACGTGTCAGCGTGCTGGCAATATATTGCTGTTACAATGTTTTCCATATTTCCTTATTGAATGAATGTGTGATCAACCAAGCTTCTACATGTTGCACGTCAACGTACTGAACTGTGATCCATGAAGACACAAGCTCTCTCGTGTTATTCTATGCCACAAACTGTACTTCATCAACATTATAAATGGCTGTCTCTTCGTAATGTTGTGGTGTTGCACCATATTCAACCACATTCAAGGCCCATCTGGTCATTTCCTCAGGAGAGTGGAGGGCGTCTTGGAGTTATACTGTATGTAATATCATTACACTCTAATGTGCATTTCCCCTGTGCACAGAAATACTGTCCTATATTGAATTGGGCAGCATGGATTTTTTAATTTTCAGAAACCCATTTACATTGTATGTTGGCTAGACAAATAGGATGCCAGATCGCGAGCCAAGGTCAGTGTCCAATATAGAGAAGGCTTGTTGGTAGGTGTGAGGGGACTACTGATGCTGCGCATTATACAACACAGAGGCTCAAAAGCCATAACAATGCACTTTGTGCTCATGCAGTTTCCATCTGCACTCTGTTTCTGGTAATCTAATAAAAAAGGAATAATACTTCTGAAATCAAGCCTTTTTGCTGATAAATGACTATAGGCTATATGTATCTTCCTTCCTATAGCGTGGAATGAACACAGCACTGACCGTGTGAGTGAAATAATATGAACAAATAGCAACATCTACGGGAATCAGCAGAATGTTAGTGAGCTCCCCCCCGTTAGGAAGGCGGGAAAAACATTTTGTGTCACTGTTCATTCCATTGGAACGGCCAACCCAGAGGCCTGAAGCTTAAACAGTGTTTTCTCAGTAGTTGCAATATAATTCTTCTTCTTTATCTTTTCTCCCGAATTACGTTTGTTTTCATCATATCACAAATATGTTTTGTAATCAAAGTCCACAAATTACATTACATGTCATTTAACAGACGCTCTCATCCAGAGCAACTTACATTGAACTAACTACAGAGACAGTCCTGGAGCAACTCGGGGTTAAGTGCCTTGCTCACGAGCTCAATGGTGGCAGCCTGGTAATGAACTTACAATCTTCCGGTGATCTATTTGAAAGCCTGACTACTAGACCACTAGACTACCACCCCACCATCTAACCACCCACAGAGAGAGAATGATGTAATTGATGGATGGCTCGAACACCAAAAGTCCCCGTTGGAAAATACGTTTCCCTCGTAAAGTAATTGAGAATGCAGTTTAGTTGTATGGAAATGTTATTTTGTAGGAGACCGGGTTGGCCACTGAGTGCTATATACACTACAGGACCTGTAAGAGCTTAAGTAGTTTCACTAGCCTTCTTAGTACTGTTTGTTGGAACCTCACAAAGCTGCGGTTTCTCCTTTCGATGCTCGAGTTGGCATATTCAGAGACCTTTGGCCCTCAGCGTCACAAGTCATGTCTCTCAGTTTAGATCTTGGGCTGCAGCTTTACCGGCCTTTGCCAGCAGACCTGGCTGTGCTCCATACTGTACACAGTCGAGCAGCCTAACGGCCAATAGTGCAACATTGGACTCCAGCCCCTGAAAAAAACATTCCAGGGGCTTAGTGTTTGAGAGGATGGCAAAGCAGCAGTCTTTATGTCACTAACAGCCCTCTGAGAGAGAAAGAGAGGGAGCGAGCAGGGAGAGTGAGAAGAAAATATAACATCTGAAGATTGCCTGCAGCTGCCCACTGAAGTGGGATTAAGAAACCATGCTATTTAAACTGCGAGCAATTTTTTTTTTTTCCTTCACCAGGCGGCAACGAAAAGTGCAGCAGGCAGTCAATCTTTTGAGCTTATCATCAAGTAACCAAAGTTGCTCTCTCAGCTTTCTCGAGCCCTCGTTCTCTTTTGAGAAGCAGGCACACACAGAGGGCCACAAAACCACCACTTATTGTCACTTTATAGTCTTCCACTTTGATATTTTTATGCCTAATATTCCCCTTTAATACATTTGAAAATCAGTTTTAATAACTCAAGGAGTTCCTTCTGGTTAGGTACGCAACATAAAATCTTCTCCGGCCACAAGAAGAAGGTTTTCGCAGATAGCTGGCCCTGCGCTCAGATATTACATGCCATCTAATCTATGTAGCTTCACTTTGAGTGCAGGCATGGGAAATGTGTGGGGAAGTATCTGTTCTGGAGATTGAAATGGAACTCTTTCTCACACTCTGCTGCCATCGATCCGTGCGCCTCTGAGTCACCAGGAACACCACAATCAGTGGCTGGAATAATGACAAGGCACACCTGACCAGAGAGCGCGAGTGAAAGACCCTCATCAGCCTGAGCAGAGGTTTGAATCAGAGCGGGTTTCTCTCCACCGCTGCCTGTATTTTGTTTCTGCGATGTGACATGAGAAACCCTAGCACTCCCAATCAGGTTTGTGGTGAGAGTAGGAGCCTTGCCTGTGTGTGTGTGTGTGTGTGTGTGTCTCCCAGGTGAGCAGCTGTCCAGGTTTGGCTGTAATGGCTGCAGGGGAATGCATACGGAGCAGCTTTGCTCAGAGAATTTGGGATTGCGATGGGAAAGCTTGACATCCCTCCAGGCAAAAGACTGATGAGCAGCAGAAACGCAGCGGAAAGTTTGAACCAACTCAGAGGGGGAATGTCTTGGATGAGCTTTTTGCGAGCGCTCCCATTTATGACTCATTTAAAAGACACAGCGAGAGCCTGTTGGCAAAAATGCAATACTTGTTTTCTTTCAGTGAGATGACTCACTGATGAATACATCTCCAAATATTTGTATCGTTATCACCCATGAGCATCATGTTCTGAGGGCGGAACACAATAAAATGAGAGTGATATTTTTGACTTCATTGCCGCCTCTAACTTCATTGTAGCTCATGCGGTTTTATTGGACTCTGGGGGTGATGACAAGTTCAACTGACCGTCAGCATGCAAACAGTCTCATTACGAGGAAAGCTCCCAGGGGGCTGTAAATTGGCTGGGGGAGGTGTTATCACTTTGCTCTTGGTGCAGACATCATTTAGCTCCCATTTCATGATGGCACTTCTATGCCAAACACTCCACTTGATCATTCAGATATGGTATTAGCAATGGTAGGAACAACTATTCCATGTTTTCAACCTTGAGAGTTGTGGTCTGGCGTCGCAAAGCAAAACTTTGGATAAGCGAGCTGAAGTTGCAGTTTTTGTCATTTTTGTCGGCGTTGAGAACTGACATCAAGGCATTGCTCGAGCAGCGAAAGGAGAACATGATGGTGATACAGGTTGTACAGAAAGCTGCGTTCAATCATTTGTATACATTGTTAGTTTGTTGAGATCCTTTATCACAATTTATTGTGTTCTTTTGTTAGTGTCATGTATTTCTGGTGTCATAGAAAAATATAACTTAGTCAGCAGATTACATGTACATATATATTGTTTGCTGTCATGTTTGAATTACTTGACATTGATGTAAAACATTTTTAAGGACTTGTATAACGTTCTAAAAGTACCTTTTGGAGGTACAGTCCATTATATCGATACAGGACTAATTAACAGGATCAAGTATTCACGCAGAGAATACTTGATTATGTCCAGTCTGAAAACATTTATTTCAAACACTATAAAAATGCAGAAAAAGGCCAAAATTTAGTGTCAACTCTAATTGGCCGTTAACATTTAGATTCAGGTAGGAAAATGCTACAATGGAGCTCCAAGTGCGCTCT
>CALSCE010010956.1:5670274-5680444 GCA_943593645.1 Bovichtus variegatus
GTCTCTCTCTCTCTCTCTCTCTCTCTCTCTTTCTCTCTCCTTTTCCTTTTCTTTCTTTTGCTCTCTTTCTTAATTTCCCTCATTCTCACAGTTTATTCATTGTTTTTAATTAATAGAAATGTCAATTTAGAACTCCTCTAAATAAACAAGAAGATCGATCTTCTTGTTCATATATCGTCAGCAACATGGCTACAGCTAGCAGCCTGGCTAACGTCTAAAGCAAGAAACAACCGCAAGTATAGAAATCCTGATCTCAGTGCTCTGATGAAGGCAGAGTAAAACCACCAGTAGTGTTAATAAGAAGTTATTATGTAGTATTACTGTATGTTACTTACTGATCTGGCTAAGTAGAAGTAGAGTTTCCACAGGTTGTTCCGCTACCTGGGCATAGCTACGATAGCTACTGTAAGCTATTTTGTTTGAGTTGCCTCTTAGCGAAATGTTCTCGGGTATGCAGTGATGCGGTCTATATGTCTCGGGCTTTTATTGTGAAAAGGAGATCCTGACCCGGAGGCAGACAGAATTGCATTGTAAAGCATGGCTTATGGGGAACACATCTAAACGCAGATAGAGTCATTATTATACTGCCAAAACATTGTGCAATCAATACTTACTTCATAATGATAAGTCGAAGCAAACATGTTATCTATTGGCTTTTTTTTTTTTTTCGTAAAAAAACTATAAAACATCCAATGGCATTTTCAATATACTGAGACTGGTAAAAAAAGAAAATCATTTGAACTTAAATGCATTGTGTACTTCTCTCTCTTTCACTTCCATGTGTCCTGTCTTTGTCCTCTTCTTAATGTAAGTGTGTCCACTGCCTCACACTGCTGTGGTCATCAGCGCCGAGGTCTTCTCCCTCCGGGCACTGCTCCTTTCAGAGCTGCTTATTTAAACCCCAAACCGGGCCTGTGAGAGCCTCTCGCTCTCCTTCTCCTTCACCACCTCTTTCTCGTTCTCTCTGTTCCCTTTCCTCTTTAAACACACACCTACTCAGGGTTCAAAGGTGGGAAATTCTCTCCAGTTTGTTGCACTCAGTCAGGCATGAACACTTTTTTCAGCAACAAGAACCAATTACTGTAATAAGACTCATAAAATTCCCTTGCTGAACCACCAATGGCATCATTTCACATCATGCTTCTGCTGGCCCTTTCTCTTTAGTCAGCCCTGGCCTATATGATCAAGGGGTCTCGTGTGTATGGAGCCCCACAGATATTAATCATGGCTCTGAAGCATGATGACACCTTAGAGATGCTAGTGATCACTGAGCATTGAAAACTGTCCGTATTCAAGCCCTGCATTGTTTTTTTGATTATAATCAAAGTTTTCTGCCGCACTTTTATTCATGAAGTCTCCGCAGATGCCTCGCTTGGCTACCCAAGCGTTAGACAGGGCCAGAGATACCGGATGATGCACTGGCTTGCAACTGAATCGCAAGCACACTGTTGCTATGTATAGTCTCAGAGCACTCAGAAGAATGCATCTGGGAAGTATAAGACTGATGGATACCGTCAGGCTGCAGCGTGGGTGAATCATGAACGCTCCAATTTTTCACCCATCTGAATTTCCGAATTACGTTCCACCTCTTGAGCATTTTATTTTGCCGCGATTTCGTAAAAGGGTCAATTCTTTTCATTTCATCTGAATTGACGACATTGACATTTGACATTGTGCCGGCAGAGCGGCTCATAAAACAAGGAGGGCTGTAGCTCGTTGACATAGTGTTTGTCATTTTATTGTGGTGCATTGTTTACAACTTGATAAACTCAAACAGCTTGAGGTCACAGATAAGCACAATCCCTTACGTAACAGGGGAGACTCAGTCCTCTGTGCCCTATGACAGACATTAAGTCTTTCAGTGACACTGAATCACCATAACATCGGAGATAATGAATACAACACACATCCTTCAGTAGAATATTGGGTCTCGATTCAAGGATGTGCTGTTTCCATTGCCAAATAACTACCTCTCACTTTGAGTTTTTCCTCTCTAGTTCACGGGCTTTCTCCAAAATCACATTATCATGCTCTGCAGCCTCTTCATTTAGCCAGATATTTGGCTCAGTAGCACTGGGAAAAGACATTGGATTCTCGAAAGCAAGTCAGCCAGAAGGAAATAAAGCTTATTTTTTTTCTATTCTACCCTCTTTTCCTAATGACAGTAGACAAACCTCACAGCTCATTTTGAAAACCCATAATATCACCAGTAATGTACCAAATGCAGTGTTTTTAATAATGATGTGTTTGGGTACATGCACATCCACTATGCGGGAACTTGGGATATAGGACTTCAGTGACCACTCTCAATCTGCAGCTCTATTAGCTATTAACCTCCGTGCAACTCAGGTGAACACAAAATGAGTTGAGCAAGTCAGACAGATTTCCCCATGGCCCAGAATTCATTGCTTCCAGTCGGGGTAGGACTTTGGTGGCGACATAACACACATATGCTCAGAGGAGCAAAAGTTTAGCTCGGAAAATTTAATGACGTAAGGGAAACAACATCGCCATTATCGCTCTAACAAAACCAAATGCTGCAGTATTGAACCTTACGTAATAATTTGCGGCAATAACTGACTGCAATCTCTAATTTTCTTGTCATTATGGTGCTTTGTGTCTGATGGGCTGTCTTGCCAGCTTTTCTAAGACACGGTATTTTTCTTTTCTACATCATGAAAAAGTGCCCCTTGTTAAATACATGAAGGACTTGAGAACACGAATCTTGAACGCTAGCTTTCATTCCCATACGTGACAGACATGCCTGCAAGCCTCAGAGGTGCAGTCCTGGAGCCGGAGACACACTTTTCATTGCTAAAAATAAACACATCTCATTCTCCCCCATCCTTGTTTTCAAGAGGAAACACACACCCATAGAGCATAAATAAGTGAGAGAGGAACAATGCTCACAGCATGAATTGCTGGAGGGGGCTGTCATTATTTCCAGAAACAATTATGACAAAACTGCACTGCAAACTGAGTTTTGGGCTGCCCCCCCCCCATCCACGAGTGAGGCTGATTCGCTCACAAATGATTCCTCTTGCCACACAAGTAGAAGTGTTAGTTTAGAAATGATTTATCAGTGATGCTGCTCAGAGATTCCTCCAGTAAGCACCAGGTGATTGTTGGTTTTAGGAAGATGACAATGATGTGAATCACGTCAAAAGTGTTGCAGTCGCATTGATTGCTTCAAGTTTGGCTTCTTTGTCCAGGAAATTAACTCTGTGCGTCTGAAAAGGAGAATAAGTGCAGCCTTTTGTTGTCAACCGAATGTGTTCAATCACAGCATTTCCTGTGGCAAGCTAACCTCTGGACATAATAGCCGGCCCTTTCGCTCGGGTCTGTGTGTGATAACCAGCATCAGCCTGACGTGGCAATAATCCAAGATCAGAGGGGTTAATAGTGTGTGCTGTGTCCTCACCCTAGAGACCCCCACTTCCCTAAAGCGCCCTCGTAAACGACTCAATGCCAGGCTGCGATGTGGCCCTCAGGAAACATTAATTCCTCACCCAGCCTCAGTGGTCACTTTGGGTTAAGCTCCGTGGCAGGAAGCTGGGCTGTGGAGCAAAAGATGATGGATGCATGCCGTGGCTCCATCAGATGTGTTTTAGTGAAACGTGGCACACCCTGTTGCTTACTTACACATTAGGCACATTACTTGTGGCCAAGGGGTCTTGGATTAAGAGCCAAGAGTCACATGGAGGTGGAATTAAGCCTGCTTTTTGTGAACTCAAACTGACTCCGGCAGTAGTGACATTCTTAAAATATGCCAATTTTGTAGCAGAAGGGTCCCTACCTTTTGAGCTCACAAGAAGATTCTTTATTTGGGTTCAGTCTAAAACACTGGACACGCTGACAGCGGGCCCCACTTAACGTTCGTTCTAAAAAGCAAACAATCTATCACTGTCGGCCGTGAAGGCACCTCTGTACAGGTAATGTAACCTGTGGCATTTCCTTCTAGCACACAGAAGAGCTCTTTAAGCTGGTAAACAAAATCTCCCTGCACTTCCACTTATCTGCCCAGCTTCTAGGGTGAAAAACATGTTGATGGCTAGAATGAGACCTTCTGTCTGGATGGAGACGAGCTCTTTCACTCTTTATGTTCCTCTTCCTCTCTTTCTGATTCTGAGAGGTTGATTCATGGTTTTTTTTTTTAGGTGTGGGATGACACGAGCTGCGAGGCTGCAGTGACAACAGCTTGATGGAAGCTGGTTTATTATTAGTATTGTTGTTATTTCTAATTAACAGTGGGAGGTGATGAAGTGAGTCGACGATTGTGTGTTTCTGCCAGACATCAAGAGTTCAGTTGTGCGGGAACATTTGTTTTCACTTCTATATACAGTGGAGCTGCAAGTAACGATTGTTCTATCGATCCATCCTCTTTCCATGACTCTTTTTTCAAACAATGAATTGATTCATTTTTTTTGTTTGTTTATAAAATGTTAGAAAAGTGTGAAAGCTGTCGGTCAAAGTGTTGCGACGTCTTCGAATGTCTTTTTTTCAGCCATGTTCAGTTCCTTGAACTGGTCAGACGATTTCGGTGTTGGCCCTTGCCAGTTAGACATTTGCGGTGCCTCCTCCGTGTAAGTGGCCCTTCTTCTTTACCCTTGAATGATTGTTTTCTTCCGGTTTCGCATCAGTCGCATGGAAACGTCATCAACATGCGCAGTCGCTTGCTATACATTCTGCAGAAAATGAGCGGCTGTATTAACACATGGGCTCAGTAGGACATTACGTGGACCTTGAACTAGGGAGCTGGCAGGGTAAAGTCCGTTTAATGCATACAGCTTGTGTCTAATTTCTAGATAACGGTTGCCATGCATGTTATGAAAGGTCGCTTTAGTCAGTCTAAAACAAAATAACATTTTCATTTACAATAGAACGGAAAAAGAAAAAAAGGAGAAAGAAATCTGCACATTGGTGTGTTACATTAAGTGTGTTTTTGCTTGATATTTGACTCGCAATTAATCAATGATCAGAATTGAGTTGCGGATTAATTAGTTTCACTTCTAATATACGAGACACAGCACAGTTTGTGTTTATCATCCATGCAAAGGAAGCGTTTGTAGCGCGTGGACTATTTCTGATCGTTAAATCAAAGAGCATGTATATGTTTAACATTTTCTATAGAACCATTTTGTAAGTAAGTGGAAGATATTTCACACCGCAACATTGATTTTATGAATTTCACCTCCCACTGAATAATTTCGGCAAATGAGGAGATGAGGCACCGCATAAATGCAAGTGTGCCTGCTGGTCATATACCACTTTACTGATGATCCATTACTAATTACAAAATTATGGTGACAATTTTAACGACAGCTCGTGGTTTAGAGCTCCCTCTCGAGCTGAAAACGACTTTTTATAATGTTGTTGAGTGGGGAACTAAGAGAAACAGGAGCAGTTGAGGTCAAGACTAACTGACCTTTGCTCTTGGCTTAGTCCACACTTATCTGGTGACCCTATAAAGCATTTTTTCAAGATGATGAGAAAGGCCATAAACACTTTCATTAGTCCCAGTACCATTTAAATGTATATCCTCATTTACCGCAGCTCTGTGGAACTTGCCTGCACCTTCCCTCCCGTAATTGTAATGAAGCCACAGCCAGTGTTTACAAATGCATCCCTCCTGATCTGTTTGTGATCAAGTTTTGCACTAAGCAGCGGAACAGGACTTAGTGAGCGATGCCCCACGCTCTGTGAGGGTACACAACATTAATAACTCAAGGTAATGAGTTATTATCTATTGCCTTTATCAGATTGACAAAGCCCATAGCATTAGCAGAGCGCTGAACGAGGAGACCAACATCAATTCAATCAGCCACCTCTCTTTGTTCACGTTCAGTCGGCATTAAACTATGACAAGCATAACATAATTAGGTATTAAACCGTATTAAATTGACCATTAAGGAAAACAGATTCACAGCAGGTTTCGTATATTCCCAGTTGATTTGTGCAAAACAGCATTAATGCATCATAAGCATGCTTTGCTGCATGCTTCGCCTTGTCTCACCTTGTCATATGTTAATTCTCTTCACCTATCCTCCGTGTCTGCCTTTCCGCGAAACGATGTGCGACTTCGCCGCTCTTCTTTCTCATTTACAGTGGGATCACATACTCTCGCCCAGACTTCACTGAGCGCAACAGTTTGTTGATTTTGAATCACACCTGCAAATATTGAACCCTTGTTAAACGTGTTTTCACAGTCTTGTGTAATCTCTCTGATGAGGAACAGGAGGCGAAAAAAAAAAAGAGAAAGAGAAAGTGAAAGAGCTACGTTACCCAAATTGTTTTGTTCTTCATTCGATCGTGATGCTCAGAGATCACGGTGAAGTCATTGTTGGCGGCTCATTCCTTTGAGGCGTGCGTACACATTACATGCAGGATGTTTTTTTTCAAAGCTCAGGCCTCAAGGACAAGCATTAGGAGGCCAATCAGGAAGCAGTGTGATGCAACGATGCAGTCGTTACCCTCCGGGGCTCGCCTTGTTGGATATGGAGATGGGGGTGGGAGGGATATCATAGGCATTTTAATTGATTTCATTCAAGCAACAGACCACCCATATGTTATGCAATGTCACTATCCATAACAATAAATACTGCAAAATCCACATGTACAGCACATTTTGTCATGTTTTACTGCATAATTAAAAAATGATGGTGACAATAAGGTAAACTGTCATTAATAACCTACAGGGATTTAAATGCCAGAGAGGGACGAGGGCCATATGAGTTTGGTGTTCTTTGCTCAAAGAACGCACGCCCAGCGATTGTGCTGCCTCTTTTTAATTTGACTTTTCAGTGGTGCATGTTGACGTGGACATTTCACAGCGTGCAGCGGCTGCAGAGCAGTGATGTTACATGCTATGTTAGCTTGTGTTCAGAGCTGCATCTAGTTTATATGTCTTATCCCACTTATCAACACAAATGCATGTTGATAAAAACACAAATCTGAACATTTATTTTGTCACATTCAATGTGTGTGACACCCTTAGAATCCTGTGAAGGACATAGAGACCATAGACCATAGAGAATTATAATAATTAGAATGATAATAAATAGCCCAAATAAACCTGGTTAAATTGTTATTTTCTTTTTAACCAGCAGTCCAAAACCCAAATATGTTCAGTTTGAAAGAAAATCAACAAATGTTCGCATCTGAGAAGCTGGAAACTTATCATTTTTGCGGATTGCCTGTGATAAAACAATACATTAGCTGAAGGTATCTATATATTATATTCATATATATCTTTTTCCCAAAGCGTTTGACCATACCCCACAGCCTAAGTACAGGACTCAAGCCACATGATAACATGATATGAGGGGAAAACTTTAACCCCTGTCGCATCTCCCCATGCACTGAATGTGGCCCCGGGCAAAGACAAACACTCTGGTCCTGGCTGTGATGTGCTCGAGATTTGTTTCTAAGCAACCTCCAGCTCAAAGCTTGGAGGAAATTAACACAGAGAGTTGTTGTTGAGTCTTGATGGGGTGGGTGGATGGAGGGCTTGATGTCTGTTGTGGCAGTGGTTCCACTTGCTTTAGAAATAATTATGTCAGAGATTGCTTTTAGAGCAGTGTTGAACTTCAGCTGAATCTTGACTTGTTTAGCTTCCCAGCCATGATCTAACTCCAAATATAGTCAAACGTCTTGATCAGCAGCTCCTACATTTTCATTTTAAAGGCCTGTTGTGCTACACATTGACAATGAATTCTATACTTAAAGGTGTGTTTTTACAGATGTTTGCATTGAGGCCTGTATGTTGAATATCATATTGCTGCCATATTGTTATGATATACGTATTTCAACAAGAGCGTCTCCCAAGAGTCGAGTCGTATTGTACCTCCGTGTTAAATTGACCTGTCTTTCACAATCTTCTGCCTGCCACTCTTCTTAACACACTCTCGATCTGACAGCACGCAAATGCCCACACACACAAATACACATGCATACACATGCCAACCTGTCTCACAGAAATTTTAAAAAAAAATGGCTTGTCTATGAGATTCAGTAGAAGAGGCTGCGGTCAGACCCCCGGGAATAAGAATAAAAAGTACGTGAAGCAGCGATATTAACAAAAAAATGACCTGTCACCAATCAATCTCAACGCTTGCTGTCAATATGTTTTCTCTGTTTCTTGTGTGTTGTCTTTTCTGTCGCACACTTGAGTCAAACACCAGGTGACAGCTGCCGTGAATCCGATCCAGTCTGGCTTTTCAGAGAGAATATTTCCAGGTTTTCTGTATCTCTTTTTTATCCCATTACTGCTACTTGTGTTGAATCTGGGGGGGGGGGCAGACTACTAAATCAGCCCTCTCACTGCATTAAATTATTACTACAATCATGTGGTTTGAGTGACTGCCTGGGGAAGCATATGAAAGCCAGCCAGCCCCCTGAAGAGTGCTTTTGCACAGATGTTGACTATCATGGTGGAATGAATGTACATGTCTGATCTACATTTTAACTCAGACGTGTAACACAGCATCACGTGACGTGTGCAGTAAAGGAGGAGAGTGTCCATTCAACAAGTGTTGTATAAGTTGCTTTTACCATCGTCTGCCATAATGTCCTTACCTAGTCAACACTTTTGCAGCATAGCCTTCATATATGATTTAGAAGTCATGTTTGGTCACACTTGGTCTGTTTATTGACGTGTCCTTCTAATTACTGTGGCTCATTTTTTGTCATCAGTTAACATTGTGAGGAGGTTTTTGATGGGTTGAAACCTACCAGACAAGATGAATTGGTGTAAATGCAAAGAAACAGAATTAACTTAAAATAATTCTTAAAATGTACACTATGAATTAACATTATTTATAAATACTATAACTTCACACGTTTTTTCTCATCAAAGTCTTTCTTCATCTTATTCATGTCTGATCATGCACAGCTTGTGTTTTTTCAAGCACCATACATACTTACAAAATCATTTTTAAAGCTGAAACAACAATTCATTTGCAACGATTTTGATAATCGTCATTTTAAGCAAAACAATTTACTGGTACCAGCTTGACAAATGTGATTATTTTCTGGTTTTCTTTGTGGTAAACTGAATATCTTCGGGTTTTGGACTGTTGGTTAGACAAAAGACTTAAATACGCCACTTCGGGAACTTGTCATGGGCTTTTTTCTGCCCATTTTAAAGACTAAAGAATGAATTGCTTAATAAAGAAAATAATCTGCAGATTTAGTTGTAAGTAAGTACTGTTAGTTGCAGCCCTCAAGTATCTTAAGTTATTAACTTAACATTTAACATTATCAATAGGATGTAATGTAGCAATAGCAACACATACTTGCGCAGTGATAATAGTGGCAGCAAGTTTTTGAGAACAACTCTGACTATATCTGCTGTTTGCCTGCTCCAGCTTTGGATGGTGAATAGTTTTTGTATGATGCATTTATAGTGCACCCTGGGCATTGTCAATAGCACTCCTTTATATCTCTGCTGTTAAATTAGGCCAGTAAAACACTAAGACAGGCACTTTCACCAATTACACTTTACTGTCAGATGTGTCCAGGTTCACTTCAGTCAACAGAGCGACATTCAACCTTCTTCCATTTAAATCAACACGTGGTGTTTGCGCACACAACAAGTGAGTCTGTTTTAGCCTATGAAGGTTTTGTGTAGCAGCATAGGTCAGTATTTGAAATCTTCCAGTCACATGCAATTCGGAGTTTGCGTAGCACTCTGTCAGTACTAATTGTTTTCCACCCTCAAATATGGTCAGTTCACTTCAATTTTCTGATCTGATTTTGTCCAGATTAACATCACAGCAAATCATTTAACTTTGTGCCTCTTATGTTCCGACTGACTTTGGAGAAAGAGGTGAATGAGAGACAAGGATCTGAACTGGACTGTTGGTATCACTTCCATCTCCAAAAAGTCATTATGGCTGGCCCCCACCCTCGGCACTCAGGGCTGCTGTGGTCTGCAGAGAGGAAAATCACATTAGAGGGGAAAGGATTTCAATTGTCTTCTTCGGGCTGAGGAGTGTGGATGCCTGCAGGGCCCGGGGGACCTGGAGTGTTTTTAAAATCAGTTCCGGGATGGGATTGTCTCTGGGAGCTGAGGGCTAAAATCATATGTATATATATATATATATATACATTAAAAACAGAAAAGCGTCATATACAAAATTGAAATCCTTTCCCCTCTAATGTGATTTTCCC